>OW240921.1:99754861-100345130 GCA_933207985.1 Pelobates cultripes | reverse complement strand
GTAAACACGGCAGCACTGCAGCACTGGCATTAGTTAACATGGCAAATCATATGGCTGGGGCATTGTGATGTCACATGAGGGGCGGCAAACTTTACTTTTGCCTTGGGCGGCAAAAATCCTTGTACCGGCCCTGGCTGGAGGGGGCTGTGTGAGCTGTGGCCGCACAGTGTCCCATGGTAGTTAGGGTGCCGTGCGGCCAGTACAACTCACACAAGCAAACAGCTGATAAACTGGCCGCACGGAGGAAATGTGTATGTGTGACTGTCTGCCTGTGACTGTATGTGACTGTCTGCCTGTAACTGAGTGTGTGACTGTCTGTCTGTAACTGAGTGTGTGACTGTCTGCCTGTAAATGTGTGTGTGGGGCTGCAGGGATTTTGTAGAAGGGGGCGGGGGTTTTGTATTGGACAGGAGTCTTTATAAGGGGGGATAAGCAGGGGATTTGTGGAAGGGGGTTGCGGGGGTTTTGTAGACGAGGCAGTACAGGATTTGTAGAAGGGACAGGACAGAGGTTTTGTAGGAGGGGCAGGACAGGACAAGGGTTTTGTAGGAGGGGCTGACAGCGGTTTTGCAAAGTTTACAAATTGTAAAAAAAAAAAAGAGAACCTTTAAAAACTTTACAGGTTTTTTTTGTTTGTTTTTTTTTGGGGGGTGGGGGGGTGCCAAGCACAGGATCCGCCCCGGGTGCCAAATGCTCTAGGTACGCCCCTGCCTCCAACCCAGGAGGGCCAAGGAACCTTCTGGGCATTAGAACCGAGGGGAGAGACTAAAATTAACAGCCATGGACTCAAAAGGCGAGTTTGACTAAACAGGCTCTGCCGCCGGCACATTGCTATGTTAATCTGTCCAAAGCAGGAACAAACTCAGCGCCCCGCCCAGGATAACAAGTACACACAGAAACAAAGGGGAGGGAGGGAAAACTTTAGGAGAAAGCCGGAACCGAAGAGGAGTGACAGGAAATAGAGGAGCTTCCTATCATACTGCAACATTTTCATGATTAAACTACAGTCTCAGGAGAAGATCCCCTTAATTACATGTCAGGCACACTAGGGGGGCCTACACTCCCACATGCAGATGGAACTTGCTGGCATTTCAGATCTGGATTTGAAACCGGAGTTCACAAAATCCAGAAAAACAGAAAATAGGGATTTAGAATTTTTCATTTATTTAGAAAATCCAATAGTCTCAAAAGCGTGTTACCCCCTGCCTTCTTGCACATATATACCATAGCTGAGGCAGTGATAATTCTTCTGGAGTATAAAGTTTCATTGCTAACTGCCTCCTATTCAAACAATCTCCAGAGAAACATAGAATGTGACAGCAGATAAGAACCATTAGGCCCATCTAGTCTGCACAATATTTCAAAATACTTTTAATTAGTTCCTGGCCTTATCTTAAGTCTAGGATAGTACAGTCTAGGACAGAGCAGACAGACCCACCAAATTCAGGTTTTCACAGGTAGGTGAGATGAAGAATTCACATGAGGCTGCCAGTGAACTGCTTCAACTTGTGTTTCAACCTTAATCGCATAGACATGTGTATTGATTTTCCATTCATCTATGTCCATGGTACATAGACAATAAATCTGCTCGATCAGCATGGATAATAGTTAAGTCTGCATGCCTCTAGGAATGATTACTTTGTACATCTCAGGGGCAGTGTCTAAAATTGGAAACCGCATTGCCCTCTACTATTAAGCAGGCACTAAGAGAGTCTTAAAAATTCTGAAATCAATATAATGACTTTGCCTTAGATTTCATATAATCAGTTGCATTTACATACAATGTATGGGAGAACACTGGCAAGCTGGCAAGACATTAATGAATATAAACTTACCTGCCCAGAACGGAGGAAGCTCCACCATTATTGGCAGGTTTTGTAACAATGGTTGAATCCTGGTGAAGTCGGGTTAACGCTTGGATTTCAGGACAGGAAAGGCTGTGCTTAAAATGTACAATGGTGGACAAGTTTATTCAGAAATGGGAGTAATATTTTCTTTGCCTAAACAAGTACATGAAAAGTCTAATAAGACCTAATTTCCAGGATATCTTATTTGACTCAACTAGTTTAGAGTACTTTGCTAATTTTCTTAACAGGGTTGTAAACACAAGTGTAAAAGCTAAGCTTTCAAATCATAATAAATAACATTTGCAAGATTCCACAAGTGTAGCATATCAGCCAACATGGCTTCTCTATAGCTACTTATAAATTTTACAAGGAGTATAGCAGCAGAGTGAGAGAGTCATGTAATGTTATTCTTCCCTCAGATCCCCAAATGTCAGACCCTAAAAACAAATATTTAAGAAATTAAATGACTAACGTCTTACCAATAATACATTTTTAACCCCTTAAGGACACAGCTTCAAAAGCTTGTCTTACCCTTAAGGACACATTTTTGCATTTTTTGGCAATAATAGTGTGTGCATAATATGTCCAGATTAGAAAAAGTGATTCAAAATAAATTCATTTATGTGTCTTGATTTATAGAGTACATAATGTGTATAGGATTTCAGCTTATTTTGAAAGTTACAGGTCACAAAATACAAGGACTAAAATAAAATTTTAATGTGAAATTTTTTTGAAGTTAGTAGTCTTGTAGGTTTAGTAGCCATCACAGAAAACAAAATTGCCACACAAAGTATATATTTATATAAAGTAGACAGCACAGGCTATTTACCTAAGGTTATTTTGACACTTTTTACGTAACTATTTCATCGCCAATTTCTGCTAAATATTGGAGTAAAATTGTGCTTATTCTCTATTGTGGCATATACACATATAACAAGGTTTTTGTAATCTGTATTTCATAAAGTTGGTGTGTGCTATTCCTGCACAGAATCCCATATTGTGTTCAGCTACATCTTCTGAGTATAACGATACCCCCATTGTATGCCTTTGGCACTATTCTGTGAAGCTACAATGCCATATAAGAGACAAGGCTATTTCAGTTTCAATAGTTAGAATTTTCCTAGATGGATTTGACGGGCCTATGTCTCATTTTAGGGTATTATAGCAGTGTGACTGTTCAAATAACCCCACAAAGGGCTTTCAATTTACAAGGCAGACACCCCAGGGTATCTTATATGGTGTATATTGTGCCTTAACTCTTTACCATTTTTTTTTTTACCAATTTATGTCAATGTTTGTGGTGAGGGGAAAAAAATTGCATTTTTACATATATGTTGCATTTTTGCTGAGTATTTCTTACACTTGATATGTACCACTGTCATAAAAAACAAAAACAAATTATGTTCAGTTACATCTTCTGAGTAAAACAATATACCCAATGTATGACCTAGACACTATTTTGTGAAGTTACAGTGCTGTAAAAGAGACGTGACAAGTTCAGGTTTTTAAGTGTAAATTTTCATGGAGGATTTTGATGCGTCTGTGTCCCACTTTGGAGCACTTGAGCAGGCTACATATTCCAACTACACCATAAAGGCATACCAGGATATTTCAAAAGGCATATTTTAAACCTTAGGGTGTGATAATTTTTACGCTAGGTTGTACAAGGTGTAGTAGTAATAACCATTTTTTCTTCCTTTATGACACATAAAGTGAGTTTGCACAGTATATTTTGCAAACCTTATGTGTGCTACGACTGTATAATACTTAATATGTTGCTCAGCTATGTCGTCTGAGAATAGCAACCCTCGTATGTACCTTTGCCAGGTATATGTGGATGTTGAAGGGGCACATTTGAGATGCAGCCATTCAGTTTTTTTCTAACTTTGAAGTTTTACGCTGTGTCCATGTTCCATGTTGGAGTAGTTTAGCTTGTTGGTTATTCAAACTTCCCCACAAGCACTGTAAGAATACAGCCCGGGGTAATTCAAAAGGCATATTTTGAACCTTAGCGTGGGCTCATTTTTTTTTTCTAGTTTGTTCCAGGTGTAGTGGTAATGAGCATTTTTTTAATGTATTTTTTTACTTTAAAAAAAAAAATATTTTTTCAAATTCGTTTTTAAACTTTTTTTACTTATTACATTTTTAAAACTTTTTAAAACTTTCTTAACTTTTTTATAAACTTTTTTTACCGTTAACGCCTAACTAGCAGTAAGCAGCACTAACAGTAAATCCACAATATCCCATAACTCCCACCCACCCCAGCTAGCAAAATATATAATTTCAAATATTTAAATGCATTAATAAAATAAATTTAACCCCTAGGGTATATAATAAACCCTCAGGGGTTAAAAAAAAAAATCAGATGAAAGTAAAATGTAGTCCCTGCCAATTGAAGGGGTTAATTTTATTAAAGCAGGGGAAAGGGAGGAGGGGGTTGGATTTAACTGTAACTTTAAATTTTTTTTTTGCAGGGAGAAGACCACTGCTGATCCGCCTCTCTGCACTTCACACTGAACGCGAAAGCACAGGGAGGCAGCACGATCGGGTGCTCCCGGTTTGCCTTGAATACCGAGGCAGACCGGAGGAGCGTTAACCCTGCGATCGACGTGATTTGGGGCTAACTTTAGTAAATGCCTGAAATTTTCCGGCAATGGTCCTTAACGCAGGCACAAGCTTGACGGAACTTTCTGTCTTTGGTCGGGAAGGGGTTAAAAGGCAATAACAGGAGATGCTAGTTGAGTGTGGACCTTGGTGAAAACGTGTAAAAATTAAACTTATGTGCTGTTTATGCTTTTCTGTAATACTCACACACGTTAACCTAGGTTTGGAAGATCAAACCCTTAAGGACGGAGACACCAAGCATCAAATAAAGAGCTTTCTCATGTTCAGTTTTTACACATTGAAATTTGCCATATTGATCTCATGTTGCACTTAAGACTGTATAGCAGCAATCAAAGATAATTACCCCCATCTTGGCATACCCTTTGCAAATGTAGACAACCCAGGGTATTCAAAATGGAGTATGTCTTTTTTAGAAGCCACTTAGTCCCAAACCCTGGCCAAAGTTAGTGTTCATATTAGTTTTTTGCATTTTTACACAAAAACTGCCAAATCACCAATATCATTATCATTATATGTTTTACTGCTCTAAGAAAAGAATTGTGTACAGCAATGTCTCATGAGTACAACAGATTCCCACATTTACATGTTTTAAGGCGTTTAGGAAAGTTACAGGGTCAAATATAGGGCATGCCCATTTTAGTTTGCCAGATTAGTTTCCTAAACCTATGTTGCATTTGAGATAATTACCCCCATCTTGGCATACCCTTTGCAAATGTAGACAACCCAGGGTATTCAAAATGGAGTATGTCTTTTTTAGAAGCCACTTAGTCCCAAACCCTGGCCAAAGTTAGTGTTCATATTAGTTTTTTGCATTTTTACACAAAAACTGCCAAATCACCAATATCATTATCATTATATGTTTTACTGCTCTAAGAAAAGAATTGTGTACAGCAATGTCTCATGAGTACAACAGATTCCCACATTTACATGTTTTAAGGCGTTTAGGAAAGTTACAGGGTCAAATATAGGGCATGCCCATTTTAGTTTGCCAGATTAGTTTCCTAAACCTATGTTGCATTTGAGACTGTATGGCAGCCCAGGGATGAGAATTATGGGCTGCCATGGAGCTCATTTTGGACTAAGTTAGTAATATTAGTAATGTGAGCTTGGCTCATGACTCAACTTTTTCCCAGTTATAGAAAATCCTTTTCAGGCTACTAGCTAATTTAAAAAAAAAATACACAGATAGAGTGTCAACTGAGAATAGATATGATAGCAAGCACTCAAACGCTAATAGAAAGGGTTACCCTGAAACCCTTACTGAAAGATATAGAGAAAACAATATACACAAAATATAGGTTGCACCAATGTAAAGTCCAATAAGTCCACAATTGTATTGTTGTATGTCTTGCACCTAGTCACATACGCTCCGCACCATCATTGGTTATTTTCTGCCTTTGGATTACTATTATTTCACCTTGCTTCGCCTGTTTGTTCGGTTATTGCCGGTTGTTCATATGGTTCTGGTTACATTCACCCAAATACAAATAAACTACCAAATGGCAGGCCACCCAGCAGGGAAGTGTGCTGCTCGTTAACCTTTCTGACCTTATTAACATTGTTAACCGCAGACACTTCCAACTCCTGAACTGTCGCCGTTCGTATGAACGAACACGTGGCGGCTGCCATCTTGGACAGTCAAACACCCAGCGGTGTTCGACGACAAACTCATGGAACTGATTTCGGACACTGCTTCCCACGAACACCGCTAAAGTCACCGACCCTTCATCGTTCTGTTCAAGGTTCATACGAACGCCGTGATGTCCAGTAAATTGACAATGCACAAAGGGAACTGTACCAGATTGCAAACCCATGGAACTCATTCGTTTCATCGAACATACAATGCCCAAGACTTTAACTCCATGGTGATTGAACTGCATATATGGGATCTGAGCGCTATTCGGTTATATTGAGCGCTTAGATCTAAGCTATCTGGGGATACGTTGAATGTGTAGGTTCCGTTCGGTATATTTGGAAATATATATTTTTTTGCTGTTACTGTAAAATGGAGGATATTCTCTGTCCCTGGAGGTAATTGAGTTACTTCTAGCACTTAACCCAATTATCTCCAGGATAGGGAGGAAGAGTTGAACTGTTCATGTGGGAGTGTTTGTATACTGTAAATGCATGTGATTGGTTAATGTAAAACTTGTCTCAGTTTTCCACAAGGTCCCTATGGGAGTGTCCCTTGCTTGAAAACCTGCTTAAAAGGCTGACATGCAGCCCCCATTAAACAGATCCTGCTTGACCCTCAATATAGAGCCTCGTCTCGTACTTGGGGGGATAATTTGTGTGTTTGCTGTTTGGCACTTAGGAGTGTTCTTTAGCCGACATCACGTTCGGAAAAAGGAACAGCTTTGGCAGTGTTAACCCCTTACCTACTCGGGGTGCTATTACACCCACCATTTGAAGGATGGATACCAGTTGAAAAGAGACTCCAGCAATTGTGGACTTATTGGCACAACCTATATTTTGTATATTACTAACTCATTTAAGTTTATAACTGCAGCTGTTTGATGCTCGAAAAATATTGGACAGCATTCAAATGCTGCTCAACTCATCATTGGCCAGGGGTTTGTTATGCATGGTTCCAGTGACAAAACCAAATGTGAACTATTAGTAAACTGTTAGCAGACATGACACTAGTGCTACCAGCTTATTTGGCATCTCTATTTGTCTGTTGGAAAAAACAAGAACGAGAGCCTTTCTATTGGTGCTGCCTCTACCTGATTCAGGCAAAGTTTCCAGACGCTGTTTGTCTTTCTATATACTCGTTTTTTTTTCCTTTCCATTTGATTAATTATTATTTATTTAGTCAGGGCGGCCTTAGGCCTTTAGGTGCCCTGTGCGAAAAATCTTCACAGGCCCCTCACCCCTACCCCCCTCTGTCATCCATGTATAGTGTGTGTATAGGAGTGTAGTGATTGTATAGGGGATTTATTAAATTAATAATGATTTAAAAACAAATATTCATTCCTCCTTTCCTGATGTTACCTGGTTGGGAGAGGGGCATGCTGATCTGAATTTGGTTTGCCCCTCCACTGGGTACAGACCATGCATAACTGTCTCGCAAGCTCAGGGACTTGCAGCATCCTGTGGTAATCTGTGGCAGCGCTCTGATTATCCTGATCTCGGAAGACAGCTACTTATGGTCTGCAGCCAATAGAAGTGCAGGCCATGACATTTGCACTGTCGTTATTCGGCATGTGCTATAAACTTTAACTTTAAATAATACACAGAGACGTTTAATACTGTTGGAGTATAACGTCCACAGCTTTATTAATATGAATAAATTAACATATTTAGGGTCATTTTC
The DNA here is from genome assembly GCA_933207985.1 of Pelobates cultripes. Classification (NCBI taxonomy): domain Eukaryota; kingdom Metazoa; phylum Chordata; class Amphibia; order Anura; family Pelobatidae; genus Pelobates; species Pelobates cultripes. The sequence goes on along the minus strand of OW240921.1, from coordinate 100,337,342 downwards.
AAAATGACATTATTTACTATCACCCCGCACAATCCCCTGACAATGACCCTACCACATGAACAATAATTAACATCAATTACCAATAAACTTGTAAACACCCGGCCTACCAACGAGGCCCCATATCATAATGATAACTGTAGGGGTGTACCCAGACACCCCTACACCCCCAGGTTCGTCGCCACCGAAGAGCTAGAACCTACCAACACATGACACCGTCTGGCCTACTTCAGCCTAGACCCTGGCCTGTACAGTTCTAATTCCCGGATAACTTCCAACTTAACCACGCCCTGTTCCGCCACAGCACTTGTCTTGACTCCCTTAAGACCATGTGCGAACCTCTACCACACTGAAACAAGGCTCGGGCTATGCCCTCCTGAAACCCCAAGTTCAGCAAGTCACACCCTACCTCCAACAGATGCACTTCGTCCCTCCTAAAGTAACCTGGCAACATGCCCTCTAGTTCCCGGTGCCTCACCACTACTCCCCCCATCCGACTGACAAAAACTGCCATTGTCCTATTGATCTTCCCCCTGCATCGTGCCACCGCAGCTGGATCCCTGGCGTGCCGCCATGTAAAACGAGGCACCATCTCAGACCACACCACCACCACGCCAGGGACCAGCTCCCGCAGCCGATCCATGTCCCTCTTCATTCTCCGCAACAATTCCCGTTGGGGAATCAGCCCTAAGTCGTTCCCCCCGCCGTGCACCACTACCACATCCGGGACTGGACCACTTGCCACTTTCCTAAATAATACATTACTCAAGCTCTGCCAACTAAAACCTCGAAAACCAAACCAGGATAAGACCGCCCATTCCAGAGGAAAGCCCAGCTGTGTTCCTTGTTTCCGAACTGCAGCCCTCTTCTGTGCCCAATAAACGTATGAGTGGCCCATCAACCAAACCTTCCTACCTGAAAAGAGACAAAATTAGTTATACAGCAGTGCCACTGCCCACCTGTCCCGGCCTTTTGTCCTCTCCAAGTTCCACCATCCCGTCGGGCCTAACGTACGAGCGAAACTGCATGGATTCCCACCTCCCAATCCATGCGTCCCGAGGCCCAAGCGTGCCGCCTCCGTAGCCGCCCCAATACAGAACGAGTGCGACCCAAACTGCATGGGCTGCAGGCCCATCCTCACTAAACCTAAACGAAAAATCTGAATGAACTGAAACCGTGACAACGCCGTGCCGTCGGCGTGTAAGAAAAAACAATCGCCGACGTTTGGACGGATGTCTAAGTACCCTGCGCCGCAAGCCACCGGGCACATCCCTGACCCCGGCAACTCGAACAGCACCACAGCGCAGCCTTTGCCGAAAACATCAGTTTTCGATCGGCCCAACCTAATCCGCACGCGATCGCTCTTAACCTCCACATCATCGCGCTGCAAGCCACCAACTCCTGCCTTGTTAGCGCTGACTAACTCACCAATCCGGAATGCCCCGAAGAATGCCCAAACAAACGCTCCAGAAAACAGTACCACTTCAAATGGTGATGAACATAACCCCGGCAACGTTCCCACTAGACCTTGTAAGACCGCAAAAGACACCGGCCTCCTAACGTCCGTCGACGCCTTTCCCCTCCGAAAACCCCGTACCGCCTGACGAACCAAGAAATGTTTCGTCAAATCTTCCCACCCGTGGAATTTAAACCAGAAAGCCAAGGCGGACATATGCCTGTCTACCATGGCCGGTGAAGCCCTCTTTGCAAATAAACGGCACAGCAACCATAGAAAGACATCCAATCTATGGCCTGCCGAAAGGTCCCCACCTACCTCCTCTACCGTTTCCTCCCATTCCTTCCAAACCTTAGCATAAGATGACCACGTGCTCGGTGCCAATGATTTCTTTATGTATTCCCCAAGCACGATGTCCCGAGTCGCCACATCTCGTCTGGGCAGGCCTGCCCGTGTTCCCGTGCTTCTGGCGCTGCTCCCCGAAAACGATCCCACTGAAAACGAGAGAACGCATCAGCCACCACATTTGAGAATCCCGGAATGTGCCTAGCCCTGAATACTTAATTGGAAGACATGCAGAGGAGCACCAATTGTCGTAGTAAGCATAAGACCGGAAGCGAAGATGCCGACAAACTGTTGATTGCCTGCACCACAGCCATATTGTCCGAATAAAACACGACTCGCTTGTTCGCTAACTCCGCTCCCCACAATGCTACCGCAACCACAACAGGAAAGAGTTCCAAAAATGCCAGATTTTTGATCAATGGGCTCGCCCTCCACGCTTCGGGCCATGCCTCGGCACACCATTGTCCCGAAAAATATGCCCCGAACTCCACGCTGCCAGAAGCGTCCGTAAACAGACCTACTGCTTCCGAAGACACCACCTGGTCCCGAAAAAAGGCCTTGCCATTGAAATCCCTCAAAAAACGATCCGACACTACTAAGTCCGCCCTCATGTCCGCGGAAACCTGATGTAGTGTGACGGCATCCGTATCCCGCTCATCGCTCGCGCTAACCGTCTACAGAAGACCCTCCCCATGGGTATGACCCTGCATGCAAAGTTCAGGCTCCCCACCAGAGACTGCAATCCCCTTAGCGTCACCTTCCTCGCTCTCCCGATTGTGTGCACTAAATCCTTCAGTTTTTGTAATTTGTCCGACGGTAATCTACATTCCCCGATCTCTGAATCGATTTCCAAACCCAGAAAACTGAGGCACGTGGTGGGCCCCACGGTCTTGTCCTCAGCCAAAGGAACCCCCATAGTCTGCACCACCCATTGGAACACCCCTAGTATCTGCTTGCACCGGTCTGAGCCGCGAGGGCCGACACATAAGAAATCGCCCAGGTAGTGCACAACCGTGCCTCTGGCCGATTCCCGCCGCACTACCCATTCCAGAAAAGTGCTAAACTTTTCAAAATAGGCGCACGATATGGAACAACCCATCGGCAAGCACAAATCCACAAAGAAGCCCCCTTCAAAACAACACCCCAAGAGGTGATGACATGACGGGTGTATGGGAAGCAGCCGGAACGCTGCCTCCACGTCCACATTCGCCATTAACGCTCCCCACCCAGATCTCCGTACCAACTCGACTGCTCTGTCCAATGATGTGTAAGATACTGAGCAGAGTGTCGCGTCGATGTCATCATTTATCGAAGTCCCCTCAGGATACGATAAGTGATGAATCAACCTGAATTTGCCCGCCTCTTTCTTGGGGACCACTCCAAGTGGGGATATCCGCAAATCCGCTAGTGGCGGGTACGGGAACGGCCCCGCCATCCTCCCCAAGAGGACCTCCTTAGCAAGCTTATCCCACACTACCTCTGGGCGTTCCCGTACAGACTTAAGGTTGGCGCAAACCGCCCCCGGTTCCCTGTCCGTGAAGGGAATCCTGAAGCCCTCCCTAAAACCCCGCCACAAGAACGCCGCATCCTCTTGGTTAGCGTATTGCCTTAGCCAAGGCAACATCGTGTCTAACCTCACTGGGGACGCCCCCAGCTGCAGCCGCGGTGGCCGCCACCCCCGCGGTTCCCCCCCCCGGCACTAAGCTTACCTTTCTTGAAGCATCTGCTGGCTCCGTGATTCCCTCCGCAGCCCGAACACTCGTGCCTAAACCGGCATGAAGTACCCCACTTGCATTGGCCTTCGTTGTATGTCCAACATAGGCCCTTCTTTTGTCCAGCTGGCACAGCCATGCCTGAGGCTGCGCCATCATAATCCTCATCCATAGCGGCAGGTCCATCTGATCCCACCGCATGTTAGGGTTGGCCGCTAAGCGTTGACGAAACTGCTCGTCATACTTCCACCATGCCAAGCCCCCATATGTCCGATATGCATCACCTATCCCATCTAAGTAGCAGAAAAGCTGCGAACAGTTCCCTGGTCTTTTTTCCCCGATTACGCTAGCCAGGATGCAGAATGCCCTCAGCCAATTCCCGAAGGTCTTCGGTATCTTACGATACCTCCGCCTTTTTTCCTCTTCCTCCTTCTTTGCGTCTTTTTTATCCTCTTCAGAGGCACCCTGCCCCCCCTGGCAGCCCGAGGGGACACCTGCCGCTCTCTGCCCGACCCTGCTGTTATCATGTCGCCCGTCACTCCCATGCCTGGCGCTGTCCCCAGTCCTGGCCCCTTCCAAGGCCGCCCCAGAACCGATCCCGCTGACCGGGCCACCCCTGAGTGGCTGGGGGGCTGCCTGTGCAGAGTTATCCTTTGTCCCGCCAGTCCCCTGCCCCACAGTGGTAAGAATAGACTCACCGGGATGCCTCAGCAAAGTGCCGCCATCCACGCGCTCCTCCGCCATCCCGGCCGCCATTCCCGCCATGCTGGAGCCCTCCTCCGGTAAAATCATGCTGCCCGTCGCCATCTTGTGTGGGGCGCACTTTCCGGCAGGCCCACGCTTTGCGGCCGTCCTCGCCCGACTGGCGCCGTGTCGCACAGGCGGCGCCGGCCGTTCCCCGGTAACCTCCGACCCTCCTGCCTCCTGACTGGGCGCCGACGGGCTCCTCCGATGCCGTGGAGCGGGCGCCATGCCCGGGCTCAAACGCTGGGGCGGCCGTGCTCTTCGCACCGTCCTGCGCTCCGCCGGGGCTGTAGTGGGACTTGCAGCCCCCAGTTGCTCATGCAGCCAGGCCAGCCCTCGGTCTTTCACAGCTGCCCTCACTTCGGCCAGGATCTCCTCCAGGGACGCCATGGACCTGCAGAAAAAGAAAAAAGAAGAACCACACAGACCTGTCACAACTAACAAGTAAGTGAAGCTCTGATTAGAATGGCCACTCTCTAAGATGGCCGCTATTTTAACCCCCTTAATCCCACCCCCAAGCTCCATTAGCTTAAACCAACCCCTAACTAACTGCACCTGCCCACTCCTGGCTCTGTCAAGGCCCACTCCCCTTACTTCGTTGTTCCATGGGCTTCAGAAGTGCCAGACTGCCTCCCATACATTACAGAGGAGCAGACTAAGTATGTCACATTATACTGTGAGTGGTTTTGCTTTGGAGCTCTGGATTATACTTATTTACCTTGACCTCTTCGGAATAAAAATTTGTAGTAATACGCTGCTTCTCCATTTATCACAGAGCTCCACAACAATAAAACTCCCAGTAATGTGGAGCTCTGTGACAATATCATACACTACACAACAATACAACCCCAAATAATGTGTCTATTAGTGTATCACAAAGCTCCCTTACTATAAAACGCAGAGTAATGTGCATTTTATATACCAGAGCTCCACTCTAATACATCTTACTATAATATGATGTAATGTTTGTGTAGTCTGTGTATGTGATAGGTGTGATGACTGTGTGTGATATGTATGCTATGTGTTGGCTGTGTGTGATATTTGTAATGGGTGTATTAGTGTGTGATATGCGTGTATTGGTTGTATGTGATATTTGTGCTGGGTTTATTGGCTGTGTGTGATGGGTATTTAATTCAGATAAAATTATACATTTAGGCCTATGTGTGAATGCAGTCATTGGACTTTAAGGGGATGCTCTTGTCAATGTGAGATTTTCTTTTTCTTTTTAATAAATTTGTACAGTTAAAAAAACAAAACAGTTTTCTGCTTTGTCATTATGGGGTTTTGAGTGAAGATTGATGTGAAAAACAACAACAATTAACCAAAGATAGCAGAAGTCTATGTAAATGGGAAAATAATGGCAGTGTCTGAACACTTTCTAAATGCTCTGTGTATAATGGGACCTTCGTAAGTGTCAAACTGTTCTAAAATAGTTTAAAAGAGTACCCTGGAATGGTAAGGTTGCTACTTGGCCGGTATATTACCTGCACAATTGCCGGTATTTTCTTTGAAGAGAACGTGCTGCAATATCGGCCCCAGCCACTAGGGTGTGCAGTGCTCTAAGGCTGTACTAAGAAAACTTGTTGGTGCTAGAGCTGTGTGGAGAGGGCTGAGATGGGATGTTGCTGCATGTCCCTGCCCTCTCCACTAACAAAATCCGCGTGGGAGGAACAGGAACTACAGGACAAGCAGATGGAAGATTAGCAGCAGAACCTGAGTCCTGAGAGCAGGTGTGTGTGTGTGTGTATTCAGCAGTCTGTGTGTGTGTATTCAGCAGTCTGAGTGTGTGTATTTAGCAGTCTGTGAGTATGTTTTTAGCAGTCTGTGTGCGTATTCAGCAGTCTGTGTGTATGTACTCAGCAGTATTTGTGAGTGTATTCAGCAGTCTGTGTGAGTGTATTCAGCAGTCTGTGTGAATGTATTCAGCAGTCTGCGTGTGTGTACTCAGCAGTCTGTGTGTGTATTCAACAGTCTGTGTGTATGTATTCAGCAGTCTGTGTGTGTATTCAGCAGTCTGTGTGAGTGTACTCAGCAGTCTTTGTGAGTGTACTCAGCAGTCTGTGTGAGTGTACTCAGCAGTCTGTGTGAGTGTATTCAGCAGTCTCTATGTGTGTGCTCAGCAGCCTGTGTGAAGGTATTCTGCAGTCTGTGTGTATGTATTCATGTGTGTGTGTATTTATTCAGCAGTCTCTGTGTGTATTCAGCAGTTTGTGTGTGTATATGTATTCAGCGGTTTGTGTGTGTATGCATTCAGCAGTCTGCGCGTGTATTCAACAGTATGTGTGTATGTATTCAGCAGTCTGTGTGTGTATTCAGCAGTCTGTGTGTGTGTACTCAGCAGTCTGTGTGTGTATTTACAAAGATTGCAGGTACCTGGAACCCAAGTCCCAAAATTAGTTAGCATTCAAATTCTTCTAGTATCTATGTATGTGTAATCAGCAGTCTCTGTGTGTGTGTGTACTCGGCAGCCTGTGTGAATGTATTCAGCAGTCTGTATGTATGTATTCAGCAGTCTGTGTGTGCATTCACAAGTAAATAGCAGGGAAAAATATTCCCTGTATTTGTAAACTTTGCAAATTGGATAGCGTAACAAAAAGGTCAATAAAAACATGTAGCAGCTGCTATGTAAAAGCTCAATAAAAAGTTTCACGAAAAAATAAATATGCAGAATAACCGCTACCAGCACAGGAAAAAAGCACTGTGGCATCCAATAGTGAAATTTACCAAAGCTTAAGGATAATAGCAGGAATAGGTAATACAATCTACAAAAAGTCTTAGCAAAGATCTCTTACCTACACAAAGATCGCTGGTACCAGGAACCCTAGTCACAAGTCACAAAATTAGTTACCCTTCAAATTCTTCTATTTTCCGTGTGTGTGTACTCAGCAGTGTGTGTGTGTGTACTCAGCAGTCTGTGTATTCAGCAGTCTCTGCATATCTAGCCATCTGTTTGTGTACTCAGCAGCCTCTGCATATTTAGCAGTCTGTGTGTGTGCTCAGCAGTCTGTGTGTATGTGTTTGTGTGTGTACTCAGCAGTCTGTAGGTGTATGTGTATTCAACAGTCTTTGTATTGAGCAGTCTCTGCATATTAAGCAGTTTGTATACGTGTATTCAGCAATCTGCATATGTGTGTGTATTTAGCAGTTCGCGTGTGTGTTTGTATACATTTAGACACACTGCTATACACACACATACACGCATCCAGACAATGTATACACACACAGCCTCACATACACACAGTCAGACAAAGTACAAACACTGTAAGTATTTCATTAGCGATTTGGGGAATTTTCTGCTTCCAAATGTTCTCGTTCTTTTATGTACATCGTGTGCTGTGATGCCACGCATATATAATTAATTATGCAAATTAGCATGGCTGGTATTTTTTCCAAAAAAGGTGGCAACCCTAGATGGCATCAAGGAACTCTTGGCACTATTAAAACTAAAGTAAACTGTAATGTTATGGTATTGGAGAGTTCCTTTAAAACCTCCTTTTAGAAGGACATTGAGAGCTGTGTCTGAATTCTACAGAAGTAGTACAAGTTCTCTGGCATATACCATTCATAAACTGTAAAGGAATAATGAAAAATGGTGCGTGTCTTTATCACCAACACAGGGAAAGAATTATAAATAAGTAATGAATGGGGCTGGATTGTCATGCTATAAATCAATCAGGGATTTTCAAACTATAATAAAGTGCCAAAGTAAAACTCCACAGTTTTGTAATAACTTCAGTGCCCAAGGTTGATTTATGTCTATTTTATCAGCTGACTCCTAACTATTACACATTTTATATAATGTCAGGGGAACGCAGGAATGTATTTTGAAATAATGTGATGGCAATAATTTGTGGATGAGATTTTTTTTCATTTTCCCTTTTATTAATATTAGTATTTATAAAGCGCCAACAAATTCTGCAGTGCTGTACAATGGATGGACTAACAGACATGTATTTGTAACCAGACGAGTTGTTCACACTGGAACAGAGGGATTGAGGGCCCTTACATGTTAGAGGGAGTGAGGTCTAGTGACACAAAAGGTAAGGGTAGGGTGGGCTTAGTGTTTTGTTTTGATGACAGTTGCAGGAGGGGAATCAACAGTTGTTTCCTAATTGAAAAGTAAACCCATTTTTGTATAATCAATGACCTGGTCATATTAGAAAACTTTACAAATCATTGTCTATATATCATTTCTTTGATTTCCTCCATTGCGCCCCCCTTCCTCCCCCGGTAAATAAAGGGTTAAGAACCCTTTATTTACTTACCTTTTCCAGCACCAAGGTCCTGGCTCTGCCCCCTCTGACGACCTGTGATGAACGGCGCTATTGCACATGCACGACAAATGCCGCACGCATTAGACCTCCCCATAGGAAAGCATTGACTCAATGCTTTCCTATGTGGAAAAATCTGATGCTGGAGGTCCTCATGTAGAGCGTGAGGACGTCAAGCGTCAGATACTGGCCTAAAGGTCTGTTTCAATTCAAGAAGACCTCTAGTGGCTGTTTGGTAGACTTAGAGTTTCTCTGGAACTGCAATTTTTAACATTGCAGCACTGCGTGCAAAAGGGACATTGCACCCAGATCACTTCATTTAGCTGAAGTGGTCTGTGTGCCTACAGTGTCCCTTTAAAAAGATTGCCCCTGTTGCATCATTCCTCCAAGAAAGGAATGTTCTAATCTACTGTATTAGGGTGTGGTAGAGACACCGTTTACCCATGGGCATTAAGAACATTTACTGTAGCAGACCTGGTCCTATGTCTGTTTGGTTCCCCGCACCCCCCTGTTCATTTCCCAAATAAGTGTTCCCCCCTTTTGTATTTACCGAACACTCTTGTCCCTCTCGCTCTATATCTTCCCTCTAACAAACAAGATCTAGTGCTCTCTGGGTGGCCGCCATTCGTATAACCAGATACACGTGCTCTAGCAAATAGTGGCCATTTTGTTTCCCGGACGTGGACAACAGTACTTGGTCATCAATGCTGTGGAACTAAATTCAGCCACTCTACCACGCGGTTCCCGGGGAAATTGTACCATTGTTCTGCCCCTCTTATAGACAAATCCAGAGTTCCAGTTCGTGAAAGATTCGGTGGAGAAAGTCCTTGTCAGGACTAGAACTCTGCTACATGCACATATACAGGTTTCGATGCCTTGATGACAAGCTGTTACATATACAATTGATTATTTTACCAAGCAAAGGAAACATGTAATACTTATTGTTTGTAATATACCCTGTGTGACTGCCATAGGAAGAATATCAAGAGAATTATTCTTACTTAGGGCCAGAGACATACTTAGGTTAAATGGCACCTAGGATGGAAATGTATTTTGGCAGCCCCCCTCAAACTGAAGAATTGTTTTGCGTTTCACTATACACCCTCCCCAGCCAACCTTTGATAAAGAACTTACATGTACAGGTCTGACAGGTGGCATTGTGAAAATATAATCAATGTTATTCACTTCACCTATCATATGCAAATTCACATATACAGTTGCAAGAAAAAGTATGTGAACCCTTTGGAATGATATGGATTTCTGCACAAATTGGTCATAAAATGTGATCTAATCATCATCTAAGTCACAACAATAGACAATCACAGTCTGCTTAAACTAATAACACACAAAGAATGAAATATTGCCATGTTTTTATTGAACACACCATGTAAACATTCACAGTGCAGGTGGAAAAAGTATGTGAACCCCTAGACTAATGACATCTCCAAGAGCTAATTGAAGTGAGATGTCAGCCAACTGGAGTCCAATCAATGAGATGAGATTGGAGGTGTTGGTTACAGCTGCCCTGCCCTATAAAAAACACACACCAGTTCTGGGTTTGCTTTTCACAAGAAGCATTGCCTGATGTGAATGATGCCTCGCACAAAAGAGCTCTCAGAAGACCTACGATTAAGAATTGTTGACTTGTATAAAGCTGGAAAGGGTTATAAAAGTATCTCCAAAAGCCTTGCTGTTCATCAGTCCACGGTAAGACAAATTGTCTATGAATGGAGAAAGTTCAGCACTGCTGCTACTCTCCCTAGGAGTGGCCGTCCTGTAAAGATGACTGCAAGAGCACAGCGCAGACTGCTCAATGAGGTGAAGAAGAATCCTAGAGTGTCAGCTAAAGACTTACAAAAGTCACTGGCAAATGCTAACATCCTTGTTAGCGAATCAACAATACGTAAAACACTAAACGAAAATGGATTTCATGGGAGGATACCACAGAGGAAGCCACTGCTGTCCAAACAAAACATTGCTGCACGTTTACTGCACAAGAGCACCTGGATGTTCCACAGCAGTACTGGCAAAATATTCTGTGGACAGATGAAACCAAAGTTGAGTTGTTTGGAAGAAACACACAACACTATGTGTGGTGAAAAAAAGGCACTGCACACCAACATCAAAACATCATCCCAACTGTGAAGTATGGTAGTGGGGGCATCATGGTTTGGGGCTGCTTTGCCTCGTCAGGGCCTGGACGGATTGCTATCATCGAAGGAAAAATGAATTCCCAGGTTTATCAAGACATTTTGCAAGATAACTTAAGGCCATCTGTCTACCAGCTGAAGCTCAACAGAAGATGGGTGTTGCAACAGGACAATGACCCAAAGCATAGAACTAAATCAACAACAGAATGGCTTAAACAGAAGAAAATACGCCTTATGAAGTGGCCCAGTCAGAGTCCTGACCTCAACCCGATTGAGATGCTGTGTCATGACCTCAAGAAAGCAATTTACACCAGACATCCCAAGAATATTGCTGAACTGAAACAGTTCTGTAAAGAGGAATGGTCAAGAATTACTCCTGACCGCTGTGCACATCTGATCTGCAACTACGGGAAACGTTTGTTTGAAGTTATTGCTGCCAAAAGAGGTTCAGCCAGTTATTAAATCAAAGGGTTCACATACTTTTTCCACCTGCACTGTGAATGTTTACATGGTGTGTTCAATAAAAACATGGCAACATTTCATTCTTTGTGTGTTATTAGTTTAAGTAGACTGTGATTGTCTATTGTTGTGACTTAGATGATGATCAGATCACATTTTATGACCAATTTGTGCAGAAATCCATATCATTCCAAAGGGTCCACATACTTTTTCTTGCAACTGTATACATTGATCAGCCACAACATTAAATTTACCTGCCTAATATACTAGTACCAAACAGCATGCTGCCAAAACAGCTCTGATGTTTTGACTCAACAACACCTCTAAACGTGTCCTGTGGTACTTGGTACCAAGACATCAGCAGATCCTTTAGGTTGGAGGGTCGGTCTCCACAGGTTGGATTTGTTGTTCAGCACATCCCACAGATGCTCAAGCGGATTAAGATATGGGGAATTTACAGGCCACCATGAACTCTTTGTCCTGTTCCTCAAACCATTCCTGACTTTTTTTTTCCTGAAATTTTTTTTCAGTGTGGCAGGGTGCATTATCCTGATGAAAGAGACCACTGCCATCAGGAAATGTCATCAAGTAATGTACTTGGTCCGCAACAATCTCTAGGTAGGTACATTTCAGGGTAAGATCCACATAAATGCCAGTACCCAAGGTTTCCTAGCAGACCATTGCCCAGAACATAACACTGAATCCACAGGCCTGCCTTTTTCCCCTAGCGCATTCTGTCGCCATCTCTTCCCTAGGTAAATAATGCACACACACCTATCTATCTGTCTGCTCTAAAAGAACAGGCAACCTTCTTGCATTGCTTCATGGTCCAGCTCTGGTGTTTGAAGGTGTCTAAAGGTATTTGAAGGTGGTGGACAGTGGTCATCATGACTATGCAGCCCCCTACGCAGCAAACTGTGTTGTACTGTGTGTTCTGACACCTTCCTATTATTGACAGCATTACGTTTTTCATTAATTTGAGCTACAGTAGCTCTCCTGTGTGATTGGACCAGAATGGATCAGTGAGCCTTGGGTGCCCACAATCCTGATGCCAGTTCAGCAGTGTTCCTTCCTTGCGCCATATTTGGTAGGTACGAACCACTGTATACCGAGAACACCAAACAAGTCATGCTGTTTTGGAGATGCTCTAACACAGTCATCTACCTATCATTATTTGGGGCTTGTCAATGTCACTCAGATCTTTTTGCTTGCCCAGTTTATGTGCTTCCAATATATGAAATTCAAGAACTGACTGTTCACTTGCTGTCTAATATATCTCACCCCTTGACAGGTGCCACTGTAAAAATATAATGAATGTTATTCACTTCACCTGGCAGTGGTTTTAATGTTGTTGCTGAACAATTTGAGTACATTAGACTTGTTCAAGGCAAATAAAATTTAGTTGTTCCGATCCACTTCAGTAGAAAAAAAATAAAAGCTCTGGATGGCAGAATTTAGTTCATGCTGCTGTTTGGCCCGTAGGGATGATTTGACATTACTGTGCCTAAAAGTTTTTGTCATGTCCCTAAAAGGAATAACACACTAGCTGCGCTATTATTGTCCGATCTTCATGCCTAAGTTAACGCCAATGGAGTGGTGGGAAGGTAGACTATGAATTGCACTCTGCAGTTCCAAAATTCTTTACACCAGATCTAAAGTGGAGTTCCATCACATGCTGACATGCTATAATAGACAGTGTGTTGTAAGCCCTATTTTCTCTTGTTCTTTCCACAAGAGTAAGTTATCCCGAGCACTATGGTGTAAATGCCACGCTAAAGTATCGTTGCCATCTTTGTGGTAGCTTCCTGAATTGCACTCTTTACTACAAGATGTTAGATGTGTGCAGAACAGCACAATAGAACCCTGCTGAAGAGAGTTGACCAGGTTTGCAGTGACCATTAATGCAACATTTTCGTGTCTACCTGATCTCCAAACCAATTTGACACCATTTGTCTGACTGCTTGCAATATGTTTGCTGAAGTGTGCTTTTTGTCCATCACTTCAGCATGTAGCAAGGGAGATCATTAGTCTTACTGCCCTACAGATTCACTCAAAGTGTGACGTACTTCTAAGACTGGATTCAAGTCGTGTTAAAATCACAATTTAAATACCTGGTCAATAACACTTGGTTTAAATCATAATTTTTAAACATAAAGATTCATTCTTGCTAGAAATAATCTTTAATATTTGCATACCGATGAGTTCATATTCAGAATAATCTTTTATTATTATTATTTTTATTGGCATTTATATAGCGCCAACATATTCCGTAGCGCTTTACAATATTATGAGAGGGGGAATTAAACTAAATAGGACAATTACAAGAAAACTTACAGGAACAATAGGTTGAAGAGTCTATAGGAGGTGGGGTATAAAACACATTAGGACAGGAAATATCAATCAAATAAGGTGGGAGTGAAGTAGAGCTGGAGGAGAGAGTAAAGTGCTGCCCTTTAGGAGAGGGCAAGAGACAGGTATGTAAGGTAGAGGTTACTCTGGGAGGCCATAAGCTTTCCTAAAGAGATGGGTTTTAAGGCACTTATTGAAACGATAGAAGGGGAGAGTCTGATGGCGGTAGGCAGGTTATTCCATAGGAGGGGAGCCACCCACAAGAAGTCCTGCAAGTGTGAGTTGACTGTATTGGTGCGAGCAGCGGACAGGAGAAGGTCACGGGCACAGCGGAGAGACCGAGAAGGGGCATATCTATGGAACGGACAGAGCGGACTAAAAAAGACTAAACATACCCCACGTTCAATACCTTGGGTTGTCTACGTTTTCAAATGGTATGCCATTATGGGGGTAATTCTCATTCCTGGGCTACCACACCGTCTCAAAGGTAACATTACTAATCTGGCAAATTTCAATTTGAAAATGGAACGTTCTATATTTGACCATGTAACTTTCCAAAACACCATAAAACCTGTTAAATATGTGCATTTTTTTTGCAGTAAAACCTAACAGTATTATGACATTAACCGCTAAAATGTCAGACGGAAATACAAATTTAAAAAAAAATCTTATTTTCTCACATTTTTTTAAATTTTACTCATAATAAATTATGTTCCATATATGAATAGTTAATGATAAATTAAAGCCCTGTTTCTCCTGAACAAAATAATATATAATAAGTGTGGCTGCACTTAATGTGACAGCGGTGAATTACGGGTGAACAGACATATAGCGCAATTTCCAGTTTTTGTTTACGTTTTGTTTTGATCAGAACGTGTACTATTGACTCCGTCCTGAAGGGGTTAAGGATACCAAATTAGGGAGCTAATTACTCCCTTATTTGGTAATTGGTATTCTTATGGTAATCCCACATATCGATACAAGGACAGCAATTTAGAGAGAAACCAAAAGGACCACCAGTGGTTTTTATCTGGATATTTTATAATTGTTTGAATAAAGGTATTTTGGTTACTCCCTGTGCCATTTTACTCTTTTTTATTCTACATTTTATTATTTTTTTACCATTTTATTATAATTTTTATTCTGCACTGCCTGGCACCTGATTTTATTTCCAGTGAACATCACTTCCAAGCAATATCCATCGGTGGGGATTATTCCACCCACGCCCTATCCATAGATCAGTTTGCCTGCTCTGGAAAAAGTGAGTAAAATATTCGCTATCTATATTCCTGTTTTTTTAAACTGTGAGCACTATTTGTCGTTTCTTTTTATATTTTATGGTCCTCACCCAACTTAGAAGCTAGATTCACATATCCTTTAAAGTGGGGATTTACCACTGCATGCTATCTATACTGGAGCTAGTTCTAGTTCCATAAAACGTGAGTAGGATTATATCTATTATATATTTTATTCTCTCCCTGCCAGTACATTCTGTACCATTGTCTCCTTTCTTTCTCCATATACGGATTCACTGCTGATTTTCTCTGACATCCTCTTAGACGAATCCTTCCCATACCTCTGGATACCACCCCTGGCTAATGCATATTTGCATCCAGATTGGAATAATAGTTAAGGACTTTTACCACCTCTGGACTCTATAATCGGGACATTTTCGTATATTTAACCAATTATCTCTTATTTTTTATTTAATCTAAGCTGTTTTAAACGGTACCTTAGGTATTTCTGTTTTGTGGCGCTGCCCCTTTTGTTGTTTTTACTTTTGCCTACTGTCTCTATGAGTGGGGAAGAGGGATCCCCACTTTTCGGTTTAGCTGCCTCTCAAATTGTCACGATTCGGGAACCTAACACGCTAACAGGTCACAGAGAGGAATGGTGCTATACCGGTCCTTAGAATGGCCGGGTTAAAGGACCACTCTAGGCACCACTAAACTACCTGATTTAACATCCCTATTCTATACCTCACTACTCAGTGCCCCTCTGAACCCCACTTTTAACTTTTAAATTCTATTCTAAATACCCCTTTACTTACCTTCTTTGCAGCGCTACGTCACCGATCGTCGACACCTCCCGCGCTGTCATCGGGTCTGCTGACTGTTTTCCCCGCTGTCCGCCAATGAATTTCCTCTCATAGGAAATCATTGCGGCAGCAAAGCACATGCGCGTCCAGCGCGGCGCTCATCCAATGAAAATCTTCTCATAGAGATTCATTGACTACAATGAATCTCAATGGGAAGAATTTCTATGCACACCGCGCATGTGCGCGGTGTGCGCGTTCACGAGCGGCGAACTGAGTGACATCTCAGTTCACCACCCACTGCCCTCCCTTAGCCCACCTCCCATTCCTGTAGCCCCGGTTTTCTATCAGATTCAGATACCTTCTGAATCTGATAGAACACCAACTCTCACTACCCTGCGCCAGTCAAGCAGACCAGCAACCAAAGTAAATATTAAATTAAATATACATTAAATTTTATATATATATATATATATATATATATATATATATATATATATATATAAATAACAAAAAAAGCCTTGCACTCCTACCAAACTTTAAATAGAACCCGGTGCTCGATTGCACAATAAATACCAAGCAAAAGAAAAATCAGCACTCCCAGGATTTGTAAATAAGCCAAAAAAATACTTTACTCCACAGGTCAACGTTTCAGCTCCTCTTGGGAGCTTTCATCAGGACAGCATACTGTATGCTGTCCTGATGAAAGCTCCCAAGAGGAGCTGAAACGTTGACCTGTGGAGTAAAGTATTTTTTTGGCTTATTTACAAATCCTGGGAGTGCTGATTTTTCTTTTGCTTGGTATATATATATATATATATATATATATATATATATATATATATATATATATATAAATATATATATATATATAAATATATATATATATATAAATATATTTAAATATATCTCTATATATTTATATATCTACATATAAATATATATATATATTTATAAATATGTATAGATATATATAGTTATATTGAAATATATATATATATACACATATATATATATAGCAAAATATATATATACACAAATATATATAGAAATATATAGATATATAGAAATATATCTATATAGATACATATATATAGCAAAATATATATATCAAAATATATATATATATATATATATAGACATATATAGATATATATAAATATGTATATATATATATATAGTTATATTGAAATATAAATATAGAGATATAGAAATATATATATATATAGTAAAATAAATATATATAGATATATATACAGAAATATATATATAGAAATATATAGATATATATAGAAATATATATATACATATATAGAAATAGATATATATATATATATAGATATATATAGTTATATATAAATATATATATATAGAGAGAGATATATTGAAATATATAGAGATATATTTATATGTATAGATATATATATATATATATATAGAGTTTAAGTTATAAAGATATATATATATATATATATATCTCAATATATTGAAATATATATATAGAAATATATATCTATATATATATCTATATATAGATAGAAATATATATATAGAAAAAATATATATATATATCTATATATATAAAAAAAAAAATATATATATATATATATATAGAGAGAGAGAGAGAGAGAGAGAGAGAGAGAGAGAGAGAGAGAGAGAAATTTATAGATATACAGAAATATATCAAACATAAAAAAATCCTTCACTCCAAACAAAATGAAAAAAAGTGCTATATGTTGCTCTGGTCGCTATAACAACATACCCAAACAAAATACCGTCACTCTCTGAATTTCTATGAATTTCAAATCTTGGATATTCTTTTATTACAGAACCGACGTTGGTTCTGGAATAAAAGAATATGTAATATTTGCAATTTCTAGTGTGACGTTATTTTTTGGGAATATATTTATATATTATTATTTTTAAAAAAAATTTGCCTTCATGACAGCCGCTATATATATATATATATATATATCTCTCTCTCTCTCTATATATATATTATATATATATATATATATATATATATATATATATAGTGAGAGAGAGATAGAGGCTGTCAGGAAGAAAAAAATATATATATAGAAAGAGATATATATAGAGAGAGAGAGAGAGAAAGAGATGTTTGTGTGTATATATACACTCACACTAACACACTTATACATTATTACATGTATCTCAAAGACAGAGTAATAAAAACCGTTAATAAAAATAACAACACCATTAAAAAGCTTTTCGTGTGTATATACACAACAAACATCTCTCTCTCTCTCTCTCTCTCTCTCTCTCTCTATATCTATATATATATATATATATATACATATACACATATACACACACACATATACATATACATACATACACACGATTGCACACAGGCTCTTATATATAATTCCGGTGCTTGCAGTCCATGGAAAAAATAAATTGTACAACTGACCAGCACTCAAGGTTATAGTGAAGCTTAAAGGACCACTCTAGTCACCCAGACCACTTCAGCTTAATGAAGTGGTCTGGGTGCCAGGTCCTTCTAGGGTTAACCCATTTTTTTTATAATCATAGTAGTTTCAGAGAAACTGCTATGTTTATAAATGGGTTAAGCCTTCCTCCTAATCCTCTAGTGGCAGTCTCATTGACAGCCACTAGAGGCGCTTGTGTGCTTCTCACTGTGATTTTCACAGTGAGAGCACGCCAGCGTCCATAGGAAAGCATTGTAAATGCTTTCCTATGCGACCGGCTGAATGCACGTGCAGCTCTTGCCGTGCGGGCGCATTCAGCCGACGGGGCGGATCGGCGGAGGAGGAGAGGAAGCAGAGAGCTCCACGCCCAGCGCTGGAAAAAGGTAAGTTTACCCCCTTTCTCCCTTCCAGAGCCGGGCGGGAGGGGGTCCCTGAGGGTGGGGGAACCCTCAGGGCACTATAGTGCCAGGAAAACGAGTATGTTTTCCTGGCACTACATTGGTCCTAGACTCATATTAAAAGGAGGAAAGATGTGTCAGTCCAGGTCTGTGACGTTCATCATGAACCTGTTTAATATGAGTCTTCAATAAAGTTTACAAATTTTATTCTTCAGTAAAACATTGAGTGCTGGTCCTCTGTACAATTTATGTATAATATTTTCCCTGGACTGCAAGCACCCGAATTATATATTGCAATTTTGTGTGTGTGTGTGTATATATATATATATATTTTATTTATACATTTTTTTGTACAAAATGTATAAGTGTATGTGTATTACACTGTCCATCCTTCTGAGGTACAAGGGGGATACTTGGACGCTATGGGTCCACTTGCGTCCCCGTTATTTACCTCAAAGAGGAGTGGCAACACTCCACCATCTTGCATGGCCAGCACCAAATCTGTGTCTCCATGCATATCACACTTTCCCACCGTTAATTCTACAGTTATTTTTCCTTCACCCATGTTGATTTGCAAGGGAAATGTCTGGTTGTGCAAGTTCACCTTGCATCTCAACATGTTATCTCTCCCACCCTAATACTATCAGTCAGTCTCCAAACTGTCTGGCTTTAGCATTTCTGAAATTGAAAAAATGTCACTATTAGACTCTATCTTATCTTCAATTTAATTAAAAATTTACAATGAATAGACTTTACTTCCCCCATCCATGTAGATTTGCAAGAGAAATGTCTGGTTTTAAAAATGTAACCTTTCATTGCCCTTTGCATGTCATCATGATATCTCTACACTTCCAATTCTTCCCCCTACACACTCACTAATTACTAACAATCTACAAACTATCTGTCCCTAACATGAGTTCAATAAAAACTTTTCCCTTTCATGAAACAATCTTATCTTCTATATATTTTGAAATGATTAAAAAAAAAAACTCTTTGCTACTCATTAGAAGGTGGTATGCTAGGAAGCTCTGGGTCCACCTTTCATCTCAATTTTTCTTCCTCTTTTGTTAGCGTTTCCTTTATACCATCTTGTATGGCCAGCATCAACTTATCTGGCCCTGCATGTGGTGTGTGCTGTAACACAATTCCATGTGCTACTCACCCACCTTTAAAGGGACGCTATAGTCACCCAGAACAATTCAGATCAATGAAGTGGTGTGGGTGCCAGGCCAATCATGTTTTAACCCATTCATATGTAAACATAACAGTTACAGAGAAACTGCTATGTTTACATAGCAGGGTTAATACAACCTCTAGTGCATGTCTTCCTGACAGCTGCTAGACGTTTAACTGCGACGATGGATGTGGATTTTGCATCCATCGCGCAGAGCGTCCATAGGAAAGCATTTAGAAATGCTTTCCTGTGGACTGTTAAAATGCGCGCGCACGACACTTGCAGGGCATGCGCATTACGCACCACTCATGAGCTGACTTCAGTGGGGTAGGAGAGATAACGAGCGCCGAGGGAGCCCGGCGCTGGATTTAACTAAGCTGTTGAAGTGGTTTTAACACCTTCAGCGCCACGGGAGGTGAACCCTGACGGAGAAGTTCCACCAAAGATTATATAGTGTTGTGAAAACAGCTTTGTTTAACAGACACTACAGTGATCCTCTAAATAACTTTATTAAAGGACCACTGTAGGCACCCATACCACAGACGACATAATGATGTCGTCTGTGTGCCAGGTCCCTCTAGGAGTAACCCTTTCTTTTATATCAACATTGCAGTTTCAAATAAACTTCTATGTTTATATTTTGTTAAATCAAGCCTCCAAATCCTCTAGTGATGGGGTTCTCAACCCAGTCCTCTGGACCCCCTACCAGTCAGGGATTTGGGGATTACCTGGGTGTGTCTAAGGTGTTTAGAAAAAGGGTTTAAAAAAATACCTTTGACTCTAAGGGTTTTTTTTTTCTTTTTCTAAACACCTTAGACACACTTATGTTATCCCTAAAACCTGGACTGGTAGGGGGTCCTGAGGACTAACGTTGAGAACCCCACGCAAGATGCGCTTGCGTGCTTCTCACTGTGAAAATCACAGTGAGAAGAGGCAAGCGTCCATATGAAAGCATTGGAAATGCTTTCCTATGAGGCAGGCTAAATGCGAGCGCAGCTCTTGCTGCGCATGCGCATTCAGAAAAAGAGGATGATCGGAGGCGGAGAGGAGGAGGAGAGCTCCCTGCCCGGCACTGGAAAATAGATAAGTTTAACCCCTTTCCTCGCCATCCAGCCCGGCGGGAGGGGGCAAGCTCAAGGCACTATAGTGCCAGGAAAACAAGAGTTTTCCAGGCACTATAGTGGTACTTTAATTAGTTTTTAAAAATTGTTTTACCTGCCTCTTCAAAAATGTGAGGACTGGACTCTTTATTGTTCATCTCGTCCACTCACATGATGCCAGCAACACACAATGTCTGTCGTAATAAAAACAAGAAAAAAAATTAATATAATGTACTAGAAATGTTTCTTCTGCTTATTTTCATTGATTTCTTCTTTTTTAAAAGCTAAGTAAAAAAAATGGCAAGTGGAAATAGTTCAGTTTCAACTGATCCAAATGATGCGGACATCCAACGTATGGTAAGTTTATATAAGTGACTTACATTTTTCATGATCACTCTATTTTAGTAATATCAATTACCAAATAAAAAAAAAAAAGACATAAGTCTAGCCGATTTTCTAAGCAATGAGATAATCATTGGCCTAGGAGACAAATGGTAATATTTTGTATTGAAGGATAAAAAGGACTGGACCAATGCATTAATCTCAATTCAGTTACATTAGGTTGCATGATGGATGTTTTCATGGTTGAAGAATTTTAAAGGACCACTATAGTCACCCAGACCACTTCAGCTCAATGGAGTGGTCTTGGTGCCAGGTTGCTCTAGTGTCAACACTGCAACTGTAAACATAGCTGTTTCCTAGCCTCGAACAAAAAAAACGCTATAGGGTCATTAGGTCCACCCCACCCTCTGGGTCCCATTCCTGCAGGGCACTCGGGGTTAAAACCCCTTCAGCCACTTAACTTTCTCCAGCACTGTGCTCCCTCGGCTACGGCAATTGCAACGCAAGCATTCTAAACACACATGGTAAAGCATTACTCAATGCTTACGTATTGACATGCAGCATCTTATCACTGGCATTGAGTAATGCTTTCCTATGGGCGGTTTGAATGCGTGCACTGCAGTTGCCGCGCAGGCGCATTCGGCAATGATGTCAGTAGGAGGAGTGTTCACCATCACCGAGGGAGCGCGGTGCTGGAGAAAGAAAAGTGCCTGAAGGGGTTTTAACCCCGAGTGCCCTGCTGGAGTGGGACCCTGAGGGTGGGGTGGACCTAATGGCCCTATATTGACAAGAAAACCTTTTTTTTTTTAAAAACACTATTGTGGTCCTCTAACTGTTATCATTTATTCAATACCGACTAGGATTCATACAAATGTTATTGTGTTTATGAAGATCTAATACATATTAAAAAAAAAACTACTACATATATTTATAGCTGTCAGAATATTTTGAGGACCGTCATCGACATGCAGTTGATCCAGATATTTTAAATAGTATGGACTGGGATCCACCTGCACAGCAAGTGATTAATGACGAAAATACGCAAGCTTCACCAACAAGAGTAGGAACATCGGAATGGTGTCTGTGTGGCAATTGTATGCCAATGCAAAGTGAGGAAGAAAGTCTATGCTGCAGGGAGATAGAGAACATTGTCGATATGTTGAATGAACAACAGAATTGCATTTGCAATCTTCCATATCTACGTGAGCAATTATCTTCACGGGAACACGTGCTGTCTCTATACCGTTATGGTCTCAGCTATGTAAAATCCGCTAGATTCCGTTCTCCGGAACAAATGCAGGAAAGGTGAGTGTATCATAAATCTAAATACAGCGCATTGTTCTTTAAAACGGTCATGGATTTAAAAAAAAATGAAGCAAAATTAATCTCTAAAGGAGCACCATAGTGACACAATAAAAACCTTGTTTTGCTGGCACTATATAGTGGTTAAGTCACCCCCCAACCTCTGGTGAACAAATCCTGCTAGTCTGAAGGGGCTAAAACATCGTCAGCCACTAGCCTTTGTCCAGTGTTGTGCTCCCCCGGTGATGGTGACCTCTCCTCCTCCTGCCAATGTCCGCTACCAATGCACATGCGTGTCTATAGCGTTGCGCATTCGGTAAACAGCCTATAGGAAAGAATTACTCCATGCTTGCCATTTGAACGTCCAGCGTCTTCTCAGTCAGTTAGAATTGTGTAAGCTCCTCTTGCGAATGTCTGTGAGACAGCCACTAGAGGCTGGATTAACCCTCAGTGAAACACAGCAGTTTCTATGAAACTATGTTTACACCGAAATGGGTTAAAAATAGTGGGACCTGGCACACAGACCACTCCAAGTCAATGAAGTTGTCAGGGTGCCTGGTCCCTCTAGTTTTAACCCTGCCGCTCCAAACATAGTGTAGGAGAAACTGCTAGCTTTCAATGAGGTTTAATCCAGCCTCTAGTGGCTGTCTCACTGACAGTCGCTGTTTCCTCAATTCTCACAACGCTGGATGTCCATAGGAAAACATGGAGTAATGCGGACTCTGGCAGAAGGAGGAGAGGTCGCCAGCACAGAATGAGCTCGGTGCTGGAGAAAGTCAAGTGTCTGAAGGTGTTTTAACCCCTTCAGCGCATCATGAGGGGGGGCACTGAGGCTGTGTGGGGGGGGGACACTAATGACCCTATAGTGCCAAGAAAACGAGATTTTTTTTCCTGTCACTATAGTGCTCTTTTGTTTTTAGTATTCAAATACTACAATTGTTTATGTTTAGTTTTAATTACTTTCTATAGTTTTTGATGCTAAATTTTATATTCATAATTTAATATTTTTTCATTCTATACTCCATTGACACTCATTTTTTGTTTGGTTATTTATATGCAATGTTAAATGTTTCCTTTTTTTTTTTGTTCACAGTGACTACCGAAAAACTGCCTACAGGTCCTTCACAATGTGGGTGTACGGATACCTGGGACCCAAAAGGCGGCGTCCGATACCCTCGTGCACAGTAAAACTGATTAGGTCACACTTTCCTGCACCAGATGCGATATACATGGGTTTTAGATATGCGGATGATGACCCTATAGCTGTTGAACTTGTATAGTAGACAGTACGAAGCCTTGCAATTGTTTTAGTTTATCAAAATGTGTTAACTATTCAACATTGTCTGTTTGTTGTATATAATGTTAAAAAAATTTAATATGTTAATTTATTTTTATTGTACAATGTAAACTGTTATAAAAATGTTTATTTCTTATATTAATATATTAAAAAATGATAAAAAATATTGCATTTTTTATTATTTTAATGATACTTTCATCTACTAATTTTATTTTATTAAAAAAATAACACAAACAGTTATATATATATATATAATGTTTTTTTCAAATACTAAAAGTAATTTTACTTCAGTGTGATGGGTAAAATTATTTGTCCTTTAAACCAGCTATCACTAATTTCAATAGGGTGTCTACATGAACATAATTATTGAATAAAGTACAAAAATTGTGAAGTAATAAACATTTATTAACAACATTGAAAAAAAAATTTACAACAATAATTTAATGTAATAAATAACAAAATTTTAAAAATAAAATTTGGAACACAAGTTAACTTTTTTTTTAAAAGCATCCACATCGCTAAATTAACTTTATTGTT
Organism: Pelobates cultripes; assembly: GCA_933207985.1. NCBI lineage: Eukaryota > Metazoa > Chordata > Amphibia > Anura > Pelobatidae > Pelobates > Pelobates cultripes. Next base: position 100,313,221 of record OW240921.1, on the reverse strand, counting down.
ACATTACATGGTTTGAAAATACAAATAATATTTTTTTTTTTTTATTAAGTAAAACATTATTCGACAATATCAACTTTGAATTTTCAAAAATATGACAATAATAAATATTTTAAATTAAATAAAATAGTAAATTACAGGCACAATAATAACTTAATGTGCATATAGTTGTTATGGTTCCTGTAATGTAACATGTTAAAACAAAAACAAATAGTAAGTAAGTGCAACGTCCTGGTTTTGTATAAGAAATTATACAAACTGAACCAAAAATCAAAATTATTTTAAGAAATTAAAATTTGTTCTTCGAATACAAATTACAACTAAATTGCACTATAAACAAGTATTTAGCACCATTAACAGAAATGTCATTTTTATCACCAGTCCAAAAATTTCTTACACAAATTATACATTTTTGAACATTTTAAAGTCTTCTTGGGCGTAAACGCGAAAAGTGACGGTCAACCATTACCTCCTTTGGTGGGCGAGGTGTTGAAGCAATGTTTATTGGAAGTTGCCCTGTTTGAGACTGCCAATTAACTTGTAAGTCACCTGAGGCTATTCGTAGTACGTCAGCCATCATTGGATATATATGGGCAATAGTGGTTTTTTCATATATTTTCTTAATTTTCCAATTTTTACTCCTTTTAGAGAAAAACGGTTTGAACCTCAAGTCCCCAATGTGTCCAGTGCCTGCTTGTTCTTTCTGTATAGTGGCCTGTTCTCTGCCTACATTGGCGTTGTGGGCCAAAACAGCCAGTTGTGTCCTGGCTACCATCCCATCCATCGTGAAATGTACTCTTTTGGGACGGTATTTTAATACCAGGCTATGAAAGACTTCAAGTGATCCCGTGTGGCAAAAATGAACCAAATGTGGAAAGTCTTTCTCTAATTTTGAATCTGTGACAAAGCTTCGAAGTTTGGAGTATGCCACTCCATTTTTTTTCAACCAGGATTTCTGTTCAAGAGTTTGATCATATTCCGCATGTTGACATTTTTTGAAAAGTGTTGCAGAGTCCCATTCATGTTCGTTTATAATGTGATGCATTACCGACAGCCATTTCTCTTTTAACAAAATTGGATTTCCTTTGCTGTATGAACAAGCTGCCCACATGTGATTTATTATCGAATTTTGCCACGGAACCAATTCCTTGTACATCGCTTGGCGACATATGGTTGATAGTTTTAACCGAATGCTCCGACAATAGTGCCATATATCGAATTGGTGATTAATGGCTTTGTATCTCTCTCTCATGATTTTCCTTATGCTTACATGACGATCGGTAACGAGAATTGAAATTAGAATTTTGTCGGCTAGTACTTGGTCCATGCAACTTTTGAATGCCAGTGATTCCATAGCAACAGATGATTTTGCGTCACTCACTTGAATTGTTTGACATTCTATTATTTTTTGCGATTTTTCCTCCAAAAGTGAATACGTGCAGTACTTGGCATTAAATCCAGGGCTGTCACATTGCCCATCTCCTGACAGACATACCATTTTTCCACGTAATCCATCTATCAATAATCTTCTTTCTTTCTTATAATGATGATCGATTATTGGAAATAAAAATTGTTTTTGATATATGTAATGTATGGATTGTGAAATAAACGGCACTCCAAAAATTGCAAAAAGTTCCGCAACTTTAGCAAAGTGCGAACCACTGAACAAAATTGATGCACTTGCTAATAAATTTCCACAAGAACGGTTCCCAATCATAGGCTGGCTGCTCCAAAATTCGCAACGATGATTTGATTCACATACAGTGTATACTTTTAACAGAGTGCCTGATATAATTTTTTCTGTGTTTGTTATTGGAGCGTTACATGGTTCGTGAAAAGTACATGTTTGAACCTTTTTGATCAATAAATCGAGAGAAGTTTCAAACACAATAAACTTCTTTTCTGAAACATAATCCTCAGGAGAGGGCTCTGTTAAAAATGTTAGATCGCCAATATCGGTTGTTTCTTCTTCGGGACTGTAAATCGGGTCATTGAATTCTGAAACATTCAGAGTTGCATCCATTTCCGATACTCTTGTAATTGAAGAAATGTTTGAGAATGGCGTATCTATGTTTTCTACAGGAACGGACTGTTGTGAATTTGGGGATAACAGTAGTTCTGTCTCCATTGGCATTGCACCTGGCATAGTGCAAACCTTTTTTATAGTATCTGTTTGCTGTACAATTGCAGCGTTTGGTGAATTGTCAATGGATCCTGCAAATTCTTCTGTAGGACCAGTCCAAGTCCAGACATCCTTTGTTGGATTCAAACCAATTATATTGGTGGATACATCACTTGTTTGAATTACACTGTGGGTTTGTGTAGACCTGCTCCGCCTTCCGTAGTATTTCGAAGTTGATACACCTTTGGCAATCATTGTTAAATTTGTGGTGTTGGTAGCTATGTTCATAAATGATTTATCAAAAGCCAGTTTGTAATGGAAACCTGCTATATACTCGTGATCGTAAATAGATGTCTCAGACTGCGCTCCGAGGTCCTCTGACGGAGCTCCGAGGTCCTCTGACGGAGCTCCGAGGTCCTCTGACGGAGCACCGAGGTCCTCTGACGGAGCACCGAGGTCTTCTGACGGAGCACCGAGGTCCTCTGACGGAGCACCGAGGTCTTCTGACGGAGCACCGAGGTCCTCTGACGGAGCACTGTGTCCCTCTGTTGAAGCACTGCGGTCCGCTGACGGAGCACTGAGGTCTAACATTTCTATATCACTACTGTTTTCTGCTCTCCTTAAAGTCATATCGTGTAAAGTTTGTAAAACTTTAGCTTTTACAAAAATAGTTGGTTTTGCCATTAAAACCAATCGTGTTCTCCTTTCAGACTTTACTATCATATCTGATGTGAAATGGTCCGAACAAATTTTGAAAATCTCACTTTTTTGTTTTTCCATGATTAATTGAATTGAGCCATCTAGGTTGACAAATTCGTCACCTGTGGCTAAAAGCCATTCTTTAATTCTGTCCGGTGTACTTGGAAAATTAAAGAAAGAGCAATCTGGTGAATGTTTAGTGTGACTGTTTCTGCAGCCTACAACTAAACACTTTGGCATTTTGTCTATGTTTGTAAAACAATAAAAGGGATGACAAAAGAAAATAAGAATAACATGTAGTGTGATTGTTGGCGCCAACACTTCTCTTAAATAATACTGAAATTTTTTTGACATTGTTAATTTTGACAATTACAACTATAATAATTTTATTAAATTTAGTAAACTCAAAAATGGACGACGAACACATAAATAAACAGGCACTGAAGACTACATATACGATTCACAAAAAAAAAATATCACTTGTGTTCTAAATATTTGCACACATTCATGTATTATTATTCGACTGTTAAGAATTACTCTTTAACTTCCCTGCTGTCGCGCCAACGTGTTGGAGGTGCCAGGAGGACAACGGGACTCTATTACACATCTGGTGGGAATGCAGACTTATCGCACCATTTTGGAATCGACTCAAATCAGATGTTCTCCTAATCCTTGGGAACGACACTGAATGGTCACAAGAACTGGCCTTACTGCACATCTCCTCACAACCACTATCCGCATACAAAAAATCTGTACTGCGCCATCTACTGAACGCTGCCAAATCACTCATTCCAGTATACTGGAAGAATACAGACATCCCCACAAGAGAAGAGTGGATTCACAGGGTCGAAGACATTAGAGCGGCAGAGGCACTACAGGCAGAATTGACGGGCAGAGAGGCAAAATATGCGAACATCTGGGAACCGTGTCTCACCTTCCGTGCGCAACAATAGGGGGGGTCTGACGGGGGGAGCTGGGGGTCGGGGGACGGCGCAGCCCTCTCGACAGACCCACTACATACATTATGACCTGCGGCCACCAATGCCACTCCTGTTGACAGACACTACGCCTCATGTACCATCCACACCACTCCGACTGGACGAGACACTACAAAGGATGACCTGAGCCAACAAAAACGCCCCTAAGCGGCCCACATAAATACACACAATTAACTGGCTAGTCGACACTCACATATCGCCCCTAACTAGACAGCACGACACAGCGACGGACTATGAGCCCTCACAGGCAAAGACAGCGGTCTCCGGACCTCCACCGTCCCCACGGAGGGGACGAGACAAAATGAGACAGACCTAACACTGCACGATATCCACACCCAATCAGACGATAGACGTCAGACGCATCAACCTGACCCCCACGGGAACCCTGATTATACACCATACGACAAAACAGGCTGACTGGGACCTGACCGGACAGATGAACCATCCGAGGGACTGGGTGTTGCAGAGCACAACGACCCTCACATGTAGAGACCCCTCGCCCTCAACCCCCCTTACTTATGACGACGATATACCTTCACACTCACGGGGCATCACGGCCAACTTGTACCTCATACCTCCGTCAACACAAGACACCTGATACGACACTTCCAACGCACGCCTATTGCGACATGCACAACCCGATCATACAAGCTAGGCATGGAACACGACACGGTCAGGCAACAGGTCGACCAAGTCTGGGGAAACCTCATGACACAGCTGGGCTCTCCCGCAATGACCCTCCTGCACCAAATGCGGGCAGTTGAGGGAAGAATGAGAACACCTCGATTAAACATTCACATTGTTGGAGGGACTCTCCCATGCTATCGTGTCCTCTTCTCGAACCAACACCATCCTCTTCCCATCCCACCTACAATAATTGTGTAATGCCACATACCTTTATTGCCAACACTCAACAACGCCCTACCTGTGGGCTAAGACACACCCTAATCCAATACATCACACCCCACTTCCACACTTCTCGATGAGAAGACTTGACACACGAACCATTAGTATTCACACGGCTATAAAACGCCGATACATACCAATTACCCCGCACCGCCCTAGCCCTCAGGGGACTGATCTGAATAACTATGATTATCACGAGCTCTAGCTAAGTACCCCTGGGAGAGGGACACGGTAACGACTACTATTAACGATCTCATGTTACCTAATATTGCAACTGTAATAGATTCTAACCACACATATTTATACTGTTTGGATATCTGATGCTTTTATTATGTAACCTTGTATTCTACTATTAATGCGGGCCTGCGTGCCCAACTTTATTTACTGACTGGCTTCAATAAAAACTGATTAACAAAAAAAGAATTACTGTTTAAAACTGAAAACTTAATACAACACCCCCCCTAAAATAAAAAAATTAAAAAAAAATATTAAATATATCTTTAAAAAATTAAAATATGTTAGTTTAATTTATTGGAGATTGTGTTATGTTAATCTTTGCAAATTAAAGGACCACTCTAGGCACCCAGACCACTTCAGCTTAATGAAGTGGTCTGGGTGCCAGTTCCTTCTAGGGTTATCCCAATTTTTTAATAAACATAGCATTTTCATAGAAACTGCTATGTTTGTGAATGGGTTAAGCCTTACCCTATTTCCTCTAGCGGCTGTCTCATTGACAGCCGCTAGAGGCGCTTGCGTGTTTCTCACTGTGATTTTCACAGTGAGAGCACGCCAGCGTCCATTGGAAAGCATTATGAATGCTTTCCTATGTGACCGGCTGAATGCGCACGCAGCTCTTGCCGCGCGTGCGCATCAAGACAACGGGGATGAGAAGAGGAGGATGGGAGGAGGAGAGCTCCCGCCCAGCGCTGGAAAAAGGTACGTTTTAAACAGTTTCCCCTTTCAAGAGCCGGGCGGGAGGTGGACCCTGACATTTACATTTACAAGTAAAGTAAATAGCAATTAGATGACGTTAGACATTCTCATAGATTTTAACGTCAGATAAGTTAACTATAGAAATGCAATCAGAAATTCTTCACTATGGTAGAAGTTTAAAGGACCACTATATTGCGAGGAAAACATACTCTTTTTCCTTGCACTATAGTGCCAGGAGGGTGCACCGACCATCAGGGTCCCCCTCCTGCCGGGCTATAGGGTCAGGAAGGGGTTAAACTTACCTCTTTATCCAGCACCGGGCGGGAAGCTCTCCTCCTCCTTTTCCCTTCCTACTTCTTCTATTCGTCTTTGGCTGAATTTTTCAGCCACTCCATAAAAAAACCATTCACAATCCTTTCCTATGGACGCTGGCGTCACGTAAGTGCCACTAGCGGCTGTCAAGAGACAGCCAATGGAGGATGGATTAATCCATTTATAAACATAGCATTTTATCTGAAACTGCTATTTTAATTAAAAAATTGGTTAACCCTAGATGGACCTGGCACCCAGACCACTTCATTAAGCTGAAGTGGCCTGGGTGCCTAGAGTGCTCATGTAACGCGAATAGCCATAGCTTACCGATATTCAATACATTTACGATTTCTAAATTCTAAATATAAACAATTTTAAAAAGGAAAATGCACAAAATATACATGACACATGTACTAGATGCAGTGTGTTTATACAGGGGAGTTGTGTGTATTTGTGTAGTGTGTATATAATGAATGCATAGCGTGTGTGTGGTGTGTGTGTTTCGGGAGGTATGTAATTAAAGGACCACTCTAGGCACCCAGACCACTTCAGCTTAATAAAGTGGTCTGGGTGCCAGGTCCAGCTAGGGTTAACCCTTTTTTTCATAATTATAGCAGTTTCAGAGAAACTGCTATAATTATGAATGGGTTAAGCCTTCCCCCTAATCCTCTAGTGGCTGTCTCATTGACAGCCACTAGAGGCGCTTGCGTGCTTCTCACTGTGATTTTCACAGTGAGAGCACGCAAGCGTCCATAGGAAAGCATTGTAAATGCTTTCCTATGCGACGGGCTGAATGCGCGCGCAGCTCTTGCTGCGCGTGCGCATTCAGCCAGCGGGGCGGATCGGAGGCGGAGAGGAGGAGGAGAGCTCCCTGCCCAGCGCTGGAAAAAGGTAAGTTTTGACCCCTTTCCCCTTTCCAGAGCCGGGCGGGAGGGGGTCCCTGAGGGTGGGGGCACCCTCAGGGCACTATAGTGCCAGGAAAACGAGTATGTTTTCCTGGCACTATAGTGGTCCTTTAAAGGTTTCATTCAGTAAAAATTTTCAATAAACGTTACCACTCCAAAAAATTGCCTACCTTGATCAAAGTCACGCACAATGCTGATTCTGATGACGCAAGTCAATTCTCTGAAAATAAAAACAAAACAATATTATTTTTAAAAGAAATTAAAATTCATGTTTAAGATTAGTTGGATACATAAACATGATTTTGACTGTGTGCCAGCAGGCGAAAAATGCAGCCCCAAGAAAGGAAAAGTATAAATCCTGGGCAGCACTTTTCACGTGCTGAGCAACAGTGAAACTGTGGCAATATGGAGAAATGTATTTCTTCAACACAGCCATTTTATGTATGCCCTCCAGGAAAGCACAGGTGAAGAGCCTGTCTGCCTTGCATGCGCTGAAGCGCAAGATGAAGGACAGACCTTTTCCTGCGCTCCAAGGATGGCATACTAAAATGGTACATAACGATTGAATACACAATTCAACACTCCCTAACGGGTGGTAAAAAAAAATTGAAAGAAAGAAAGAAAGATAGCAAGAAAAAAAGTGAGTCTGACTGTGTGCCAGCAGGCAAAAAATGCAGCCCCAAGAAAGGAAAAGTAAAAATCCTGGGCAGCACTTTTCACGTGCTGAGCAACAGTGAAACTGTGGCAATATAGAGAAATGTATTTCAGCACCAGAACCTTTTGCATAGATATCTCTTTATCCGATATGTATAAGCATACAATAAGACAAAGAGAGCCAGGCAAACTTTACCCAAAAATATAGACAAATTAAAACTTACCGTAACCACTTTGAATTTTTCACAAATTCAAATGCGCTTTGAACGATTCGTAAATCTGCGTTCTGAAATTGAAAAGAAGAACAATATTATTTTAAAAATTAATTTGTTGTAATTTCTATATATAAAAAAAATATATATATATATATACACACACACAATTCTAAGTGTATATATATATATATATATATATATATATATATTAGTATATATATATATATATACATACATACATACATACACACATATAAATATATATATATATACACATACACACGACTGTATGTATGTCTGCAATGTATTGTTTTTGGTGCGACATATGTAAAATAATAAACGAAAACAATGTATGCAGACATACAACTACATATACTAATAAAATCAATAAATACATTGAAAATATCTCCTAAAATATTTTTAAAAATACATATATTAAAAAATACATATATAAAAAAATTATAAAAAAATACATATATTAAAAAAGACATATATAAAAAAATACATATATTAAAAAATACATATATAAACAAATACATATATACACACATAAAAACAAATATATATAAAATTAAATAGCAAACTGTAAACAAAAATAAAAGTTAAAATAGTAAAATAGATTACATGTCATATGTAAACAAATCTAGATTTTTTAAAATAATACAAACAGATAAAGTTAAGATTAAACAAATGACTAACTAAAATTAAAAAATAAAAACAATACAAAGACATTACATTAATAATAAAATACAAATAGGATAAAAGTTTACTTACAGTCAATGTGCAGCCAGATTCCGTTAGGGGAGATGCTGCTTCTTCTTCTGTACTCCGTCTTCAGTGAGAGATTCTCTCTCACACACTGGCCTCCGAGGAATAAAACTGAGATGTGAACGCGCTCGGCGCGTTCACATCTCAGCATAGTCTCTAATGCAGGCGCGCTCACATCTGAGCTGCCTGCATTAGAGGGAATGACGTTAGACGTCCAAGAGGACGTCTGACGTCAGCTCACTGTGATTCTAACAGTGAGGATTCAGGAAGCACCATCTAGTGGCTGTCTCAGAGACAGCCACTGTAGGTGGGAATAGGGAAAAAAAAATACACTGCTTTTTCTCTGAAACGGCAGTGTATTTAAAAAAAAAAAAAAAACTAGAGGTACCTGGCACCAAGACAACTTCATTGAAATGAAGTTGTCTTGGTGCCTAGAGTGGTCCTTTAAGCACACTAAGAATAGTCAGGAGACAAGCCAAGTAAAGGGAGCCAGAAAACAGGAGAGCGAGAAACAAGCCGAGGTCAAAGGAATGGAGAATACAGAAAAATCGGAATAACAAGCCAAATAATCGAGAGCACTGAGAGACAGCTCCGGCCGCGCATGTGCATTCAGCCGAAGAGGAAGAGAAGAGGCGGAGAGGAGGAGGAGAGCTCCCTGCCCGGCGCTGGAGAAAGGTAAGATTTTAACCCCTTCCTCTCCCCAGAGCCCAGGGAGCACTATAGTGGTCCTTTAAACTTGCATGCATAAGGCTATCCACGCATGTTTAAACTCCTTTACTGTGTTAACCTCTACCACTTCAGCTGGAAGGCTATTTCATGCACCCACTACCCTCTCAGTAAAGTAATACTTCCTGATATTATTTTTAAACCTTTGCCCCTCTAATTTAAGACTATGTCCTCTTGTTGTGGTAGTTTTTCTTCTTTTAAATTCTACCACAACAAGAGGTTAAATTGTACTTATAGCCAGGCCCGGACTGGCCATCGGGCACACCGGGCAAATGCCCGGTGGGCCGCGGTGGCCGTGGGGCCGATGCCGGCAGGGGAGGTCCCAGGATCTCCCCTGCCGGTCTATGCAGGGCCGGCACTATCCGAGCGCCGGCCCCGCTGTCTTCCATGGAGGGCCGATGGGGAGATCAAAGAGCTCCCTCACCGGCCCATTTAAACAGACCTGCGGCTGGGGAGGGAGGGAGAGGACCCGGCAGAGCTCTATCTTGCAGCTCCGCCGGGTTCCTCTCGCGAGATCCGGCGCGTTGCCATGGCAACGTGCCGATCTCGCGAGAGTGAACTCTAGCCCTCATGCTAGAGTTCACTCACCACTGGACCACCAGGGATGATGTGAGTGTGCCGGTCCCCCCTCCTCCCAGCTACCACCATGCCGGTCCCCCCTCCCAGGCTAAAGGTAAGTGGGAGGGGGGATTTAATGCCTACTTAGGTTTTTTTTTTAAATTTCTTTATTTACCCCCCCCACCCCCTTAGTTTTTTATTTACCCCCCCAACACACATTTACACACAGCACTCTCACACACATCATACACAGCACTCTCATACACAGCACTCTCATCATCACACTCTGCACTCACACACAGCACTCCCACACACAGCACTCTCACACTCATCACACTGTGCACTCACACACAGCACTCTCACACTCATCACACTCTGCACTCTCACACACAGCACTCTCACACTCATCACACTCTGCACTCTTACACACATCATACACAGCACTCTTACACTCATCACACTCTGCACTCTCACACATCATACACAGCACTCTCATACACAGCACTCTCACACACATCATACACAGCACTCTCATACACAGCACTCTCACACTCTGCACTTTCACACACATCATACACAGCACTCTCATACACAGCACTCTCACACTCATCACACTCTGCACTCTCACACACATCATACACAGCACTCTCACACACATCATACACAGCACTCTCATACACAGCACTCTCACACACATCATACACAGCACTCTCATACTCTGCACTCTCACACACATCATGCACAGCACTCTCACACTCAGCACTCTCACACACATCATACACAGCACTCTCACACACATCATACACAGCACTCTCACACTCAGCACTCTCACACACATCATACACAGCACCCACACACACAGCACCCTCACACAAATCAATCACATACAGCACCCACACATACAGCACCCTCACACACACAACACCCTCACACAGCACCCACACCTCACACACAGGATCCATCACACACACATACTGCACTCCTCACATACACACACAACCCCCCGATACACTGCCTAACACACATACACAATACTTCCAAACATATTTATATAATATATATACACATATAAATATACACACAGCACCCCTCACACACACACACAGCACCCCTCACACACACAGCACCCCTCACACACACACACACACAGCACCCCTAAACACATTTCATTCCAGACACACATTAGATCCTCTACCCAACTCTGGATCATCTACACACATACACACACTAGATCCCTATATACACTCTGAATCCATTATATACGCACGCTCACTAGATCTCCTATACATATTCTGGGTCCTTCAAACACACACACACACTCTGGATCCCCTATACGCACACTAGATTCCTTATAAGCAAACACATACTACATTCCCTGAACACACACTCTCTACAAACACTACATCACCTACACACACACACTATAGCCTGTATACACACACTTGCTACATCCCCTAAACACACATTCTCTAAAGCCCCTAGCCACATATGCATTACATTACACCACAAACACAACACGACTAAAACCGACCTTACTACACAATACCACACCACGACCAGCTCACTCTGCACACACGCAATACCCCAAGCAGGCTCCAAAACACATGCACAATACTCTTTCCTGACCCATTTGTCTCCTGGTATCCATTTATAGAGACACCAGAGACAAGTTGCAAGGAAACACAGTGCAAGCATGTTATTAAATTTGCTTGCACTGCGCAGAACAAATACAGGGCTTTTTTCTCATGCTAGAGCTCTTCAGCAGAACTCTGGGCATGGTCTGCCCTGGAAGAGCATTGAACCAACATGCTCACTTTGAGAGGGGGCGTGTTTGTCATGAGTGATGACAAAACACACCCTCTCTGCCCCGCCCCCTTCTTAGTGGGCCGCTGTGATAAAAAAATGCCCGGGCCGAATTTTTTTCCCAGTCCGGCCCTGACTCTCTCTCTTTCCTTCCATTGAGCACTTTTTCTAGCTGACTTTGACACGGGCATTATTCATCAATGCCCCCACCCCTCTGACATGTTCTTCTTGTACTTCTTCACCCCATCCTCATAGATTGTATACTTTTTTGAGCAGGGCCATCTTCTTCGATTGTCTCTGTCAAAGTTATTTTGTAAATTGTAACTTGCTGCAGAATATGTTAAAGATATATAAATGTTAAAACTGATAATAATTAGCAGTAGAATGGTCCATACTGCAGAGCCCTGACTTGCCACATTACACCATAGATGGATGTCTTCTTTTTTTTCATTTCTGCCTTGACGTGTTTCTTCAATTAATTCTTAGAGTTATTTAGAAATACTTTTAGGAGCAACAGCAGTTCAGTCACAGTGTGGTAGGCCACACAAGCTCAAAAAGCAAGACCACAATGTTCTAAAGTGTGTTGTAGTTAAACAATTATCTGTCCTGATAACCACTCACCACTGAGTTCCAAAACTGCCTCTGTAAACAACATTAGCATCTGGAAGTATTAGTCAAGAATTTTGTGACACAGGTATCCAAAAATGAGTAGATACAACCAAACCACAGAAGATCATCTTCTCTAATACTAGGGATATACTATAGTGGTGTAAAGCTAACTGCCGTTGGACTCTCCATCCGTGGAAATCAAACTTCACCATCTGGTGGTCCATCTGATGACTCAGTGTGTTTTTGATGCCAGTAGAATACTACTTACCTGACTACACAAGGCCACCTTTAATGTTCTGCTGTTGATGGGCTACTGGTGTGTTTTTTGTTTGTTTGTTTTGTTTGTCTGTTTTGTTTTTGGTGGCTAGTTTAAGGTTTCTTTGTCCCATCTTAATTCTACACCATCACAACCATATTGGCATGTTGTTCACAGCACATGTAGTTTAGCTTCCTTATCAAAAAAAAAATACAAAGTGCTATAAAGCCACTTCATACAGTACAGTAAACACTAACAAATCTGAAACAATAATTTCTACAATGTTCTGTGCAGATAGACACCTGTCCAGATTCCTCATCCTTAAAGGCAATACATGCATGAGACCATATCTCCTAACAGACTATATTTAAAAAGGGACAGTTACGTTTGGAGACATTTCCAACTGTCCCATGCTTGTTTACTGGCATAGCCAGATTAACCAAGAGGTGACCTAAGGTGTGTAGGTGACCAATCACAGGGGGAATGAAGTACCTGGGCAGTAGGAACAAGTAGCAAGGCACAGGAAAAGTGCTTCCCACAATATCCTTTACTGCTCAAAGAGGCTTCAATGAAAATCAAAGATTTCATTACAGTTAAACCTACTGGCTCAGAATGCTGAATGACCAGTGACCAGTCTGATTATTTAGAAATCTTGTGAGGTTAGGTGCTGGGGTACAGAGCACCTCGTGACCCAACCCTCGGCTGTCTTCTTTAAATGTAAAATCACTGCTGGTGACATAAGTAAATTTTCTTGTAAAACCATGCAGACTAATTTACCTTTAATAAGGGAAGCATTGGAGGTAAGGTGGCTATCTACACTGTAACAATGTTAAATCATCAAAAATCAGTTAAAAACACACGCATTGGTCCTGTGTTGCAAATACAATCACATTTTGGTAGCTGCGTTTACTATAGCATTCAGCCCCAATGTATAAACAAAACAAAAAATACATTTACTTGCTAATCATTGCCCAGTAAAATGTGGGATCCGGATCGTGTTCAAGAATTAAGCAGTCGTGCGTACTTGAAGTACATTGATCTTTCACATGGGTAAGCTGGCAAGTTCCAGTTAAAGCAATATCAGAGAACATAGCACACTTAGTATATTTTTTTTTTTTTACCTTCCTGATAAGAAAGTCACGTTTTCAGACTTAGCAAGCATTTCCCAGCCCACTGGCACTTAACAAGTTAAAACTATCATGATTCTAGTTCTCTGGCATGGAAAAGGTTAAGTTTTCATGGTTTAGCTCTAATGTTTCAGAACACTTGCACAGTTTTTCTTTCTCTTGGCTCACAGATTTGTGTTGACACACTCATGCTTCACATAGGCAGAAACACAACTTGATACCGGTATTGAATGTGGAACAAAAAGTTAAATATAAAGAAATATTGCAGCGGAATTATGACCAAAAGGGAATTCTTCCTAGCCAAAATCAATCCCAGCAGCAGTCTTAAAACTTACATGGGATATCCCTCTATACAAGCAAGATCCAGACATTAATATGTTTAGACTGATATTAGCGATGGGGGCATTATTTTTTTTTTATATTTTTTTTTCTTTCCCCATTATTGTGTTTTGTGTTAATGAAGATGAGGTTTATTATTCTATGTGAGGAGAAAAAAAAAAAGATTAAATTGTGACAGTAAACCACACAGATCAGATTATCTTAAAAAAAATGTTTATTTATTTCCAAGACAGGGAATTGTGGTCAACTTGACAGCCAGTGTAGAAAACTTCACACCACATTATTCACAAAAGGGGTATATTTTACCTAAATTGTGAATTTTGGAATTTCTGTTCCATTAAAGGACCACTATAGGCACCCAGACCACTTCATCTCAATAAAGTGGTCTGGGTGCCAGGTCCCTCTAGTTTTAACTCTGCAGCTGAAAACATAGCAGTTTCAGAAAAACGGCTATGTTTCACTGAGGGTTAATCCAGCCTCTAGTGGCTGTCTCACTGACAGCCGCTAGAGGCACTTCCGCGATTCTCACTGTGAAAATCACAGTAAGAAGACGCTGGACGTCCATGGGAAAGCATTGAGTAATGCTTTCCTATGGGAGGTTTGAATGCGCGTGCGGCTCTTGCCCGCCATGCGCATTTGGACCTGACATCGGCAGAGGGAGGAGAGTTCCCCAGCATAGAGGGAGCTCTGTGCTGGAGTAAGGTAAGTGGCTGTAGGGGTTTTACCCCCTTCAGCACAGCGGGAGAGGGGCCACGAGGGTAGGGGGGACCAAATGACCCTATAGTGCCAGGAAAACGAGTTTGTTTTCCTGCCACTATAGTGGTCCTTTAATAGTAATGTGGAGTGAGGAAAAAAATCTCTTGCATCAAGCGCTAAGTCGAATAGCACTGGAGAAGGCTCTCAATATGATGAGTATGATTTGGAGGACTGGTTTGACACTTTGCTTGCATTAAAAAAAAATAACGCAAGTGCTCCAGTCACTTGGAGAACCAATATAAAACAGTTTCTAGATGGTACCTATACCCCGTCCAGATTGTATAAAATTAAACTAATCAACTAATCACTTCTAGTAAATTCTGGCATTGATGTGGTTAGTTTGGATCGCTATCCTACATGTTGTGGGTTTGTTCTAAGCTCCGAAAAGTCTAGACGGATGTACATGATATAATCAAGAATACTGACCCATCAGTTACGACACTCACATCAGAATTATGTCAATTTAAAAAGTTTCCAGATAACCCTAATATAATTGATAGGATTATTATAGGTTATATTCTGATTGCTGTTACACTCTTAATTCCCAGGTATTGGAAAACACCTAATGTGCCATCTCAGGTTTCATATCTGGTACTAGATAATAAGCTATATGAAATGGTCATTGTGCAGCCATCTTTTACAGTGGACCACTTAAAATAGAATTGGAACACATGAGAAGATTACATCAAATGTACATACTGTCTATAATCAAGACCTACAATTGACATGTTATATCACTCAGTTTTACAATATGTTATAGACTTTAAGGGACACTATAGACACCCAGACCATTTCAGCTCATTGAATTGGTCTGGGTGCCGTGTCCCTATTGTACTTAGTGCTACAAAGTAAAACAACGCAGTTTTAGAGAAACTGCCATGTTTACATTGCAGCACTAAGTCTGCCCCCAGTGATGAAATTGTTACTCTCTTCCTTCCCCCCTCGTTTTTGATGCTTCATGCTTCTCCCTTTTTCTTTTAAAATATTTGTTAAAATTAATATTTTGGAACATTATCAATAAAAGCCATGTGACTAGAAATTGAATATGGCAGTAAATACATCCATCATTCCGGTATTTGTAAATACGTTATAACCATAAATGGCTAAATGGCCTCCGTAGGTGAAGGCTACGAACCTCTACCCAAAAAAGCATGTAACTAGCCATCAGCCAACAAATATATAAAGCAGGACGATCTACTTTTTGTCCCCCTGATGTTTTGAATGACATTCCCTAATAAGCTCAGCCAGTGTCACAGTATCAAGCTAAATGTAGTTAGCAAAAAACTAGCAAAAAAGGTTAGCAATCAGTGATGTGAGGCGCAAACAGAATTGTAAAGAGGACCCATCACTTCACAGTATTTTCATATGATGTTACTTATTCATTATTATTCATGAAATATGCATTTGTGAGGTCTGAAAAACAAAATTAAACGTTGCAATCCAAACCTTTGTATTTACCCTTTCCTGGAACTGAGTGCCTCCATCTTGACTCCCTGTCAGTCATAGTTATAAAGCTCTAGCCATTTCTGTTACTAAACATTGTAAGTGGAAATGGAGAAATATAAACAATGTTTCAATTTCACCTCCACCATTGCAATGTGTGCCTTGGCTGTGCCAGGACCGAGGGGGAAAAAATGTTAACACGTGTTATTGGTGATTTTTAATGTTTTATTCAAGAGTGTTAGTTCCAGAAAGTGATACCTCATCTTTAAGTAAAAACGCAGTGCTCCTCCTTATCTATATCTACATGAAATTCCAAACCTATCCTTGTTTTTCAATTATGGATGCAATAAGAGTGATAGCGGGTTTCGGCGGTGAGCCTGTATCATCGAAGTCACATAAGCAACATCATTTAAATCCTTGAACGTTTTATTCAGTGTAAGCTAATCACGGAATGAATTGTATTTTGATTCATAAAACCATAAAAAAAATGTATTATAATGCTCCTTCAAAGAAACCGTGGCTGTGTTGAAGAACGTAGGAGAGGAAATGCAACACTTCAGTCTTAAAAATCAGCCAGATCTATAAACATTAAATTTTTTAGTCATATCAACCAAACTGTCACAGAAGTATTGGCTTCAGGGAAATGTAGCACTAAACACATTATCTGTATGATCTAACTGTATACAAGTAAATTCCTTTCACCTGTTCATGTCCTTAAAATGTTACATTGCTCAACTGGGTTCCCAGCATTGTGCTCACTAGCTGCTACCTCCTATAGTAATTATTATGAGTTATTCATAAAAGGCTACACAGGGCTGGAATGGAGACATATCCCATCTACCCATCTTTTTTTAAAAGAAAAAACATGTACATAATCCATTAAAAAATAAAAAGACATGGAGTCTCTGACTTCTGTGCTCTGGACACCTTGGCTGGATTACGTGACCAGAATGGGCATCTAGACGCCAGTGTCATATCCGGTTATGGTCCTGCAGGAACTGGTGGTACAGTCAGGAGGCCCCACTGGGGGGATATTCCTGACCAAGAAACCTCTTCTCCCTCACTATCTACCTCCCCCTTCTGAGATTAGTGACATGCATAATTACGAACGCCTAAACTAGCACTCTATATGGAATATTTTCGCATATTGTATGCACAATTTAGCCATGTTGGAATTTTGCATATATCAGTTTTATAAATTTACATGCCTAGACAAAACCAAAAGTTACTCTGTGTGTGTACCGCCCTTTGTCACACTTTCCCTACCTACCAGTTTTACAGAACTGAGAAATCATAAACAGATATTGTAAAAAAATAAATGAACAAATAAATAAAAAGTAAAACTGTAGATTTGTAAAAGACAGCCTAAACCCCTTGCAACATGTACAGTGTAGTAGGGGACTGAATGTTGGTGTCTTCTTCCCATAATTACAAGCACAAGTGGTGCTCAGAGATTTGTGGGACTTTACCAGATTTACATCACATTTCCTGGTGTAAATATCTGGGTACTAGGTTTTTAGCGCTGAAACATATAGGCCACTCAAACACCCAAACCAGAGTCTCTCCTTTCCAGTCCCATAGAAGATACGTGCAATTAGAGGAGGGCATAGCGCCCAAGGCACTACACCCTCTTCTCATTACATCACATCTCCTGCTGTGCAAAGGAAATTTTGAAAATTCTTATAGTATGATATAGTGATGTCCTGAACGGTTCACCGAACAGTTCGCCACAGATGGCGAACTTAAACATAAACTTTGACCCTGTACCCAGTCAGCAGACACATTCCAGCCAATCAGCAGCAGACCCTCCCTCCCAGACCCTCCCACCTCTTGGACAGCATCCATTTTACATTCATTGTGAAGCTGCATTCTTAGTGAGCTGTCCAGGAGGTGGGAAGGTCTGGGAGGGAGGGTCTGCTGCTGATTGGCTGGAATGTGTCTGCTGACTGTGAGGTACAGGGTCAAAGTTTATGTTTATGTTCGCTGTCCATGGCGAACCGTTCGGCGAACCGTTCGGGACATCACTAGTATGATCTAATCTAGTGTGTAACATTAACTCTTTAAACTAGAGTTGTCAACTGTAGATCTCCAACAGTTTAAAGACAGATTCATATTGTGCTTTGAAGTTCTGTTATATATTAATACACATTTGGAATAGATAGACATTAGGGTAGAAAATCCTAATCATGGGAAATCCGTTCAAAACAGGGATATAAGTCCTGAATAAGAGCATGTGGAAGTTTTGCTCAAGATCCTCTCATATTGTAGAATGGTGTTGACTGCCTCATTCACACATATCAACTAATCTTCGTATTAGGTGAAATAAAACTGACTTGGAATTTGGTGAGTGTTTCCCAAGTTTCATCAGAATGTTACCTTTCGTGTAAAAAGAATTACTACATAAAGGCTTAATGCAGACTTGGCATAGTCTTCCAGTAAATGAAGCAAAGGTTAAACTGTGTCTGTCACTTTTCAATATTTCATACTTTTTCATATTTCACTTTTTATAAATATATAATCTTCATGAAATACTTATTAAGACCGCGTTGGGATTTCACTAAAATTCAAACACATACAAAAAATGGTTCAGGTACTCCAAGGTTCAGAATGGCAAATTTATTGACGCTCAAAGCACCGTTTCGACCTTACGGTCTTTGTCAAGCTTGACAAAGACCGTAAGGTCGAAACGTTGCATTGGGCTTGAACCATTTTTTGTATGTTATACTATTGCCACTGGAAGTTAGTGCTTGGTTCCAGTTCAGTTGTACCTTGGCTCAGATTGATGGGATTGAGTACAGTTCTTTATGTTTGTTTGCAAATAAAATTCAAACCCAATCCAAAGATACCAAAAGACAAGGGATTACTTTGTGTTACTGTCAAGCCTGAGCTTAACAAACGTTGACTAAAAGAGGAGCTCCTCCAACTTTTGTCCAATCCCATCAGCCATCACAAATGACAGCTGTGGGATTTCCGACAATATTGTACTCTACCACATGCCACTGACTCTCTTACAACTAAATCGCCAGGAGCCAAAAAGACCTACGGCATGAAGATGGCGACAGGTCGCGAGGGAAAGCCGAATGTAAGTGAAACTCACCTACCCTCGAAAATATGCAAGACTTCCAAAATTGACAGGTCCGCTTTAACACAGTAAAGGAATTAAAAATGCTTGAGGTATGCAAAACTTACACCTACAGTAGGTCACAGGTATGAGTCCTGGTGCATCTTTTCAGCTACCTTGTGCCAATGAGGCTGAAGATAGAAGTTCTCAATCTTTTAGTAACATGTTATAGTAATATTATGTGATTGGTATAAAGTGTTCAGAAACTTCAAAAGAAGCATAGAATTACTATTATTATTTTTAGCAAAGAAATGTGTGAAAATATGGCTTTTTAGAGTTACCAGATTAAAGAAGTTCATTTTTGATCGGAAAGTGGCAAGGACCTTGAAAAACAAAAAACATGAAAATTCTCTGCTGTTCATTGTTAATATGTCATTCACATACCGTACGTGAGTGACAAAGTGTGAAAGTTCACAGGTGTTATATGTAGCAATAAAAAAAAAAAAGATAATCTTTAAAGAATCAGATAATACGCAGAGGGGACAGTCAGTATTATCACATTACATCAATTTCAATAGTCTTATTGTCATCTAAAATTAATAATACATTCACAGCAAAGTGCAGGGGCTGGTTTCAGAGTTTACTGCACAACTCTCGTAGTACAAGAGACTTTATGTAAAGAATTGTAATGACCCTAAAAGGGACCAGATCAACCTAAATTGTTTATAACTATTAAATAAGAAAAATCGGTCTGAGATTTCAAATTCAAACACAGGGTTATTCACTAAGGTGTGATTTTTAAGTAAATTCAAAAGTGAACTTTAAATTTAAAGGGATACTATAGACACCCAGAACACTTTGTCACAATGATGTAGATGACTTGCTTTTTGTATTTTATTGTACCCTATTGTATCAATTTCCAGCAAAGTGGCATGTCCCCTTTAATGCAACTTGATTAGTGAACCCAGGAAAATTTGGCATATCAGTGTTGTATAATCTAAAGGATATTGCTCCGGAAAACACACAGGACAATTTTAGCACCCAAATTGCTATAAAGATAACTGTCTGAAAATGTTGCATTTGAAGAATCAGAACAAGCTGTCATGGGTCACATGCTCGATGAATTATAAAGAAACTGCGAAGGACATGACCTGTCCACATGTAGTTTTTGTAAACAATACCAGGAAGGACATGAGCTCAATTTTTGCAGGTTCTTTAATCAACGGTCTGTGTATTTGGGTGTTGGGGCCATAAGGTTGGAAAAAGAGGAAGGTAAGGCTCATAATTCACAATGTAGCCCATCATCTGTCTTCAGTAATATGCAATATACAGCTAGTCACGTGATAAACACTTTCCTCCTCTTGAGACAAACCCACGAAAACCATCTCTGAGTCACCCAGCTATTGGCATCAGGCTCACTGGAATTCTTTGTTTTACTTACCAAGTGTGAGAGCAGCACTCCCTAGTGGATGCTGTCTGAATTGCATGTGCCACCTAGGAGTGGTGAGGACCTGGTCCACAATGAGTCTGTTCATTCTGGTAAATCAATTTTATATAAATTAGAATACATTGAGGTTTTTCCTTTGT
The DNA here is from genome assembly GCA_933207985.1 of Pelobates cultripes. Classification (NCBI taxonomy): domain Eukaryota; kingdom Metazoa; phylum Chordata; class Amphibia; order Anura; family Pelobatidae; genus Pelobates; species Pelobates cultripes. Next base: position 100,292,447 of record OW240921.1, on the reverse strand, counting down.
TTTCAGCTATCTGGTGGAATCGGGTCTGGGAACCTTTAAGAAATATCTTGAACCCCCACACCATTACAAACATCTCTTTTTAAGTTAACCTAAAGTGTTACATGCTACATGGGATGTAGACAACTCCAGAATGACTGGAATCATAACAACAAAGTATCCAGGGGGTCAAAATGTATCAATATATGAATATCAGTGAGAGAAGGAAAAACCAGGAGATTCTGCAAGGTTCCGAGTAAGCTAAAATAGAAGGTGGATGAGAAACTGAAAAATGGTGCTTGGACACTGAGGCAAAGGCACCACAATTTCAGAGCCTAATTTGCCGTTTATCTTTGTTTTAGGGCCTGCAAGTGAGAGCAAGCTTATTCTGGTACATATCATGCAATAGTAGACATTATGGACACTACTGGCCAAATTTCAGGACACCATGGAGATACAGGTGGTCTCACAATTTATAATTTGCATGTAACAATGAAGCAATATGTGTTGAATGCTGCAGCCCAGTCCCCAAATAACATGGAGGAATCTTAAATGGGCACCCATAAATACCAGGTAAAATGCCTACACCCACCTCATACGGGACTTCAAGGAACAAAGTCAGGACAGGACCTGAAAATCGAGACTGTCCCACCCAAATCGGGATGGTTGGGGGTGGGGGCACAAATAGGTCTTTCGATAAATGCTCTGATGAAGTAAGCAGCTGTGTCAAGGAAAGTTGTAGAAACTCGCGCCTGCATGCAGAGCCCAAAGAAACAGATTTAATACAGTTCCCTACAATTCTAGGAGGTCGACAGTACAAATCTCAGATTGGAGTGAGGAAAACACATAAGTACCACTGGTAAAATACAGACACAAGAGTCTTGTGCTTATTTATTATGGGACTTCATTCTTAGAGTTTTCAATAGCACACACTGTCCATTAGAACATACTGATTTATACTCAAATTTCTTTCTGGTAAATGTTATTGTACTATCAAGATTTCTATCTGTGCTCTTCGTTATTAAATGGACACTATAGTCACCAGAACAACTACAGCTTAATGAATTTGTTTTGGTGAGTAGAATCATTACCTCCAGGCTTTTTGCTGTAAACACTGTCTTTTCAGAGAAAACGCAGTGTTTACATTACAGCCTAGTAATAACTCCACTGGCCACTCCTCAGATTGCTGTTAGAGATCCTTCCTGGGTCACGGCTGCCTAAAATGCATCCAAGCATTCAGTGTCTCCTCCCTCTGCATGCAGACACTAAACTTTCCTCATAGAGATTCATTGATTCAATCCCTCTCTATGAGGAGATGCTGATTGGCCAGGGCTGTGTTTGAATCATGCTGGCTCTGCCCCGATCTGCCTCTTTGTCAGTCTCAGCCAATCCTATGGGGAAGCACTGTGATTGGATCAGGCCACCACTTCTGGTGCAGTGGCGGATGCAGGGGGGCCACGGGGCAATTGCCCCCCCAAGATCCGATGCTCTCTCCTGCAGGGCCGGTGCTATCCAAACGCCGGCCCTGCTAAGTGCCTTCACGGACCAGAGGGGAGATCAAAGATCTCCCCTCTGAAGGGAGGGGGGATATAAATATTATAAAATAATGTATTTTTTATAAAAAAAAAAAAATTGTTTTGCTCTGCCCCCTCCAACTACACACACTTCCCCCACAGCCCCCATACACACAGACTTATCCTCCACACACACTGCACCCCACACACACTGCACACACACACACACACTTCTCCTCCATACACACTGCACCCCCACACACACACATACTGCACCCCCACACACACTTCTCCTCCATACTCACTGCACTCCACACACACACTGCACCCACACACACACACTTCTCCTCCATACACACTGCACCCCATACACCCACTGCACCCACACACACTGCACCCACACACACACACACACTTCTCCTCCATACACGCTGCACCCCACACACACTTCTCCCCCATACACACAGTGCTCCCCTATACAAACACTGCACCCACACACACACTACACCCCCATACACACAGTGCTCCCCCATACACACAGTGCTCCCCCACACAAACACTGCACTCCCATACACACACTGTCCCCATTGCACCCTCATACACACACAGTGGTCCCACAGCACCCCACATATACATACTGCACTCCCATGCACACACTACGCCCCTCACATAAACACACACTGCCTCCTACACACAGTGCTCCTACTGCAACCCCATACACACACTGTCCACTGTCCCACATGCACTGCTTCCCGTACACACACACACTCTGCACCCCTCACACACTGCCTCCCATACCCACCCTGCATCACACACACACACACATACACACATTATTAGAGGCCCTATCCCCTACTACAGCCCCTGGCAGACCCCAGGTAAATTGTCAAACTGTTCTTAAACAGTTTGACTATTTACTCTAGGAGGGCACCATGGCACTCCTGGCACCGAAACCACTACAGAGAGCTGTAGTGGTTATTGTGCCTTTAAAGTTTCTTTAAATAATCTATGAGTGCCCCTCCTGAGATAAGACTCTGGATCCCACAGTGTTCTGATGATGTCAGCAGACTGCTTGTTTTTTTTTTTTAGGCAAACAGCATGCAGAGTTACAGCTTCTGGCTTGAATACAGTAAGATTTTGCTATATTTAGGGAGGCATGAGGGGCCCAGGGGGGCTAGATGGTGGTTTTAACACTATAGGGTCAGGAATACATGTTTGTGTTCCTGACCCTATAGTGACCTTTTAATACTATAAAATCTGTATTTTGCAGCAAAAAATGTAATGAAGTATTCAAAATATACACTGTATACTGCTGAGCACTTTGTGTTGTGAAAAAACATTTCTCAAAGTTCCAGTGCACAGGGAAGATTAAAAACATTTAAAAATTATATATGAATTAATATTTTTCAGATCTGTGTTTAGACTATTTTCACAATCTGTTTTTCTTGACACCACATTAAATTGTAAGCTCTAGGGTTCCGCTAACACTTATGAATGCTACTTTTGATTCCATTAATGTACGTATTCATTTTTCAGTATTTAATTTTTTTAAGCGTGCTCATTGCATGATGCTATTCAAATAAAAATAAATATACATGTTCATACGCCTAAGCTGATTTGAAACATGTACACAATCCAGAGCCTCTTGCTAATCCCCATATGCACTTAAACTTTTCTTTCATAATGCTCTGTATAGCAAGAATAAGAAAATTTCAGTGAGGTCCAGTCACATACTAAACCACTGAAGTGTTTAGATAGAATAAAATATTTCCTAGCCAATGAGTTTTTATAGCTCAGGAAGTCAGTCTTTAAGGCAGCACAAACACTTATTAATGATAATAAAAAAAAAATCTATTTAGCAGCAGCTGTTAAAATGTATGTACTTGTGAACTATTGATCTGCCCCCGAGGATCTGGGTTTGATGTCTAATGACCATACCTCCTGAGCACATACAGTGTTAGTCTCTAGGTGTGAGTAGCATTAGTACTTAGCTTTGACCAAGTTCTAAAACATAAATTAAAAATACTACGAAATAAAGACTTTTAGTGGTGCCTATTAGAGAGCGAATTTCTATGAATAAATTAAAATAGTTTTGCTAAGGCTGCACATGCACGGTTTAATAAAAATACAAAAACAATTATTCCTCATGATACAAATAGAACAAAAGGTCTAAGGTGCCCTTACTCAAATACCAATAAAATGTCCTAGGAGTATGTTTCATCATGCCATGAGTTAACCACTCAATAACATTGTGCTGTAAGGTTCCTTTTCAAGTCTTATACGGACGTTTAGGTCTGGTTTTTAAATGGCGAGCTGCTTTTTATTCCATTCCTTGTCTATACTTGCTCATTATATCCATGTGATAGATGTTCGTAGTTTGAAGAGGGGTGAATGGCTAACTCTGGTAGGCATTCCCAGAATTACCTATTAGCAGAGGGAATAAATAAGAGTGATACGTCCACCTCGACAGACACACACACATACAGATGGACAGATACATACAAAGACACATACATAAAGACAGACAGACAGGCACACATACATACAGACAAGACACACATACATACAAACAGAGAAATACAGACAGACACACATACATACAAAGACACATACATAAAAACACTCTGACTCCCTCTGCTTCCTCCCGCGTGGCTCTCTGACGTGCAGTCACTTCCTCCCAGCTTGTGATGTCATCACAGGGGGCCCGGTCGCCCTGTTAAAGCACCCAGCGCTGAGCGGGCCCCCTGACAATCCATATCCATCGGGTGGCCCTGACAGCATGGGCCACCCAATGGACCCTTTGGACGGCAGCCCCAGCGGTTTGCCGCGTGGGCCGGGGCTGCAAATGGTGATGGCGGTCACCCGGTCGCAGGGGTCCGCAGGGTGGCCGGGCCTCCTGGAGTGGTGGGCCTGGTCGCAGCTGCAACCCCTGCGACCGCGGTATGTACACCACTGATCTGGAGTGTACTTGCTTAAAACACTGCACATTCTAAGTTATTGGCACTTATGTCCTGGGGGCAAGTTGTATCCTGGCGTCAACACATGTGACATTGGCAGCCCAGAACTCTGTTCCAGGCTGCTAATGGCAATTCTGTGCATAAATGACATCTGTTGTCATCGCGCACTGTACGCTGCCGGCAGACATACTTATCTTCCCATTGCAGACAGAGCCCCCATTGCAGACAGAATCTAGCGCTGCCCTCCCAACCCCCTTCCCTGTGGGCCCTCCTATTCGCCTCCCTTCATGTAACATTTGTTAAGTGTTTTTTTACATTTTTTTCTTCCCCTCTCCACTCGTTGACCCGAGAGTGCATGCATGTGCTCTGAGCCGGTAACAGCTTCTCTGTGAGAGGCCTGTGATTGGACAGCGTGCGGCCCATGTGACTTTGAAGAGAATGTGGAAGATCAGAGGCAAGAGGTTTGCACAGAGCTAAATTCAGGTGAGTAATGCTTATTTTACAGCTTTTTCTGAAACGGAGGAGGGGGACCTTCTACACAGTGTCCAATAAGGTATATTACACTCTGGAAAGGTTCCCCTTTAATTTGGGAGATTGTATCGACTTTTTCTTTCATCATATCATCATTAATGTTTACCTTGTTCCTGTCAAGAAGATTTTTAATCTATGAACTAAGCTAGCACTACACTAAGGATCTATGACTGGACAGGGGTTCACGTAGCTATTAACCTGTGCACTGAGCAGAAATATTACGATGGAAGGCAGTTGCTAAGGGAACCTGTGGAAAAGTGTCACAGCTGTTTGTGCTCATTTGCAAATTTTGCATACTTGTTCGGAGAGTGTTGTGAAAACAAGCAGAATGGCTGTGTACGCGGCAGCTGCTGTATTTGCCTTATGATATCAACCATTGCATCACTAGGTCCAAATAGATTAAAAAATATTAAAATGTGAATTTATTTGGTGAAGGCCAGGTACATATTGAGCTGAGAAATATGACATTTTACTGGTACAAGGTACAGGCAGTTTTTTTTTTTTTTTAAATATAATTATATATAATATTAGAATTTATTATACAGACAATAAAAGGACAGTGATTGGCTGTGGGGCAACCATGTCAGCAACTCACTGATCTTACATTTACTGAACTTAGTACATACTTAGAGTTGGTCTAATAACAAAGTCACTGTGAATTGGGGCGCGTTGCAAAATTACTTATTTGGCAAAACAAAAGAGATGTGGAGAATGTGGAGAAAAATCATAGTGTGACTGAGTGCAAATCAAATGCACTTAAGTTCTGTTGGCATCAGGAGTGAGCCTGGAATCTCCTGTTAAAGTGTTACTCTAAGCACCGTAACCATTTCACTGATTTGAAGTGATGATGGTGCCTGGAGTCTGTATGTGCAGTGTTTTGCTATAAATCGCTACACATAAAGAGTCTAACCCCTTTGTTGACGGAGGTATAACTCTATCTCTAGCTAAATCATTGCGGTGTGTCATTAGCAGTACTGGGCTGGCTAATGTCAATTCAGTGCATATTTTATGTCTGTCATCAGCACGCACAGCATCATGTCAGCACACAGTTAATGGCGTTAAATCCCCCCACCTCCCCTCTCCTTGCCACTCATGTCCTCACTTCAGCCTATCTTCCAGGACATCCCTGTAGAGTGACATTAGCAGAGAAGGATTTTTTTTTTTCTTAAAACACTGTTTTTTGGATGAAATCATCATATTCTTTTGATGCAATTCCTGCAAGGTAATATATATTTATTTAATCTTTTTTAATTTTTTTTAAGGTTATACTGTGTAACGGCACCCCCAGGCATAAAAGGGGTTAAACACCGTTTAGGAGATATTCCCCTTCCAGAGACACAGGCAGCTACTGCAGAACACCAAACTCCCGAACTGGATACAAGGGAATGCTCCAAACTCCTGAACTGGAACCTCACGAATAGCTGCTAGCAGACGAACAGGAAAAGCACCCAAGCGGCTTACACTCCTAGCAATCAGTCTCTAACAGCATACAGTAAATCCCCCCAAGAACGAGACAGAGCTCTGTGTTGACGGTCAAGCAGTGATCTGGTTTATTGAGGGCTACCTGCCCGGTATTTATGTAGGTCTCCCACCTGGTGGACACTCCCCTAGGGGACCAGATGGAAGACTGTGACAAACGACAGATACGAACCAATGACAGACACACAGAGGTAAAACATCCCCACAATGCATCCTAATTCCCTCCCCTCTATCCTGGAGATAATTGGGAAGTAATCCAATTATCTCCCAGGACAAAGGTAAAACGCCATTATACACGTGGGGATACAAAGACAGTAAAATACTTTAAAATATACAAAGTTACATTTAATACATGAAATCCCCAGATAGCTTAGATCTGAGCTCACATAACTACTGAATAGCGCTCAGATCACACACATACAGTTCAATTGCCATGGAGCCAAAGTCTTTAATTACACGAATAGGCTCCATGGCATAGCTATTTAGGTTAAAACATTCACAGGGTAAAAGTCCCGATAAATCCAGCATTCGGCTAAACAGCCACGGATAGAAGCAGGGAAGGCTGGAGGCTCAGCGGTGCCTGCGCGTAAAAGTGTCCGCTTTTAGTGCACTGATTCCGGGGAGCTCCATAACACCGCCACCTTGTGGCGGCTATGTGTAACCGTGACCACCCAGTAACAGTCAATTAAGCTGCGGTTAACCGCAGCTACTGGGTGGTCAATTGACGGCACACTCCAGCTTCAGGGAGGTGAATTGAAGGCACACGCCAGATTCCCGGTGGTCGTGCCTTCTGTATTTTGTTCGGTAGATAAAATCTACCGAACACCCTGGCAGAAAGGCATGAATAAGCCTCTCTACAGGGAGAATAAAGTCTTTTAAAAGTTCGGGCCGTAGTCGCCGTAGTCTAAAGGAAGCAGGTGGGCAACCAGGCTCCTCCAATGCACAGTGGCGAGATTGGTCTCGTCACAGCCTTTATTTGAAAAATGGGTTTTGAGTTCAGATTTGAACTGAAGAATAATTTTCTAATATAATGATAATTTATTGATTTGGATATCTGCCAGAAAAGGTTAAAAACATCTGGTTTTCTGATAACATTATGTTACTTGCAACTGTCCTTCTAACAAGTCAGCAGACCATTTTTTTCACAGCACACAATGTTAACACAGCAACTATAGATTCTAGGTGTCTTCGCAACGTTTCCCTTTAAATTCTCTAACCATTTTCTACCATTCTCAGCTTACATTTTTCAAGGCAAATTCTCAAACAGAAAGAGGTAAAAGAGGGCAGAGCCAACTGCCGAATGAAGCAGACGCACAAGCCACGAGCTCCTGAGAGAGCCCTAAGAAAAAGGAATAAAAGTGCAAAATAACAAGGAAAAACAAGGATCCAATCACAGACAGTTACACAATAGACAAACAAACAAACAAACAAACAAAAAAGTAGAAATTATCCCTTCCATTCCTACACAAGGCATCAGTATAGGGAGACATCAGTGGACTCAGCAACTCCTCACTACTAGGTAAACTGACCATACTAGCTAGAATGCAGACTTGGTCTTCAAAAAGGGTTCTCTCTCAAGTGCCCCACGTGGGGTACATCATTTGTAGAACATCGTTCGCTGATTATATTTCAACCTTGTGATGCTATACTGTACTTAAACATTGATGATTGAATGCACTATTAAAACTGCTGTACCCCCACCCCTATCTTTTTTTCTGTACCCCTCTGATCTTTTCTTTTTTACAAATACAATAAATTACAAAAAGATTTTTTTTTAAAAGGGCAAAATACCCGGACGGTACTTGCCCCGACATTGCCCAGACGTAATGGGAAAGAAAGGGAAGTCCCGCAGAAGCGAAACTGGCTCCTCTTGCAACGATATCAGCACTGTGCTCCGAGTCACTCTACAGCTGCGACCTTGCAAAATGGAGCCCACATGGGAGGACTCTGATACTGCGTTGGAAGAGAGCGACCAGGATGACTCTCTGATCCCCAACAGACACAGTATAAGGGTAAGCCCTGATCTCCAGGTGAAACACCTGCCTATATCCAAACAGGCAAACCCCAGTATCTCCCTGGAACAACAGCCTGTGAGCAAAGCAGACATCCAGAACCAGAAATGAAGGCCCAATTCACTGTTGACATAAATCTGGTCAGAGAAGCTTTAGGAGCTCTAACAGCCAGGTTGCAGACCCTTGAGGATGATGGAGATGTGGCTAAAGGCAAGTTTGACTACCTGCAGACGGAGGTAGATCAGCTTAAGATTGCAAACCTCATCATGGAGGGCAAGATGACTGCCCTGGAAGATGCCAAATGCTAGCGGAATCTCTAGGTCCAGGGGCTCTCTGAGGACATAACAGATACAGAAGTTCCCCAGGTGTATGCTGAGCTCCCTGCTATCACCCGCTCAAGCCAAAGCTGCCATACTGGAATACCACTTTCGGATTCCGAAATCGACCAGTGCCCCTACAGGTGTCCCCAGGGATTTATTGTTATGCTTTCAATCGCTCAAAAGTAAGCAACTCATACAAGTGGCTACTCGTGAATTGCCTACCTACCACTTTGAGGGATGTGACTTCACATTCTTTAATGACCTCACTAGAGTCACCATGCTGTGGCGCCACTCCCTACGTCCTGTAACCCAGATGCTAAGAGACCACAAAGTGATATAACGCTGAGGCCCTGGCCGAAAGTTATCAGTGCTCCATGATAGGAAATGGATTCAGCTTACACAACTGTCGGAAGCAGAGAAGTTCCTTAAGGCGCTTGAACTACCGGGACCAGTGCACATACTGCGGCCTGCCCAGCGTATTCAGCCCGGTTCCTTGGCTCAAACATGGGACATTGGTAACATACAGCAAATCTTTCTGCAACCCAGGAAAATGGCAGTGGCGCTGAAGTCGACGGGCACCTAAGCCCAAACAGGCATGATGAAGAGCGGCCTGCACCTACACCACTAAAAGTTTTTGTTTAGTTAATTAATATTATTTGTTAATCTTAAGTGCATGCAGTAGTTTTCTCACACATACACATACCCTTAGTCTTTGGGAATGACCATAACGTACGTCATCTACACAGCTTACCTCTACACCACAAAATTTAATGAGAGGGCTCTCTCATGACACTCTTACCCCCATGCTAGCAGCTGAATGTGTTAAGAATTGTAACCTGTTAACCCTTCTAAAAATTGTGCATAATTTAGCTGACACCATTCCCACTGACAGCCAAATGATATTGTCGTAATTCCTGATATGAATGAGAAGTCGCTGTCTACCATTATGGAATGGGGGTCAGGGGTGGGAGGACAGTAGCCCCCCCCCTTATTGTTTTATTAGGGCCTCTTTTATCATATCAAACTGCATGACTAGGCTGGCACAGTGAGTACCACACAGGCCATTTTAATTATGGCATGTAAAAGGGTTCGAGAAAAAAAACTTCACTTTAAGGGCTTCGTTAGACATAAACTACACATCAAAGTGAAGTCCGGAGGCCTGGTTTCCCACAGATTTCCTCAACCTACTTTACTTATGCTGTATGTGCAGTGAAGGATTTTCCATTCTCTTTTCACTCAAGATAGCTGATATTTTGTAGGCTCCAGTAAATATAATGAATCCGAAAATGAAGACGTTATGACACAGATGGTCTCAACCTGGAAATGTCTGGACTGTATTTCTATAATCATGTAACATCTGTATATGATTAGTAATTAATGTCATCTATAAAAATCCAGGAAAAGAGACGGCAGTTGGTGCTCTCGCTGGCATTCCAGTACTTTTAATGTGGTAAGTCAACATTCCATATTTTATTTTCTTCCTTTTGTAAGTTTTTTACATCCTGACGTACCCCGACATTTAGATACTTTTTATAGGACTACTTTACCTTGAGGCAGTTATTTCCTTCTTTTTTTTTACATTCTATTTTCCCTGTGATGGCGTTTCTAACATTTATGATAGCTACTGGTCACCGCAAAGCTTCCATGCCTTGATAAAGTCCATTGCCCTCTTGGAAAACCCATTTTATTCCGTAGCCGAAAACAACGTTTTTTTTGTGTGTTATTGTTTCTGTATTGTTATTACATTACTGAGTAGGATTTGCGTTTTGTGCCAGAATTATTCTGTAACCTAACGGTATAATTAGTGGGCCTCTTACTGTCAACAATTTTAATGTCTTGAAAAAACTTTAGAATGGGTCAGGCAGTTATTTTTTGGGGGGGGAAACTACTGCGAGACTTGTAATTATTGTGAAAAAGCAATTATCACTTCTAAAAAGAGACATAATGCCTGGCTATAAACTATGACATTTATGAATACAATTTAGACACTTGGGCAAGATATTATTAGCTAAATAACAAGCCGCTCATCCATCCCTACCATTGAGCTTCACTTTCTACCATGTGTTGTCATCACAAGCAAATCTTCTCCCCCAGGTGATCCTTTCGTGTCTATCGCAACCACCTCCTCATAGATTGTATATTGATCATTTAACAATGTAACCCTGTTATCTTGTACAGTGCTGCAAAATCTGCTGGACCTCTTTAAAAAAAAAATCATAATAATTGATTAACCAGATTAACAGGAGATGTTTCAGTTCTCCACCTATTCCAAACATTTTATATAGTATACTTTATCCATTTCCAGAAGAAGACTCATGAAAAAGGGAATTTGTACCAAACTTAAATCTTACATACTTCTAAGGATATATTCACTTCCCACTCCCTACATATATCAGCAGAAGTGTGCCGTCATACCTCAGTCAAACCCAAAACACGTGGATCACATTAAAGGGACACTATCAGCACCTAGACCCCTTGAATGAGATGCAGTGCCCCTCTTAGTCCTGCAATGTAAATCATTGCTGTTTTTGAGAATTGATAAATAATTATACTGCGGGACTAAGACTACCTATAGTGGCTGTCAATCAGACAGCCACTAGAGGCACTTCCTGGTGACTAGATGACTTTTGGTCGCCTAACTGACGCTGGACGTCCTCACACTCTGCATGAGAACATCCAGCGTCAGTTAAATCCACACATTAAAGCAATGAAGCAATGCTTTCCTGTGGGGCGGGCTTAATGCACTTGCAGGGCTTGAGGTGCATGGCATTAGCCCCCTCGTCAGATTACATTGGAGGAGGTGGAGCGCCAACTCAGCTCCAAGGGAGGTTGGCGTTTTTTAACCCTTTGCAGTACTGGTGAAAAGAGTGTAAAGGGGGGGAGGGAGTATAGTGTAAGGAATATAGCTATGTATTTCTTACTCTATAAAATCCCTTTATATATATTTCAAGTGTGTCAAACTATGTAAAAGCTTTGATACAAACCAAGAAACATTATTAGTAACAGTTAATGGACCACTATAGTGCCAGGAAAACAAACTCATTTTCCTGGCACTATGGGATCTTTAGGTCCCCCCCACCCTCAGGGTCCCACACCCGCTGGGCTGAAGGGGTTAAAACCCCTTCAGCCACTTACCTTTCTCCAGCGCTGGGCTCAAGCGCCGGGCTGGGGAACTCTCCACCTCCTTCCGACATCAGATCCGAAAGCGCATGTGCGGCAAGAGCTGCGCACGCATTCAAACCGCATTACTCAAAGCTTTCCTATGGACGTCCAGCGTCTTCTCACTGTGATTTTCACAGTGAGAATCGCGGAAGCGCCTCTAGCGGCTGTCAGTGAGACAGCCACTAGAGGCTGGATTAACACTCAGTAAAACATAGCAGTTTCTCTGAAACTGCTATGTTTTCAGCTGCAGGGTTAAAACTAGAGGGACCTGGCACCCAGACCACTTCAGTGAGCTGGAGTGGTCTGGGTGCCTATAGTGGTCCTTTAACTGATCCGAAGAGATCTTTGTTTGTCATTTTGGAGACTAAACTTGAAAAAGAAAGGAAGACTATCAGGGTTAATAACTAAAGTGAGAATTCAAAGTGAATTTCAATTTAAGGTCAGATAGCAAAAAGGAAAGAATATCTGACTTTGAGAATTTCTCCAGTTCAGCTATGTCAAGCTTGAATTCTTCCTTCAGTAAATAGCCCTGTATAGCATTAGGAATACAAACATATATTCATAACGCTATAGTGTCCAGCTAACTATTTAGGTGTCCTTCGTTTCCAATAAAAAAAGGTGATTTATTCACCTTGTAGCCATTGCCAAATTCCATACTGCTGATCTTGCCTCCTTGCCGGACATCATCAAGATTGCTAATTTCATAAATGTCTTTCTGTGTACCAATGTAGTGTTCCTTTAACTGTTATTAAAATTTATTATTTAATCTCTTAAAAGAAGGTCATTTGTTTGTTGTTGTGCCCATAACATTACAAAATGCAAAGCAAAGTGGACCTGCAAATAGTGATATTTGAATGTGTTCTATAATGTTACTATATGCAAATCACGCGTCAGTTGTTATACGGAGACACTGTGTTTATGAGTACAAATGTCATACATTAAGCTGGACCTGAACCTCCCGTATGTGATAGTTAAAAATGATAAATAACAATATTAGTCATTGTTGTTACAAAACAATATCCAGTCATTATTGACATATAACATGATGTTAATGCAAGTTCAGATCAAGAACATTCTCCTAAAAATAGTTTTTGCAGATACTAGCAATGTGTCTAATGTAAACACGGCAAGTTATACACAGTGCACAAGGAATGAAAAACTCACTTATTTACTAAAGTGAGGATTCAAAATGATTTTTAAATTTAAGGCCAGAGTAGCTGGCCTGAATGCATTGCTTATTGAGAGAATTTTTAAAGTTTGCCTACTTTGACCTTAAGTTTGAAATTAACTTTGAATACTCCCTTTAGTAAATTGACCGGAATGTGTCCAATTTAAATATGAAAAATATTCATGTATGGTTTGCTGCGTCTATTTGTGACACCACGCCTTCCAGCCATTTAAGTAGTGCATTTGAAATCGTATTCCATTTCTTTATTGCAATAATCCAAGCATCTTGAAAAGGTATCCCGTAAGTTATTTTTCTTAACACTTTCACTACTTTGTTTTTGGATTTTGTGTTTTGTTTTTCCAATAAAAGAAACATTACATCAATTTGAAATATGGGGTAAATAGACACGAGCTCAGAATTAAATTAGGACATTCCTATGGAGTTGTCTTAAAGGACCACTATGGTGCCAGGAAAACAAACTCAGTTTCCTGGCACTATATAGTCCTTATGTCACCCCACCCTCAGGGCCCTCCTCCCGCTGGGTTGAAGGGGTTAGAACCCCTTCAACCACTTACCATAATTAAGCTCTGGGCTCCCTCGGCGATGGTGACCTCTCTGACGTCAGCTTCCGAGTGGGCGTATTGAAACTGCCCATAGGAAAGCATTACTCAATGCTTTGCTATGGATGTTCTGCGCGCTCAATGCGATTTTCGCATTGAGCATCGCAGAAGCGCCTCTAGCGGCTGCCAGAAAGACAGCCAATAGAGGCTGCATTAACCCTGCTATGTAAATAGCAGTTTCTCTGAAACTGCTATGTTTTCAGCTGCAAGGTTAAAACCTGGGGGACCTGGCACCCAGACCACTTCATTGAGCTGAAGTGGTCTGGGTGAGTATAGTGGTCCTTTAATGTCATCGCAGGGATTGCCGCTCATGCGCTTTAGGTCCCTGACGGTGTCGGACGGGGGTGGAGGAGCAGCAAAGGCAGAGTGTGACCCAACAATAAGGGACATTGGAGCTGAATTCTGTAAACTGACAAAAGGGTTTTTATCCCTTTCATCACTACAAGTGGGGGGGGGGCGTAAGTGAGAGGGGCACTATAGACTAGGATTACAATTTTGTATTCTTAGCCTATTTTTCCCTTTAAATGGTTGCAGTCATTTCACGCTGGAAGCATCTTACTTTTAAAATTTATTATGTTTGCCTTCAGTGGTTACTTTATTGTGTGATGAATGGCTAACAAGTTACAGTTTGGTGTTGCCTGTGTCTAGCAGGCGTTAGTAAAAAAGGAGGCCTAACTACGCAGAGGGAGAAATTCTCACTAGAAGATTATATTCTACATTAGCACTAATTAGTGTTTCTCACATGTGGACAACAGGAGTTACAGTCTGATAAACAGGCAAGAATATTCTCACCTCCCTGAGAAACACAAAGCTCAACGGGGGTAAAAAAACAGACTGATACGCTGTGTAGATATAGGATGAAACTTGTAGGCCCCCTAAAAATTTTAATAAATCTCATTTAATGGTTTATTTTTTTAACATAAAACAATTAGTGTATGGCATGTTTTATGTGTATTCTTCCTTCAAAATTCCAAATGTCCACTTCATACTTGGGTCCAAGAGAGCCCAGAACTGGGTTAAATTTGAATCTAAAACTTTGTGTTGTCTTTCACAGCATAAGCATAAACAAATTTATAGATTACTCACCATGATTGCAAAAAAAGAAAGAGCAAACAGTTCATTTGTGTGCCTAATTATTACTTTATGTTAGTTGTTTCTCTGGACAGGAGACCCAAACATCCTCACTGATTTATTCAAGAAACTAACGTATTAGCAAATCATATTCCAAGTAAAAAGTACTTTTTTTTTTAAAATGTAAAGCTTAAAAGATTAAATTATGTTGAAAAAAAAAAAAGGGTTGTGGAGTGAGTTGCTTTTCACCAACTAATCCCCAAACCCAACAGCAAAGTAGGTTTTTGACTAACAGTAAAAAGCAACCTATCAAAGCAGAGAGGACAGCATGGACAATGAAAGGAAAGTTTCGTCTAGAACCTGTTTTCATGATGAAGCCAGTAAATAAGCTGCCGACACGAGACCAAAATGCCTAAAAGGGAACACATTTTAAAAATGGCTTACTCTGTTCCATAGGGTCCGTTCAATGAAGCAAGACTATTTTCCAGCTGAAGTTGGGTATTTTTTTATTTTTTTTCTCTTTTTAAAAGTTGTGTAGAAATAAAAAAAAAATAGTGTTTGTTTTTTAAAAAAATGCTGAATGTCAATCATCCATTTATAGTTTAGAATGTTTACTTTGTTCAGTTTGCAAAGCTAAGAACTCTGTTACGATGTACAAATCGTATCACTAAGACAAAAAATATAGAGCACTGACTTTCTTGGGCTTACATCAACACCAAAAGATTTATATTATCGCATGTTAGACCATTTTAAGCGTTCAATAAAAGATATATAAATAACATATATCTTGACATATTTCTACAGGTGAGTACAGCTCCGTCTGCTTTTTGCTATTACGTTTTGTGTATCAAATAATATTTGCACCAGATGTTGTGATGGTAGATATTCTAGTCTAAATTTGCATGCTTGTCTATCAACTGTATAAATTTACTAAGCAAATTTTTAGTTATAAAAAATGGCTTCATTATTTACCGACAATTTATTTAATGCTATATGTATATAAATCATTAAAATTGGATTAGTATGTATGAAAATGTATCTTACTGATTTACCACCTATTCAGTTTTAATGTTAAAGGGACACTATAGTCACCAAAACAACTTTAGCTTAATGAAGTAGTTTGGGTGTATAAATCATGCCTATGTAGTTTTACTGCTCAATTCACTGTCATTTAGGAGTTAAATCACTTTTGTTTCTGTTACTGCAGCTGTAGCCACACCTCCCCTGGCTGTGCTTGACACAACCTGAATGAAAACAAAATAGTTTCATTTTTAATCCGATGTAACTAACTTTAAAAGTTTTTATCTCCAGATTTGTAAATTGAACTTTAATTACATACAAGAGGCTCCTGCTGGGTCTAGCAAGCTATTAACAGAGCAGTAGACGAGAAATTATAAGTTAAACAGAATTTAAAATAAAGGAAGTGTAAACATTAGCTGACTTTACAGGAAGTGTTTAGGAAGGCTGTGCAAGTCACATGCAGGACCCAATCTTGGGTTGTATAAACAAAGTGATTTAACTCCTAAATGGCCAGAAATTGAGCAGTGAGACTGCAAGGGCATGATCTATACAGCAAAACAGTGTCATTAAGCTAAAGTTGTTCTGGTGACTATAGTGTCCCTTTAATGTCTCCCATTCACTTCTATGTGGAATTATTGAGTACTCAACACGAAAAAGAATTACTGCGCCTCAAATTTCTCCAGCACTTCTGCCAAAATGAAAACATTAGTGACAGAGATTTTTTTTTCTCCTTATAAGTAACGATTTACTATCTTTAAAAAAATCTTGTAATACTTGCTAGAATAACGTCTGTATCTGAATGTTCGTACTCGTCTTTTTTTAATAATAGTTTCTACAAAAAACTCAACACATAGGACACTTTAGAGGTGTGTTCTGCTTATTGTGGATGTTCTCTTATTATCTACACCAAAGGTAGCATTATGAGCGCTTTTAATAGCGCCTTGTAAATTGTCTCACTTCTGAGAATTATCTCTATTTTCGTGACCTACATTGCTACAATTAGTTCCCTGGTTTCCCCAGAATATAATTTTACTCTACACATGTGCACCAGTGAAATTTTTGTTTCGTATGAATGATTTTGTACTAAATAAAACTTTAATTTGTTAATCCTGAATTTCGTCCTCAAACCATTTGTTTTCGAACGGAATTTGTTAAAAAGAATTAGTTTTCATCCATTAGGGCGAAAATATCACTGCGCATGTGCCAAAAAAAATGGAAGGAGGGAGCCGGCAGCGCAACCAGCTCCCTCCTTGTAATAAATAACCATTCCAACCCCCCACCCCCCCCTGCATTAAAACCAATGTGGGTCACTATGAACCCCATATTACTAAAAGGGAGGTTAAATCCTCCCGCATGCTGTGAGTAGGGGCATGTCACCTGAACAAATTTAAAACTAGTGGTGACTGGGCACTAAGTACAACCTGGCACAGGTTAAAGCCTCCCTGTGCCAGATCCCCCTGTGTAGTAGGGGCATGTTGCCTAAATAGCGAACATTCATTTAAAACTGAATATAAAAATCAGTATCTTATACAGAAGTGATAGAGAGTATAGTTACAGTTTTAGTTTTTGCAATAGTTATAGCAAAAAGTCTAACAATGTTGCAATATGAAAAAGTAGCTATTTAGATCAGTAACACAATAAGGATGTGCTACTGATCTAAATAGCTACTTTTTATACGTACACTTACCGTACTCTTTACACTTCTATACAAGATATATTTATATCCAGTTTTAAATGACAGCAAGCAGCCAGTGGCTGCTCGCTGTCATTTCAAACTAAAAATAAATCAGTGTGGGGGTCACTATGACCCCCATTTTGACAAAAGGGGGGTTAAATCCTCCCGTATTCCCCTACTGGCAGCATGCCACCAGTAGGGTCATGTAGCCTAAACAGCAAGCAGTCACAGTCATTTAAAACTACTAGTGACTGGGCAGCTATTGAGGACCCTAATTAATTAAAAGGGAACCTAATGTCCCCCCTGGTCCCCACGCCTGAGCTTAATTTCCCCCCCGAGATTCTCCCCTGCCAGCTAATGCAGGGCTGGCATTGTCCAAGTGCCAGCCCTGCAATGTGCCTGCGGACCAGGGAGGGAGATAAGAGATCTCCCTCCGCGGTGCGCAGGCACCGTGCTGACAGCCGGCAGGGGAGGGAGGTAGAGGGAGTGAGAGAGGACCCGGGAGCTCTTACCTGCAGCTCCTCCGGGTCCTTCTCTCGCAACCATGGAGCGTTGTCGCAATTACCACAGCAACGCTCCAAATCTCGCAAGAGTGAACTCTAGCCTTGGAGCGCGGGCTAGAGTTCACCTCACCACCACTGGAACCACCATGGAATCCCCCCTCCTCCCAGTAAAGGTAAGAAGGGAGGGGGGACATAATGAATATTTAATTTATTAAATTAAAAAAAAAAATTAAAAGCCTCCCTACCCTCCTTCCCCCGATACAAACACTGCCCCCCATACACACTACACACAGTGCCCCCCATACACTGCCCCCTATACACACACTACACACACTGTCCCCCATACACACACTGCCCCCCACACACACTACACACACTGCCCCCATACACTGCCCCCATATACACACACTACACACACTGCCCCACAAACACTGCCCCCATACACACAGTACACACAGTGCCCCCCATACACACACTGCCTCCCATACACACATTACACACACTGCCCCCCATACACACACTACACACACTGCCCCCCATACACTGCCCCCCATACACAGTGATAGTGATAACTTCACTGGCCAGTGGCGTACATACCAAGGTCGCAGGGGTCGCGACTGCGACCCGGTATGTACCCACTGGGCCAGCCTCTTCTCCTGGGGGGCCCAGGAGCCGGCCACCTCAGGGCCCCCCGAGGCTGGCCCTGCTGACACCCGGCAGGCAGGCGGGCGCGCGAGGGAGCACTCTGCTCTGAGTGCTTCCTCTTCAACTCCCTCGCGCGCCGCATAGGGATGCCGGTGCCGGAAGATGACAGTGCACCACTGGACCCCAGGGAATCCCCTCAGCTCTCCCCAAAATTTTTTTTTTAAAATGTGTGTGTGTTAGTGTTAGTGTGTGTTAGTGTGTTTTAATGTGTGTGTTAGTGTGTGGGTTAGTGTGTGTTAGTGTGTTTTAGTGTGTGTGTTAGTGTTAGTGTGTGTTAGTGTTAGTGTGTGTTAGTGTGTTTTAGTGTGTGTGTTTGTGTGTGTTAGTGTGTGTGTTAGTGTGTGTGTCTGCTAGTGAGTGTCAGTGAGTGTGTCTGTTATTGGGTGTGTGTCTGCTAGTGAGTGTCAGTGAGTGTGTTACTGTGTGTGTCTGTTACTGAGTGTGTTTGATGTCTGTTAGTGAGTGTGTGTTTGTCAGTGAAAGTGTATGTTTTGTAAGTGAGTGTGTGTATGTTCTGTCGCTGAGTGTGTCTCTGTCAGTAAATGTGTGCTGTGTAGCTGAGTGTAATGCGTCTGTTGTGAGAGTGTGTGTGTGTCTTCAGCATTTACCTTTCTCCAGCGGACTCCCATGGCTGGATCCCTCCGCCTCTCAGCTCCTAATGCACATGCGCGGCAAGAGGGCGCGCGCATTTAAACCGCCCATAGGAAAGCATTACTTACTTCCCGCGGATGTTCAGTTCAATCTCACCGTGATTTTCACAGTGAGAATCATGGAATTTCCTCTAGCTCTGCAATTAATGAGACCAACCAAAGGCTGCATTTAACTCAGTGAACAGACGTTCTCTGAAACTGCTATGTTTTCAGCTGCAGGGTTAAAACTAGAGGGACCTGGCACCCAGACCACTTTATTGAGCTGATGTGATCTGGGTGTCTGTAGTGGTCCTTTAAGTGTGTGTGCATACCGCGGTCGCAGCCCTGCAAGCCCTGCGACCAGGTGCCCGCCGCCATGTGTTGCAGGCCCCGACCCGCGCCGAGTAAGCGCGGGGTGGGGGGCCCACGGATCAATTTTCGCACCGGGGCCCCATGGGTCATGTGTACGCCACTGTCACTGGCCACTCCTCAGATAGCTGTTAGAGATCCTTCCTGGGTCATGGCTGCCTAAAATGCATCAAAGCTTTCAGCATATCCTCCCTCTGCATGAAGACACTGAACTTTCCTCATAGAGATTTGTTGATTCAATTAATCTCTATAAAGAGATGCTGATTGGCCAGGGCTGTGTTTGAATCATGCTGGCTCTGCCCCTGATCTGCCTCTTTGTCAGTCTCAGCCAATCCTATGAGGCAGCACTGTGATTGGATCAGGCTACCACTTCTGATGATGTCAGCAGACTGCATGCTTTTCTGAGACAAACAGCATGCAGAGTTACAACTTCTGGCTTGAATACAGTAAGATTTTGCTATATTTATGGAGGCATGAGGGGCCCAGGGGGGATAGATGGTGGTGTTAACACTATAGGGTCAGGAATACATGTTTGTGTTCCTGACCCTTTAGTGATCCTTTAACCCCTTAAGGACCAAGTGTCTGGAATAAAAGGGAATCATGACATGTCACACATGTCATATATCCTTAAGGGGTTAAAGGGGGCCTAATGAGTGGCAGGTGGGGACCCTAAATAAATAAATAAATAATGGGGGGACCTAATGTCCCCCCAGATCCCTACCCATGACTGGTGGGTGGGAACCACAAATAATAAAGTGACTAGGGGTCCCCAAGCCCCTAGTCACTCCCCCCCAATAAAAATATTCTACCTACCTCCTCACCCTAATAACATTTCATACTTACCATTAGATGTCTTCTTTCTTCTTTTCTTTTCTTTCTTCAGCCCCCAAAAAGGCCAAATAAAAATCCATAATACCTGTGACAACTGAGCGCAAAAAAAAACATGAGTGGAAAAAAAGTAAACGCCAAAAGAAAAAAAATCATGACGGTAAAAAAATTATCCTTCTTCATTGATGGAGGGCACAGCGCAGAATGTGCTCTGCAGAGTAGGGAAACGCTTATAAAGCCTTCCCCCACCCTACAGTTAGGCTCAGGGTGCTCTGAAGTCTCTACATTTACCTGTCAAAGCACTCTGATTGGTTGGCTTGTGGAATTCTTTGGAATTCTCCCATGCTGTGTAATTTGACTCATAACATTGTGATTGGTTTCTTTCTTTTTTTGCCCCCCATTATTTATTTATTTAGGGTCCCCACCCGATGCTCATGGATGGGGACCAAGGGGGACATTAGGTCCCTCCTTTATTTCATTGAATTCCCACCCGCCAATCATGGATGGGGACCTGGGGGGACATTAGGTCCCCACATTATTTATTTATTTAGGGGTCCCCCCTTTAATTGATTAGGGTTCCCACCCGCTGCTAATGGGTGGGGACCTAAGGGGTATACACCTGTGACATTAGGTCCTCCCATTTAGCTCCCACCCGTGGGTCACAAGGAGGTGGGGCGCTGTGCTGCCGGCTCCCTCCTTGTTTTGTTTTTCACCCATGTGCAGTGTTATTTTCTCCACGTTCTCCATTCTGTGGGGGCTAATTCCCCTGCAGCACAGAGTCTATTGAATGAACGAAACGAAAAGGTAATGCATTTGGCATTTGCCCTTTTGTTTCGTTTATATTTTTTATGTAGGGCTTTCGTTTACGTTTTAGTAAATTTTCGGACGAATTCGTATTCCAGGGTAATCCCCAATAGTCCACAGAAAAAAATGAGTGAAAAATATGAAAAAGTGCACATTTATTGGTATAAAAACATGAATATATGGCATCAAACTGTCATGGCAGCCCTCGTAGGTGCTGAAGGTGTAAGCAGGTATAATATATCATACAGACGACATGATGTATCCAAAATAACATAGGTTTCCAGGCAAAAGAAGCAAACTTTGCAAAAAAAAATTGGACAATTTAATAGAAGGAATGAGAAATTGTCGCAATACTTGCTACTGCCAGACAAGAGAGAGACCTATTTTTTGCAAAGTTTGTTTCTTTTGCCTGGAAACCTATGTTAGTTTGGATACATATGTCCTCTGTATGATATATTATGCCTGCTTAAACATCAGCAACTATGAGGGCTGCCACGACAGTTTGATGCCATATATTTTTTATACCAATAAATGTGCGCTTTCTCATATTTTTCATTCTTTTTTTTTTCTGTGGACTATTGGGGATTACCCTTGTTTATGGACTACTGTACTTATATTGTGAGACATTTTCTATGATTGGGACAAGTCCAGCACCAGGATTTAAATCTCATTAATCACATGACCTCAGGGTCTCTAACCACATATTAATAATTTACCTGGTGCCATCGATATTACAAAACTTAGTGTTGCGGCATCGTTTGTGTTTGGGATTTTATATCTCATCCACAATTTTTCTTTTAACCAATATGAAAGTGATGGTCACAGAGAATTAAAGGATAATTGCAGCCACTGTGCACAAATCTATTGCAGCTTCCTGGAGGCGCTGAATATTTTTAAATGTATGTGTTTGAGTGGACATGAGGATGTGTGCAATCCGTGGAGGACCCTTGTATCATCGAATATCATTCTATACTTGACTGACAGTATTTTTGGAGTTGTACTTTTTTCAATATCGGAAGCATTTTGACCATAATTAGGTACACAATTCAAGAATTCAACCCCATGTTGAACTACAATAGTTAAAACAAAGGTAGAGATAATGCCAAGAACAAAACTGGTAGAGAGAGGGGCGACAGCAATCTGAAAGGGACCATAAAAATTAAGAAGGACAAAAAAGATTTATTACTGATTACATTAAAAACAAACTTTTTTTAAGCAGGACTTAGAACACGATATTTAGGTAAAAAAAAAAAAAAGAAAGAAATGATAATCAGCCTTTAGAGCTTGCCGCTGCTGAAGATAGGCATGTGGTGACATTCACTTGGAAGCAAGCCACCAGATCATACAGGACAGGTGCATTGATGTCCTAAATTGCCATGACCCTGGGATAATAGGACTGATTTGCAGATTAATCAGCCAGTTATTGTGTGCAATAGAATATTCAGCCACTTAAGCATTCAGCCTTCGCAGCCTCCAGCAACTCCACATTTACAACTTCCTCCATATCCACTCCTCCAACTTCACACAGAGAAAAAAGGGGAATGAGGAGGAAAATGGGCAAATCATGAAAAGCAAGTTACTTTCATTAGCTGAGTGGGCAGTCAAGACCAGAATCAATTGCTTTAACCCCTTAAGGACACATGACATGTGTGACATGTCACGATTCCCTTTTATTCCAGAAGTTTGGTCTTTAAGGGGTTAAGGCTTAATTTTGGCATCTCCTTCTTGTTTATCATTGCCTTACTTCAGTGCAACAATACATCGAAATAAATATATAGAATGGAATAGAAATGTGGAAATGTAAGACTTTTCTAGCGTTTGGTATGGAGTGTGTTATGTAACCTGTTGACAGCCTCTCTTTTGTGAAAGACAACCACTATGAGACATGGTTTTATAGCTATAAATGCTGGTAGAATCTTCGATAACATAGCTAAGGAAAGACCTCTTAACTTGAGTACGTATGTTTTCATTTCTATGTATGAATGCAGGTAGAGAGTTTATATAGATAGTTTATTTAGTTTATACTAGTTTGTCAGAATAAAATTCCTGGCAGTCGTCAAAAGCATCAATACAAAAGCATCAATATATGTTTTTTACCCGTGATCTAAAGCCAAGACTTTAGGGAAGGTCTCAGGGCTCCCTGTGTCCCAAATTCACAGGTGGAGCTCTCCTGGTGGCCAAACTCTTGACCCAATTCTCCCCAACCTTGTGTTTTTCCAATAAACCTGTATTTCTGGGACTACGCGTGTGCTGGATTCACTTTGTCTGCTGCTTTAGTACAACAACGTTTGCCACTCTGGGTCCTCCATTAATGAGTGCTATGTCCTTTGTATTCTTTAATTTTACATAGTAAAAGGCGTACCACAATATAACCTTCTGGTAGAAAAATGTCTTCCTAAATTTTGTTATAGGCATTTTTAAAGGAACACTCCACCCCTAAAACAAACTTAATCTTAATGCGTTTTTTTATTTTTTATTATTTTATTGTAGCATAGCATTTTGTACATTTATCATCTCTCATAGTTTTGTTACATTTTAAATGCAATCTTTGCATACATTGTCACAGGTAACGGTAAACATAACAATCTAGTTAAAGCATAGGTACAATGATGTACAAGTAGTTATAGATAAGATTTCTAGCTCGTGGTTGCATGGTATTAGTAGGAAAAATTAACATTTGCTTGTTGGAGGTAGCTTCCTTTTGGGAGGGTATGAGCAAACTGGGAGGTACATGGCAATGTGGTTCATGGGTGGTCTGTTTGGCAGTGGGCCAAGATTGTATGAGTGGTATCGGACATAGAGCAATATCTGAGGATGATAGCCTAAGGGGTATACACCTGTGACATGCAGTCCAAGTTATAATGTACTTGCGGTATTCAGGTTTTCGGCTGAGAAGTGCCTGCAGCACCGCTCGTTCTTGGGAAAATGGGTTGAATTCTCTTGACGTCCCATATCCTGGATGTGGTCGCTGGTGTCATTGCTGCGGAGGTAGTGCTTGTAGTCGCCTCCTGGGATATTCCCAAGGCTTTGCAGAAATGCTACAAAGTCACTTGCTTGGGTGATGTGTACCCTTTTGCCTTCATTGCTGACAGAGAGCCTGCGCCCTGGTCCCCATCTGTATTGTATCCCCTTGGTTCTCCGTAGTTGGGTAACTTCTTTCATGGAGTGTCGCCATGTGACTGTCGTCCTGGAGAGGTCATTATAGAAGGATAGCTCAGAACCTTCGAACTCATATGTGTTAGTTTCTTGGGCAGCTTCTTGTACTAGTAGCTTGCCCCGGAGCGATTGAAAGCGGATAAGTAGGTCCCGTGAGATGTCAGCTGGGGCTCTTGGTGGTTTAGGTATGTGAAAATGAAACCCCAGCAAGATGGATTTTGCTTTAGCTGGTAGTAGCAGGGAGGCTAGTATTCTGCGTATGTAGTGTGAGACCTCAGGGTCTTGCACAGCCTCTGGTATCCCTCTTATCCTGAGGTTTCGCTGACATTTAGCATCTTCCAGTGCCGCCACTTTATTTTCCAATATAGTGCTGGTCTGCTTCATTTGGGCCATTTCCCTTTGCAGGGTTTCAATTTTTGCTGTTTAGCAGTGGGCTGTCATGGCGCCCAGATCTTCCCTGATTGGGACCATGACTGCTGCAGATTGAGCTTTAAGCTCCTTGAGCAGATGGATGATGTCTGCTTTGCTTGCCGGCATTTGTTCAGGAGGTGGAGTACTCTCCCTTCTAGTGCTCCTTCTCTTTGTCGTTGCTTCAGTGGCCTCCTCCATACTGTCATCTAAGGAGTGTGCAGAGGCTTCCCGCGCGTGTGCCATCTTGGCAGGCCGCGGCCACGACGTTGCTCGGAGTAAATCGCCGATATTATGAGAGGTTGGCATCGCCTCGTTATAGAGCTGCTTGGATTTGCGTCCCATTGTGTTCCGACCAGCGTTGGTAGCAGTGGCGGATCCAGAGCCTGATCTCGGGAGGGGCACTTGTAGATTATTTAAAGAAATAATCCAGGCAAAATAACCACTACAGCTCAGTGTAGTAGTTATGGCGCCCTCAGTGCCAGGATCCCATCCTAGTGAGGGTAGGGAGGCTTTTTAATATATTTTTTTTATTTAATAAAATAAATATACTTTATGTCCCCCCTCCCTTCTTACCTTTACTGGGAGGAGGGGGGACATTTCTCAATCTATGGTGGTCCGGTGGGGAATCCCTGGTGGTCCCAGTGGTTACACTGAACTCTAGCCCGCACTCCAGGGCTAGAGTTCACTCTCGCAAGATCTGGAACATTGCCGTGGTAACCGCGGCAACGCTCCGTGCTCGTGAGAGTAGGATCCGGAGGAGCTGCAGGTAAGAGTTTCCGGGTCCTCTCTCCCTCCCTCCCCTGTCGGTTGCCAGCACAGTGCCTGCGGACCGGGGAGGGAGATCAGCACATTGCAGGGCTGGCACTTGGACAATGCCAGCCCTGCATTAGTCGGCAGGGAAGAATCTTGGGGGGGCAATTGCCCCATTGGCCCCCACCCCCCGGATCCGCCACTGGTTGGTAGTGATTGGGCTTTACTGAACTGCCGATTTTGTCCTTTGTAAGTGGATTTGTCCCGGATTCAGTGCTCGCACGTCTGCCTGGGTTGCTTGCTAGCTCCACCCCCCCCCTTAATTAGGTTATTTTTAGAGCTAGCATCCATTGCTGCTGTCTTAAACCTAAACTCATCCCCTGCCTTCTCTGCTTTGCCCTCCATGGGAGAGCAAGAAGGGAAGCAGTGTGTGCCAGCGATTGTCAGCTAATTCTCTCAGCCTATCACTGGCCACCTATTGTGGGTGCATTACATACTGTTACTTGCAATAGGAGGCCAGTGATAAGTTCCAAAACTGGAAGAGTCTAAGTAATGAATCTCGCATACAATAAAAACTAACCGACATTGAAGCACTCGTTATAGATAAATACTGTAACCAAAGACACGTATCATTGAGGAGGGTCTCTGTGGCGCAGTTTGAACCGGGAGTGTTGCAGTTGGCATGTTGGTCTCCTATGCAGAACTTGGTGTGGAACCCACCAATGCTGGGGTGCTGTGATGTGATGGTGGCCTTGGTACGGTGCTGAGATTGTTGATTTTAAGGAGTAGTGTAAAATGTAAAAACTGTATTTTTCTTAAGTGAGCACTGTTCCTTAATCTGTGTTTCCTTTACATCGGTCAGTACAAAAGGGAAAATAGGACTTGCCAGTGAGCGGACACCTAGCAATAACAGTACTTTAAAACAAAAACAGATACCGCATGAGCTTATAATGTAAAAGTTATAATAGGAATCTGTGACTGGAGAGCAGATAAATTCAAAGGTAATGGCTAGGGAGATATAACAAGAATTTGAGTGACTGAGGAGGTAATTGGTGAACAATTCAAGCTTCTGGACAGACACATACACACATGCACACTGACACAAACACACACGCATATTTTTGACAGAGAGTTGTGACTGTCTTTAATACTGAAAACCTAGCACATTTCCTGATATTTGGGCTTTATTTTAACCATCATTGTAGAACTAATAGGAATAGGATGCTGTATCTGCATTGATGCTCTTAACCTTTTGAATTGCCACCCCGTTCAATCACTAAACCTACAAATGACCCTACATAAAGCGATTGTTTTTCTCATGTAATTTCTCTTCATTTACGACCGCAATAGAACCATCCAATATATAGACTTTCCAATCTGTAAGGGGTTTCTTACATCACTTTTATTATTTTCCTTTTTTTTTTAATTCATCTCTTAGAATCCTGTGTTTCTCTTCACCCACAGCCCCCTTCCTCATTTGTGGGGCAGGCTTTAATCTCTGTAACAAGGTTTTGTCTTTTCGCCTCCTGCCAGCTACTTTGCTGTAAGACAATGGACTATTTACACTAATAAACCAGCACTGAAACAAACAACACAGTGGAAACCAGTGGAATTCTTCATTTCAACATTTCTCCATCTGTTTCCAAAACCAATATTGACCCAAGACCCCTGCTTAGCTCCTATAGTTAGAATGTTATCAGACAAACCAATGTTTTACACTTCAGACCCCAGGAGCTGGGTCTAGTGGAGCCTGGAACAATGGCTTCTCCTATTATGACGCTTGGTCTGATGACACAAGAGAAAGAAATAAAGTTTCTTAAACTAAACTGCAGGGGAGACATATAATAAAAGAACCAGGCTCTGTACAATGTGGTGTTAAGTGGCTCTTTGCTAAAAACTGATTGTGCTGGTTCTTAAAAACAGGTTGTTCCAAGCTGGGGCCAATACACATAGAATAGAAGGTGTGATGGTGGGATTTGGGCACTCCATGTTGAGTTGCTGGATTTGGCTTAAGATTAGAGTTAATTAAGAAGTTGTAATTGGCGGCCATGCACTGGGCATTGAGTTTGTGTTCAGGCAGATCCTGAGGACACTGAATAGCGAAGAAGGAGCTTGAACAAGATGGATAAAGTTCTAAATGTTCAATTCAACAACATTCCATGTAAGTGCCAAACAGGAAATCACAACGATCCCAGAAGTATGAAATGCGATACATTGTACGTGAAACACAATTTAGAATATTCCTTGTAATTTTCCACTATTTTTTGCACGTCTCCAGTGTAGCAATGTGCTTGTCTGTTTGTTCATACTTTCAAACTTTCTGATGTTCTTCCCAAAAATGTGTTAATGTGAAAAATACTAGAAGTCGCTTTTCTCTTTCATTCTTGCGTTATGGCCGGTCTTGTAAAAAAAGCAATTCTAAGCTATTTGCTTACCATTACCATTATATTTGTTTAAAAATCCCACTAATTGCATGCCAGAACGCTACATAACTATAAAACTAACACTTACATTTATTTATTTATGGTATTTATAAAGCGCCAACAGATTCCACAGCGCTGTACAATAAGTGGAGGACGTACAATATACACAGACAAATACAAATGGTAGAGAGGGCCCTTCCCGTAAGCTGATATCTAGCCATTGAAGCTCTTTTATACAAAGTGCTAAGCTAGTGAGCCTGTGAGCTTACAATCTAAAGATTAATGCTGACACTAAGCTAACACTAACACCAACAGTATTCTTAAGACTAAACAACGTAATGTAAAATATTCATAACAAAGAAGTGGTTTATCCAGAGAAAATAATGCCATCTTGGGCTACTGGTAAAATGAATGAATATTATGATGTCTGTAGAATCAAACAATGGCATTATTTTCTCATAATTCACAGTTTACCTAAATTATATGATTTGCGTTATTTTATTTGACCGTTGTTTGTCACTGAGCTATGTGTGTGTGGGTATGAATATGTGTGTACACGACTAAACATGTAGTGTGTGTGTGTGTTTGTGTTTTGTTTTTAGACTCAATACTCTATGATAGATGACTTGTATATATTGTGTCACCATATAGATTTCTATCTCTTGATTGACAATTTGTGCTAAATTACTTTTCCTTTCTCTCTTTAGCTTTCTCCTTTTTTCCCTTTTTAATTGCATATCACCTGCAGTAAACGAAAGAAAAAGTAACATTTTATGAACATTGCGTTAATGGCCATATTATACCTCTAGTGCAAATTAGCAGAGTTCATGAAACAACCATTGAGAAATGCCAAGAGCTTCCACGAAACCTTTAATTAAACTGATTGCTTTTAAAGAATTCTTTATTAGCCTCCTAACTTCCTATTAAGGGGAGGGAGCTATAGAACAAATGCTGTGTGTTAGGACCCATGTAGATACCTGCAGCCATTGATGGTGGATTGAATGAGGTAGTGGATTTATTTTGCCTCTGGCAACATATTTACCCCCTGCTGGGAAAGCCCTTCAGAGAGAATTCCCTGGGGCTGAAATGGGCACAGATGATTAACGGAGGCTGAACACCCTGCTATGATGCTGAGTAAACAGTATTCCCCACCGATGAAGGGACAGATTCTCCGGCAGCATGCTGGGTGCGTACTGTCAGGGTAGGCCACATGTAACTTGAAAGGACCCCTGGGTGCTAGTGTTCTTCATTTGCAAAGGCCGCATATAAGCTATTTTACATAACACACAGATCAACAAGAAAAGGGGGAGACAGGGAGGGAGAAGGTGACAGCATTTAGCACGCTGGTAAAAGATCAAAGGGGATAAAACAAATAATTTAACATAGAGAAGATACAGAATCTAATATAAGTCATTTTGAAAGTAGTTTGTCCACTGAGACATATTTAGCACCTTCCTTTTCTAATGAACATCTGTGACACAAAGTTCTAGAAGATTTAACAAATGGAGCTACGAGAAAGTTGCCGTCCCTAGAAAACAAAAAAACTAAAATGGTTTCTTTACTAAAAACACCAACAGGCTTATATACCAAAGTGAGAATTTCAGGGATTCAAAGTGGATTTAAAATGTGAAGTTAAAGTAACTGAATTTGAAAAATGCTCTAACTTTGCTCTATCACAGCCAAAATTAGCACACAAAAAAATATGTCGGCTATGCTTGTAGTTTGATCTGTAATTTCAAATTCAATGTGAATTCCAAACAATTCTCAGTTTAGTAAATAACCCTAAATGGTGGTGAACTGAAGCCGAATAACAACATTTAAGCTAATATTGTTTATCTGGAAAAATTCTCTAAATCTGCTCTAGTGACAGCCAAAATTAGCACAAAAAATATGCAAGGGACACTAGGTGAATCAATTAAAAAGAGCGACATGGGAAAAATCTTAGAGATCACAAAACAGCAAAATATGTGCGGACCAAAAGAATGAATAAACAAAAATAACAATGAAACTAACTTTATAGAAATAAACACAAGAATATATAAGCAGCATCCAGAATCATCCACCAAAGATGAGGTCTTGTTTAGTGTCCATAATCATAAAAACTGGAGGCAAAATAACAATATACTACAATTTGGTGTTTCGTGGATATTATTGGTATTGTTAAAGGACCACTATAGTGCCAGGAAAACAGACTCGTTTTCCTGGCACTAAAGTGCCCTGAGGGTGCCCCCACCCTCAGGGTCCCCCACCCGCCGGGCTCTGGAAGGGGGAAAGGGGTAAACACTCACCTTTTTCCAGCGCTGGGTGGGGAGCTCTCCTCCTCCGATTCTCCCCGTCGGCTGAATGCGCACGCGCGGCAAGAGCTGTGCGCGCATTCAGCCGGTCGCATAGGAAAGCATTCACAATGCTTTCCTATGGACGCTGACGTGCTCTCACTGTGAAAATCAATGTCAGCGGCTGTCAATGAGACAACCACTAGAGGCTTTGAGGGAAGGCTTAGCCCATTCATAAACATAGCAGTTTCTCTGAAACTGCTATGTTTATAAAAGAATGGGTTAATCGTAGCTGGACCTGGCACCCAGACCACTTCATTAAGCTGAAGTGGTCTGGGTGCCTAGAGTGGTCCTTTATAGCATGTATATAGTGGCAACATATTCCGCAGCGCTCTACAAGCAGAGAAAGGGGATATTAGACAACAAGTAATTAAAGGGACACTATAGTCACCCAGACCACTTCAGCTCAATTAAGTGGTCTGGGTGACAGGTTCCTCAGGTTTTAACCCTTCACATGTAAACATAGCAGTTTCAGAGAAACTGCTATGTTTACATTTGGGGTTAAGCCAGTCTCTAGTTGCTGTCCTACGGACAGCCACTAGAAGCGCATCTGCGACGCTGGAGGTGAATTTCGCTTCCATCACACAGAGCGTCCATAGGAAAGCAGGGCTGCGACCGCGGTATGTACGCCAGTGCATGCAGATACACATACACTTCAAGGACCACTACAGACACCCAGATCACATCAACTCAATGAAGGGTTACTGAGGGTTAATCCAGCCTTTAGTGGCTGTCTCATTGAAACCCGCTAGAGGAGCTTCCGTGATTCTCACTGTGAAAATCACAG
Source organism: Pelobates cultripes (assembly GCA_933207985.1). NCBI lineage: Eukaryota > Metazoa > Chordata > Amphibia > Anura > Pelobatidae > Pelobates > Pelobates cultripes. The sequence continues at coordinate 100,261,244 of OW240921.1, read as the reverse complement.
TGAGAAGACACTGAACGTCCATAGGAAAGCATTGAGTAATGCTTTCCTATGGGCAGTTTGAATGCACGCGCGGCTCTTGCCACGCATGCGCATTCGGAGCTGAGAAGCGGATCGGGGCAGAGAGATCCCCAGCGTCAAGGGAGTCCGGCACTGGAGAAAGGTAAGTGCTTAAGACACACACACACTCTCACAAACAGACGCATACACACTAGCTAACAGACACACACATTTACTGACAGACACACACTCAGTCACAGACATACATACACACTCACTGACAGACAGACACACACTCAGTCGCAGACATACATACACACTCACTGACAGAAAGACACACACTCACTCACTTACAAAACACACACTCACTCACTAACACACACACACACTAACACACACTCTAACACACACACACACTAACACACACACACACACACTCTAACACACACACACTAACACACACACACTCTAACACTAACACACACACTAACAAACACACACTAACACACACACACTCTTAAAACTAACACACACAATCTAACACTAACACACACACTAACACACACACACTAACACACACACACTAACACACACAATAACACACACACACACACTAACACACACAATAACACACACACACTGTAACACACACATTAACACTAACACACACACTCTAACACACACACTCACAAACACACACTAACACACACACTCTAACACTAACACACACACACAGACACACTAACACACACACACTAACACACACACAAACACCCAACACACACACACAAACACACACCGACACACACAAACTGACACACACGACCAACACACACACACACACCACACATTAACACACACACACACACTAACACACACACACACCTAACACCAACACACACACCTAACACACACACACACCTAACACTAACACACACTAACACACACACCTAACATCACACACACCTAACACTAACACACACACACTAACACACAATAAAACACACCCCCACACACACACTAACACACACTAACACTACTACACACTCTAACACTAACACACACACTAACACACACACACTAATACACACACACACTAACACACACACACAGACACACTAACACACATACACACCCAACACACATACACACTGACACACACACACACACTAACACACACACACTAACACATTAACATACACACACTAACACACACACACACACACACTGACACACACACACAAACACACACACTAACACACTAAAACACACACACTAATATTAACAAACACACACTGACACACACACACACTCTAACACTAACACATACACACACACTAATACTAACACACACACTAACACACACACACACACTAACACACATACACTGACACACACACACATACACTGACACACACACACACTGACACACACACACTAACACTAACACACACTCACTAACACACACACACGCACTAACACACACACACACACACACTAACACACACACTCACGTTTTAAAAAATGTTTTAATCCCCCAGCCTCCTTAACTGTGGGAGTGCTGAGGGGATTCCCTGGGGTCCAGTGATGTTGCGCTGGCGGGCTGAGGGAGCACTCTCCCCTGAGTGCTTCCTGTTCAGCTCCCTCGCAGCATACTGATACGGGAGCCGGAAGTTGACGTCATATTCCGGCTCCGGTATCAGTGCGGTGCGCAAGGGAGCTGAAGAGGAAGCACTCAGGGGACAGTGCTCCCTCACGTGCCCGCCAGCTTGCCCGCCCAGTGACACCAGGGCCAGCCAGCCTTGTTCCTTATGAAAAGCGAACCAGATATCAAATATTTAGTCTTGCAGCATCAACCTCAAGGATCTCATTAATCACTAGTAAAGGTAATTTAAATTTACTTTATTGTTTTCTCATTAAACTTTATAAAGTTAAAAACATTATAAACATGCATTAAGTAGAATAAAAAGATAAATGTACGTACATTTTTTTTTTTTTTAAACACCCTCCTTTCTAAAAAATATTCTGCACTTGCGCAAAAACTGGTGGGCAGTAAGGAAATTTTTTCAACCAAAAAGATGCATTAGTGGGCGGTAGGTAGAAAAAGGTTGACTACCACTGGCTTAGAGTGTCCCTTTAAGTTTGGGTAACACCTGCAGAAGAGTACCCCTGCAAATGAGTGAGGATAAATAGGCTCCGGAATATGTGAGTGCTTTACACATAGTGTTTGCACAATTACAGCATTATTCCCTAAAGTGAGGATTGTTGAGAACTCAATATAAATTTCAAAGTGAGTTTCAAAGTTTAGCCAAAAAAAGCCAATCTGAACACAAAAATAATTTGGAAGAGTTTTCTAAATCAACTATTTTGGCCTAACTTTTCAAATTCACTTTGAATTCCTGGCAAGTCTTGCTTTAGTAAATAACTCTGCTGTTTTTTTTGCGTTTCCTTTCTTGTACATCAACTGAGAACCTAAAGCCTTAAAGAGACACTCCCCTGCCCAAATAAAACTTTTTTTTTATTAAAAAAATTAAAACATACCACAATGCACTTAATGAATTTTTATAGGGGGTATACATATATGAAAAATAATTAAATGCATTGGAGTCTTTTCTATATTTTTTTTGTTTTTATAGATATACTCAAATATCGTCCAGGCTCGATAATTGAAGTACATGAGCGTCTCCAATTAGTAGCTCTCTGACTTCAGCCCGAAAAATGTAGGCAAAACCAATTAGAGACTTCTGAGGAGGAGCCATGGCACTTTGCATGGCAGCCAGACCCCACGACCTTTTAAAGAGAACCAATGCCTGTAAGCAAAGATAGATAAAAGGACTATGAAACCTGGGATTTTTTTTAGGTTTACATGGCACTACACCTTTTATAGCTACTATAACTACTGTAATAAGCAATTTCACTTACTGTGAGAGCGTAACAAAACAATTTGACAAAACCCAAAGACTCCTCAAACCATGACTACTGTACTAAACTGGTGTGACTATAACGTTTAGCGTGTCCCTTTAAAAATAGTTATCATAATAAATTCATAGCTAAGGCAATATGAATATCAGATATATTACTGTCGTGAACTTAAACCACCTTTAAAAATAATCCTTAAATGCATATTTTCCCCATAAAAAAATCTATATTATATCTTTTTTCACTAGGAAGATTAATTGAAGGCTGTCACTATATAAGGCAAGTGAGATGCTTTGTTGCCATAGCAACAGAAAAAGCTTCTTAAAAATGTGTTTTTATGTGTTTAAAAACAATTGGAGTTATAATTTAAATGCATAGTCTGCTGGATTCTATTTACAGCACATTCTAGAACACTTACAGAGTTATTTACTAAAGTGACAACTTCAAGTTATTTCAAATTTAAGTCCGGGATAGATTAACTGAAAGCATAGTTCACTTTAAGCAGTGGTTCCCAAGCCAGTCTTCATGGCACCCATACCAGTCCAGGATTTAGGGGTTACCCAGTTGTGTCGAAGATGTTTTTTTTTTCACTATGGTCATCAAAACAACTTAAGCTTAATGAAGCCGTTTTGGTGTAAAAAGACCATGCCTCTGAGGTCTCACTGCTCATTTTCTGTCATTTAGGAGCTAAATTGCTTTTTTTCGCCACACCTCCCCTTGATGTGATTTACACAGCCTGCATGTAAAAAAGTTTCATTTTCAATCAGATGTTAACTTACTTGATATGTTTTTCTCTGCTACTCTGTAAATTTAACTTTAATTGGTCACATACAAGAGGTTCCTACAAGGTGTAGCAAGCTATTAACAGTGCAGGAGATAGAAAATTCTAAATTAAACAGAGTTTGCTATAAAGGAAGCATAAACATTAGATCTAACATTACAGGAAGTGTTTAGGAAGGCTGTGGAAGTCACATGCAGGGAGGTGTGTCTGGGGCTATCTAGTGATTTAACACCTAAATGGCAGATAATTTAGCAGTGAGACTGTAGGGCTATAATTTGTACAGCAAAACTGCGTAATTAAACTAAAGTTGTTTTGGTGACTATAGTGTCCGTTCAAATTTGAAATTCATACTTTAGTAATTCACATTTTAGTCTTGGTTGCATTTAAACTTTGTATGGGTCAGTAATTTATACAATGCAGTATTGGATGCTTCCAGATGTAAGGAAATTGGAACTGTCGACCTATAGACTGTAAGCTCGTTTGAGCAAGGTCCTCTTCAACCGAACGTTCCTGTAAGTTTTCTTGTAATTGTCCTATTTATAGTTAAATCCCCCTCTTATAATATTGTAAAGTGCTACAGAATCTGTTGGTGATATATAAATGGCAATAATAATAATAATAATAATTGTTTTATCACAGAACTTGAAACATGTTTACACAGAGTGGTTTGTTCTCTAGCTCCCAAATTGTAGTGTATTGAAAACTGACTTGCAAAATCGATGGTTCCCTAGTCTACTTCTATCTCAGCTTGAAATTTTTGTTTTACATTTTGCAATCTGGATTTAAGTTCACTACAATTCTGTGTTTAGCCATGTGTTATCTTTTATAGGAATTTGATAATTAGCTAATAAAGAAATGTATTAAAAATGTATTTTTTTTAATGAGTTTGTTACAATAGGTTAAAATTTCTACACCGGAAAAACCTTTCTTCCCTACTTGGCTACTTTGGCGATTATTTTGCAAATGCGACATTGAGCTCACCACCGTTTAATTGTTAAGTGAATAAACTCCAAAATCTCTTTTGGACATGAGCTAATTAACGGACACATTTAATAGGGTGATGGGTTAGAAAAATACACTTCAAAAATATCTCCCTAATGGACTGTGATTCAAGTGGTAGATTGTGTTTTTTTACCATTTCAGACTCACACTGAAGAAATAATTTTTTTTTTTAAAAATCTCTTAAATCAATAGTACATTATAAATCAATGATAAGGAATCCTTTTGAACACAACTGGACATTTTCCAGTAGACATTAGCAAGTAAAACATTTCTAATGGTCTCCTGTCACTTCACACTAATGGTTTTGTTTCTGGTGCCTCACATAGTGTAAGTGGCTTTATTTAATAGCCTGCAGAGATCTGCATTAATTGTGTGACCCATATTGTAGCATAATGAATGCGTGCTTTATTTTATAGCGGGTCACCAGAATGCAGTCCACCAGTAGGTGTTTACCCTTTGAACACCAGGCAACACATTTTAGCGATTAAAACCCTCTCAGTGCCAAGGAGGGGCACAAAGCATAACATGAGGTTGCTTGGGAGACAGCCAGAGACATTTCCCTTTATTGGGTTCAGGCTTCTAATTAGTATGGTTGCCAGGGGCAACAGCTAGCTTGTTTGTCACTTCGAATGCTGACATCACAGCTCAGGGGAACATGGATTCTCAGGTGCATAACAAATATTACCCCCACGCACCAGAGAATGTGATAGTATACAAAGGAATACTTCGTTGCAACACTTACATTACATTTTATGCCTGAGCTATTTGCTCTGTCTGAAGACCGGTATCCAATATGGAAAATTATGAACAAACAGAAAATATAGCTCTTAAAGGATGAGTGTCACTATATTGTATTTTGAATACTATTTTTACTTACCCCGTAGAGTGAACAAATATGTGCTTTTTTTTCAGGCGTGAATTAGCTAAAATTTAATATAGAAATCCACTCACAGTCTTTGCACCTGGGTGCCTCCATCTTGTCTTCTGTCAGTCATTGTTATAAGCACAGTCCTTTGCACCTGGCAGTAAGCCTACAGAGAGCATGCATAGTTGAAGAGAAGAAATGAAACAATGTTTCTATCTCCTCTCCTCATTAATAAGGTGTGCCCTGGTGATGCCTGGATTTAACTGGACTGTGTTGCTTTTAAAAAAAAAAAAAAGAAAATGCACAAACTAAGTTTTTATATTTATTCAATGAGAAAATATGGAAAAATATGGCTCACTATGTTGAAGTAACACCAAATAACAATAAGTAAATGCCATGGCAGATTTATTTAAAAATTTAGGTTAAGATCCTTCATGGCTGACTAAGTACCTTCCTTGTCAGGAGTTCATGAAAAAAACAAAACATCCTGCATAACTTACTATACCTTACCCATATACACCCACGTTAATGTCTGAGCCAAACTGTACTAAAATTACAGATGCTTTATGGACATATATTGGATATATCCATTGTACAGAGCTACGGAATTTGCTGGCGCTATATAAATAATAATATAATAATAATATCTGAATAAGAATGCTACGTAAGAATGGTTAAATATGTTTTATATATATATATAAAACTATCAAATACGGACTATTCATTGTGTTTTATACGTATGTATACAGACATAAAGTCACTTATACTATAAACATAAATGACATATAAGGTGCATATGGTACAATAATTTTGTGATTTTTTTTTTGTGTATCTATATAATTTGTACATAGGGCTTTCAATGTATATGACGCAGTTTTGCTTTTCCTCTGTAGTGTCCTGCTTACAAATGGTGCCTGTGAAAAATATCCTAAATAGTTTCAGACATTCTACACATGCAGTGACCAAAGACCCAAACTTGTTATACGCCCAGTCAGTCAATCGCTGGCTAGAACTCTCCAGCTGACTGATACAACCCCTGGCGTCTGAGACGAGCGTTTCATTGTCTGTTTGATCGTGGAACAACAAACTACAAAGTTATACCAATTAAACATGATTTTTTTATTTTATTTTTAAATTGGGGGGAGGAGGGGTTGTTGTTTTTTTTTTTTTTTCCTATAAACTTATTTAAACGGTGACATTCAGCTCACAGCTGGCGTTACTTGGCTAAGCACGTGCCTCATGGGAAATCTGGCTTTGCTAGGGACACTGAAACATATTGACTGTGTCTTGGTATTGGACGTTTGACAGCCTGCTTTTTTCACAGGCCTCATGCTATAAAAACACTGTTTGCACCGTAGAAGTTGCTGCCTGCTTCCTATGCTTTCTCGTGTGTTTATGTTTCCCACACGTGTAAGGGCAAATGAAGGCCTTTTCTCCCAAAGTTTGTTTGGATTTGTTTTGAATTTGACATGACTTCAGTGACTTCCCTCACTGACAGCTCCCCAGAGAAGCATTTTGTAGAGGAGCAAAAGCAGCTTGCAGTGTTGATATTTCCCAGGGGAGTAAAATGCAAGAGACCATGTTCCTGGTGGGGGATCCCAGCATTCCATACTTTGGAATGGCTAAGGAATGGTCTGCATGTTTTTAACCCCTTACTTCCGTAGATACGTGTGGAGCGTTTCTACGTAGGTTTGAAGAACGGCTTTAATTAGCCGTCTTTACCTACAAACTCTCAAATGATCTTCGATCCCAACATTCAGAAATGATAAGAGGGAATGTAATCCATTCTTTTTCATAATAATAATAATACGTGTTGGTTTTATCATTGGCATTTTTATAGCGCCAGCTTATTCCGCAGCGATTTACAATATTGTAAATGTAAGTAATTTTATATTTGTAATTGTAATAAATAAGATTAAGCAGCACGCCTAGGTAGACCCTATACTCGACTGCCGCTGACCTAACAAAAGTAAAACTAATTAATCCTATCCACGCCACATTGCAAAAGCACTACATATGACTCTATATGGCTTATAGCTCATAGAATTACATGATCATTAAAATAAATCAGTAAAAGATCACTATAGGGTTAGGAACACAAACATGTATTCCTGACCCTATAGTATTTAACCCACCATTTAGGTGGCTTGCCCCCCTTAGTCCCCCTGTAAAAGTTTAAAACTCACCTTATTTCCTGCACTGCACGGGTCTGCCAGCGCTGGCCCCGCCCCCTTTGTGACATTAATAAAAAGGCCAATTTTTAGCCAATCCAATGCTTTTTCCATAGGGAAAGCATTGGATTGGCTAAAGTCGGCACTGGGCCAAATGCTGTTTTGTATGAGGACCTCCTCATAGAGATGCATTGAATCAGTGCATCTCTATGAGGAAATTTCAGTGTCTCCATGCAGAGCGTGGGGACGCTGAACGGCAGGGCTGCCTACTGTGCAGCACTGAGCCAGGAAGCCCCTCCAGTGGCCATCTGAGGAGTGGCCACTTGGATGTGTCCCTAGGGGCAATGTAAACACTTCCTTTTCTCTGAAATCTTTACATGAAAATGCCTAAAGGGAGCTATTATACTCACCAGAACAACTACATTAAGCTGTAGTTGTTCTGGTGACTATACTGTCCCTTTAAGATTGGCATTTAAGAATTTAGCCCAAGAACCATTTGGGATCTATGTCGGAGTTATGATGGCTGGATGCTCCCTACTCACATTTGTATGGATTATCTGGATTCAGGGTTGGCCCAAGGAGTGTGCAAGCTGTGTGTTTGTGCAGTTCCCTGGTCATTATAGGGTGCTCTGGAACATCACCAGGACCATAATTTAACATTTAAGTGCAAAATAAAAATATTTATTTTAATGTTGGAAGGACGGCACCTACATTTTGTGCGTGCCAGAGGTACTACGGCAAGTCCTGCTTGGATTACCAGTTGTATATAAGAAGATGCTTATCTGCAACCTGCAACTGCCCTCAATTTCTAAAGGTGCCCCTCTGTTTTATCTGTAATCTGAAATCATCACCATTCTTAAACCATCAGGGTTCAGGTGTGTTCAGGGTTGGGGTGCTTTTTGTTACTGTAAAGAGAGAGAATTTGCCTGAGAGTGAGAGACACAGAAGACTGAAAGATAAATGTGACAGATCTAAGAGATGACTGAGACACACATGACATGCAATATATATTCACACATTCTGTGGGGATAAACATATAGCATTCGCTACAGTGTGCCGATAGGCTTGAATGGGGTGAAACATTATAAATAGTAAGTAATAGGCAGTTTGCACATATTGTCGCTTCACCCACATTGTGCCACAACCAGCCCTGACTGGCTAAGAATTTTAGGAGTTCAGCTTTCCAATAATCCTACATTAAAGTAATGATTGGACATATGGCCATAAATAGCCACTGCTATATTGTGAATTTTATGTGACAAGCAGAAGTACTGCATAACCAACCACATTCATCAGCATGCCAGGCACAGAAATTGGCTTCATTCGTTTCCATTTTGCGTGTTTGGCAAGGAAGATAGGTTTTCGTTACAATAAATGCTTTTATTCTTGGCTTTGGTTTCCCACTAATTCCTGGTTTGTGCCAAAAGATTTTTGAGGTTATAAAACCACAAATCTCAAGGTAGTAAACTACACAAATTGTTTTGCAAATTGTTTGCAGTCAGTGCTCTCCTATCTGGGAACAGTCTAAATGTTTTAAATGTTAACCGTTACTTAATCCGTAACCTCTAGACGCCTGGGTCCCTGGGAAGAATAAGACTTGTGCAATGATCCACTTCTTCACATCGTGTCATCTACTGCCAAGACCTAAAACCACATAAGATACCTGTGTTTATCAACCTAAAAAAACTGTCACCCTGCTACCACTACCAGCAAGGGATATAAAAAAAAAGAGGGATTGCAAAAGAAAAAAGGAAAAAGATTGGTAAGACTGGTTTAATTGAAGATGGAATTGGAATTTTTAGATCAAAATTGTCAACTGAAAAACAATTCCACAAGTCAGCTATTATTTTAGCGTGACTAATTTGGAAACTAAAAATTAATTCTATATTCAATTCTCGACAATTCATGGTTTAGCGAATAACCCCAAGTATCTAGTTGTGGCCCTGAAATAAAAAGGTGCATTGCTAAGGTGTAGTAGCAATACAAAAATTTAAATTGGTTTCCAGAACTCGGTGGTGTGTACCAAGAATACTGGCATTGGAATGGACCATTTTTACTGCCAGAAGGGTGCGGTGAAAGATCAGGAAATGAGGCACATTGACTAACAGTAAAGAATGCTCTCCGTAAGTAGATTTTTGAGTGTTTAGCTATAATACAGAGAGGATGTAGTAATTTGTCCAAACCTGGGGGGCCAATTTTCCATCTATCGTAGGCAGTTTTTAGAAATGAGGGCTCTGAACTACTGTACTCTTACAGGAGTCTGAATTATTAGGCGGACAGTTTGTGTGACATTTGGAATCCTGGCCTAAAAAAGCATTTGGCATTCACCACCAGGCCACAAACTTCAAAATGTAACTTCCACCCTGGGAAGTGTGATCGCTTTGAATATCTATAGTGATTCTAAAAAAATAAACACCTATGTATGACATTCTGACTGCTAGGTGAGGGTCCAACACAGTACTGAATGATATGTAGTTTTGGTTGAAGGAATAGTCCAACAATATATTTTAGTGGGTAAAATAATTATAATCTGAGAGTTTGTTATTTTTTATTCCATTTTTTTTCCCCAAAATAACATGTTGCACCAGTGGGATTCCACATAGTGAATAAAATGACCATATAAAAAAAAAAAACACCTTTGGATGGGTTTTTAGGAGTGATCAAAACAGCTGAAAATGTGAAATGGATTATTTGGCTTTTTGCCCACTCCCACATAGAGCCATCGAAGGAAACAAATCACAACCTTTTCTTTTTATATCTTAAAGGACCACTCTAGGCACCCAGACCACTTCAGCTTAATGAAGTGGTCTGGGTGCCAGGTCCTTCTAGGGTTAACCCATTTTTTCATAATTATAGCAGTTTCAGAGAAACTGCTATAATTATGAATGGGTTAAGCCTTCCCCCTAATCCTCTAGTAGCTGTCTCATTGACAGCCACTAGAGGCGCTTGCGTGCTTCTCACTGTGAAAATCACAGTGAGAGCACGCCAGCGTCCATAGGAAAGCATTGTAAATGCTTTCCTATGAGACCGGCTGAATGCGCGCGCAGCTCTTGCCGCGCGTGCGCATTCAGCCGGCGGGGCGTAACGGAGGCGGAGAGGAGGAGGAGAGCTCTCCGCCCAGCGCTGAAAAAAGGTAAGTTTAAACCCCTTTCCCCCTTCCAGAGCCGGGCGGGAGGGGGACCCTGAGGGTGGGGGCACCCTCAGGGCACTATAGTGCCAGGAAAACGAGTATGTTTTCCTGGCACTATAGTGGTCCTTTAAAAATGGCTAAAAAAGACACAAGTCCAATAAAAGCTCCATAAAAGAAGTCACTTAATTCAATAATCTCCAAGAATCTATAACGCTTTAAGTCCTCAATGGTTATTCAGGAGTTTAGAACCTACTGTGGCAGAACTGCTGCCTGTTTGTGGATTTCCCTGTGATTTTTCATGTGTTTCCCATGTAACACATTCGCCTCCCGAACGGGGACCACCCTAAAACCATTTAGAATGCTGGGTTAGAACGTTCACACCTCGCAACATAAGTTTCAAACCGCAAGGGAAACAATTAATGGGTGCTTTCCTGGGTGGCCTCCGTTTCGTATAGACAAACACCATCTAGGGAGAGTTCGTACCCCGAAAAGGAAACGCTTCCCTTGCAGGTTTCACACAGGGACCTCGTGAGCAGGGACTGGTTGAGGAAAGTCCCGCTGTGAGGGTCTGTGAGGTTGGTGTGGACACTTCTGGGACACTGGCTAGTTTGGCGGGATTTCCTGTGCCTGGGAGACAAAGCGACGGCCCCTTTTTCCTGCGCCTGATCTCCCAAGCACAGAGGCTCTTAGGAAGAAGACCCCAGGCATTGGTGTGGGGAACCCTGTGGATTTAGTGGTGGGCTTTGGGGGCAAAGGGAACGGAGTCCTTTCCCGCGCTAGGACCCCAGAGAGGGGGAGGATCCTGGGATGTGACCCTGTATGGTTGTATGGTAGACCCTTTGCATGGGGTTATGCACAAAAGCCGTGTGTGGCCAATAAAATTGTGTTGTACCTCCAAAACTAGGTCTTGTCCAGTTACTGGGGGGAAATGGGTTTCTTTGTATTTTAAGTAGTTCCAGAGCGGTAGAAGGAAGGCAATAGCATAGGTAATTGGTCGGGTTACCCGGAGTCCCCTACAGCCTTGCTCTTGGCCACATCCCTAACATCTCTGTATATTTAAAATGTTGGGAGGTATAAGGTATGTTGGAATCCTCCGAGTTAAAAATTTCTCCCCAGAAGTTACCTAAAACAGCTATTTTTATGATAGCTTAATTTAGACCAAATTCGCTACTGGCCACCTGCAGATCTAGAGCAAACGGATTTCCACCACTTGGTGTAATATATAAAGTGTTTGGATGCATATATCCATCATTTACTTCCAGATCCCAGCTATATGGCAATATCCTAAAAGGTTGAAATCTAATGACCATTCTCATTCGTCTAAAAAGCTGTGTTGCAAAATCTAGACATTGATAAATACCGAGAACAATGCCTGGATTTTATTGCCCAAATCATTTAAAGAATCTTTTTTATTTAACCAAGAGTGTGTATTTGGACTTTGAACTCTGTTTAAATTCCCTTTGAATTCCCTACAATTGACACTTCAATAAATAGCCCTGTCACTGTTTAAGACAAGGGACGTGGCCACTATGTAGTTATTAGACTTTTGTTCAACAGAAGTTCGGAAGGTTGCTTTCTGAGTGTAAGTTCCTTTGCCTTGGACCCCACTTGCATTTAGGGAGGGGTGTGTGTGTCTGTGTGTGTGTTTGTGTGTGTGTGTGTTACATGACAGCTTCATAAAAAGACCTTTTTTGTCTTGATGTAAAACAGATGTGAATTCTAAACTTGAAACCAAACTCCTGTTCCAATCCCAAACAGATCTAATGTGTAACCTGTTGTCTGACACCCTCTTTCCCACCTGACTGACAAGCAGACCCTGATGATCTTAGTGAGGGATTGCGGGGGTCTTTGAACCCTGAGATTAAGATAATCCGTCTCCTTTGACTGCCATTGACCTGGCTGGTTTAAATTTCCCCTTCTTCCCAGAAGAGTCTTACTTTATGTTTTTTTTCTCCCAGTGATGCAGGTGGGGGGGAATTGAGGGGGGATTTTGGAGGAAGTAGTGGGTTCCAGGCTGCTAGTTGTGTAATCCCTGGAACCTGACCCAGGCTATCCCTCCCCACTGCCAAGCCCCTGGGAAGCTAGGGAGTGAGCAGGCAGGGTGGGTGGTCAGAATGTAGAACCGGGGAAGCATCTGCAAAGAATGACTGGGATAAGCATTCTGTCTGACACAGGCTGGGGAATGCAGAATGTTCTGCTTCCTGTGGAGAAAGGCAGAGTTTGGGATCCTGGTTATAAATTAATATGGGGTGCGCCACTTCCATGTGTAATTAGGACTTTAAGAAATATATTTTTTTTGAAAAGCACTTACATTTATAAGAGAAAATAAAAGTTTCATTTTAAAGTAAATTTGAAACATGTGACAATTAATTATTACAGCTGGTAATCGCTCACTGTACTGGTAATAATATAGCAATTATCAACAGTAACAGCTAATTGTCATATGCTTTAAATGTACTTTAAAATTAGTCTTTTGTTGAAGTCTGTCAATTCAACATCTCGTTAAAGCCACACTGAGTATTTTACGGAAGCAGAAAAAGATAAAAACACAAGTATATTGCATATGAATTATCCTGAAAATTCCAGCACAGTGTAGGGAATAATAGAAAACAGAGACTACTTTGTTTTATGCATGTAAAAATGTTTTAATCAGATTCGTCTTTTATTGGTTTATTTTGTCATTTCTTGTTAGTGGTCATTGATGGGGACGGGCGTTTTCTCACACAATACACAGTAGGTGTCATCTTATACATGCACGGAAAGATCTATTGACAATCTATCTTGCAAGATCTTCTGTTAACCCTCTTCCCTATTCTTACGAATGGACGAAAAGTGCAAAGATGATGCTGACGCAGAATTACGTAGGAGACTAGAAAATTGCAGCTTAAAGACAGAAATATTTTGGTAAGTACATATCCCTTCCTGCTGTATCGCTGTCACCACCATGTAAGAGGACATGTCTTACAGCTCTTGAACAAAGACAAAGACCTCCGACGTGACAGAGTTGCTTTAATGGAGGAAAGTGTATCAATGTACAAAATCTTTATTTCTCATTCTCATTTTTAGGTGAACTTAGCTGCTACGTGATGAGAGTATTAAGCAGATCAGCTGTAGGAGCACATACTGTAACTGCTATCAATATCAAAGGACAAGCACAGGAACTGGAAGACCCGAAAGTAAACATGTAAACTCTGCAAACCTCCCCACATTTCAAACGGACATAGAGGGACACATTATTATTATTATTTATAAAGCGCCAACAAATTCCACAGCGCTGTACAATAGGTGGACTAACAGAGTATTTGCAAAAGGACAAGTTGGACACACAGAGTACAGAGGGTGTTGAGGACTCTTCTCAAAGCAGATTACATTCCGGGGGACACTTTAATTTTAGGGGGGTGAGTGGGGGTGTGGACAGGAGCAGACTGTTTTTAAAAGACTTACTTGAAATTTTAAGAGACTTAGAATGTAATTTAGAACAAGAACAATGTATCTTATTTGCACTAACTGATTTCTATGCTTAAAGACACATTACTGTGAGCATTGTTGCTGTAGAGTTCTGGAATACTGAACTACTTCAAAAGAGGGACATTAGATAGAAAAGATGGGCCGAGCAATTGGACCTTAAATAGAGACTGTCCCACAAAATAGGGACACTTGGGAAGAATGTATCTGTATCATAAGTGGGAAGCAGGATCACTGGGGAAGAGGCTTGTTTTTCTCGAGATTTTAGCTCCTTAACCTGAGGATTAAAGTACTTAAAGGAGCAATAAATGCACCCAAACCACTTTATCGCAATGAGCGAGATTGGCCCTGTAGTTTTATACTTGCAATGTAAAATATTGCAATTTTACAGAAACTGCAGTGTTTCCATTGCAGGTTAACACACCTGTAGTAGCTGTCCTTCAGACAGCCACTAGAAGCACTTCCTCATTGAGAACCATGCCAAAATCGGTTCTCAATCAAACGTTGCTCATGTAGCTCATTTGATTAGCACTTTGCAGCGTTTTGCCATGTATGCACACAGGCCTCCCAATGTTTGCTTATGGGGAAACATTGGATTGGTTCATCAATCTTGATTACCTCAGCCAAGGAGGCGGGCAGCAGGGAAGAGACCAGCGCAGCGAGGCCTGAAAAGTAAGTAAATCTCACCTTTCAAAGTCTCGTAGGGGTTAGGGGGGGATAGGGGGGGGACCCCCCCACCCCCATCGTTAGGAATACTTGTTTACATTCCTAACGCAATAGCGCTGCTTTGAAGGGAATTTTATAGACTCTGGAAAGCATTTAAGATGAAAATAATAATGTATAAATGAGGAACATAATATAGATTCTGGTTTTCTGATACACTACCAAAACTTTATATGAACATGCATTTATTTTATTATATTTTCTATTCACTTATTCCACTTCATACTTACATTTTAGCAATTTACATATACACATATTATGCAGCTGTATATTTTTTTGCTAATCTCTGTGTTCTTTTTTATTTTCATGTTCTGCCATTTTCAACCACTCTGCACTTTTCACTTTCAATCCGATCTTCTGTTATTTATGACACCCCTCTCACACTTCCCTCCTCCCCTTCAACAACATCAGTGGTTTTAAGTGTTAAACTCTGTTTTATTGATCAGCATTGATGCAGACATGAGGAAGAGAGGAAAACTCTCGAAAGCGTGTCTTTTAACTATTATGTTAGTTCAATAATAAATGTATCATTGCATACTGCAATATTCTGGTTATTTCGCCATCATATTTTTTATATATATCTTGACAAATGTGCCAAAAAATGGAGGTTGGGATGGACACGCTTTAGGTTGCTGTTCTTATCTATATTAAGAAACAAGCATGGTAAGGGGGCTATCTGAGTAGAAGACCTCAAAAGCTACAGACTGTGGTTACTATCTGTATCATGAAGCAGGGCCAGGATATAACAGACTAGAGAGGAGACCTGTGATGTTGTAGATTGCATCTCGTGCTTCTATCAACTAACAAGCGTGGGAAGTAGGCAGTCTGGAGAGAAGGCTTGTCATGTTACAGACAGCTGCTGTTACCCTTATTATGTGATGAGCTCAGGAAGCAGGGAGCACAGGGAATAGACTTGCGGTGCTGCTGATTGCAGCTCCTATCTTAAGTAAAAAAAAGGCATAAAACAACTTAAAAAATCAAAGCCTAATACAATAACAAAAATCAGAATAAATTGGGTATACTACTGTAGTCTGGTGCAAAAAAAGGTTAGGAATAAATGGTTAGAACAAATACTATTTAAGAAGGCCGTGCCATCCAAAAAGTCTCAGATTGTATCGTGCTGATTTCAAAATAAATTATGTTTGGCCAGCCTGGGGTATTTCCTTGGTTTTACTCTTCTGGGGAGTACGGAGAAAGTCCTCAAAACATGGCATGGTTATAAGACTGTATGTAGAGGCATTTCCCCCCAAGGTCAAGTGAATCTGCAGACCTTACACTATAGTTAGGCTTACACTGCTCGGTGTATGTTTGCGCATGCTGATGCTCCATTTCTTAACATACCTCTGGCAGTGTTTGAAGCAATGGAATGTTTATTTTATTTACTGTTTGTTGAATATATAGAGTGTTTGACTTCTGAAATATTAGAAACTTGCACTCTCTATCAACATTCAGAGAGCAACAACAATATCTAACTGGTATCGAAATTATAGCAGTACACTGGGCTAACATATGACGGTATAACCTTGAGAAGGTTTTAATGGTAACTGAGATATTGACCTGATATGTTCAGTACAGGGAAGAAAAGAGGGATAGTGGAATGTGTTATCATACTGCGGAACCCACAAACTGGTTAGAACAAGGTGATTTCCATACTTGGGGATCAGCTTGTCCATCCAGGTGATGGACTGCAACCCAAGGTAAAAAATGGACATTTGTCCAAAATCTCAGCAAGACCCTGGCTGGTGGCAGGAGTAATATTTCTGATCAATATGTTCTCATTATTAGTATTATTATTATTATATTTATATTATGTTCTCATGAGTAATGAAAGCATCTATTGATTTGGAGAGAAGGTACACCCATGGAGACAGATTAACTTAAATGTACTGGTAACACCTCCTTTACTTTTACCTAATACCTGATCACCTTCAGGCACCCCCACAACATATGGTAGAATAAGACCCCAGGGTCCCTCCAGCACTGACCTGAGGGGATAGAAACCACACAAAGCAGCTTGACAGGTGTCACGTCCTCTTTAACATTTTAGAAGAACCGCATGAATGGTTAGACGTGGCTCTCCAGATCCCTTCTTCATAAGGAAACATATGGTAATGGTACATCTCTTGGGCCTGAGGGACAGTATTGATGGTATAGGAGTGTAATTTTCATAACTCCCCTGGAGGTGCAAGGTAGCAATAAAATGTGAAATATCTTTTTTTCTCACCTTCTGCCATAACCACCTCTAGGTATGACTTACTGAATGCAAATTGTGTAAGCATGGTTGATAAAGTAACTGTCTGGGAATTTTGCCAAATACAGTGTGGATACGTTTTGTTTCTTAACCACACTACAAATTCCCTGGGTTACTTTTCCATAGCAACTGTTGTGAAAGTGGTCCGGGATGTCAACAAGATTTCTCATCATCTGGGTCAAGTGCCTTTGAGCTGTTCACTAATAAGTGATCATTTCCAATAGTTGGCTTGACAACAGGATTAAAGGAACACTCTTTTAGAATGTTTTGGCTTCTTAACTGGCGTATGCCAACAGAGCTTTGATCATTGGCTGAGATTGATTAACTGGTCCTTTCATCCAATGACCTGGCTTTGCTCTGCGGGGTTTAGCACAGGAGAGCTAATGAAAGCTCCTTAGCAGAAGCCTCCTGCTCTCTGTCAGATGTAGTGAAGGCAGGGAGTGGTGCCTGGCAGACCACAGATAAGGAGTCAAACTGTTATAAAATGGTTTGACTTCTTACCATGGGGATGAGGGGTGGGTTGCTGGGGCTTTCCTATTCGTGCGCTGTAGCGATTATGATGTTTAGAGTATTCCTTTAAAGTAGTCGGCTGGTGGCTCTCCGTGCGTCGACCCCAGAATTCATAATATCATGAAGCGGATGTATCACTTGAGTACTTGAAATACAAATGGCTGCTTGGCCGTTACAATTCAACATCAGTTGTAGCAATATGGCTCTATAGAAGCATAGAAACATAGAATGTGACGGCAGATAAGAACCATTCGGCCCATCTAGTCTGCCCAATTTTCTAAATACTTTCATTAGTCCCTGGCCTTATCTTATAGTTAGGATAGCCTTATGCCTATCCCACGCATGCTTAAACTCCTTTACTGTGTTAACCTCTACCACTTCAGCTGGAAGGCTATTCCATGCATCCACTACCCTCTCAGTAAAGTAATACTTCCTGATATTATTTTTAAACCTTTGTCCCTCTATACTGCGGATTGGACAAGGAATGTCACGGAACACCGGATAACAGCTCTATCACACTTTTACTGCAAACTAACAAGGAGACGGAATTTGGCTGAGAGATCTCCTGATTTTCTGCTTTAAGACTACAGGTCACTGGAAGAAGATCTGAGCCCAGGGACTTACTGAAAAAAAAAAAAGGAATATTAAAAGGTCATTTTTATATTGAGCTATTTCTTTACAATGTATTCATTTGTTTGTTCATTGGGTGACATTAGCTCTTGGCTAAAAAATGAAATTCCTTGGGAAAATATATCCGCCTGTATCAGTACATTCTCATGATTTATTGTGTAAATGTAGGGGATATACTAGTGTACAAATTGAGATATTCTGTTTTTGAAATTTTGAAAACAGCAATAATATAGCTTTCTTAATTTTATAGGTCTTTGTTTCATGCAAAAAAAAAATGCACATTAAAGCTGTCAGTGATCAGTGTCACATTGAAGGGGTTTTGATGCCCCCTAGTGTTCGAAAGTAAGTGGTGAAAGAACAAAGAGCTGGAAAGCCAAATCACTGGACAGCCTCATGATGAACATCATTTTATACCACTGTATGAAAGTCATTGAGAATGGCTTCCACATTTTCATTGAAATATTTGAATCTTTCCAAGTTATTCTAAATAACTTTTGTTCTGTAACGGTCAATTCTGTGTACCGTGAATGCCAATCCATTCACACCAGACCCAATTCCTGTAGATTTCTCTGTAAATTCCTGTATCATTTTTTTGGTGCTATAATGGAAGGGATCAGGGAATCTGCACGTGTAATAGCTCAGATTTTCAATCTCTGTTAACCTGTCTGGTGTGTTCTATAAAGAACTGCGGTAGCGTGAAAATGATGTCGTAATCCGTTATCTTTATTATATACAAGAGAAGAGCGGTGGGATGAAGCAAGGAAGCCATGGGAAAATGCATGAGAATAATAAGGTTAACATGAACTGGAAGAGTAACTGCATTTAAAACAAGGAGTGCAGAAGTATTCCAATCAATATATAGATACAGTCACCCATATGCACAAAAATATATTTGATTCTGTGCTTTAACAACTAAATAAATCTATGTATAAGCATTAACATATAATAAGGTAGAAGAACTGGCTTATTGTAAAGATTTTTTGTGCCCCTTCTCCTGGTCTCATCCCTTTGAATAAATCATAAAAAATCATATAACACATTAATAGAAGATCGCCCTCCCTCCAAAAATTAAAATGATAAAGGTCGCTGCTAGTGAGAGTCTATAATTATCATATTTTGGTATTACATCGCAAATCTGGATAGATGATTTTTGAAATGCTATATAATTTGATGCCACATTGTACATGTGCTTTGTAAATGGTGTTTTAGTTTGTGGATTTCTGTACTATTGATGGTTTAGTTGTGTAACGGTTGTGGTCACTGTAATGTAATGGTTCCAATGTTAAGATTGTTTTCACTCTGGTAGCCATAACTTTTCAAGTGTGTTCGATCAGCAGTGCCTTTGTGCACTGGTTATAATAAAACATTTATCAAACTGTATATATTTGCTATATAGATTTTATAGTTTAGGAATAGATAACCAGACTTTTGCCATATACATATTTTTTAGTCCCTGATTTAAAGTCTCCTGATCAATGTATGCTAATTAGAGTTGAGAGAACCCGAACATTACGATTTTTTGACCCCGAACCCAAACCCAGACATTTTAGTAACAGTTCGGGTTCGAGTTCGGTGTTCGGCGATTTAATGGCGCATTTTGAAAAGCTGCAGGGCAGCCAATCAACAAGCAGAATTGCGTCCTAACAGAATAAGAACAGTTTCTCCATTCATGTTAGAATGCAATTCGGGACTTTGTTCATATCACAATTTCATTCGAAGCCGCTAAGTAGATAACTCCCTAATTCCCACGGTATTAGGGAGCTATCTACCAAAAGGCTGAAAGACCTAAATTGGTCTTTCAGCCACATTTACTAATACTAAGTAAAGATTACTTAGTATTAGTCAATTCAGCTCCTACTCGCTATACCGCGAGTAGGGGCATGTCTAGTAAACAGTGCACAGCCAGTGGCTGCTCACTGTAAAAAAATTTTTAGAAAAATAAAAACCTACCCGCCGTTCAGGGGTGGGGGCCCTAAAGTAAAATAAGAGGGGGGGGACCTATTGTCCTCCCCCCCGCCCCGACCCCTGAGCGGCGGGTGGGGGCCCTAAATAACAATGAGGGAGGGGACCTACTGTCCTCCCTAATGGCCCCCACCCCTGAGCAGTGGGTGGGGGCCCTAAATAAGAATGAGGGGGGACCTACTGTCCTCCCCTCTGGCCCGCACCCCTGTGCGGCGTGTGGGGGCCCTAAATTAGAATGGGGGGGAACCTAATGTCCTCCCCCTGGCCCCCACCCCTGAGCGGTAGGTGGGGGCCCTAAATACCAATTAGGCGGGACCTACTGTCCTCCCCCCTGGCCCCCACCCCTGAGCAGTGGGGTGGGGGCCCTAAATTAGAATATTCGGGGTCAAGTTTGAGTCCCAAACTCGAACTTTTTGCCGAAGTTCGGCCGAACCCGGCGAACCAGAACATCCAGGTGTCCGCTCAACTCTAATGCTAATGTCAGAGCTGTAAACCATTTTTATTTCAAGAATAAAATGTACATGTCCACATTTATGCATTGCTTTGTATATACAATACAGCTATTTGGGGCAATATCTAACAACATAATTATCTAGATAACATCAGACATTGGGAAAATCAGTAATATTGTTGCGTATCCCATGACCCCAATGTTTTCACAAAGTCTCTGTGATGTGGTGATCCTACTTGGGACTTTAACAAGCAGCTGATTCTAAGGTATCGATGGTGGGACTCATACTACCATCTGCTGTTTGGTAAGATGTGTCCTGGCTCCGATGTCAAAACAAAGGTTTAGACTTCTCTCTTTTCCCTCATTTCCCACGTCGCACACCCTTGTGTAGCGTGTGGTTTTTCTAGACAGGTGGGTGGTTTTAAACCGCGGCTCTTTCCAGTAAGAAAGTGACAAAATGAATTGCAAATATTGCAAACGTAATAGTTCGGGGGGAAATTCTCTTATTTCAAAAATTTTCCAAGGGTTTTTAAAGTAAGTTTTAGCTGGCTATTTTTGTGAGATTTACTTTGAATTCACTTTAGCAAATATCTTTTTCAGTTTTCAATACACCATGATTCACTGTATTTTGAAAGTTGTTTAAAAATTCTGTAATAAAAACTACTTGAAAAGAAAAGTGTGAGTTAACGCGAATGTCCTACATGTTAAAGAAACCACGTAGCATGGACTAAAGCACACCTTAAAGTCTGCTTCTAGAGAAAATATTTCAAAATTTTAGATGTGAGTGAGATGTCAGGGAACTGCACAATGGTAGTGGAGGTCCCCCTAGTGGGCACATAAATTAAGGAGTTTCCTGCTTGCAGTTAAGGGGTTATTTTGTGTGGCAGGAGGGAAGGGCCTCTTCATACCTTTTTTTGGGGTCCCTCAAGGCTACCAGTCTCTCTCTGCTTTCTCCTCTGCAGGATTTTCCCACCCTCCCTGCCCTGGTATCTTAGCAGTGGACTTGCTCGTGGGGGAAGTACCGAGTTTCGCCTCTTGTAAGATGGGGTGGTTAGTTGCCTGGTGCAAGTCATGCTTAGTCAAGCTCGCCGCTCTGCCCGGTTTACTTTTTCAACTTTGTAATAGCTGTTGGTTACTCCGGCCTCACGGCGCCACTGCTCTGTTGATCGAGACTTATGTTCTATTTCCCTCTCTGGTGGTCCCAGGGTAATGCAGAGATGGAGGACGGGAGTGCCGGCAGGTTTTGGTTGGGCTGGTTCCCCCTACAGGTGGTGGCCTGTTGGGGAGCCCTTGAAGAATATCTCGGTTAAGTGCTGTGGACGAAGATCTCCCCTGAGCTCCTGTATGCCTCTGCTTGGGCAGAAGCCATGGGGGCTCCACTGCAGAACTAGTGGGAGCTGCATCATCTTGTGGTATGAGGCACATAGTTAGGGACTCAGGTCAACACTTCATTCTGTAGTATTTGTTATTTATTTTGTCGGTTAAATGTTGGATGCCTTTTTAATTATTGTTTTTGTTGTTTTTTTTTAAATTCTTTATTTTGTGCAATTCACAAGTTACACTTTTCAAGATGAAAGAAAGCCAAGAATGGCATTACAAAGGTTTAAGCATACGATCTATTGGTTGCATCAATAAATGCATCAATCCACTTGCAAATTGGTTTTCATGGGTATTATATGGTGGTCTACTGTAGAGCGAGGTGGCTACCATTTGCCGTGTGCTCAGACGGGGGGGTTATATTTGTCTGGTCAGCCACCCTATTAGTGTGAGAGTGGTGAATGGTCTGTGTGTGTGTCACTAAGCCCGGGTATTCTTTGGAGCCCAACTATGGTGTAAAACTACGGAATGTAAAGGTTAAACAGGTAAACTAGATGTACTAAAGCAAAGGTGGTAGCTCAGTTTCAGGTGGTATCTGCTGCACTCGCTCTTAATTATTGTTTATTAAAGCAACCAGTGATGGTTTTTGCCTTCCAATCTGTTGTCCATGTCTCCGCACTATATTGAGGGAGGTTTGGGGAAATGGAAAGGGGTTGGAGGTCAGGTTAGATTATGCTTTTATCTATGTAGTTGCACGTAGGGACAATATGAGATCTACCCACTTAAGCTCAGCTCGGCTGTTTGGATCATTGTAGTGTGAGAATTCATTTCATGGAACGCGATGAAAATATATTTATCAAAAAATTCCATTTTAAAAAACGTAACTTCTTTCTGTGCATTGCTGAGCAAGTGGCGTGGTGTAACATGCATGCCAAAAAAATAAAATCCTGTTTAGCAGTTTAGTGAATGAATTTCTAATAAAATAATTAAAAATGCTTGGATTCTTTTTATGTGTGTTTACATAGGGTCAAGATGATCTACAGAAAGTGAGATTAACTTGAACGACTGCCCAAACAGTTCAAAAATGCCTGCACTCGCCCAAATTCCCACAGTTTCCATCAACCTTATCTGTACAGAGACAGGTGAGTCACTCTACAAGATCAGGCAAAGGCATGCAGCCTCCAGAATCCCACACTATTCTAAATCTCTAATAAAAAGGGAGGGATAAGATACTTCATTGCACACTCACATAGCAGCAACTGTTTACTGGCTGGAGAACCTGTTTTACTTCAGGACAATTAGAACCGAAAGCAAAGTGGTCTTTTTAAGTATCTTTCCCTGGGTCAATGGAGAGCTATGCATACTGGAATGTGGGTCTTATTTACTGCCCTTATTAACACCTTCACAGAATGATCTGTGTCCAGAGTGCTCAATGCTTTGATGTAAAATGGTTAATGGTTTCCAGATGTTGCTCCCTGCACCACACAGAAAGGGACTTTTTCTTTCTTCTAGGATTCTTTATTGAAGATGTGGGCATATACACTGAACAAAATTAGAAACGCAACACTTTTGTTTTTGACCACTTTTTTTATCTAAGACTTTTTCTATGTACACAAAAGGCCTATTTCTCTCAAATATTGTTCACAAATCTGTCTAAATCTGTGTTAGTGAGCATTTCTCCTTTGCCGAGATAATCCACCCACCTCACAGGTGTGGCATATCAAGATGCTGATCAGACAGCATGATTATTGCACGGGTGTGCCGTAGGCTGGCCACAAAAAAAGGCCACTCTAAAATGTGCAGTTTTATCACACAGCACAATGTCACAGATGTCGCAAGTTTTGAGGGTACGTGGAATTGGCATGCTGACTGCAGGAATGTCCACCAGAGCTGTTGCCCGTAAATTGAATGTTCATTTCTCTACCATAAGCCGTCTTCCAATGCGTTTCAGAGAATTTGGCAGTACATCCAACCAGCCTCACAAACGCAGACCATGTGTAACCACACCAGCCCAGGACCTCCACGTCCAGCATCTTCACCTCCATGATTGTCTGAGACCAGCCACCCGGACAGCTGCTGCAACATTCAGTTTGCATAACTAAAGAATTTCTGCACAAACTGTGAGAAACCGTCTCAGGGAAGCTCATCTACATGCTCATCGTCCTCATCGGGGTCTCGACCTGACTGCAGTTCATTGTCGTAACCGACTTGAGTGGGCAAATGCTCAGATTCAGATAGCGTCTGGCACTTTGGAGAGGTGTTCTCTTCATGGATAAATCACGATTTTCACTGTACACGGCAGATGGCAGACAGCGTGTGTGGCATTGTGTGGGTGAGCGGTTTGCTGATGTCAACGTTGTGCATTGAGTGGCCCATGGTGTCGGTGGGGTTATGGTATGGGCATGTGTATGTTATAGACAACAAGCACAGGTGCATTTTATTGATGGCATTTTGAATGAACAGAGCTACTGTGACGAGATCCTGAGGCCCATTGTTGTGCCATTCATCCACAGCCATCGCCTCATGTTGCAGCATGATAATGTACGGCCCCATGTTGCAAGGATCTGTACACAATACCTGGAAGCTGAAAACATCCCAGTTCTTGCATTTCCAGCATACTCACCGGACATGTCTCCAGCGGTGTATTTACCGCGAGGCTGACAAGGTATTCGCCATGGGCGGCAATTTCAAGGGAGTGGCAAAAAAGCCTCCCCCCAAACACCCTGGCAAATGCCTTGCCAGCCTCTTGTCCTGGGGGGCTCATGTACTGGCCGGGTGGCCCCCTCTGGATCCCCCCCCGCCACCCCTGAGGCTGGTATGGGATGATGTGGGAGGCGGGCGGCAAGGGAGCACTCTGAGCTCTTCCCTGCTCAGCTCCCTAGCGCGCACCACAGTGATGGCGGGGCTGGAATATGACGTCACTCCGGCTCCGGCATCACTAAGAGGCACGCAAGGGAGCTGAACAGGAGGATCACTGCTCCCTCGCCGCCTCCACTATGAGCCTGCCTGGCCACATGCCTGCCAGCCCAGCCAGCAGCAGCCGCACTGGACCCCAGGAAGAAGCCACCAAAATGTAAGCAAACAATAAAAAAAATTGTGAGTGTGTTAGTGTGTGTGTTTGTTAGTGTGTCTGTTAGTGAGAGTGTTACTGTGTATGTGTGTCTGTTGGTGAGTGTTAGTATGTCTGTTAGTGAGAGTGTGTGTGTCTGTGTCTGTTAGTGAGAGTGTGTGTGTCTGTCAAAGAGCATGTGTCAGTGAGAGTGTGTATGTCTGTTAGTGAATGTGTATGTCCGTTAGCGAATGTGTGTCTCTGACACTGAGTGTATATGTGTCTGTCAGTGAGTGTGTATGTGTTTTTGTCAGTGTGTGTCTGTCAGTGAGTGAGTGTGCATCGGTCAGTGAGTGTGTGTATGTGTCTTGTCAGTGAGGGCATATGTGTATATGTCAGTGAATGCGTGTGTCGTTAGTGTGTCTGTCGGTGAATGTGAGTGTGCGTGTCTGTTTGTCAGTGAGTGTGTATGTTTCAGTGAAAGTGTGTGTGACAATGACTGTGTATCTGTCAGTGAGTGTATGTCAGTGTATGCATCAGTAAAGGCGTGTATCTGTTAGGCAAAGAGCGTGCTGGTTTTTAACAGGAAGTGAAATTTAGAAGGCTGGGGGTGCCTGAGTTTTGTCATGCCTAGGATAGCACAAAACCAGAATACACTACTGCATGTCACCCATTGAGCATGTGTGGGATGCTCTGGATCGGCGTATACAACAGCATGTTCCAGGTCCTGACAATATCCAGCAACTTCGCACAGCCATTGAAGAGGAGTGGACCAACATTCCATAGGCCACAATCAACAACCTGATCAACTCTATGCGAAGGAGATGTGTTGCACTGCGTGAGGCAAATGGTGATCACACCAGCTACTGACTGGTTTTCGGTGTTGCGTTTATAATGTTGTTCAGTGTATACATATGTTTATAATGTGTTTTGCAGCCATCTATTTACTTAGAGCAGTGGTTCCCAACCCAGTCCTCAAGTAGCCCCTACCAGTCCAGGATTTAGGGATTACCCAGTTGTGTCTAACGTGTTAAAAAAAACACACACACACTTTAAACACTTTAGACACAACTGGGTAATCCCTAAATCTTGGACTGGTAGGGGGTACTTGAGGACTGGGTTAGGAACCACTGACTTAGAAGAACATTAAAGCATTAGGAATACAAACTTGTAGAGCATCTAATGTCCCTACCCCTATTTAAAAACAGCCCCACCCTCCCCTTCCATTTGCCTTGTAAAAAAAAGATAATTTACTCAACTTTTACCATTGCTGAGGCACCCTCGATGCTGCCCAACTCTCCGCCTCCCATGACATCATGTAGAAGGCGTGGCCTCCTCTGCGATGGTCTAATCCAAAGCTTCTCATAGACCTAATATACGCGTACATCCAAGCTTCACCACAGGAAAGCAATGAATCAGTGACTTCAGCATCATGTAATCGCGCTTTGCTTAGCTAGTGCCACAGAAGCTCCCCTAGTGGCTGTCAGGAAAACTGCCAATAGAGAAGGAGTTAACCCTGCAATGTAAACATTACAGTTACTTAAAAACAAGGATAGAACCACTACAGCTCCGGGTCAGTGTCAGGATTACTGTTTGATCCAGCACGTAGAACTGTACAGCATGGATGACAAATAAGTAGAAAACTATAAACAGGAACGCGCTCTCGGACAACCACAAGGGAAACCACGACAGGGCACTGAGCAGGATGAGAACTGGGCCTAAATACCCCTCCTTTAGTTCTGATAGGCTGTAACCGGCCTTTGACCCCAAAGTCAGTTACCAGGTTTCATTTGCATAATTGCTGCTCAGCATTAACCCTTCTGTTGATTAGGTTGCTGCTCGGCACAACTTTTCCTGTGTGGACAGTAAATGTCATTAACCACATTTCTGTAAGCGGATGAATACGTGACAGTCAGCTACTTTGGCCTTAAACTTGAGCAGTGGCCTTAAACTTGGCCTTAAATTCATCTTCAATTTCTACCAATTCTCACGTCAGTGAATGACCCTAAGAGGTAACATAACACTAAGGAGTTAATCATTAAAATGTAAGTAGAGGGAGAAAATGAAATTGCAATTTTCAGGCAAAAACTGTCAGAATATCCAGTAACGTGTATCTATATATAGATACAGAGACTTAACATTTTTTTATTTATTTTTTCCTACCCTAGGCCCCCAATTTAGTGTGCGCACTATCATTCATACATATTTAATCATGCCTATACTTTGCCTACACTTTGCCTATACATGCAATTACAGTGCTGTCAGGAGAGCAGAGGGAATGGTAATGATGGTGGTATGGGGTGATCCATGTAATGAAACAAATAACTTTAGAGACACGAATTCCTGCAGGATTCAGGGAGGGGTCTTGATTGGTATTACATGTAATTAAACAGGTGACTGCCTTTTCAAGCACCATAACTTCTACGGCTCTCTGTAGTGGTTACGGTGTCAGGAGAGCCCTAGCACCCATCGCTGTAAGTTTTAACCCCTGCGTGAGGGGGGTCCTGAGGGTTGGGGGGACCGAAGGATTATATAGTGCCAGGAAAACGAGTTTGTTTTCCTGACGCTATAGTGGTCCTTTAAGGTTACAGTGTTTTATCTTAACCAAGAAATTAACATTCACAAATTTGAGGCTAGAATCATCCAATGCTATGCTGTTATGTGATCTTTTAGTGATCTTTTAAACATTATGCAGTAAATGAGAGATTAAATGAAGACCTTTATTAGAGTTTTATGTTTAATAATTACAAAGCAATCTCAGTCTGGCAAACATCCCCAAACTTTCACCAACAGCTGATGTTTTTTCTGGATGCTAAGTTATGGTATACCCATCAGTGTATGTACACTAACCAGAGAACAGGACTTATACACTAAAGTGGGAATTTTGGAAATGTGTCAAAGAAAATGGAACAAAAACAACCAAACTGCTCAAAATATCCAAACCAGTGAAAGTTAATCTGGAAAATCTTTCAATAAGGCTGTATTAGCTGAAAATTAAAATGTTCGTGTCAATTCTCCACAGTTCAAAGTTTAGTTGACTGTTAACTTCTGTTAGCCATCACTTCCATATCCCCCCTGCAAGTCCCCATTATATCCATTAGATTGTAAGCTCATAAACACTTTGTGAAGAAAAACTTCAATGGCTAGATCTCATCTTACGGGCAGGACCCTCTCTTTTTTTTGCATATAGTATGCTCTCCCCTACGGGTACAGCGCTGCGGAATATGTTGGCGCTTTATAAATACTAGTTATAAAATAAATAATAATAATAATAGTGGGTAAATCCCACAGGAACGTGTTGATCATTGTATTTCTGTTGTGACCATTTACCAATCAATATCCACCAATCCTTATTTGCGTAATTCACACGTCAGCGCAGTTAAGCTTTCAAGCGTGTTTTACTGATCATTGTTTTTACATTATTATTTTTCATTCATTCCATAAACTGATTTTTTGGGGGGAGGTTTTTTAGAGGGAAGTTGCTTCTAGGCAATTACCATTTCTTTATTATTATTATTTCTTCACTTGTGGTTTATTCACACGTAAAACCATGAGAAATTGTAGAATGAATGAATGTAAAGCACAAGCAATTATTAGCTATCATTGGAATAGTAATCCAATACCATTCAAGGTATAAAAATAGCAGTAAGCAGCTAAAAGAAAATATAAGATATTTCATAATACATTCTTAAGATTCTAGATGAAGTTAACTACCATCAATAAACCAGAGAGGAGTATTTATTCCAAAGAAGGTGTCAGAATATTGAATGATCCTTATGCTGATCAGCCACAACATTAAAACCACCGGCCGAGTATTGTGTACGTCCCCCTTGTGCTGCCAAAAAACTCAGATGTGTGGAGGCATGGACTCCACAAAACCTCTGAACGTATCCTGGGGTATATGGCACCAAGATGTGAGCAGCAGATCATTTAAGTCCGGTGAGTTACGAGGTGGAGCCTCCATGGATCAGATTTGTTGTTCCAGCACATCCCACAGATGCTCAATCGGATTGAGATGTGGGGAATTCGAGGCCTAGACAACAGTTTGAACTCTTTGCGTTCCTCAAACCATTCCTGAATAATTTTTTCAGTGTGGCAATGTGCATTATCCTGGCCATAATAAAGTGTAATAAAGTGTACATGTTCTGTAGAAATCTCTAGGTAGGTGTCACGGTTTAGTAGATATTAGATAGAGCCCAATATGCAGTTACAAACTTCAAAACGAAGTACAGACAAGGATATGGCAGAGACAAAGTCAGACAGGCAAAAGGGTCGGTTTAGGCAGCGCAGGATCATAAACATAGAACAAGCCAGAGGTTGGATATCAGATAAGCAGACAGGAACAGGGAACAACTTGATAGGAGTCTGGAGCACAGAATACTGAGCAAAGATAGAAGGTCTGAGCAGGCTTATATAGGAGAGGGGGTGGAGCACATTTCACAGGTGTCCTACCTGCCTCCTGGGACCTCATTCTGGAAAACACCTACTTCTCCTTTAAGATGCTTCTGTTCCTGCGCATGCGTGCCTAGAACATCCAGTTGGAGAGCAAATTCGGCTGGTGTGGCTTGGAAGTTGCAGTCTCCATCGTTGCAGAGTGGAGAGGAGTGTAGGAGGCAAGTGTCTGATCGGGTGGAGGTTCCGTTGTCGGACCCGTCTGAGGGCTGATAGTAGGTGGTACATGTCAATGTAACATCTACATGAATACTAGGACCCAAGGTTACCCAGCAGAACATTGACCAGTGCATAACACTGTCACCGCCAGCCTGCCTTCTTTTTCAGCCATTAGAGCTACAGTATCTCTTCTGTGTGATCGGAACCACTAGGGGAGCCTTTGCTCCCCACGTGCATTAATTAGCCTTGGGCGCCCATGCCCCTGATGCCGGTTCACCAGAGTATGGGATAATGTGACGCATTAGCATTATCATTAACCCTTTCAGGATAGACAGATTTAAAAGGACACTGATTTTGGTCAGAGTAACCCTTCCTATCCCCCGCACCTGCCTCCCCCCCCAAGAAAAAAAACAGCACTAATATTAAATCTTACCTGCGAGAAGTTCTCTCCTCAGCCCGATCATTCGTTGCTGACATCACTCCCACTCACTGGAGTGGACAGGCTGGGTGTAGGACGTGGGTGGCATGGATTGGGGAGTCATACCACCATTGGACGCCTATCACCAGGATGATGTGCATGCTTACATCAGACGTCTAATATGCACAGAAGTGACTTTTCTTCTGCGCTGGCTAGTGGCACCCCAAAGACGCTGCGACCAGGCTCCTGGTGTCGTCCATTGGTTCAGTGTTAAAAAATGTTTTCAGTGGTTTAGCGCTACAAGACAGTCCTTAGCTGCCCATCCCCTTTGAGGAAGTGTTACACCCAGCAGGAATGGTCGGTTATAATTGACTGCTGCTTTCAGCCTACCACAGCATCCAGTTGATCAAATAAATTGGATTAGGGAAAATGTGATACTTTCCTTAGTCATACCACAAGTGGGGGCAGACTATGGGCAGGTAGGGAACCTCATTCAGTGTGAAATTGCTCAAAAGTAGTTCAACACTGAATAGAGGGACAGCACCAGGGAACTCCAGACACTATAACCAATCCAATGACCCAAAATGAGTTTAGTGTCTGCACTGGTCCTTTAAGCCTCTATAATTTTGTATATAATTATGTATATAATATTGTCAGCGTTGAAATGTCTATATTTAAAGGGTTACAGAGATTCGGTATATTCCAATCCTCCTCCACCTCGGCCACTCTGTGCAAGTACAAATATTGTATAGCAAATTGCATTATGTGAGCTCTAGTTAAGGAGGTGGTCTTGTTTGGTTTTCAATTTGTTGCAAATCTATCAGAAATATTATTTTGTTAATAGTATTTTGTTCATGTTCCTGTTTATTTTTGGATTATACTCTGAATTTCTGTTGTGTTCCTGATCAATCCACTACATATCTGAACAAACCTCTTTTATACAGTAGGTGGCAGCATCGCCTCTGTTTTTGATGTGTTTTTTTTTTACAAACCATCGAATACCTTTAAAGTGGAAGTATCACAAATCTAAAACACATATATATATGTAAATAATTAAAATAGATTTTCATACCTATCCAGGTTGTATTTTTTTTGTGTGTTATTTTTTTTAAACTTTTTTGAAACTCTTTTGCTTATTCATTACCCCTTCCAATGTTTTTTTCCCCACATTAAAGGGACACTCTAAACACCAAAACAACATTTAGCTTTATAAAGTGGTATAGATTGGGGTAGGCAACCTTTTGTACTCCAGATGTAATGAACTACAACTGCCTTGATGCTTTGCCTGCATTATTGCTGTAAGAGTATTATGGGAGATGTAGTCCAGACAAAGGGTGTATTCATTTGTTTAACTTATTTTATTGCACAGAGTGCTTAATTTAGAATTTCTTATCTCCTGCTCTGTTAATTGACTGCTTGAGCCTGCACCAGCCTCCTGTGTCTCATTAAAGTTCAATTAACAGACCAGGAGATAAGATTGTCTAAAGTAAACACACTGTGCTGTAGGTTTCAATTGAAAATGAAGACATTTTTTCATGGAGGATGGGTGAATACCAAGTTTCTTCTTTAATAGATTCTTCTCCGACATAACTAACTCACAAGCACTTCCTCTGGGCAATACATTATTTTGATGCAGCCACTAGTTGGCAGCAAAGTACTCATTTTTTATTTCCCAGCATGCACTTACCATTATGATCCCATCCTTAAAGAGAGGCCTTTATGTGTCACATCTTTCATGTACATTTCTTTAACAGTTCTCAGTTCTCCACTCCAGAGTAGGATTAACCGAAAGGTGATCTTAGATGGCTGCCCACACCTTACTTCACCCAAACCTCATCCAAAGTTTTCATATCCTATGTTTGCCTTTTCTTGTTTACACGTTCGTCTAAAAGCCAGTGACATCTACCCTAACTTTCCAAACATATTAGTTGACTTCCAGCCTCTCCGTCTGTCATTTTCATGATTCCAGCCATAACCTCAGCAAAATCATACCCAATACTTGCCGTTCACTTCTCTAGAATGTAGTTTTTTGACAAACCTTCATCAATCTTTTATTTTTACCAAGCCATGATCTCCTTCATTCTCGTTTCTTTAAATTCTTTGCTATCTCTCAAACCTGCGGTTCTTAATCTGAAACTGCTTCAGTGTACCACATCTCCTCTGGTGCTTTCTAGTTTATATCAGTCTGGAGGCCAGTGTATATATCTTTCACTCCTTCAAACTTAATTTTCAACAGATACATTCTGATTCTCAATTCTACACCTCCCAAATAAAATCCTTTTGCCTACCTATATTTCTACATTTCCCATTTCTGAAACTCACTTTCAATTCATCTTGAACTGTTCTTCCCTCACCATGTTCAAACATTCTTTTGTGAGACCTCCTGCAGACGTTTCTGCTCTTGGAGGAGCTGAAAGGAATCTCAATGATCTTCTTCATATACCTATTGATTTCAAGGGAGTCACAGCATTGTGACCACTTAGCACCCCTATTGACATCTAGTAATAGTTCCTTGCTGCCTATTGTGGACTGCAGAGCAAAATAATTAAGTATTGCAGTATCTTTTATTACCTGTGTTATTGGACTAACAAAAAAATTTGCAGTGGTGGGCCTTCTAGAGTTCCTGCCCTTATCAAGTCTAAAGCATGTGGATTGTACCCCAAGATATCTACCTGCCACAAAATTTAATTCACTCTCAACATGGATAAATCATACTGGTTTTGGGAAACATGTCCCAAGACAGCATACTATCGGATCATGTTATTGCTAAACAGTCACAGTCTACTTTTAGAATACTGAGATGGTAATGCATCCAGTTTGGCATGTTTTGGCCCATTCTCACATCTTCCCATACAGCTCACTTACTCCAGCCTTTAACCAGCATATAACCATATATGTCCACCCTTCTGCATGCAGTTTATTTCTCACGGAAGACTTCCAAGGCACAACAACAAATTCACACACTGTTGATTGGCCTTGGCCAGTGTGCTTCCATAATGTTTAGCTACTCCAAGCTTTTGGATTTATCAGAGTTTTCATATTTTCTGTGTTTCTTGCCATGCATTAACTTGGCTCTCCCCAATTTAAAGGGTATTTCAGATGTGGACCCCATGCTCACTGTGCCTAGACTGGTATCAGCTACACTTCGCTTATGAAGCCCAAAGAAGGGCTTGCTTCGGGGTTGCTGTATCTCTTGTGAAGTGAGAACTTGCCGACATTACGATTCTGGACTGCCCTTATGGGTGGGATCAGTCTAATGTGCAATGGTATAGGTTCACTCTCTAATGGCTCAGAATGATTATGAGACCTGAGCAGAGAGTTCTCATAGTCTATGTTTTAGGGTGCTTCCCTGCCCTATAAATCATCTCTCAGTCAGGCCAGTGGTCCCACCTCCACAATATCCACACATGGAGATGAACTGATTTCCAGTATCTTGTGTGTAATTAGGATTCCACTTGTGGAAAGTTATCTGAAGATACTTTACCATATCTATATGACTCAGATTGGCATGAAGTTTTTCCCATAACTTCCTAAACTTCCTTTATCAAATCTCTGCCTTCCAGATACATAACATAATACAGGGTGCCTCACAGGGTGGAAGTAAGACAAAATACTTCTACCAGCTTTTCTCCTGGGCCCCTATAACTGGTCCTTTGACAAGCCTGTTTGAGTGCATTGGAGACTGATTCTACTTCAGTCCCATCTGAAATTATGTACATTATTTACGAGGTTTGTATCTTTTGATAAGCAGTCAGTTTGTCTTCATTGATGTGTCACTTACAACTTCATATACAACTTGTATGTATGACACCTCCCCACTAAGCCTGTTCTCAATCTGTTTCTTTGTTGTATAAACAATTGCCCTCCCTATAAGAACATTTTACCATCTGCTTTGTGGGACATAGAAACCTCATTATTTTCTTATCATTATATTCACAAGATATCATGGTATTTACACTGATTGCATTGATTTCTGCACACACGCTGTTATGTTTATGCCATTCATTCTTGTCAACTTTACTATAAATTGCAGATATATTTTATGTTTACTCAGGGGAAGATCTGTAATTTGTGCCCATGGGGTTCAAGTACAATAAAATGGCTTTTTTTGTTAGCAAAAGTCTAGAGATCTTAAAGTGGGATGCAAAAAAATATGCATCTTCTCCTGTGTTTCTCTTAGCCGTCTTCTGTATCCTCAACCTGGTCTGACAGGAAGCTGCTTAGTGTGCACTTCCTGTTAGAAGACACAGAAGAAACACACGAGGTGTCACTGGCCAGAGATTTCACCCCCGAGCCGGTGTGCCATAGGCAGCCACCAGTGCCCCTTTATGGTTGTGCTAGCTCAAAGTAGAGCAATCACCATTTAAACCAATGGAACCTGCATTCACATTCCTTTGGTGACTCCTCCCATTTTTCATGCAAAAAAAGGTCCTGGAACATGATATGTGCTCGTCACAGTTTGCCAGCCTGGTCAATTCCTGATTTTATACTAGATAACTCAGTGGGTCAGTCCAGGCATTGAGGACACTACTGGCCCAGAGTGATAATAGTCTTCAGTCCCTCATTGCCAGCACTTTGTGTTTACTTATGGCTATACAGTATTGAAACAAAAAATGAGAGACTTCATTGTCTTGCATTTCCATATTATAAACCATGATACTATTTATATTTATTCTTCGATGCCTGTACCATTATATTTTCATGACTTTTTATTATGCACTGTCTTTAATAAAAAGAAACATATAAACGATCTTTAATCTCATCTCGTTAAAAATACTTTCCAATAATCATTCCAATAATTCCAACAACTATCCACCCATATTGACAACCTGGTATCCAAATGTCTCCTGATGTGCTTGCGCTGTGCTTTTTGGGGACAGTTCCCTGTATCCCCAAAAGAAGAACACCAGTGAACAAAGTCAGGATGGCGGGACAGGATCCTGAAACCAGGAGTGTCCTGCCAAATTTGGGCCTGTTGGGAGGCCTGTTCCTGCGTTAGTCTGCCGTATTCTATACTTTAAAGTGTGCACCTTGTATTTAACCTGTTCCTATTTACCTGTATATTGTAGGTGAGTAAAGTATCCAACGCCTACAGTTTTGCTATTTTTCTCTTTGTCAAACTTGATTTTTAAATTTTGTTATTCCTATATTTGGAAAATGTAATTTTTTTTTCCATCTTGGCATTTTTTTCCTAAAATTAACAATTCCCTTTCCCAGTCCCCAAAACATACAGGGTTATTTTCGGAAGGGAAAATCCAAAGGGCATTTTTACATTTAAGGTCAAACTAGCCAAACTGGAGAAATTCTCTATGTCAGCCATGTTTTCAGTTCAGATACTCTGGAAATTCACTTTGGCTTATCCCTTTAGTAAATAACCCTGTCATTGGTTTCATGACCTGTGCTGCCTCTAGTGAATAACGTTGCCAAGTGTGAACTGCTGGGAATTAAAAGTGAATTTTAAATGTAACTCCAAAATAACCAAACTAAACACAGAATTGACCTGGAGAATTTTTTGATATTGGCTATTATGGCCTAAAGTTTCAAAACAACATTGACGTCCTGTGAAGAAATTAACCTCGTCATGGGTTCTTGGAGGGGCCTGCTGGCCAACCTCTTGCCTCAGGACTATGGCCCCTGCAATAGACCTTGGCTAATATACTTTAAAAAGACTCTGTTCGTGCAATTGGGGTTATGTGGTTCGGGAACCGAACAGCCGCACAACCAGAGACCACCCTATTAACACTTGGTAACGATTCTAACCGCAGTGTTCTTATTGTCTGTTTGGGTGGCCGCTGTTCGCATGAACGACCACAAGGTGGCGGCCATCTTGTTCGCATGAACGCAGGCAGCGGTGTTTGGTCGTCGAATTCCTTGAACTTAAATCGGACACATAAACTCCCGAACACCGCTGGACTTCCATCATCGTCTGCGTTCGGTTCTACACAACTTAAAAGGGCACTGTTCGGTGGAATCATTCGGCTGGATGAGGGGAACAAGCTCTAAAGTAAAAACCAAAGGAAAAAAGTTACCTGCGCTCTTTCCACATCCCTATGTATTTTTAAACAAATTGAGGTTTTTAGTACCTCCACTGGTCATGAGAGGGTATGCCCACCTGCCACGTCAAGGCAGACCGCTTAGGTGGGTCCTAACTCTAACCATTCGCCTTGCTTCCTTGAGCTTCTGGCAAAAATATCTCTAATGAGACAGAAAGGGGTATTTTTTATATACATCCCTACATGCTTATTAACCCTTAATAGGGAACACATGGGATGGGCAGCAGCATTGCAACCAAGCTGTGTGATACAAAAGTGAATACAAATACAAAGAAACTAGTCCTGCGCTCAAACTCCCATTACTCCTGGGCGGCAGCAATGACCATAGTACACATCAGCCAAAATACATATAGTAAAAACCAAAGAAAAAAGTTACCTGCGCTCTTTCCACATCCCTATGTATTTTTTAACAAATTGAGGTTTTTAGTTACCTCCAATGGCCATGAGAGAGTATGCCCACCTGCCACGTCAAGGCAGACCTCTTAGGTGGGTCCTAACTCTAACCATTAGCCTTGTTTCCTTGAACTTCTGGCAAAAATATCTCTAATTATACATATCCCAATCCAGGGAATGGAGAATTTAGCAGATTGGGAACATACCTACCAGCATTTCAAACGGACAAAGAGGGACACTTTCATATTAGAGGTTGGGCGAGGGGCTGAGCTGTTCGGATTAATTTTTGGTGACTTACTAATATTTTAACAATTTGTGAAAAACAAAAATGTAATGTATAACAATAGCAACGTATCTTATTTACACACACTGATTTCTAAACACATTTCCGTTATACACTCAGACACACCAACAATATGGATATTATGGTAGAAAAGAGAGACAGATGTATTCTGCTCAAAGTAGGGACTGTCCCTCCTAAATGGGGACAGTTGGCAGCTATATATGGTAGCCATGGCATGCAATACATTAGGGGAGTGGGGAAAAAAAGAATATCCATTATACATCCTCACCGGCTGCCCAGTGTGGGTGTTATGAGCCCTTACAATGCTGTTTATGACATTAGAGAATAGGAGTTACATGGGTCATTGTTTCATTTATATATTTCTTTTTCAGCTCATTGACGGCTGGCTGTGCATAGGTCTGGCTTTGTGTATGATAATACAAACATATATGACATTTCTTACAAGCCCACATTAAACATTTCTAAATAATAGACAAGGTCTAAGAAATGTTATACTCTAGAAAATTAGAAATTCACTTTGAATTCACTATCAGGGTTATTTACTTAATTGAGAATTAAAGTAGAATTCAAAGTAAATTTCAAAGTTAAGACCAGAATAGTTTAACTGGAAAGAAATCTCTAAGCCATCTATGCTTTCCATTCAACTACCCTGGCCTTAAATTTGAAATTCTAATTGAATAGCCCGGTATAAGTATTTATAAAATTGGGCAGACTAGATGGGCCAAATGGTTCTTATCTGCAGTCACATTCTATGTTTCTATGTTTTTATAAATTCCTGACAGTTCACACTTTAGTGGCTAACCCGGTATAAATTGTAGTGTTATTTTAAGGGGAGGTACAACCCACCCACGTCACGGAGCCTATTAGCTGCTTGGTGAGTGCTCTATTTTGGCCTCTATTTTTAGCAGAGTATTTGGGATCACGTGCTTCGCCGCAGGCCCTATTTTAGGTACCTGAGTGGACAGCCCTGTCATGACAGGTAACGCTCTGGGCACATAGTACAGTTAGACACTAAGGTCACTTTATTACAGTAATCAGTCATGGAGTAGGACGACGCTGCTAAGGTAAGATGCAGCTGTAGTGTCAACTTTTTAAACTAGTGTTTATATAATTTTACAGCATGTTTTATCAGTAAATTATCAGATTACTAAATACAAAAGGTGAACCAATCTGTCGAGTTTTCTATTAAACATTTATTGATATATTCATACGGTAATCATCGACTTTCAAGGCGGTTAGGATAATGTGACAAGTAAATAAGAATAGAATTAGACCTTTTGCAGCTGGTAACATTATCCTGTTTATAAATAAGTCGTGCCTGGATGTAGCAGAAATGATCATACGTGGTTAAAAATGGGAAATATACTGTTAGGTTCACTGGCTAACCTGGATAATTTTGGAAGTTTGGAGAGAATTGCATGATTTAGGCAAAATTGCTTAAATGGAAAACAAGTCACATAAGAGAATATATCCAGTTCAACTATTTTGTCCAAAAATCCCCCAAATACTTAGTTGAGTGACTAAATTCCTGTTTTGTTTTGTTTATTTTTTTAATTCATGAATTGCCAGAGGGGAGCGACATGTGATACTCAACCCATACGGCACAAAAGGAGTTACTCCACATGTAGAAATCTTGAGGTTCACATTGATTAATAGATTATTCCTGGTATAAGGTGTCTTTTTCTCTAGAACATTTTTATTTTATTTTTTTTAAATGTTAGGGTACGGCAGCTGTTTGAATCAAAATAATACTTTGTGTTTACATCTATCATTCAAGATACCTATCATGAACCAAAATAACTACATTACTACCACAGCCGTCTTCAAACCACGACTGATATGATATATGCAACCAGCTTTTTTAGAAAAGAGGGTACAGCACCGTGTTAGCTCAAAACCTCTGCCATCCACCAGCTGACAAATGATTCAGGAACTTTTAATTTATTAACAGTTAGAGGGCACAGATTTGACACCATTGCTATAGAATGTAGGAAATCTCTGTATTTTCTCTCGATTGACCTTGTCAAAGTCACCTTTCTGTACGTGCCTCTGCTTGATTTATCTCTGTAAAAAGATTGGGAGACGTGCGGTAATTTCTCTGACTAATCGCACAGAGGGAATATTTTATAGCAGGTGTGTTTGGCGGAGTTTTACCAGTAAACATAAATAGTGTTTATAGATACAATGCCATGAAGTCAAATGATTTACTAATATTGAGCTGGGGGCATTTAGTACATAAGCTACAAGACAGACACGGGATGAACAATGCATGGTTATGTTTATTAAGTGATATTTAATTATAAAGAACTTAATTCAATATATGAGCATTGGTGAAAGTTTGCGAACCCTTTAGAATTATCTGTTACTTGGCCTCAAGTCTGATCTGATCTCCATCTAGGTCCTATTGATAGGTAAAGGGAATAGAGGTCAAATAAAATGGAAGATAGAGATGTTTTAAGATGGTGGGGCGCTGCCCCTGACTTATTGGATTCTTAACCCTATGTAATCTACCACTAACCCAATGACACTGTGCTTTGTTTAAAACCATAAACCTAGAGTTACATGTATTTTGGGGGTAAAAAACATTGTAAAGAGGTTCAGCTCTGTATTGTCCTGTCTTTTAATGACTGTCACTTTGTAACAGCATCAGTAGGGCTGTTACCCAATGAGAGTCCTACAAGACAGGACAACACAGAGGTCGGTCTTATTAGGGCATTCAGGATTGGATGCCCCATACAAAGCCAATTGGTGATGTCAAAATGTTTAATTTACAAAAATGTCTTCACATGAGTAGTTGCTCAGTCTCACATCCCCATCTCCAGTCACCATTAAAGGGTAAATGGAAACTATAGAAGTAACTATGACAGAGACAACATGTGTTTTTTTTTAACGCATACTTATCATTAGAGATGTCGCGAACCGTCCGCAAACTTCTCGCGAACGGTTCGCCGCGGTTCGCAGCGAACTCCGGTCAGCTGACACATCCCGGCCAATCTCCAGCAGACCCTCCCTCCCAGACCCTCCTACTTCCTGGACAGCATCTATGTTGAAGGCAGCTTCAACATGGATGCTGTCCAGGAAGTAGGAGGGTCTGGGAGGGAGGGTCTGCTAGAGATTGTCCGGGATGTGTCAGCTGACCGGAGTTCGCCGCGAACAGTTCGCCACGAACCGTTCGCGAGAAGTTTGCGGACGGTTCGCGACATCTCTACTTATCATTAGTCCTTACCACACCAATATATTAGGTGTTTTTCTAGGTGGGGGATTGGGGGACCCCACCTACCTCTGTTCACAAGCCTCCACAGGTGAAATAAATAATGCAGATAAAAATATATTGCATTGGTAAGTTTGTACAATATATTGACCCAATGTGAACCCATAGAGATAGTAAATTGTGGAATCTCCTTTTGGAGAAAGATTTCAATTGCATATTTTCTATCAGTCTTACACATAGCTTGATGGTATTTGTGTCCATTTCTCAAATTGTTGGCAAGTTGGGCATATTTGTTTTAGATGTATATTTGTCCAATGAATTGCATTGACTAATTTTTAATTCTGGTCTGTCGTACAGTACATAGACTGATTACAATAGATCATGCCACTATATTCCAATTAAATTAAGGTAAGAACATATCTTCAGTTAGTCCAAAATTGTATTTTTATGGTTTAATCACTGGGTGGCTTGTTTGTACGACTAATGCATTTAAAGGCCACATGTTTTACACATTTCAAGCACCCACAGGATAATGTCAGATGGGCACCCTGAATCCAACATTTATTAGTCAAGCAGGGATTGCAAGCCATCTGGGTCCTGAGATCATGAAGTGGACCCAAGTAATGCTACTTCCACCACCGTACATTATGGCTGAGATGAGGTTCTTTGCTTTAAACGTGGTACATAGTTAATGTCAAAACATACTTGAGGTATCCATTATCCCATGCTATTACCACCCCATTCTATTTAAAAGGATGTAGCTCGAGGTATAATGTAAGACATGGCCTAGTTATGACGTGTGTATTGTGTTTGAAGTGATACATTGTCCATTGCTTGAAGCAGTGCTTTTCCCATTCCACCCACAGTGGTTGTGAGGTATGCTTCTGTTCCCAACACAATTCATCATCAATGACTGAGAAGCACAGAGAGAGATTGTAACCAGTTGCCTTTAGTTGAAATGTGCTAGTTACGTTAAAATATACCTAAGGAAATTTACCCACAGAAAGTAATCCATAAATTGTTTCTAAAAGTTGCTTCATATGCTTCTATGTTCTACTGCAGAGGTGGGGAAAAAGGTAGATCTCCAACTTTGATACTTACCACTCTCAACATGCATGATCAGTCTTAAGGATAACAGAGCATCATGGATCATTTGTAGTTCCATGACAACTAGGGCCTTGTACAGTGTCTGTGTGTTTTTATCAATTTTAGTCTTTCGACCAGGGTGCAGAAGGAAGATACTTAATAAATATATTTACAGGAAATGTGTAGGGCAACTGTGTAGGTCATATAAGGAGGGGGTGTCCTGGAGCTGAAGGGGCATGATTGATACAACAAAACCTCCTTTAAACTAAAGTTGTTTTGGTGCTTATAGTGTCAATTTAAAATATACTGCAGTGAGCAATCAGATAAATCTATTTCTGCTGAAAGTACACTGAACACTTTGTAACCAACAAATTGTATGTATTTGTCCCTTTTACAGTGATGGAT
This sequence comes from Pelobates cultripes, assembly GCA_933207985.1. Classification (NCBI taxonomy): domain Eukaryota; kingdom Metazoa; phylum Chordata; class Amphibia; order Anura; family Pelobatidae; genus Pelobates; species Pelobates cultripes. The sequence goes on along the minus strand of OW240921.1, from coordinate 100,219,540 downwards.
AACTTTGAATATAGTATCCAGATCAGTGACCGTGATTGGGCAGAATTCTACTCTACAGCAGAGGAATGTGGCTTGATGCAAGTGTCTCTGGCAGCAGAGGAGGAACTTTTATTCAGTGACCCAGAGCATGATGATAATACAAGCAAACCCAAGTTTATCCGAGTCAGTCTTTGTCCTCCAAAGGAAGAGCATCCAGCTGTACAGAGCACACCTACAGGACTGTCAACCAGTGACCACGCATGCTACAAGAGGACAGAATTAAGTGAAGATGTAGTGCTCTCTGGCAGTGAAGACGAGGAAGATTTTGGGTCTGTTTCTAGGTTTCTTTGTCAGAGGGAGGCTCTCTTGTACAAAGGGAAGAATGCGGAATCTAGTGAATACATTCCAGTTACAAATAAAGCAGATAATCATTATATAGCCAAGCCAAATTTGGAACAATCTGAGGATGACGGCTTAGTAGACCAGATAAAATCTTTGAATTGGTTTAGAAAACAACAATATGAAGGAGAAATAATGTATAGCCCATCCCAAACTTTTATACAGAGAAATAATATTCCTTTAATTGGGGATGAAGATGAAAATATAGGGCAATATAGCAAAACGTGTGTACCATCTGTACAGACCGATGTTCTTTCCAGGACCATGGAAAGCATGGAGGCATCTGCGCTTCAACACAAGACTGATGACTCATTAGATGGTGATAGGCATCCCTTAATAAATGGTCATGGGTTTCATCTTCCAGAAGGAACCCAAGATGGGAAAATAAAGGGATGTGCGTTTTCGATCTGTCCTGTTATATCCCCTGTCACTTCTGAACTAGTGAAAAGCAAGAGTTTTACAGGATGTTTTGGCGATAGGGGTGAAATACAAGTTACACAATATTTAACTGTAAATGAAAATCAAGAACAATATGGACATGTAAATACAGGAAAACATATTGAGGAGCATAGTGACTCCAGTAAGCACGGGGATATTATGGAAGATAATGGTCATAAAATATGTGTTGGCCTAGGAGTAGACACTGATCTACAGACTGCATCTAAAGCCAGGTTACATTCCTCAGCTGTGAAGCAGAATGTCCCAGATCCACCTACTGGGTTGTTCACTTTGTTAGAAAGTGTGGAGTCCACTAAAACTTCTAGCAATAATGGAACAACAAATGAGTTTGACACTGGATTCCAAAGGGTCTGTACTTCCAGTTCTAGAATGCTACCAAACAACCATGTGCCCAGTAGTTCTACAGAGAAAAACAAACACCATGAGAAACCTACTGTAAAGCTCAGGTCAATGTGCCAAAAGGACACTGCCCTCACCACTCCTGAAATGTATGATTTTTTCTTTGGTGAAATTTCAGAAACCGCAGACATGGACACAAAACCTGAAACTCAAGGTGCGCAGCATGAAGACGTTATGTATACACCCTCTATGTATGAATATTTTTTTCTTGAAAGCAAAGGTGAAGGTGATGGAAATAAGTTGGAAGATAAGAAGTATGAAAAAGATGAGCCAAGTACAGATTTTGTCTTAATGTCACCAGAACGACCAGAGATTCATCCATCTTCAGGGGATTTCTGCACGCCTGATGCCTATGAGTTCTTCTTTGCTGATGGAGAAGGTGAGCAGAGCAATAAAGAGAATGTGCTCAGTGGACCCGTTTACCATGCACAGAGTGCTGCTGTGGCTTCTCTCCAATCCTTCCTTCCACAACGGCTGTGCAATGTAAGAAAAGGGTTCACCATAAGAGGCTCCCGTTACAGAACAGACAGAGATGGACAGCTCTTAGTAACCAGAAGACTTGGGACAACTGAAGACAGCGCTGTAGCCCTGACTGGTAAGAAAGAAACAATGTAAAAAAAGCATGTTTTTATATACTCCATTAATCCAATACTTCGGGGATAGGCAAGCTAAAATCCTATTCTGCTGAACGCCAACTACCATAACTCCTGACTACTCACACATTGCCTAACTGAATAATACAATATGATACTATAATACTATATTGCTTTACTTACATGCGTACGAATTCTGTACAATTTGTTGCAGGCTCTCAGGCCCTTCGAATACCTGCTGGCACGGGTGACGCATGCTTGGTGCTTCTGGCCTTTGCATCTTGGGCTGTGAAATCTTCAGACTTGCAGTCGTCAGATGGTTGGAAAACAGGTCTGTGCAATTTGTTACTGGCCCCATCTTCATACCTGTACTATTCGCAGTTATTGACCACAATACACTCCACTCTTGCATTACCTACTATTACTGACCACAACCTCCAGACCCTGTTTTACCCAGTGTTACAGACAGCCAACATCCACCCCTCTTTAACCAGTGTTATAGACCCCCAACCTTCACCCTGCTTTACCCAACATTACAGACCCCCAAAGCCAAACCTGTTACAGACCACCAAAGCCCAACCTCCTTTACCCCATATTACAGATCCGATCTTTCAGCCCACTTTACCCAGTGTTACAGACCCCCCAACCTCCACCCTGCTTTACAGACCACAACCTTCAGCCTTCTTTACCCAGCATTACAGACCCCCAATGTTCAACCCGTTTTACCCCTTGTTACAGACTCCCCCAACCTCCAAAAAAGGGGACAGATAAATGAGAATGTTACAGTGCAAATAGTGCAGGCAAGCCACTGAAAAATGGGAAAACACTCCATGAATCCCTCTGATAAAAGCCAAGTGTAAAACTGTATAAAAACACAAGTGCAAATACACAGGTGAAAATACAGTGCAGGGCGCCACAGGCACAATATATATAGTGGTTATCGTTACCAACAATGTTAAATTGGAGATCAAACTCACATATTATTATTATTATTATTATGATATTTATAGAGCGCCGTCAAATTCCGCAGCGCTTTACAATGGGTGGACGAACAGACATGTAGTTGTAACCAGACCAGTTGGACACACAGGAACAGAGGGGTTGAGGGCCCTGCTCAATGAGCTTACATGCCAGAGGAAGTGGGGTAAAATGACACAAAAAGGTAAGGATATACATATAAGAGATAAATAAAAAGATCATAATGCAAAACTTTAATATACACAGATAAAAGAAAATTGGGAACACTCACAAATAAAGTAGCACAATTGAAATGAATCAATATGTGCACAAGTGCTTGTAGCCTCAAAATAGGCTTAATCCCCAGGATTAACAGTCAGCTGGTGAAGTAGCACTTCCTTCTCAAATAGTCAGGAAGCACAGAGTCCAGATCTCAGGTACTGCTGGGCTGGAGTCCTTCTGGGGTAATGCTCAACGCGTTTCGTCTAATTCTCGACTTCCTCAGGAGCTTGTAAAACCCTGCTTTAACCAAGCATTACAGACCCCCAATGTCCAACCTGCTTTACCCCGTGTGACAGACTCCCCAACCCCCACCCTGCTTTACCAGCATTACAGACCCCAACTTTCAGCCTACTTTACCCAGCATTACAGACCCCCAATACCCAACCAGTTTTAACCCGTATTACAGACCCCCCAACTTCCACCTTGCTTTACCCAGTGTTAGAGACCCCCCTACCCCCTACCCCCACCCTGCTTTACCAGCATTACAGACCCCAACTTTCAGCTTACTTTACCCAGCATTACAGACCCCCAATACCCAACCAGTTGTAACCCGTATTACAGACCCCCCAACCTCCACCTTGCTTTACCCAGTGTTAGAGACCTCCAGTCCCCAACCTGCTTTACCCCATGTTACAGACCCCCCCTACCCCCACCCTGCTTTACCCAGCGTTAGAGACCTCCAATACCCAACCTGCTTTACCTCATGTTACAGACCACTAACCTCCACCCCGCTTTACCCAGTGTTACAGACCACTAACCTCCACCCCGCTTTACCCAGTGTTACAGACCACTAACCTCTACCATGTTTTACCCAGTGTTACAGACCACTAACCTCTACCATGTTTTATCCAGTGTTACAGATCCCTTAACTTTTAGCCTAGTTTACCCAGCATTACAGACCACCAATCCACAACCTGCTTTACCCCGTGTTACAGACCACCAACCTCCAGCCTGCTTTACCCAGTGTTACAGACAATTTTTATAGCATCATGCACTTTTATGCAGTGGAAAAATGTGGGATCACCTTATCTGTGCAAATATAGCAGGGAAAAAGTATACCCATCCATACACCCTGGTAGTGATTCAGACAGTGATAATGGGGGCTCGGCGTGTACATAGATCAATATAAGGAGGTCCTTGCACCAGAAAAATGATAATTTCATAAAAGGCATGAGAAGGAAATTCTGTGTTCTAGATATCTAGATAGCATTGGGGTTTTTTTAGATTTGAATTACTTTAGGCAGGTAGAGCCAAGGACGCTGTAGTCATGAGAACAACTACAGCTTACTTACTTTGATCTGATGAGTATACTCATTCTCTTCAGGCAACACTGTCTTTTTAGAGAAAATGCAGTGTTTACATTACAGCATAGGGATAACTCCACTGGCCACTCCTCAGATAGCTCTTAGAGGTGCTTTCCTAGGCCACTGCCATTCGGTGTCTCCACTCTCTGCATGGAGAAACTGAACTTTTTTCGTAAAGCTGCATTGATTCAATGTTTCTCTATGAGGAGATGCTGATTGGCCAGGGCTGTGTTTGACTCATGCTGGTTTTGCCCCTGATCTGCCTCCTTAACAAGCTCAGCCAATCCAATTATTTCCTATGTGAAAGCATCGTGATTGGCTTTGAATAACACTTCTGATGATTTCAGCCAAGCAACTGATCAGGGCAGAGACAGCAGCAGCAGACTGGAACAAAAGGAAGATTTTACTATATTTAGGGGAGAAAGGAGGTGCCAGGGGGGCTAGATGGTGTTTTTAACACTCTAGGCTCAAGAATACATGTTTGTGTTCTGGACCCTATAGAGTTCCTTTAAGTAAAATTAAAAAGTATATTTGCATTTAGCTTGAGTACAGTTTTTGCATAACATTAAATGCTTCTTAACCAGGAATTGTGTGATTGTTCTTGAAAGTTGTGGTATGTTAGAACCGTTACTGAATGCCAGCTTACTACACTGCCGTAATATGTTAAAGTGAACCTGCCCGCGTCAAATCATTATCCCAGTCTCAAGCAAGGGGCAGAGGAGTGAAGTGTAAAATGACAAGGAGTCAGATACCTTTTAGAGAGTGCGCATTCTGACAGGTCAGTGGCCTCTTTCAACAGGATAATTCACCCTTCCACAATGCAAAAAATGGTTTGAGGGACACAACAAAGAGTTCAGAATGTTGCCTTGGCCTCCAAATTCCCCAAATCTGAATACAATTGAGGATCTGTGGGAGGTGCTGGAACAACAAATCCTATTCATGGAGGCCCCACCTCGCAACTTGCAGGACTTAAATGCTCATATCACAGGACACACTCAAAGGTCTTGTAGAGTCTATGCCTCAATCCAGCAGACCTGTTCTGCTAGCACGAAGAGGGGTGGGGGGTGAACTACAAAATATTATTAATAATATTAGTTCATGAACTTGCTATAACCTGTATAAACATCTTTTTTTGAAGTGATATTTTTAATTTTATTTTTGTGAACTATTTTTGTTCAATGTGATTTATATTAGAATTGCTGGACAGTTGTATAGTAATCATTAATAGTTGTTTACAGGAGTTGTTCTAATTATGTGTCGTTTTTATCTTCCAGCACTGTTGGCCAACATTGGAGCTGTCTCTGCCATTCGATATTTACGAAGAAATTCTAGAAGGTGCTTGCAGGAATCTCCCTCGCCATCGGGAGAAGGACCCTGATGTAAACATGTTTTGTTACTTCCTAAGGATCATGAGCTAGGTGATCCCAGGTCCAATGGGATTCAGCATTAGGATGGCTTTTGCATGTCGATATGTCTTTATAGCTCTTGAACCATTCGATGAACTAGTACAATGCTACTATAAGTTGAATGTCTCCTCATAACGTAGACACAGAGTTACTACAAACAAGGAATCCACAGTTACTGGACAAACCCAGGAAACAAAGAGTGTTCTAAAGGTACAGAACGTGAGTTAGATGGCTATGCTCATGTAGTGAAAAGTGACACCAGAAACAAGTTAAATGGAGTTAACTAATGAGTTCCTTAAAAAAGCAAAGGACTGGAAGTCAGACTTTATGGAAATTTGAAAGATCTTGTTATGATATTAGGATCAATTTGTTATTAACATCTCGTCCTACTGTATTTATGTTGTGTATTCAATAAAGAACGCGGCAACCGACACCTGGAGGCTCAGTAGGAATTTAGTGAAAACAGAAGTGAATTATATATTGCAATGTTTACGCCATAAGAGAAGCCATGGCATTTAATAAATCATCCCTGATTTACATCCTGGTGGCCAGACTGGACCTAACATTATTGTGTCTCCACTTATCTTGTAATTCCTGATTCTCATCTGCTGCCAAAGCTAAGTGTAAAGAGTCATAAAGTAGGAATCATAAATCTCTGCTCTGTGGTTAGGCACCAGATGTACCTTAACAAAGCAAGCCTGTTTTGTAAGGTGTTTATGTCTTTTATTTAAAAACAAGGTTGTTCCGTGAAGTTGAGCTGCTGAGATGGCACTTTGCATGAGTCTATCTTATCTCTGATAAGCTAAAAAAATAAACAGATTTAGAACTGGGAAGAAAATCCATTTTAGCTGCTGGTATGGAGCATGTAGTTGGAACACAAATATCTGATTATTTAAGGGAACTCCATACATATTATTATTATTATTATTATTATTATTGCCACTTATGTAGCGCCAACAGATTCCGTAGCGCTTTACAATATTATGAGAGGGGGGATTTAGCTATTAATAGGACAATTACAAGAAAACTTACAGGAACGATAGGTTGAAGAGGGCCCTGCTCAAACGAGCTTACAGTCTATAGGAGGTGGGGTGCTGAAGTGCTTGATGGGTCTGGAATCTGTCATATGAACACTTTCCATAAAAAATACCATCTCACTTACAATAAAAAAAAAACTGCATAAATATAAATATTTTCTTCACTCCATCTCTCATACTGATAGATCTCATATGGCTTAATTGATTCGCTATTCATATCAAGCTGGATAGGTGCACTACAAACCCATTGTATTCTCAAACTGTCAGCTACCATGTGATACATTGATCAACTAGAACATTAAAACCACCATGTAGGTCCCCGTCATGCTGACAGAACAGCTCTGCTGCATCAAGGCATGGACTCCACAAGACCTCTAAACATATCCTGTGGTTTTAACCCCTTCAACGCCAAGGGAGGGCGCACCCTGAGGGTGGGGGCATCCTTAGGGCACTATAGTGTCAGGAAAACTGGTTTATTTTCCTGAAACTAGTGATCCTTTAAGGCAGATGTCTAGTCCTGCATGAGTCAAGCTAGAGCAGGGTAGATGGACTTTAAGTGCAAACAACCTTCTTTTTTAGGTTCTTCTCAAACCTCTTAAAAACAATGCAAACTCTCGGTATGATGCCCAAACACTATAACCACTACAATAAGCTTTGATAGTTATTCCTTTTAAACATTGTAAAAAAACTTTCCTATTTTAAATCATCAAAATAGATAATTTTTCTCCGCTTACACCTTTATATTTAAACCACAGAAAGTATGAAAACTATATTATCAAACCTAATTATTTGGGTGGTAAATCTGCACTCTGGACAATAATACGTTTACTAGAGTGACTATTTATTTCTTGTTTTCAATTTGAATGCTTTAAGGCCAGGCTTCCCCAAACTCCGTCCCTCCAGGTGTTGCTGAACTACAACTCCCATGGGTCTATGAATGAAGTAGATAGGCTGAGAATCATGGGAGTTGTAGTTCAGCAACATCTGAATGGCCGGAGTTTGGGGAAGCCTGCGTTTAAGCAAACAATGCAACATGTTAGCTGTATGCTTTGTCCTACTCCTCTGCTGGGCCCCCATTGACTCCGGCAAACACTTTCTATTCATTCTATTCTATTTTATTCATTTTTAATTTTGAACGAACTGGAAGCAGTAAACAGATCTGCACAACAGACCTTATAGGAAACTGCAGTTCCTGGGATTTTAGAAAACTCAGCATAGCGTTCCTACAGAAAGCTATGGAAAGACCAGGAATAGCTGAGGTTACTCAGCCAGATCCTTGTAAAAGAGGACATCTCCACAGAAGCAGGCAGCCTGTAGCAAGAAAATTGTGAGAAAATATTTTGATTATATTTTTAACTATTTTATTGCATTTTTAACACACATCTGCATTACAGCAAGTTTAATAAATACACCCTTTAAGTTATATTTTGCTGAAATCACAGTGGACATGCGGATGCGTCCAAATGCTTTTCTTTTCTTAAAAGTCAGTGACCTTCAGACACTCAGACTGCATCCCACAGTTCTCATGTACAAAAGCCTTAGTTCCTGGGATCAGCATGTGGGTGACACTCTACACCAGTGATCTCTCTCCCGCAGCATTTTCCTATTCACACACACGGCTGACAGTTGGCCGCACTGTGAAAAAGTCAAACAGGTGTCTCAAAGCATTGCTGGTCAGTGAACTGTAAGAAGTGCGTGTGCAATTTTACATACATACGCTATTTTATCCATTGTTATATAAAAACAAAAACAGACACACTAATGGACGGACGGACGGACGGACGGACAGACAGACTTTTATATAGACAAAAAGGAAAATATATGAATCTTCGGGATGTTTACATTTTGGATACATTCCCTTGTTTTTTTGGTTTTTTTTGAGCTACAATAAATTCCTTTCAAATGAAAATGTTTACAAAATGCTAACACATGACAAGGGACTTTTGTTGAAATGAGGAAAACAGTCATCACGAAAAATATCAGATGAAGCTCAATGATTCATGGTGCCTTAGGCAAATAAGGACATTACCAACCTTCTTTTATCTTCCTGTTTTATGTCTTAACCGACCAGTTGAATTTGGGGAAAAATAAGGAATCAGAAGATACGATCAGACATAACAAGATCCACTGTGTGCTTTGCATTGCTGTAACGAGAACTTAAACAACATTTGGCTTGTATACGCATACTCCCAAAAACTAAAAACTTTAACTGTCACTTCCCAGGATTTTAGATTTAATTATTCACTTTATTTAACAGATAAGTGTTTGTAAAAAAAAATAAAGGTATACTCCAAGTACCATAACTATTACAGCTTGTTGCAGTGGTTATGGTGCCAGGAGTGCACTTATAACCTTCCAGATTAAGTATTCATTGCTTTTAAGAACAGTTTGACAACTTACCTTGGGTATTCCTAGTGACCTTCACCTCCTCTCCTATTGGTGGAAGCTCCTGCGGTGCAGGGCTGCACTCATTTCCATAGTTTGATTACTTACTGTATTGGGCAGGGCCGGTGCAAGGATTCTTGCCGCCCTAGGCAACAATCCATTTTGCCGCCCCCTAATGAATGCAACTACATTCTCTCAGATGTTTATTCACTAAACTCTGAATTGCAGTGAAGAGACATTTAGGGAAAGAGACGCACTGAGTAGACATTAAAAAGAAACAGGGCCGGACTGGGGATACAAAGCAGCCCTGGAAAAAAAATTTGTACCAGCCCCAAAAATTTGTGCCAGGACAGATGATTGAGTAATATATATATATATATATATATATATATATATATATTGCTTTTTCTAATATAAAACATTGGTCCTTTCAGGGTAAAATGTTTAATTATACAGTAAGCATACTCACATGCAGACACAGGCAATTTCACTGACAGTTCAATGACACACACAAGCTCATTGATACACAGTCTCATAGACAAACAATCTTACTGATATACATCAGCTCATTGACATAAAAACACAAGCTCACTCACTAGCAGGCACACACATGCAAACAAGCTCACTCACTAGCAGACGCACACACACAGCTTAATGTGGTGGTACTGGTGTCTATAGCATGTCCCTACAGGCTTTTCAACGTAAACACTGACTTTTCAGAGAAAAGGCAGTGTTTACATTGCTTTAAAGTGACACTGCTAGTGACAGTCACTCAGACGGTCACTAGAGGTGCTTCCTGTGTTAGTGCACCTACATTCAGGGCCTCCACACTCTCTAGGTGCTGAACGTTCCCCATAGAGATACATATGACGTCATATTCCGGCGCCGGTCTCATTCAGCTGCGCGCTGGGGAGCAGAGCCAGCGCAGCTCCCCCAGCAGCCGCCAGGACAAGTCCTCCAGCGGCCGCCAGAAGACCTCCCCAGCGGCCGCCAGCAGACCCAGGTGTCTGCCCGGCCCCAGTTGCCGACGGCCCACCGGGAAATTTCCCGGTATCCCGGTGGGCCAGTCCGGCCCTGAAAAGAAATAGTGCCAGGAAATCAAACTTGTTTTCCTGGCACTATAGCTTCCCTCTCTGTCAAGCTCCCCTACCTCATGGTGCAAAAGGGGTTAAAAATCCTTACCTGGGTCCAGCACCAATGTCCCTCGGCACTGGCTCTGGTCCACCTTCACTTCACAATGGCCGCATTAGCATTTCCCCATAAGAAAGTATTATACAATGCTTTCCTATGGGGATTTGCGTGACGCTGGACGTCCCAATGCTTGGCAACTAGAGGTGGAGTTAACCCTGAATGGTAATTATTGCAGTTTGTTAAAAACTACGATAATTACTTTTGCAGGGTGAAGGGCCATTGGACAGTGCATCCAGACCACTTTAATGAGCTGAAGTGGTCTGGGTGCCTATAGTGTATAGTGCTTAAGTGAAAGCAGATGCACCGTGAGAAATTTAGAGAACGGAAACAGCCTGGGGAGACATTTAGGGAGAAAGACATAGTAAGCACACATTTAGAGAAAAAAAAGAGACACACTCTCACTAACACACACACTCACTCACTGACATACACAGTGTCACTTACACAGTCTCACTAACACACACACTCCACACACTCACTGACATACACAGTGTCTCTTACACAGTCTCACTAACACACACACTCCACACACTCACTGACATACACAGTGTCACTTACACAGTCTCACTAACACACACACTCCACACACTCACTGACATACACAGTGTCACTTACACAGTCTCACTAACACACTCACTGACATACACAGTGTCACTTGCACAGTCTCACTAACACAGTCACTGACATACACAGTGTCTCTTACACAGTCTCACTAACACAGTCACTGACATACACAGTGTCACTTACACAGTCTCACTATCACACGCAGTCTCACTAACATACACACTCACTGACATACACAGTGTCACTTACACAGGCTCACTAACACACGTACAGTCTCACTAACACACACAATTGCCGGTGTTTTTCTCTGAGGATAAAGTTCTGCAATACCGGCACCGGCCACTAGGGAGCGTGGTGTTTGCAGGATTCTTTTTATATATATTTCAATGGGAAAATGCAAAATACATTTAGTGCACTAACGGAAATTCATAGCATACTTTCTGTTTGATCATTTTTGTACTTTTTTAAATATATATATATATATATATATATATATATATATAAATATATATATATATATATATATATATATATATAAATGTACCCTGTTCCAAATTATTATGCAAATTCTATTTAAGTGTAACAAAGATTAAATATTTTGTTTTTCAGTTTAACTCATGGATGGCATTGTGTCTCAGGGCTCTTTTGATCACTGAAAACAATCTCAGACACCTGTGATAATTAGATTGCCAGGTGAGCCCAATTTAAGGAAAAACTACTAAAGGAGGGTGTTCCACATTATCAAAGGACCACTCTAGGCACCCAGACCACTTCAGCTTAATGAAGTGGTCTGGGTGCCAGTTCCTTCTAGGGTTAACCCATTTTTTTTATAAACATGGCAGTTTCAGAGAAACTGCTATGTTTATGAATGGGTTAATCCAGCCTCCAAAGCCTCTAGTGGCTGTCTCATTGACAGCCACTAGAGGTGCTTGCGTGCTTCTCACTGTGAAAATCACAGTGAGAGCACGCAAGCGTCCATAGGAAAGCATTATGAATGCTTTCCTATGCGACCGGCTGAATGCGCGTGCAGCTCTTGCCGCGCGTGCGCATTCAGCCGACGGGGCGGATCGGAGGAGGAGAGGAGGCAGAGAGCTCCCGGCCCAGCGCTGGAAAAAGGTACGTTTTTACCCCTTTCCTCCTTCCAGAGCCGGGCGGGAGGGGGACCCTGAGGGTGGGGGCACCCTCAGGGCACTATAGTGCCAGGAAAACAAGTATGTTTTCCTGGCACTATAGTGGTCCTTTAAGCAGAGCACCATTTTCATGCAATATGGGGAAGAAAAAGGATCTCTCTGCTGCCGAAAAGAGTGAAATAGTTCAATGACTTGGACGAGGTATGAAAACATTAGATATTTCATGAAAACTTAAGCGTGATCATCACACTATTAAGAGATTTGTGGCTGATTCAGAGCACAGACTGGTTCGTGCAGATAAAGGCACATTGAGGAAGATTTCTGCCAGATCCATGCATCGGATCAAGAAAGCAGCTGCTAAAATACCATTACATAGCAGCAAACAGATATTTGAAGCTGCTGGTGGCTCTGGAGTCCCACGGACATCAAGGTGTAGAGTCCTCCAGAGTCTTGCAACTGTGCAAAAACCTTCAATTCGCCACCACTAACCAATGCACTCAAGCAGAAACGGCTGCATTGGGCAGAAAAATACATGAAGACTAATTTTCAAACAGTCCTGTTCACTGATGAGTGCCGTGCAACCCTGGATGGTAGATGGATGGAGTAGTGGATGGTTGGTGGACAGCCACCCTGTTCCAACAAGGCTGCGACGTCAGCAAGGCGGTGGTGGAGTCATGTTTTGGGACGGAATCATGGGAAGAGAGCTGGTCGGCCCCTTTAATGTCCCCAAAGTTGTAAAGATGACCTCTGCAAAGTATGTGGATTTTCTGACTGACCACTTTCTTCCCCGGTACAGAAGGAAGAACTATGCTTTCCGTAATAAAATCATCTTCATGCATGACAATGCACCATCTCATGCTGCAAAGAATACCTATGCATCAATGGCTTCCCTGACCTCAATCTTACTGAGAACCTTTGGAGCATCCTCAAGCAAAAGATCTATGAGGGTGGGAGGCAGTTTACATCCAAACAGCAGCTCTGGGAGGCTATTCTGACATTTTGCAAACAAATTCAAGCAGAAACTGTCCCAAAACTCACAAGTTCGATGGATGCAAGACTTGTGAAGCTGCTATCAAATAAGGGGTCCTATGTTAAAATGCAATGTGACCTGTTAAAATGTTGTTATAAGTTTGATTTAAATAGCTTTTGATTTCAGTAAATATGCTACAAACACAACAAATGACAATTTCAGTTCTTTACAACCTATAAAGTGTTTTAAAACTTACTGTGCGTAATAATTTGGAACAGTGCATTGTAAGTTTTTTATGTTTAAAAAAATGCTGTTATCATTAGGAGGTTTGTTCAATAAAATTTGAATTGTACTCTTAATAGTTGATAACATGAGAATTATGCTGACTTTTATTTACATCAATTATTTAGGTAAATGAGAAAAATGTAATTTGCATAATAATTTGGAACATGGTGTAAACTGTTCCTGTTTTTTTTCCCTCAAGGTATTGCATATTTACATATGTTTTAAGGTTAAAGGGACACTATAGTCTCGCAGGCCACTTCATCTCAGTGATGTGGCCTGGGTGAAGTGTCATTGTCCCCTCAACCCTGTAAAACGTGGTCCCATGAGAAAGCATTAACAGACTTCTTTCCTTTGGGAAAGTTGGTATGCGCATGTGGCATTGAGTCCCCTGTGCACCATTATGATGATTGGTTCATCCTTCTCCGCAACATCGCCAGGGTAGGAGAGATCTTGGCGCTGGATCATGGTGAGTAACCCTTTCTATGCCAAATGGAGGAGGGACACCTAATACTCCTAGGGACAGGAACACGATAACGTTAAAAAAACAGATTTGTATTTCCAACGTTCCTTTAAGATCACATTGTTTAAACCAGTGGTAGTCAACCTTTTTCTACCTACGGCCCACTAATGCATCTTTTTGGTTGAAAAAATGTCCATACCGCCCACCAGTTTTCACGCAAGTGCAGAATATTTTTTCGAAAAGAGGGTGTTTTTTTTAAAATAAATGTACGTACATTTATCTTTTTATTTCTACTTAATGCATATTTATAATGTTTTTAACTTTATAAAGTTTAATGAGAAAACAATAAAGTAAATTTAAATTACCTTTACTAGTGATTAATGAGATCCTTGAGGTTGATGCTGCAAGACTAAATATTTGATATCTGGTTTGATTTTCGTAAGGAACAAACGAAGGTCTCCTCTTTCGGTGGTATTCAGATGACTTCTCTGTTTGCGGATAATATAATTTCTCATCTGTGCGTCAGCTCCCCTCCTCTCCCTCCTCAATTCCCCTCCCCACCTTTTTTTTAAAACCTTCCTTACAGAAATGCCCAGTAGGAAGGCTGAGCTAGGTATCCCACTTACTATTACTTACTATAGCCCACTATAACAGACAGGCACACATACATACATACATACATACATACATACAGACACACACACAAGACACACATACATACAGACAGACAGGCACACACATACATACAGACCCACAGACAGGCACACATACAGACACACACACACACGACACATACATACAGACACACACAGACACACACATAAGACATACATACAAAGACACATACACACATACAGACAGACACAAGACACACATACATACACACATATATACAGACACACACACAAGACACATATACATACAGACACACACAAAACATACATACAAAGACACACACACAACACATACATACAAAGACAAGGCACACATACATACACACATATATATAGACAGACACACACACACACACACAAGACACATACAAAGACACACATACATACAGACACACACAAGACATACATACAAAGACACATACACACACAACACATACATACAAAGACAAGACACACACACACACATATACAGACAGACACACACACACACAAGACACATACAAAGACACACATACATACAGACACACACAAGACATACATACAAAGACACATACACACACAACACATACATACAAAGACAAGACACACATACATACACATATATATACAGACAGACACACACACACACATATATACAGACAGACACACAAGACACATACAAAGACACACATACATACACACACATACAGACACATACATACAGACAGAAACACACAAGACATACATACAAAGACACACACACACAAACAAACACACACAAAATATTTTAGTCACCTTCCGGTTTCCTACCTTTTAGGTGTAGGAGGGTGACTTTCCCTGGGGTCCAGTGGTGGCTCAGGTGGATGGGAGTCAGAGTTCCCACTCTGACTCCCTCCTCCTTCCTCCCGCGCGGTCTGTGTGTTAGCTGGGAGGAGTGACGTACAGTCACTTCCTCCCAGCTCTGTGATGTAATCACAGGGGGCCCGGTCGCGCTGTTAAAGCGCCTAGCGCTGACCGGGCCCCCTCACAATCCACATCCATTGGGTGGTCCTGACAGCATGGGCCACCCGATAGACCCCTCCATATGCGGCCCGGCAGTTCGCTGCACGGGCCGGGGCCACAAGTGGTGATGGCGGTACCCGGTCGCAGGGGTACCGCCGGCTCACACCCGCCCGGTCTCTCAAAATTAGAAAATCCCTACTGCCCACCTGGAATCCTGAAACGCCCACGAGTGGACGGTAGGAACCAGGTTGACGACCCATGGTTTATACAGACTATATGTATACTAAAGCCCAATATTTTTTTTTTTAATCTTTAATACTTCTCTATAAAATGACAAACCAAATTCCCCACAAACCACACAAAAACGAATATTGCACAGCTACCCAGGCACCCAACCCTGGCCAATAAACCATTTTTGTCTGTTCCAAATCAGGAAGTTTAATGCATGTTCTCCCATGCCATTGGATGTGCTCAATGCCCAATACAGTAGGTCTGACAGCATCTACAGGTAACCAGGTAAGTGACAGCATTTCTGTTGAAGTATCATTTTGAGATGATACCCGTGCCTGTCGATATGGAGGTGAAATGTGCACATACATGTTCTGAGAAAAACTGATCTGCTAGAACCACTATTAAATATGGGATCAAGTACCAAAGATGAGCTGAAAAATGAGTAAATAGTGAAAGTGTCTGGTGGGCTATTTCTTTAATAGTTTATTCACTTCACGTTGTGATCTGTGTGTGATGTAGAAAATTACAGGACAGTGACATTTGAAACGATGAGTCGCATGTGGAAATTGCAAATATCAGATAAAGGGTTACAGAGTCCACCTTGCTTTCCCAATAATCAGGACCAGAGTTATTTCTTACACACACAAATGCACAAGTTCATCCGGTAGCCCCACTCCCTACTCTCAGAAACACAGAAGGTTTAAAGGGACCCTATAGTCTCCCAGACCACTTCATCTCATTGCAGTAGTCTAGGAGCAGTGTCCCTGTCCCTTTGACCCTGCAATGTCAAACAATGCAGCTTTTGAGAAACTGTTAGCTTTGCAGGGCAGAGTCCTCCTCTGGTGGCTGGCAGCATGACAGGAACAAGGTGAGTAAATTGTCTCCTCCTTTCATAATATTGTCAAGTGCTGCGGAATTAGTTGGCGCTATATAAAGACCAATAATAATAAATCTTTTCTTTTTTGCACAGGGAAGGACTTGCCTACAAAAAGGGGAAGAAAAATGTTCCTTAAAGATTCCACGGGTTCCTAGGCAGGATACCAGTTTGGCCTCCCTTTAGGCTTTGCATAGGAATGGTTAATGGTGTCAAGCAGACTGCTTTGTTTTGGTGTCCCTGTCTAACCCCTGGGACCTACACAGTCACTTAGGATTGCCTTATGGTTAAGACTGCTCTGAAAATGGCAGTGCAAAAATACCACCACAAAATGGCAAGCTCACCAAGTGGCTGTCTACTTTACCTAGGCTGACCCTTGGAATAATGTACTTTGTTCTTTTTCTAGGTAAAACATTTTTCTTGCAAACTATTTAGGAATCCGGAAACACATAAAACATGCCTTCTGAGAAAACACATCTTATAATCTGAATTGCTAAACAATTAAATACACAATTTATTACAGGCAACATCCCCATCTTATAGACTTAGCAGCGTTAATTTTATGAGAGAGAGAGAGAGTGTGGGTTTTTTTTTCTCTTCCAATTCCACTACATAAACATGCCAAAGGTTTATCTTGAAGAATTGTGATAAGCAACTAATGCCTTGTCTGTCACTAGAGCAAAGCAAATCACACAGTTTATGGGGAAAATAAACAGTCACACAGGGTGATAAATAAATAGAAATTGGCACGATGTACAGGGATTTATTTAAAAAAATACCAAATAAAGATTAAATATTCAAAACTGCAACATTTAGCCAAATAGTGCTGTGTAAAAAAAAAATATCCAATTTGTTTAGCTATTTTAGCCTCACATTTGCCGTTTGCTTTTGCATTCGTTACAATTTAGTATTTAGTGAATAAACCCAACGTGGTGAATGCAAAGTGAAAATAAAAAAAATTGAAAATTACAAGAAGTAAAACGTTATTTTTTTTTCTGTAACTTTACACTATGCAATGCTGAAGCTATATGTATACATCTCCAGACGAGATTGCCTGACCCCTATTCCAGACTGGGTGCATTTTTCCAAACCTTAATGAATTATTTACAGAAAAACTATATGTGAGAAAATGTTTATTTTAATACACGTATAACTGGCTAATTATTTTTATAAAAAACCTTTTTAAAAACACATACTAAATTTCATAAAAATACATCTTATTCCCAGGAGAGGAATAGGTAATGTGATTGCATACAGCACAGGTGAAATTCACTAGCCCCAGTTGTGTATTTTAGATTTGTGCTGCCCTAGGCACAACTAAATTCAGGAACCCCCAAAATCTAAATTTGCCCCCGCAATTCATGTCAAGGCCACTTTTTTTGACTGACAGACACATGCCCTCATTGATACATTCACTAATATACACTCACTGTTTAACCAACACACACTTTCACTGACAGACACACACTCTCAGATACACATAAAATGACATACACACACACTGACACAAACTCACAGGCACACCCATTCTCACTGAAAGACACATACACTTTCCCTCACTCACAGACACACACTGACGCTACACTCACTCACTCACTCACAATAAGGTGGACAGCCCCAGAACACGAGACAAACAAGGCATTTGTCTGGGAGCTTGGGGTGGCATTTTTTGGCACCCCTCCTCCCCCCGAAAAGTGCCACCCTAGGCAAATGCCTTGTGGTAAATACATCCCTGACTAGCCCTAAATGTAGGTGTGTGTGCTCCTAGCCCCCTATCTGCAAGATATATTTGCCTGTTACGGTGCTATCTGACTTTGGTTTATGAGCTCGGAATCAGTCCTGACACATCAACAGTAATCCAGTAACACAAAATTAGCAGCATGTCTTATTTATTTTTATTACAGGGCTCAATAATTCCACTTGCCACTAGCAAGTGAGAATTTAGGTCTGGCAAGTAGAAATTCACCTATGTGCCATAGACCCTCTAGGCTTGCAGTAGTGAGCAACTTTTGAGGCCTGGCTAGTAGTGTAGAGATATAAACTTTTTGACTCCTCTCATTGTTCAAGGGAGCCTACAGTCCTGAATATAATCCTTACTTCAGGACTATCGGTTCCCTGCTGTCCACCACTCTTTGTGGTGTAATAGTAAGTAAAATAAAATCCGCACCCCTAGTTTTCCGCACCAGGACCTCTCTGCTGCACCTTCAGCTCCTCCTCCGGTGAGGTCAGCATCCAAGCTCGTAGAGAAGCAATGGACTGGAACTGGGCATGCACAGCCAAACAATGCACTCCTACAATGAAATGTTGCTATCAATTCCCAAACCGAGTATTACTCTGTATGAAGGAGGAAGCACCTGTAATGGCGGTCAGGAGGATTACTTCTGAAAAACTACACGGTTTGACACTGCAGGGTTAAAATGGCAGGATCACTGCACCATGACCACTTCATTAAGATGAAGTCATTTGGGTGAGCGTAATGTTTTTAAATGTGCCAATTGGTCAGAAAAAACAATGATGCTGCTATAAATAATCACTTGTGAGCCATTGCCTAGGGCCTGGATGGAAATTCTGAGCCTGCACCAATCAATGGGCCCAATAAGATAGGACACGGGTTTTTAAAGGATTAAGAACTACGGATGTTGATATTACAGATTCCACCCCAAAGAATCACAGGGCAGGCCCTTTTATACATGGATACCGGAACACAAACAAGTTAATTAGAGATCAGCATGTGCAGGAAGTGATTCCACCTCTAAGAATCACAGGTAGGGCTCTTTTAATACACGAAAACAAACAATCAGAGCGTGGCTTGTGTAGGTAGGGATTTCGCCTTTTTAGAGTTTTAGGTAGGGCTCTGAACACAAACAAGCTATTAAATGCTCTGTTTATTTACTCAATTCCCACATTAAAAGCTTTCAGATTATTTCAGAAGATTTGGTTTTTGTCATATTAGCAAGGATGTGATTTTTCTGGCACCAGGAATAGAATTTCAGCCTGTTAACCATTAAACTATATTCAAAGTGCTCTTCAAAAAATTTGCCTATTAGAGAGTAGTTTGCAGTACCTCCAGTCTGATCTTTCTATATTAGGTTAGCTCTTCAAAAAAGGGTATATATGAATCTATTCAAAATGTTTAAATTGTATAATTTCCAATAATTAATCAATAAAAGTCCTTTGTTACCCCTCTTCTTAAAAGGCAGAGCATACCCATACCCCAAAGATATAAAGGAGGAAGGGTCAAATAGTTCTTACAAATATATAAAGTAACATTTATTTGAATCAAAATCTTACACGGTTTCAAAGTTGTAATGCATATAATAATAAGCTCCCTCGAGGTGGTGGGTCCAGCCTCTTCGATCACTGGTATTTGGAGGAGAACAATGTAGAGTTGCAAATACATAGAGTTCAATCTAGAATGAGTGTTTGAAATCCCCCAACATGTTTCACTCTATTCCAGAGCTTTCTCAGTGCCAATTCGTATTTACCAATTTGGGTGCAATGCTGCTTTTTTGTTTGTTTGATCTTTAACGAAAGCTTTTTTTTTATTATTATTGGGGGTTTTTTGAGCGCTGCATATTAAGTAATTTTTATATTTTTAAATCTCACTGTGTCATCCATGAATTACATTGCAAAGTTAAAGGACAACACAGACTCAAAATAATGTGAAAATTGTATTGCCAAATTAAAGTAAAAAACATTGATTACATAATATTTCAATTTGTATGTGAACAATGGCAAACAAAACCATGAATTATCAAATCCACTAGGTTCGCTAAATTTATCAATACATACGATTATAAATTCACTAGTCATCAGAATTTATTTCCACTTCAGCTACTTTGGTCTATAGGTTTATATGACCATAGTGAATTTGCAATTTGCAGGCTCATTCATTGAAATGGAATTTTTTGATGTAAGGGATAGAAGTTTTTGATTCTAAAGAAATATTCCATAAAAATTTAAGAGAACTAAAAGGATTATAAACCATGATTTGCATCATGTATCCAGGACCATCGGCATTCTAGGAAGTCATAAATCCGTCCATATAAACCAGGGGTTCTCAACCCAGTCCTCGGGACCCCCTACCAGTCCAGGATTTGGGGATTACCTGGGTGTGTCTAAGGTGTTTAGAAAAAGGGGGGAAAAAAACCCTTTGACTCTAAGGGTTTTTTTTTTTTCTAAACACCTTAGACACACCCAGGTAATCCCTAAACCCTGGACTGGTAGGGGGTCCTGAGGACTAACATTTAGAACCCCTGATATAAACCTTATACCAGCACAGAATGACCTTCTACATAGTGTCGTTACTTCAGTGGAACTCTGCAGTCACTAAGGAGCAGGCATTTTGTGTAAAACCAAGCTCCTCCTTAAAGTGGATCTGTCAATTGCAATTTATGAAATTTGCATATTTCACGAAGACTCCCGAAAGGAACGGATCCGTTGACTGCCATACCTCCAACTAGCCCCACGGCTGCTGCCATCTTTACGATGACGGTCCTCTTCGGCTTCTTGAGTTTTAGCTGCAAGGAGCCACATCGGTGCTGTACTCTTGCGCATTGACCACTATTTTATAGAAATTTAGTATGGGAAGCCTAAAACCATCCCAAACATACACAACGTAAAAGTTAATGTTGAAATAAACACAAATTTGGAAAGAAGAGATTTTAATTTTTCAAGTTATCATTTGAACACTTCTTCATAAAAAACTAAAATAAAACCTTAATTCTTACAAAAATTAGAATTGATACAAAATTCTGTACAGTTCTTACAGTGCAAAACAAAATATGTTCTTAATAAATATTAACAGAATATTAAATAGGCTTACAATACGACCCTTTAAACCAGTATATATATAAAAAAAAAAAAATTAGGTCTTTACGCCTAAATAATAAACCAAATAATTAAATATATTTTACAATAACCGTTTTTCAGATGTAAAAGAACCATAAAACTATCACAAACATCATCGAAGAAGAAAGCCACACCCCAAAACATTGGAGGAGTAAACATGAGAAGTTATAGAGGCAGGAAGTAGGTGACCCTAAAAGTGTTGGTATACTTAAAAACTAAATTAAAACGAGCATCTCTGTGTCCTATTAATGATCTGTGATTTGAACCAATTTAGTAACCACAATCTATAAAATAGAAAAAAGAAAGAAAGAAAAAAAAAGAACTTGCAGTCCAACTCCAAATATCCACAGCAGTCATTGGCCATTAGGTAGGGCTGTATTTCTGTTGGCAAAGAAGTGTTTGTTTTGGGGATTGTGGTTTTTCTAGAAAAACAAGGGAGTGTTGCATCCTAGAAGGACCAGCACTCAAGGAAAATAGGAGCGACGCCTGTGAGTCAGGCAATGATACAGGGCAGTGTATGAAAAAGCACATGTTGCACAAAAAAATAAAATCCAAACTGCTGTGTTCCGGTGTTAAAGACAAACGCACAATTACAACACCAAAGTGAAGAAGGCAGTTTGAATATTCGTGGTCAGCTTGGCAGTATGGTAGTAACCATTTCAATGAACTGTGCAACCCTTTGGCACCAACATGGCTAAATAACAGAAATTGATGTATTTTATCAATTTAATACTTTCATATTTAGCAATATACAAACAATAACCAAAAAAAAAAGTAATCACTGGAGTGAGTGAAGTAGCCGTTGTTCGCTAAGCAGAAATTTATACTATAAGTTACTATTGCAAGATCTCAATGATTTGTCATAAAACGACTGCTTCAAATATACCCCGAGCGAACAGTGCAGTAATCATCGAATCAGCCCATCTGGCAGGGAAGAAATTATGCCTTGGTCATACTCTGCAACAGTACTTTCAGCTCAAACGTCCACCCGTGAGATAAACCAGTTTAGCTTCACATTTCTTCGCACCAGATACGTTGTTTAGTTCTACCAAAGGTCCCACTTATAACCAGCTGCTGGGAACAGTCTTTTTCTGCTGCCATCCAGTGTGATTGTTACCCAAGTAAGGAGGAGGAGGGAACTGATTTAGGTCTTTCTCCTTGGCTTCATAGTCCCAAATATTGTCATAACTGCGGTCACTCTGAAAACTCTGCAGCTCTGCGTAATCGTGATCCAGAGATTCGGGATACAGGCTTCCAGATGAGGGCAAATCAAACATGTCTTCAACTGTAGGGGTGAAAATGCAACAAAGGTAAGGGGCTTGTAAACATATACGCAATATCAGCAAGCAGTACCATTTCTTTATATATGCAAGGGATGGAGAAGGGCTTCTGATTTGAGGGCAGAGATTGTTTCTGCCTTGGGGCTTAGTTTAATTTGCCACTCCACTATACAGCAAAAAAAAAAAAAATCAACTTTATTTAAAAAAAATAAAAAATAAATAAACCACAAAAAAAACCCAAAAAAAAAAACAGAAGGAGACCAGAAAGACAACTGAACTCCTGCTTTTTCCATGATGACAATCAACAGACTAAAAACAGTGACTAATATTGGTTGCTGTCTAGCAAAAATAAATAAATAAATAAAAAAGTATCTAAATTTGTTTGGTGTAAGGAGTTCAATAATTTCCCTTTAAAGACATTTCAGCAAATAGCTGGGTTTTATATACAGCAAGCATATATAAATGGACATTTTGTCAATGCTTAGCATGAATTTAAAACTTAAAACGTGGAATTGCAAATGCTCTTAAAATCCGGTAACTGTTAGAATCTAATTAATAATAATAATAATAATAATAATAATACATCTACACTAAAGGAAGATTACCTTCGGTGTTGCGATGAGACATGGCAAGTTCTTCCTTCAGAGCGGATACCTGGGGAAAAAAAAACAAAAAAACATATTTAGTGCTATTAATATACAAATTAGAAAGATTTAAACACTTCCAGACCAGGTTTAGGCAAACCCATTCTTTTTTGTCTTTGATAAAATACTTGAGCCCTAACAATACTAAAATAATTAATAAAGAAACTTTAAACTGACCTATGCATTACACATAGTGGAGCGTTATTACAGGAGAATAATCTGCTGAGTAGTGTACAGACCGATGGCAGGTTAAAGTGGTTCTATCAGATGACGATGCATAGATATAGAATTTAATCTTTACATCACATGGATTTGCTTTAAAAGGTTCTGTAACTTTGTAAAAACCAAAAATATCCAAATTACATTGCTGACTTTTGCACAAATCTTTACCACCTGCAACAAACGAATTAAAATTCAAGCGAGTCTGCGTCTGAACAAATTGATCCGTCTGGGATTTACGCGACGGATCAATTTGTTCAGGTGTAGATTAACAGAAATTGTACTCGTTTCTCGCAGGTGAAAAGGATTTGTGCACAAGTCTACTGCAGATCATATCATTCAAAAATTAAATTTCTGTAATTTAACAGAACACAAGTATAATGAGAGAATCTCCAAATAAAATGTTATCTATGCACTTTCTACTAATTTTGCAAATACTCTGTATCTGAAAAGATGCCTATTTGCCACCATGTTATTTTCATGTAGAACAGTAGTTCACAAACAAGTCCTCATGTTCCCTCCCCCTGCTGCCCTTTCCAACCCTTGTCCAGAATTTAGAGATTGACCAGTTGAGTCCAAGATGTATTTCTGGAACAAAAACAACAAAAAAACAAAAACACTTAGACTACACAAAACCGGGTAATCCCTAAATCCTGGACTAATCGGAGGGAGGAGGGGGAACTGGTGTAGGATAAGGGTCAGGAACATCTGCATGCAATGGAAGTGTCTTTTAACCCATTAACCTCTGGAATAAAAGGGAATCATGACGGAATATTTCCGTCATGTGTCCTTAAGGGGTTAAATGCACCATATTCTACTTTATATACAATTAACAGGCAACAAGGGTATGGGGAACTTACACTTTTGAAATATGAGGGCTGTGAAGATGGGGCAAGTTTGCCATGTACAGACGTATCACTGTTTCTATGTACCACTGTTTTCACAAGCTTGTGGCTTCCATTCACAGGTTGAGAGTTTTTCTTGAGCAGGGCTTGGTGTGTGTTCTGATTCCCATGGAATGATCCATTTGTCTTTAAATGTGAGACCTCACTTCGACATGAGTTCAGGTTCTTTAAAATCTAGGAGATTAAAAAGGAGAGCAAAAAGTCAGCATTAGAATAGTGTGGGTGAATGAACAATGGATGTACCCTTTGATACCCAAATATATTTTCAAAGTATCCCCACTGAAACTGTTCATCTGTACAGTACACCCAGCTTACACTGTCATTTATACAGTTATGTGTAATAGGAAAACATCTTTATGAATGAATGCATCTCTTACCTCCTCAACAAAACTGTTTGTTGGTGGAACTGTCGGAGTGTAGGGTTCGGCGTACAATGGAGACGTTGACAAAACGTGACTGTTTAAATCAGTAGGAGAAGATGGCTGGCTGTCGGTGAGGCTCCATCTATTTAACTGAACAGAGGGTTTCACAGGTGTTAAACAGCATCCCTTAAACAACCAAGACAATACACACATTCACAGACAATTACTGCAAACATTATTGTTAATTACATTTTAAGAATGGGTCACTGAGCTAATTTTTCACTTAAAGAATGAGTCACCAGGTTCGTCAAGGAAACAGAAAATTATTGGTCAGTAACCACTGTAATAAATCTAAAGAGGTTCTTTGTTGGTTGGCCGTGTAGATCTGTATGCTTGGCTAAGAACAAGTTTACATAAATCTTACTCAGTGTGTGTCGAGACGCTTGGTTTTGGTCTGACACAAGACCACATTTTAGCACTCAAGATAGAGATATATATATATATAATTGCTTTCCACGGGTATACATTTACTTTCCCTAGAGACAAATAATTTTAGAATAGTAGTTTTTTTTTTTTTATCAACATACAATATTTTATAGTCAATGGATGACAAAAGTTAGAACTTCAACCACAATTAAAAGATGCTGAAGGTCCAGGGTAAAAATAAAAAAAAAACGTCATAGAAAATGTAAGAACTTACTTTGTCTTCATTTCCTGACCGATTTTGGGATCTTTGATATGAATATGGCTCCTTGTATACAGGGGAGAGGAGATCTTCACTGGGGGTCTCAGGAATCAAATCAAATGCAGTGGTTTCCAAGTCATAGCTTGCTGGCAGAGCCGATGGTGCGGGCAAACATAAGTTAGGCCTTCCTTTTGACCCTCGGTTGCTGCCCCCTCTTTGTAGCTCTCCACTTCCTGTTCCAGAACGTTGAGAATTCGCCATACACTGCAAGATAAGAAGAATGTTACATTTTTTATTTCTGATGACAAAGGAAACCCTACCACTCTATATATTGTACATATAATTCTTGAAAAAGGGTCAAAGCCAGTTTTGAAATTTAAGCGCCCAATGCATTTAACCATAAATTTATTGTACTCTGATATAAAACAAATATTTGGAACGAAATTTAAGTGGTATAGGGGTGTTGACAAATTTGAGTACTCACATGGACAGGTTGTGCATATCCTGGTGAGAGTGGATCATCCTGAGGCGGTTCATTCAGTATAGCAAACGACTGCCAGTCTGAGCCGTGCGTGGTGCTGTGGGACTGACGGTTTGAGTTGGGCAACTTTCCTGCGGATGCCCAGGATTTTGTACGACTATCTGAGTTGAAAGAGCTCCTACAGCTTGCAGTCAACTGTGGAGGTAAAAGTTAGAATTTTAAAATGGGTGGACACTTTATTTACACACTCTGAGATGTATTATGCATGTGTTGATAAAGATAAATAAATGGTCAGACCATGACCAAACTATCATAAATCCACACAAGTCTCTCTCTGTAGTGCTAATGGTGCCATGAACACCCTGGCATCCCCCATTGTAAGTAGTCAAACTGTTTTAAAGTGGTTTGACTAATTACATGGGAGCCGCCTGGCACTGCTGCTGGACTCCACTACATCTGCCGGAGAATCAGACGTTCCTGCTTAGAAGCTTTCAATCAATTTTCATGAGTTAAGTCCCATGCCACCAGCATAGCTCAAACAAAGAGCTTCCAGCTCTCTGTCCGATGTAGTGGAGGCCGCAAGTGGGGCCCAGCTGATGCCAGGCAAGAAGTCAACCTTCCTAAAAATGGTTTAACCACTTACAAAGGGGGAGAGCCAGGTTACTGTAATAAGCTGTAGTGGTCATGGTTCTTGGAGTAATGCTTTAAAATATATGCCAAGCTACAAGGCTCTTCTACTCATGTAAGGGGGAGATTGAGGACCTTGATGTGAAGATCTCTCAAGCTTATTAAAAGGTAAATAAAATAAAACGTACAATGTATCTCCCATTAAATGAATGAAAGGATTGTTTGGCTTGATATTACATTGTTTCACTCTGTATCTGAAACAAGTATAGTACATACCTGATCATGCTGTGCAGAGTGTGATCCACCGAAACTGCTTGAACCTGAGAGAGTCGAGTCTCGGTTTTGCTGCTGAGCTCGTTTCAGGTTATCAATCCATTCTTCAAAGTCAAACTGAGTGAAGCAGGTCACTCGGATTGTATTGATGTACCTTCCTGTGGATGTAGAGCACGGTTACAATCTTGTGTCATTTAGCTAATTAACCTGCAATGGATCTAGGAATTTAACTTGCTAGTGGCCATAGTGACAACGTTGTATCATTTGCCCTAAATCAGAGCATACAAGGAGTTTAGGTACCCACAGGCACCAGTTAAAGTGACCTCTGTATTTACACAAATAAAATTCTACATCAGCAAAATTAAACTTTACAGTCAGTCAATAATCTTTACCTTCAATTAAGAAGGACTTCTTTTGCTTTTCAGCTTCATCAGAAACCACCCGAATGGCTTTTAGAGGCAGTTCACCCTGTAAACAGGAAAATAGGTAAGTTTATAAGAAAACACACAAAATAAAAAGAGCACTTTTAGGACATAATTCATAAAAAAGAATAATGTATATGGATTTTTCCCACATCATATAGAAACCAGTACATAAATCATAGAGACATAACTTGCTATAGTGCAAGAGGATCCAAACCCTCATTCTGCTGGGAGAGGGGGGGGGAATAAACACAGGTTTTTCATAGGTGCTGGTTCTATAGATATGGTTTGACGTTATGATTAACCCCTTAAGGACCAAACTAGAATAAAAGGGAATCATGACATGTCACACATGTCATGTGTCCTTAAGGGGTTAAGCTAAACGAACCACAATTCACAATAAAAAGGGAGTAATCCCGATCAGGTCGGTGTAATTTAGACTTTGGTTTCCTGTTCCCAGGCACACCCCTCCCTGTGTTGTGAGTCTTATGTTGATCACTCATAGTGACTCACAACAGGTTCCTCTGAATATAAAAGGTATATACGCAAACCTCTTATCTGATCCATCGCATACAGACCGGAATTATAGAATGTCAAAAGGTGCACTGATTTAAAAAGCAATAAAATGTAACCACGTATTATAGGATACCAACTATTGGAACGGACAATGAACTCAACATTGCAAAAAAAATTAATTTAACAAAAAATAAAAAATAAACTGCTATTTACAGCTATGATATTGCAGCAATGTTTTACTTACAAAACATTACATACAAAGTGAATATAAGTAAAAATATAACTCAAAACATTCAATTCAGTGTCCTGAACAGATCAGAGACCCAGCTAGAAAAGTTTTATTTTTTTTTGTTTGCGGTGGGTTGATCATTATCCTTGGCCCATACAAGGTGGGGTTAATTCACTAACCAGTGATTTATAATGTATTGAAATCAGAATTGTGAAACTAGATTTACCTCTTGGTGTTGGAATAATTTTCATCCAGGTTTTCATATGCAGCTATTGCGCACTGAATATGCGAATACTGCGAGTGATGGCGAATGGGAATAAACAGCACATAGAGGCAATTTGTTCTCCACCACATTGTACGAATAACTGTCTCCCACATAAGACAAAGCAGTCCTTACTTGGCCTCATGTACATGTTTTTATGGTGCTGGAATTCCAATAAAATTCCAACACGACCTTTAGGAATTTTTCAGAAACATTCTATCTTTGTGAAAAATTCAAAAGTGACAGTTCCACTTTAACTGGTGAAAGCGAGGGAGGTGGTAGGGGTCATTACAGCTTTGCCACTAGCCTAATGAGTTAAAGGAGGAAGGCGGGAATATATTTTGAAACTTAAAATCAGTCAGTCATTAAGTTGTTGGAACAGTTGTTACAATCAGTGTGGTATCCTAAACCCACCAGTAGAGATGTCGCGAACCGTCCGCGAACTTCTCGCGAACGGTTCACCACGAACCGTTCGCGGCGAACTCCGGTCAGCTGACACATCCCGGCCAATCTCCAGCAGACCCTCCCACCTCCTGGACAGCATCCATGTTGAAGCTGCCTTCAACATGGATGCTGTCCAGGAAGTAGGAGGGTCTGCTGGAGATTGGCCGGGATGTGTCAGCTGACCTGAGTTCGCGGCGAACCGTTCGCGAGAAGTTCGCGGACGGTTCGCAACTTCTCTACCCGCCAGTAGATTGTATCTGATCTGGATCTTTAAAAAACAAAGAATATTTCAAGGCTAAATACCATTCCTATCTGAAGTCCTATTTCTAGGTTCATTTTTGGGTTCTAATCACAGTAAATGGGAATACTTGTAAAGATTGCAAAAAAAAAAATTTTAAAAAAAAATAACCACATACCTATGCTACTTATCAGAGATAAGAACCTGCTTTTATTTGCACAGAGAATGATTCTTATCTCATATTTGCCAGATTACACTGTGCAGGTTAGCTATCATTATCTATACTTCAGCATATTAACAGGAATAAGACCTTTCCGTTAACACCTTCACAGCCAGAAGGGTCAAAAATGTTCAAGCAACGTCCTATTATAGTGAAATCATATGTAATCAAGTAAAATATGGTAATGTCTAATTTGCAAACATTTTCTAATTGTTATACAATGCCGCAGACCATGTTGGTGCTTTATAAATAATGATAAAACAAAGAAAAGAAAAAAAAAAAAAAAACACTACATCCCAAATTATTTTTGTTTTGTTTTAGCACCTGTTACAGGTGTGCAGTTGGTTAAAATATACTGGAGACTTGTAAGAAACTGAAGAGCAATAGTATTGGGGAGAGGGGAGGGTTAATCCTGTCTTTTTTTTGTACTTCACAAATCAAAAACGTAGTTGTCTAGACTCTGTCCTTCAAATAGCTGAATGAAAACATTTAAGAATTCTTAAGCAGACAATGACTGCCAGAGAATTATGAGATTTTTAACACAACAGCTGGAAAGCCAAATCTGCACACTCCCTGCTCAGTGTAACAATGGCGTATTAAACTCTAAACCATCTCTGTAAACTACATGAGTAATAGCCAACTCTAGTACTCCAGCCATTGTGGACGAGATGTTCCATGGTCCACAGTAAACAGATCATTGGATACTCTGACTAAATCACTATAGACATGACACATTTTAGCAATTGAAGTCAATAATGGACATAACACAATCCATACCTTGAAGCAAAGATTTTTTCCATCCTCAGAAAGTATGACCAGCGTGGACGGGTAAAGGACCAGTAGCCTTTCATTCAGCTCCTGCAGAAATTACAGGCATTAGAGGGCGCTAGAGAGCATTGTAAAAATTACACTTTTTCTACAGATAATAAAACGGAGATCAAAGGGACACCTTAAGCACTGCATCTGCTTCATTTCAGTAAACTGGTTATAGTGTCTGGAGTCCCTGGTACCATCATTTCATTCAGCATTAAACAGTTTTTAATGTTTTAATGTTAAACAAGAGTCTCCTGCAGAGCATCCCCTCTGTGTTGCTTTGGCTAATAAGGAAGTATTATTAGTATTTATGCAGCTTTATTGGGTCAAGGAATAAACAAACAAGGTTTTGATCGCATAGCGAGACAAACGTCATCCATTTTATTCCTGGACCCAACAAAGCTGCATGAATAAGAAGCTGTTGTGGTATTACAGGATCGTAGCCAGTTCTATAATGACCGAGTGAGAAAACAGACTCATGGACAAGGGATGCACTAACCTGGAATGGCAGGGTCTGAAGCTTGACTTTGGAGATGCATGCGATGGGTCCCAGAGATTCCCTCTGAGTCCCTTGCCAGTCATGCACAGGTTGGCTCTCAACAGATTTCCTGAGCTCCGACTTCTCCAAATTGCTGGTATTGATCACCTTTATAGGAAAGAGATAAATAAAACCGTAACATAAATACTTGTATACACACACAGTACAATAATAAAAACAATAATAATAATTGTGTGCCGATGATCTGTAATACAGCTTGCATATTTCCAGAACATGATATCATAGCAATTCAAGTTACTACATGAGCATTCTCTATACAGGTACTGACATTACCCACAACTGGCACTTAATGCCAATTAAAACAACAAACCAGGTCAGGCTTAGCCCTCTGGTAAGTCGAGGGTTGAGCAACAAAAAAAATAAAAAAATAAATGATTCATTCACCAGCAATCAAGATTATTTTAATAAATTGTAGCTATTGTGCCGTTTAAGGTTGCAGATAAAAAAATAAATAAAAAAAAAGCAGTTGGCTTTAATTAAGTAATTAAAAGTAGCTAATTTTACAAACGCAAAGCAAATAAACTCAACATTACAGGCTTACTCACTAAATGTGTTTTATTGCAGAATCTAGACTACTTAAAAATGTAGATTTGGCAATCCCTTGTCAATTAACTGTCTAGGGACTAGAACTCAGAATATAAAGTGATTAACAGGCAAACCCAGAGAGGGGGCACGGACAAGTATCGGGGCGTGTGACCAATACGGTTTTGCAGCTGTGCCAACAACCAAGGTATTGCCTGAGCCGGCAGCGTAAGTCAAGCTGCTTTGCTCACAGCTGTTGCTGCTGTTCAGGACTGTCTGTTCTCATAGCAGCTCCTTCTAAAGTTTCAGGAGACACAAGTGCAAAGGCAGAGCGGAGCATGGAAGGTGAAAGAGGGGGCACAGACAGGCTTTCCAGCATTTCACGCTTGCCAGTCAAGGAGGGAGAATCTTGATCCTTGTACCCCTGGTAGCTATCTTTATTTAGCACTACAAGGCTGCCACATGCAGCTACAAGCTACAATGTTTCTACAAAAAGCTAAATAGAGCTGCCTTACAGAAAGACGAACATCCCAACTTTTATCTCATCTGTGATTAGAATTGCTGCGCATGTGGTCAAAACAGGTTATATGAAGAACTCTGCAAATTCCAATATGCATACACACACACACGTTACCCACACGTTACCCACATGTTAAGGTTTTAATACCTTTGGTCCAATAAAAAAATTAGAAGCCGATACAAATTCACTAATAACTATTAGAATTTACAAACATTAAACTATACAGATTAAGAAGTAGGATTGCTTACTCCATACAGCAATTGAGATAAAATATGCTTTGTACCTACCCTTCCCCCCCCAACTCCCGAAAACTGGAACTGCTGATGTAAAATTAAGGGAACCCCAAATGGAGTGTTAATAATATGTTGCTGCCTACAGTGACAGCTGGAGCTATGTGTATGCCCCCTCTGTGCTAATCACAGCTGCATATCTACAGCCAACAGGTGGGATCAGCTGTCCCTGTCTGAATATTGTGCTGGGTGCTCATATAACCCTGCTTATTTTACCGAAGACCTCTAGCACAACAGGAACACACAACAGACAGTCTTGATCATTCTAGTCGCCATGTGTCTTCAATCAAAAACTCTACGGATAGAACAGTCAGACAAGAGGCTCCTAGAACAGGCTTCCCCAAACTCCGGCCCTCCAGATGTTGCTGAACTACAACTCCCATGATTCTCTGACTGAAACAGATAGGCTGAGAATCATAGGAGTTGTAGTTCAGCAACATCTGGAGGGCCGGAGTTTGGGGAAGCCTGCTCTAGAAGTAGTGGAGATCAAGTATATTACCTCTTCGGTGGGAAAGGAATCTAAGCTTCCTCCGTTGAGCTGGATCTGTTTCTCCAGGTGGTAAAGCCATTTCTGCAGCTCTTGTTGGTTTGCACAGTAAACAATCAGAGGGTTGAGCAAAGGGCCTGGAAAAGAAAGAAGAGAAACGATCCTGAACCGTGTTTTATGGAGCCGTCTCTTTACAAATACTTGAGTGGCTTGGTGTTAAAAAAAAAAAAAAAATTAGATCTGTAGTCACAGTTGGAGGAGAAGAGAGTTATTGATTTAATTTACTAAATAAGAGATGTCCATAAACTGTTGTAACTGTATTTGTTTATCCAGGAGATTGGAAAATTCTAAGGTTGTGGTTTCTAGATCAATATGACGACAAAACAACACATTTCTAGGTTTACATTATCAGTGTTCCTGTTCTATATGTGAGATAGAATTACAGGTAAAAATAAGTCCTATAGGAGTTGAAATATGGAGAAAATAACAAGTACCAAACTCAACAATGTTACTGGAGTCCCTTTACATATATGTGACTAACAGGCGTTCTCAAAACAGAAAAATCACAATAAATAAAGAAATAGAAAATAATCAGCAGAGGCATGCCATTGGTTTCCATGGGAATTATACGGGTGATCCAGTTTTCTATTTGCAATATTTTTACTAAATTTCAGGCATTTTGTTACATTATATTTGGTCATTGCCCAAGTGCTCCAAAGTGCAAAACCATTTATTGAAACCCAGCCTTGTATGGCCAGATCGTCCTCATAGACCCCTCCATAGTACACGGAATCAGCCCAGCTCTACATATACAGCTTAAACTGCACCCACACAAATACATCAGTTAATGGGCTAGAGAATTAGAACTCTGTTTGAAGGAAACAGTTGAACTAATGGAGCATGGGAAGATCAATGTAATCAGACTGATAGAACGTATCTATGTGTATACAGCTATTACACAGTTTCCTCCCTGCTGCTAAAGCAGTAAGTGGGTTCCCCAGTCTGGGGGCGGGTAGTAATTAAAATATTTACACCCCTCACATTACCTGTGATCCTGAAAGCATGCTCTTCCTCTGGCTTGGGTGGAACTTTAGATCTCTCTAACTTGTACACGCTGAGCTCTTTTAAAGGCACCAAACCCTGCACACACAAAAACACACACAGCAGATGATTAATATCAACAGATACATACACAGAACAAAGACAAAAAAATTTATTTATTATTTTAAATGGCGCTTTGCCTTATTAAAGTCTATGAGACGTTTTGTAGATAAACCATTTCAAAAGTTTTGCAAAGTTTTACAAACCATTTGAAAAGCTTATCAAATTATTTATTTTTTTAAAAAGGCATTTGTCAGCAGTTGAAAATAAATAAAAAACACTAATTTTTACACAACAAAAAAATTTTTTTTCAAAAAACACTAACTTTCTTTAACCTCTTAAGCACACGTCATGATTCCCTTTTATTCCAGAATTTTGGTCCTTAAGGGGTTAAGCATACACTTTTTTATCCACCTGATTTCTATCACTTTCAAAATGAAATGACCAAATCAAAATTAACACAGAGCACATATTGGTGCTAAATGCATATATGCTTTTTTACTAGTTTGACATGTGAAGGGCCAAATCACGTGCAAGCACATTGTACAGCGCTGCGGAGTTTGCTGGCGCTATATAAAATAATAATAAGGCGAAACCATAATGTGACTGATTTTGTATGAGAATATGGGATAGAGTGCCATAAATCGAGGACAGTTTTAATAATGTGTTATGGCCAAGGGGATTTTACAATGAGTCATTATGTACCAGATACCAGATAGCACATGCATAGGCAACCTTCGGCACAGCAGATGTTTTGGACTACACCTCTCATGATGCTTTGCCAGCATTATGTGTGTAAGAGCATTATGGGGGATGTAGTCCACAACATCGGGAGTGCTGAAAGTTGCCTATCCCTGCTCTAGCGCCTCAAGTATTCATTTTTGTGCTAGAATACAGGTATTGAAAATATGGAACGCATTTAATGAGAAACATGATGCTAATGATTTTAGCCTTTTTTACAAAATGAAACAGCTTTGGGGTTTTTTTTCTGGACA
This sequence comes from Pelobates cultripes, assembly GCA_933207985.1. Taxonomy (NCBI): domain Eukaryota; kingdom Metazoa; phylum Chordata; class Amphibia; order Anura; family Pelobatidae; genus Pelobates; species Pelobates cultripes. The sequence goes on along the minus strand of OW240921.1, from coordinate 100,185,035 downwards.
GCCTTCATCAAATTGTGATATATATTGAATGGTCATGCCCTAAGAGCTCTGGAGATCTGGACTCTCATTAAGCTGCGCAAATGGTGGGAACCTCCACAATAAATATAACGTATCATTGGAAGGTCTGGTTTAAGATGCATCCCTTTCTTTGAAGCGATCGGAGAACATGCAGGCTTGCAATTTCTGGTGTCTGTTTTTCGAGTCTGTTCTTGGAGATAATAACTGCTTATTATACTAGATTTGAAAGTAAAAACAGCCATGCAGCAGAACTGTAGCAAAATAACAGAAGCCTTTAGACGGGTGCAATCTAAATTCTTTGAAAAGGCATGTAGAATTTAAGAAAGAGGTCACTGTAAACCGTAACAATGTGATATACAGTTACGGAGGTCCAGATGAAATTCATAAAGAATAGGCTATTTAGATTATAGAGAGAGCTTAATCAGCTACATTAAAAAAAAAAAAAAAAAAAAAGATACCATGGTTTGGGTGTACCCTTTCTGTACCACGGTGCAAGGCTGGACTGGTTTGTTACTATAATCAGAAATACACTTGGAGAAAAACATTGCCACTGTCTGTTTATGTTTGTGTTATTTCAAGTCTCCACAAAGAGACTAAATGCTGGGGGGAGTTCAGATATGATGCAAATTAGACAAGAGGATTTCTAAATCACAGTTGCCTAGATTTTATTATTTTCCAATAGGAAACATCAAATGAACAGGAGCTATGCATTATTAAGAAATAAATAAATAAAAACACAATTTTATTTAATTGTTAGTTGGTTATTCAAGTCCGCAATGAAACATCTAAACTAAACAACTAAAATCCCAGATAATTTTTCTTTTTTGAGATTAGAAAAAAAAAATAAAAAAATATCCACACGCCTACATTCTTCGCTGCCTGCCAGTTTCCAAATCCTACATTGTTTGCGTTAAAATGTTATACTTTACAGAGAGATTAACATGAGAAATAGGAAAATATTGAAGATTCGAGAGGCACAAGGTCTGTCTTAAATCCAAATAAAAGCCTATGCGACCTTGGATGTGTGTCTCCTGCCCCAATCTTACTGAAAACATTTTAGTTAACCCATTAAAACAGACTGGAGTTAGGAAAACTCCTTTATAGCTGGGGAAACACAGCAGGTCATCTTTCAAAAGGATCTGTCTAATCTAGTATTATCTTAGGTTATCACTGGGATAAAGTAAGTAAAGATAATGGTGAGAACAGAAAATAAAAAATGGACAATACAGCAGACACCATGAATAGACCTGCATTAAACAATCTAATATCAAGTCATGTGGATGTGTACAGTGATTTTTAGTGTATTTCACCATTGTGGCATTCAGATATCATCAAGCATGTGTATACGTGGATGGGATAATAAATTATAGGTAATAAAAACACACACAATTGAAGGTATATGAGAGGTCCAAAACAAACCTATCAGAGTAATGTTGCTCTGACTCGGATTGACGTGAAATCACATTGTATCATGTTCTTAGGAAGTTGTGAGTATGAAACATCTCCTCTCCCCTCCTCCCATACGGTGACAGACTAGACATGACACTTTAACAAAGGATTGCAAGAAGATCTATGAATAGGAAAGAGGCAAAAATAAATAAATAAATAATACACCCACCTGATAGGTCAAGCCAGTGGGCCCGCGAGACTGGAAATACAGGTATGACTGGAACAACTCCAAATAACAGTCATTGACATCCTGCAACAGAAAAATATATAAATAAAATATTTGAACGAGAAAATCCCCCCAAGCAAGACCGGCCTGATATTCCGTAAACACCAGCTCCCACCATTAACAAAAGAACATCATTGCAACGGTTGGTTTGGAATCAATATGAAACTGCCTGAACTAGGACAAAGGTTAGGAGACAGGATTCAGACTAAAGCGCTCAGACAGAAATAATTAATAATAGTTACGTTTTACTTCGGTGATTTCTTCAACAGTTTGAAGAGGTTTAGAGGCAGTCGGATGATACTGAGCAAACATGTTTTATTTCATTATTTTTAGGAATCCCACCAGTTTTTATCTGCTCAGAGCAGCAATACAGATTAAAATGACAGCAATGTCACATGACATTTCATGCTGTACCCACAAGTCTAATCATGGCACATGCCAAGTCTTTCACCAGTTAACTCGCCTGGTGTCAGACAGTGCAGTATTCCATTTATTTGTAACAAAGTTACCGTAGATTGGGAATATTCTCTCTATAACGAACACAGGTCACTCAGTCGACAAGACCAAGAAAGTAAATATTACTCCAGCTGGCGAGAAATAACTGTTTGGGTGACGGGGCAAGAACACAACGCAACCACCTCTTGGCAGTGAACGCATTAGTGATACCTTCCAGGTAGACAGAAAACCTTATCAGCCAGACACAAGCTCAGAGTCCAGGCTGCAATGGGAAATGAGTCACACATTGTAGAGGTGTGGATGTCACAGGTGAAGACGGGAGGGGCAATGCTTGGACTCTTTACAGGAAAGCCTGATATCAACAGCTAACTTTTGATTTAACCCTTCTTACCTCTGCAATGGATGGTGGTTTAGTTTATTGCAGGGTACCCACCAAAAAAAGTTTTAAGCCAAATTAGAAGGGATATATACACATCACTTGCAGGTGATTCAGTTGTTATCCTTTAAGACCAAGTGTATTAATTCCCATCATTCTACAGGTAGTGGAAACGTGACTTTACAGTGCCTTATGGTGAGGAGTGCTGTATGTGCCCACAGGAAGTCCACACAAGCCATTAATCATACTCCATGATCAATACAAGATAAAGACTGTTTTTTCCCCAAGTACTGTACTTGGAAATATTTCTGCTGACAATGCCCAGTTTGATACTCCTGGTTCTCATGTAGCTTTTAGTAAAATTACCTGGCTGTGCTGGAAGCGGAATTTAACTTTGGAGTAATGAATCATTTGCCCCATATTCCGGACAATCGTTTTTTTCTTCCCCTTACGGAAAATGCTGAGAAATCTTTGGTCCACGTTGTCCTTTTGTACATCATGATTTCCAATGTCCTGTTCAGGGAAAAAAAAAAAAAAAGTTACACTGCATAAATGAGTAATGGATGAGGATATTTTGAGAAGCCGGTACAGGTTTTGGCTACCAGATCGATGGGATTAAAGACTGTTCCATAAACAAAATAAATGAGTAAATTGTAATACCATGCTAAAAGCCAATCCCCAAATTCACAGATCTGAAGAAGACATTAGCACTTTTTGTTCACATTTACCTTACCCATCTTGGTTTCTGGATACAACTCTACTATGTAGGTGTCAAAATATACTTTTAATTTCAATGCAATCTATACAGCTTTCAAGTGGATCAATAAATCAGAAAATGCCACTAGTGAAATACAGTTTTTCTTTAAGAGTTCTGCGTATTTGCTTTCCATGAACCCACTCAAGTGGCAGAACTTTAAAATATAATGGACACCACCTTTGTACTATAACCACTACTGCCTGCTGTTGTGGTTATGATGTTAGCATGGCAATGGCATTGCCTCCCTGTTCTGTGTTAAACGTTTTTCAAGCAACTTGACACAAACAAGGTTCTCCCCGGTACCAGCAGCCCAGCCACAAGTTCTGCAAATGCTTTTAAATGTTCTGAACAAGGACTCAAATGCTCTGGTATTAGCTTGACAACCTATTTATGTCAGGTCATATCCAGTACATTTAATTTAACAAAAATTACATTCATGTCACATATGTACACACTTGAATCACAACTGGTTTGCATTGCACAGTAACTAATGTATTGTAGACAGTTTATTTAACTCAATGAAGAGGACATACTGGCTTCAACCACTGGAAACCTAATTTTGGATACCAACATGGGTGTGAAGTACTACTGTGTTGAACAAAAGACAAAAACTACAGGTCACCAATTTTCTTTTAATAACCGGATGGAAACAAATCGGAAAATCTGCAAACACTTCATTCTAATGCATAGTCGTATACCCCATCACGAATTTAAAGGAACACCTGCTAAAACAAATTATGCATGAATAGTTTTGGAAGTGTTACAACAGTATTTAAGAAATATCTCAAACACAGAAGCCAAGTTTAAGAAGGTCCTGCTATTACCCAAAGGATGCCTTTCAGATTTAAGCTGAACATTGACACACTAATTCCAGAGGCTGGCAGGTGGGTTCTTTGGAAAACTAAAAAGGCACTTCTAGCGAGACTTGTTCATATTACAGATCCTATATCTGGTTGCATGTAAAATTAGCAGATACTGCAGAAATCCCGATTGAAGGAACTTCCGGCTCAGTATTTATTGAATCCTGCTAACCCGTTAACGCGCCTCATTTTCTACAAAAAAAAGATCTGAAGTATCGGTTTCTGCGAGGCAGAGGGATTATAGGCTTTCTTTAATAACCATCACATTGTCCACGGTTGTACTGAAACTGAAGATCCAGATGTGCTTGAACGTCCAATTATGGTTAAGTTGAGTGTTTCCTACACAAATATAGAACCCACATAGGTATACTGCTTTATTTAACGTTGATCACGAAAGCGTGCATTTTCAGAACAGATTCCCACCATCCCTCCACACCTACAATCTGTAATGTGTGACCTCGGCTAATCCCTAGACAGATCACAGACAGATTGTTGTCAAAATGTTACCAGATTAGCAAGGTACACAGGCATTTAATGTTTGAGGACGCACAAAAGCCTAAAAGTTATAAATAGAGGGAGCTTTGAGCTTTACACAAATGCTCTGAGCTAAATTGTTCTTTGCAAACAGCATATAAACTCAAAGACAAACCCTGGATCCAACACAAATCACACTTCAACATAACCAATGAGTAACAGAAAAAATATTAACACTAAACAAGTGGGTACGTGCCTAAAGTCCTTTAGTAATTTAAAGTTTTTAAATATTATTTCATACTATGGCCATTGCTATGTAGGTCAATTTCACATCTAAACATGAAATGTAAAGAAAGTGGGCGACGAGATTAGAAGTGCAGTTGTGATCGAGCCACACAGCAATGATTTGGGGGAATGTAAAAGTAATTTGGGGTGTTTTCAAGAATAGAATTCTTTTAATGTACTTGTAGGTAAAAGCTGCAATTTTAGGAACAGTCATTTGCACTTTATTTAGCAACTTTCTAATGTTTTGTTAAACACAAGCAGTCATTTTACGTATGCTTGTACATAAATGTATTGATATGTTAAATGGCACAATTTCGGTTACATTAAGTTAGGTTTAGTCATGTCATTTTTAGCAGATAACACACACACGCCCTGTTAATTGGACAATATCTAAACTCAATACTTGAGTTAATCCTGTATAGGTCAGCAAAAGTGTTTGCTTGTGAATTATCACCCGATAAAAACGTGAGTGACTCAACACATCTGGGGGGGTATTGAAACATCTTTGGTCACACGTGGATGTTCGTCATTAGATCGATATTGTATGACGGCGTCAACAACAGTGTAAAGGGAACAGCATTGACTAGCACGGAACTTCTGATTAAATAATCAATCACTATAATGAGGCAGAATGTTATAGTACAGCGCGCCACTTTAATACTTGGGTGCAAATATTTCACAGTAATTATAAATACATTACAGAGAGGGTGAAGGGTGAAAAAGGAAACAAATGCCACTCGAGGTATGTGAGTGGAGGCACACTTGTATAGTATATTAATAGCTGCAACTGGGGTGATGGGAGCACACCCCAACATGACACACTGCAATTATAAAAATTATACCGTGGGTTCTTGGGGGATTCTTGCCTTTAAATTGCAGGTGTCCTATATTTGAATCAAATCTTGGCAGCAGCCAGTGGACTTACTGGATAGAAAGTTGGAATGCTGAATTAGGAAAAAGGATAGCCCTCTCCACCCAAGAATGTCCTTCACGCTGAAAGCAATGTCATAGGACACTGTAAAATGGGGATTTAAACACACAGCATGGCTACATTGCTGGCTTAACATTCAATAGGATGAATGGACTTTGAAGACAGCACTGTATGAATACACGGAGACCAGGGAATAATGAGCGGTTTTCTTACAGTCCCTTGCTGGGGACAGAAAAAAAAAATAAAAAAAAAGATGCCAAGAGTTTATTTTCGTTAGGTAATCTTTTAGAAAACTTTATGTTTTGTAATGATTTGTCTTAAAGTTACACTATAGGCACCAAAACCCATTTCATCTCATTAAATGAGTTATAGTGCCTGGAGATCCAGGTACTGTCCCTCCATTCAGCGTTTAATGTTTTTCAAGCAATAAGAGTCCCTGGCTTCACAGAGTCCGACCCCCACTGGAGGTGTGGCTAAGGCAGAGCTTACACACTTCCTTGTAACCATAGACATCCATACCAGCAATGGGTGCTGTGATAGGGTGAAAGAAGTCAGCTGACACGCTCAGCCAATCACAGCTGCCCTCAAGATAATGCTTCCTCACTAGTCCAAACAGCACTGAGGGGTTGGGAACTCTTGTTTATCACTAAAACATTAAAACTGGTTTTAGGTTGAAATGATGGATGGCACTAGGGACTCCAGACACTATAAGCACTTCAATAAAATGAAGCATTTATAGTGCATCTTTTTAATAAACTTTCTGTATTTACAATATATATGAATTTATAGCTTTGATTTGCATGCTTTTTAAAGTCTAAGCTTTTATATACACACACACACACACACACACACCACATTAGAATTATAGTTTGCCAAGACACAGGACCAGCATTCGTCGTCAGTCTAGGCCCAGGACATATTTGAAAAATTAGAGAAATCTCAATGTATCCATCCTGGTAAAATATTTTATAAATAAATAAATGGGATAGAGAACATCCTATGTCATGAGATGAATAACATCACAGCAGGGGATTTTCTACGGTAGGAAAATACCCATATTTACTAATTTTCCTTCCATTCCTTGTTATTAATTCTCTTTACACACTGGTCATTATTTGTATGTATTTAAATGCATACTGTATTGTAAAGGATAAAGTGGGCTTTTAGATCATGGTAGCTGATTATTTCCCTATTTTGTGACCAAACATGGGATATTAAGAGGTTACACAAAGTGGTCCACGTTTATTAAACCCCCACGTTATTCACCTGGATAATCTTATGGGCTCCTCATTTTAGATCTTCCATTCTTGGCCTAGTCTGCTAAGAGCAGTAAATAGGTGCTAATGTAAGGATTGTATTTAAGTGAGGTTAAAGGTGGATTTACGCATTAGCTTAAAAAGGACTCCTTCCTTTTTGTTTAATAGGAGCAATGAGTTTTTCCCTAGGATTTCCTCAGTTTTCACTAATTATGTATACCAACCATTTTAAACACAGAATGTTAAAAGAACTGAGTGCATCAGATCCTGTCTAACACTTGCCACCAAGTGTGAGGCAAGGAGACAAGGGAAATTGTCCTTTTAACACGTTTAAGCCAGTCGTTTCGGAGCCACCAAGCAGAGCACAGCAAACAATGGGTTTTGTAGCAAAACAGCTTGAATTCCAATCAACCTTGACATCAAATAAAATAATTTTTTTTTCCCTAAAGAGATCACACTTATTGTCTTATCACACTGCTGACCAAAATCTAAACGTTTGCCTCTTCCATTTGGCCTACTTTTAAATTTAAATGGGAATTTTTGATTTTGATTTTTTTTTAATACTGAAATGATTTGTAGCAGCTTGCCATGTAATAGAATAATCGGGATCACTTGAGAACTAAATACGAAAGAAGCAAAGTCACTTTGAACACACAAATTAAGGGATTACCAATGTTCTGCTTAATTTCCTGGAATGATGGGGAGGGGGGCAGGGATCTTGGGATTTTGCTTTTATCAGAAATTAAATGATCCCTAAAGGTTCAGGGTACACACACTGAATTTGGGATTTTTCTCTGTAATGCGACAGATCCGTAAAGCACAAAGGAAGAACTGAAAAACCCCAAATTTTAGGTTCCCACGCCCCTCCTTCCCAGAACATATGACTAAACAGCTTTTCCTGCACTACAAAATAAAATCTGCGTGCCTGATGAGATGTCCCACGAAGCCAGGATGATTACAAACACCCAACCCTATCTATACATTGCATAATGACAAACAGGTTTATGATCATCACTACCTGGGATAATTGGCTTTTAATTTTAAATAAAGATAGGAGTGTCCTTCATTAATGATAAACTCACTAGTCTGGTTCAGACACTGCAGGAATGTGTGCAGATAATCTCTGTCAACACACGTACGTGTGTTTTGTGGCTGCCGTGTAGTAAGCGGTCCAAGTATCCAAACATTTACAAACCCAACAGGCCAACTTGAGCCCTGTAATTGTTGAACACTACATTCTCATAATGGGAACCCACCCATTGTGAATGGAGACCCTCGTCAATTAAAACATAATCTGACAAATTCCATTTTAGCTTCTGCAGACTGTGATTGTGTTACAGACTACTAACAGAAGCAGTCAGGTATATGGTAAAGGTGCTGTAGTAAACGCTCATCACCAATACGGCCATGTTTTCAGACAGCCAGGTCATCACAGGTATGTGTTGCAACCTGCTCTGCTGAGATATATGGTCTTAAAAAGAGGACTGGGTGAGTCATACAGAAACCAGCCCGGGGAATTCCTCCCCCCCCCCCCCAACCCCCGATTAGTTAAATAGCCCATTATGCGCTCTTGTTTTATTCTAATACAATAAACACTGCCAATGAATTTGTATACCTCAACTACCACCAGTAAATATCAATTCAGCGTAATGTTGCTGGTCCACATAATTTAAAAATAATAAAAGACTAATAAGTTACAATTTAAAATCGAGAGACTGTAGGAATATCAGTAGAACCAAAATCTTTTATTTTTAGTTTTTGCATAATTAAAAGGCGTATAACTTTTCCTAAATACACAGAGATAATTTAAGGAACAGTCTTGGCACCAAAGTCACTACATACAGGGGTTTTGGACAAAATTAGATTCAATAATTGAATCTATTTTGCGTCTGGTGTTGCATGCAAAGTATGTCAATGTTGGACACTAGGTGCACAGTCAGTGCTTCGGTAGCTTGTGACAATTGCCGCGCATGTGTCCCCAATGCTTCCCTATTAAAAAAAAGAATCAATCATTTGATTGAACAAAAGTTATAACTAAGCTTAAAGATTCACTGTAGATAGTTGGGATTTCAGAAAGGGATCTGTCTCAGTGCTGGATTATAAGCAAATTTAATAGCCTTTTTAAACTCTGACAAGTAGCCTAAAACAATTAAAGTGGCAATTTCACCATCTGGGGACTTTGTTGGTGGCTGGTGAGGTAAGATTTACTTACCTGAACTTGTTGCGGATACGGTGTGTCCTTACTTCCGGTCCTTTTCTGCTCCTGGTGACAGGCATCACTGATGTACTCTCGCGCATGCAAGAACCACAAGATGTGACTTGTAAAAGTCATTTGAAGGTCCAGCTTTTTGGTCAATGTTGCCAAAAGTAGGCTTGCACATATGACAAAGTTTACAAACCTCTTGTAAGTGGCTGATATAGTGAATATATCCATAAGCACATGGTGATGGGCTGAACAAAATTTAGACCAAAGTAGCCTATATTTTGTCTTTATATTGAACACAGTTTATCATAACTTACAGTTAGGTGAATAAACCCCTTTATCCTTAAAGGACCACTCTAGGCACCCAGACCACCTCAGCTTAATGAAGTGGTCTAGGTGCCAGGTCCCTCTAGGATTAACCCCTTTTTTTTTTTTTTTTTTAAATAAACATAGCAGGTTTATAAATGGATTAATCCGGCCTCTAAAACCTCTAGTGAGAAAATCACAGTGAGAAGACGCCAGCATCCATAGGAAAGCATTATGAATGCTTTCCTATCAGACTGGCTGAATGCGCACGCAGCTCATGCCGCTCATGCACATTCAGCCGAAGAGGACGAGAGCTCCCCGCCCGGCGCTGGAAAAAAAATGTAAGATTTAACCCTTTCCTCGCCATCCAGCCTGGCGGGAGCACCCTCAGGGCACTATAGTGGTCCTTTAAAAGTGATAAAGGTTATAACAAAAAAATTAAATAAAAAAAAAAACCTTTAGTCCTTAAACTGCTTCCGCAATAAACCTGTTCCAATATTTCTATCTCTGCATTCTTTCCACTATACAATTCCTAGATTGCAAAATACACATTACTGCTGAAAACACAGTCTCACCTGCTCTGTCCTAAGAAAATCCCCCTTGATGTTTTTGAACAAAAAGAGGAAGCTGAATCAGATATGAGGAATTTGAGTAAGTTATAATAAAAGGTGATCTACGGTAATTTATTTATGATAAAAAGAAAAGCTCCAGAGAATAACAAAATTATACATTTCTAGAATTTCTTGATAGTTATGATACATAAATACAGGATTCTCATAGAAACATAGAATGTGACGGCAAGTAAGAAAACATTTGGCCCATCTAGTCTGACCAGTTTTCAGCCCCAATGTTTTGGCAAAAAAAAAAAAAAAAAAAGATAAAATAGGTGAAATTAATGTTACACATTTCTTAATTGCGCATAATATCCAAACTATACCAGTTCTGATTTTAATAGCGTTTCACCGATGTTAACCTTTCTTTTAGAACAGGGGTGTTGAGCCTCGCCCTTACATCTAGTAACAGGATTCCCATACTTCGGTGACAATCAATAGAAATATATCCCAACAGTCCTAGAGGACAAGGTTAGACGCCCCTGCCTGAGGGCGTGGATACATATGCAACTTTTTTTCACAGTAACAAAATCTATAGGAAAGTTCACCTAATATAAGTAGCGGTGACCTCTATAAACACAATTTATACAAGCAACTGTCAACACAAATTACGGTTTCAGTTCAGACAGCTTCAGTGTGCGACTACCAATCGACAGCCAATTGGTGAAGGATGCAGAGACTGACAGCCAATGAAATCTGATTCTATTTTACAAGCATTCCACCATAACCTTCAAAAAATGGCTTCACTGCCAGACGCAGTAAATACTGGTAAATACTGGTAACTATGCATTGTAACAAACCTAAACTCAGCCGTCTAAAAAGGAAAGTTGTTACAAGACGACCCCCTTAGTCCAAGCAGGCTGTCTCTGAGTAATATAGAGTAACAAGGAATACTGAGGGCCTATCCCAAATTCCAGGCATAGATGGGTATGCACATGCAAGATAACAGAATCCAGAGCCACGGTTAACACTTTCCTTCCCAAATCGCCAGACTATGCATTGCTTCATATAACTCCCAAAGAGTTTTTTTTTTTTATGCACTTTTTAAAAAAAAAATATATATATATTTTATATTATTTTTTAAAATACGCTTCTCTTGCATGCGCACATTTTTAGATATTTATCCATTTACATCCAGACAATCCATTCCCTTACACAGATAATTAAAGTACAATTATACATGTATTCACGCAGAGACTGTAAGACTAAGTTGATTTCTTTACTAAAAACAAAGACTTGAAGTACTTTAACATCATCTTAGCTTGGAGACACAAATTATTTAAAAATTATATTTCTGACAATTACAAAACAAACAACTTTAATACGTATATATAAATAATGGACGGCCACGGTTTCTTACCTTCCCTGGGATGTAGTGCAGAATGTTGTCCGAATTTGTCACTCTTCCAACGCCACTTTCATTCCCAAACAAATATGTCCACTTAGTTCTGCTGTCTTGCCTACAAAAAGACAGGGTGATGAAATGCTTTGCACACAATCCTTTCATCGCTAGCTGCACACAAGCATTTGTCGTGAGATGTTTGTTATGAGATGTCATATTGACACCACGAGCAATACAGGAGGTTAAACGCTTTAAAAGAGATGTTTATATGAGGAGATACTAAACTACCCATTCCTTTATTAGTTATTGTCCCCCTAAAACTTAAAAAAAAATTGGGAGATGTGCTGCATGGAAATTAGTTGAGTTCATTTAATGGTTTGTGAAAAATAAAATAAAAATTGCCTTCACTATGACAAGCAATATTGAAGACTAGAATTGCCTAATTAATTACATCTAATTATAAGCAATGCTGTAGGAAATTTTATCATAATATTGCTAATAAAATGACAAGACAATGGTCAGCAAACATAGTCAGCTTCATTCTGCTAGGAAGTCCAAAATGGCTGCTTCCATGAGTCCAGTTTTGCAGATTTATTTCCATATTTAATTTAAAAAGTCAAGCAAAACAGAAAAAATTATTTGATAACAAGTGACACTACAAACCTTGTGAATGTTATAATGCATAATCTAATCTCTAAAGCAATCTTTTGCAATAGCCCTTTAAGGGTCACATTATTTAACCCCTTAAGGACCAAACTTCTGGAATAAAAGGAAATCATGACATGTCACATGTCATGTGTCCTTAAGGGGTTAAAACACACTGTTCAATTATTTGGGCACAACATGATGTAAGAAAACATGAAATGAATTATCAATACAGAAAAAAAAAGTTACAAAACTAAACTGATGTATTGTGCCTGGTTTAATTATACCAGTATCCAGGGAGCTTTGAATGTGTTTAGGCCCAATCTTGGAACGATATATAATAATGCTGAAATATACCAAATTTTATTACAAGGGCACATGCACATTGACAGGTTTAATATACAGCACCAGGCATTTTTAACAGACAGGGAAAGATTACAGGGGCTATTTAATGATACAAAGTAAACAGATAGGTCAGACTGAACAAGTCTAGATAAGAATGTTTTAGTCCTGCCTGGCAATACAAATATCACGAAATTCCAACAGGGTTGGTTCTTTAAGCCATCATTTGTTGGGCAGAGTTGATTCCCAGACACATAATCAGACAAGCAAAAAGATCTCCAATTCACTGCTTGCAATGGTATGCAACAGTGCCCTGCTTATTGGACAGAATTTCATACCGAAGTCGCCTCAAACTCCTTGTTAAATATGTCAAAAAAGGGAAACCTCTCACTCTCCACTGGCAAAGAAATACCCAGAAGTTAACTTCTGTAAGTCATCGTCTTAATTTGGAAGATTTTTTTTATTATTTATTTTTAGTGGTTTAAAAATAGTGGTAGTGATATGCAACTGCCTCCCAGTAGAGTCGGTAGATATAATATAAAAAACAAAAAAAAATAAGATATAAATTCTAGAGAAAGAAAGCAATGGTTAAAGTACCAGTTTGGGCACCATAACCAGTTCATCTTTAAGTTGTTATAGTGCCAGAAGGTCCCTGGCGCTGCCTCACCTTTAGGGGGTAAACTAATGACAAACTTGTTAACCCCAAAATCTGTGTTACAGAGCAAAATTCTCTGTCCTTAAGTTTTCTGAAATCCTATATAAAAATGGAAGGATCAGGCATCATTGGGTTGGCGCGATGCTGATCAGCTTAGAGCGCCAGCTGACCGTTCTAAGCCAATCAGGGGAACCCCCTGGCCAATCCTTCCTTTATGATTATTATTGTATTATTTATATAGCGCCATCAGATTCCGTAGCGCTGTACACTTTATGTAGGCTTTCAGAAAGCGGAAGGACAGGAGGCAAAGCAATCTAGCGTTGTAACACAGACTTTCGAGTTAAACAGTTGATGAACGGTTTAACCTCTGAAGGCGAGGCTGCGCCAGGGACCCCATGGCACCATATCAACTTCATTTTGATTAAGTTGTTGTGGTGCCCAAACTGGTGCTTTAAGATTTTACTTTTGGAATAAAATACTCACACTTGGCATGCCAGAATGCTATCTCTGCAAAATTTCACTTAGCGACCATATAATAATTTTAAAGTTAAATATGCTTCTATCATCACTATAGTCTGTAAAATCTCCTATGTTTGATCATTAGCATTTAATTAGCTCTAACATTTTCCACAGCACTTTACAGACAGATAAAAATAATGTTGACATACAAAAGAACGCCCTGCTTAAACGAGCTTACAAGCTTTTATATTTGTACTTGGAAATATATGCATGCCAAACGTTTAATGCCTCAATGGGAGAGAGAGGAAAAAAAAAAAAAAAACTTAAAATTGACCACCACCTATTTAATATACTAACAAAAACAAAACAAACAAAAAAAAAAAAAAAACACCCACATACGTACAAGAACATTGAAGAGACACATTTATTTTATATTATCTCCTAATGTGTTACTCACTTGGAATAAGCCCTAATGCTTAGTGAAAATGATAGAAGCTGTTTAATTTTTCTTGAAACCCATTTACACCAGCAGCCCTTGTATGAACACAATCCAGTGTATGTGTAAACAGTTACAAGTGATTGCATTATTATGGGGCAATTTAGCACAATGAATGCAGGGACTGCCAGAAACTAAGGGTGGGGGAGGGATGCAGCTCTAGGGCCCCTGGGGTATAGTAGTCCAGTATTCAAATTCAGATGAAACCCAATTAGAAACCTTTTGGCATGCAAAAAGGGTTATCTGTATTAACCTTTTAACTGCCAGATGGCTTGAAACATTACTTCCACAAGCTAAGAAGGACCTCTCCTAAACCATTAACACCTTTTGTTGTGATCTCAAAGTTTATATTTGTATTATATATTTATTTTTTAAATTCCCTAGGGATTTAATAATAAACAAGGGAGGAAAAAAAAATAACCACAGCAGCACATGTAAAGTTTTTAAATGCCCTATCTTGTTATGCAAGTTCAGTCTTGGAATAGAAACAGACAAGCAATCAGCTGAAACTTTGTTTTAAAAAGGCTTTTACCACCTACTGTTTCCTTGTGCCTGAATTGTTTTGTCACAGTTACTTGTAGGTCTTGTTTGACCATTGCACAGCGCTGCAGACCACGTTGGTGCTTTTCAAACAGCAGCAGGAGAGTTTTCCAAGTAGTTACCTATTCTTTTGCCAATAGACTAGATCAGTCTGTCATACAGCTCAGGCAATAATAGAAAGGGCTACTTGTTGATACGTCATTTTAGAAAATCACTGAGCGATTATTCACTAAAATGAAAATTGCACACAGAATTTCACTTTTTAACCTAAAGCGGGTAAGCCGTAAATAAATAAAAAGCTTAACTGTTTACATTTTTCCAATTCAGCTATTTTGATTTAAAAAAAAAAAAAAAAAAAAAATTTGAAAATTTCATGGTCAATTCTCCATTTGGTGAATAAACTTGGGTATTGTTACATAAATATACAGATCACATCTTCAAGTCTTGTCACATACTCCAACCGATCAAGGACCTCAATAAATAACAGTGAAAAAAAAAAGTGATCAGATGGACAGGACAATATAATTTGAGTCCCAGAACTGGTCAGTTGGGCCACTGTAAAAGTTCATCTGATCACCAGAGCCCAGAAAAGCTAAGGCGGTAGTTAGAACATTTTTTGGAAAGCTGATCTGTCAGTCATGACAATAATTCAGCCAGGCAGCTAGAGGACTGCCAAAATCTCTCACCCAAGAGGTTCTGCAATAGGTGTGGTGCATCAGCAGAACTAAGCCTAGAAACAGATTATTCAGCACATCCAACATACAAATACAGTATCAGAGGTTTCACTAAACTGCAAATTGTAGCAAGCTAGAATTCAACATTGCAAAATTATTATTATATTTATATAGCGCCAACAAATAATTGAGGCTAAAATAGGCAAACTGTTACTCTAGGAGTAAAATTGGAGATTTTTTCCCCCCAGATCAGGTGATTGCCTAAATCTTGCCATTAGGATTTTAGTTCTCAAGTATTCAAAGATCGGAGAAGAGCAGCACATAACACAACTACCAGAATTGATAGATTTCACCTTTATAGTACACACTACCAAAACACCAGTTCAGAAACTCTACCTGTCAATTATTAAGACTCATCACTAATGAAACTCATTTAGAACCCCAATTAAACAAGACTTTAACACTAAAATGTTAGACTGTCGTGTCACGTGACCCAAGAATTCAAACTCAAATCAAATTGTACTCTCAGTTCAAGAATTAGAAAAAAAAAAAAAAACAAGAGAAATGACAAATAAATGAATAAAAAATAAAAAGTTATACATTTCTCTAGGGTCAATAATAAAGAATTCACATTTGGGCAATAGATCAACATACATTTAAAGTAGTAATTATATTATTATTTTAAAGTGATGCTATAAAACACACACACACACAAAACACATTTAAAAAAATAAATAAATAAAAAAAACACAAATCAATAACATGTTAGTCTATATATTACCTATAAACTATAATGTATATATTTTTTTATTTTAGTATTTTTCCCATCTAAGTTTATTTAAAGTTGTAGATTAACCCTGTGAGTGCCAGGGCTGGATCCCCAGCCTATAACTTACTCTTTGCCTGGCAGGGAGTTCTTCCTGCTGAACGAGTAACGCAGCTGACGGTGGGGCTGGGGGATGCAGCTCAGGTTCCCCATAGTGAGAGTTCCAAGTCCTGAGTGAGACTGGCCCCTGTGCTCCCAGTGTTACTGTATCTCATCCTCGTTTCCGCTCACACAGGCCCATGTGGGAGGCTCCCTGTGAGCAATCACACGCTGAGCCAGCCCCGGGCAGCAGGGCTCCCAGGGCAAAGCGTGCTGCAATGGGAGTGGGGTGTGGAGAGGGAGGTTATCTCATCCACTCACACTGGGAGGGATTGGATTACCTGAGATACATGTATCACTGCTCCAGCTACATTGTATGAAAACAGGGCTCCCCTGAAAACGTATATCTAAATAAAGTTAGTTTATCTATTGCTGGTGATAACACTGACAGGATTATTCTATTAAATGTGAATCATAAGGAATGGGGCCTGACTTCAAAGCAGAGTTTAATCACTTACAGGGATATTTATTAAACCCCAAACTTTTGCAAATTAAATCTAAATGGCAACATTGAGGCTTAAAAAAGCCAAGATGTGGCTAAAGATGAGTTTGGGGGATCTCTGCAAATCAGCTGATTTTAGCCTCAATTTTACCATTTAGATTTAATGTGCTTTAATTTGCAGGGTTTAATCAATAAAGTTTTGTCAGGAAATCAAAGTGACTTGCAAATTCAAAAGCCAAAGTAGCCAAAATGAAAACAGAAAAGACTTAATTAATTCACACATTTTGACCTAAATTTGAAGTTTATTTTGAATTTCGCACTGAATTCCTGCAGTTCTCACCTTAGTGAATAGCCCTGAAAGTTAATAAGCATTTACTAATACCGATTTGTTTTAAACTGAAAACTCAATAGTAAAAATGGTTGATTTGGGAAAATTGTTCAACTCAGCTCCCACATAGATAGGGGTTTATTTAAAGTGGCTCGGTCGTGTTTTGGATCCCTCAGGTGAGAGCCGAGAGATCCGTTAATCAGTTCTCCATGAAGCATGAAGGCCATTTTTTTGACCCAGAGACCGGCTTTAGTTATTGACAGATTGCTGGTCCCCTTTAGGGTCTTCTATCTATTGTACAGCACTACGGAATCTGATGGTGCTATATAAATAATAAAATAATGATAATAATCTAAGCAACACCATCTCCAAGTATCAATGATGGCAGCACCTGGGAATAGAATACTCTGCCCATAGTTTGGAACGCAAGATAACGTGAGTAAACTGAGAGGAGCTGTGACACCCCACTACAGGACAGGATGTGGCGCTGGAGGTAGGTAAGTACACACATCCTGGGCCAATGACAAAGTTAGCAAAACTTGATTAAAACCTCACATTTTGTCAACCTGCTGGTTCTACATAAGGAAAAATAGTCCCTTCTTTTCCTCATTTATAACTTGGAAAAAAGTGTTTAAAAATACAAACAAAAACAGTGCATCAAAAGGGGGGGATTTGAGACATTACCTATGCCTAAAAAACAACAACTCCAAATGGCAACAGTCAGAGAAAATAATCAGACCATAACTACAACTGAATTGCAGAGTTTTTCCAAATCAGCTATTTTTGCCATTTGAATTCATTAAATTTATGTGAATAACCCTGATAGTTTGGCTATATTGCCTACATTTGCAACCCATTTCAATTCATTACAAGTCAGTGTTTACAGAATAACACCCAAAACAAATTTAAACATTTAAGCCGCAACACTGAACTGGCAAATATACCCGAGGCAACGATATTCTCAGTTTGTCTATTTTGTGGTAAAATTTGGAATTCAATTTGAATTCCTGGCAATTTACACTATAATGAATAATTTGTGAAAATCTTATTACTGGTAATTAGACCCACACTGCTCTGTATTATCTGTCTTTAAAGGGTTTTACTCCAGGAATTATGCTCTCCTAGATTACATTGAAGAAAGCATTGCTTTATCTCTCTCAATATGGTAAATACATGGACGTCATATGTGATAATTGCACAGTGAGGAAGGAATCACAGTGCAAAAGCCTATTAACAATGCTGTGAATTGTGGATAATTGATCAGATTATTGCACATTTTAGGAGTAAGTAGTTTATTTTCAAGGTAAATAATCAACTGTAGGCCACAATAGTCATACCTAACATAGCCGACTTAGCCAATATTTCATGTTTGGCTATCGCGGCCCAAAATTTTAAATCCACTTTTATATGGACTATTTAAAGTTGTGGGGTGCACAGAATGGAAGATATTCTGAATGCAAGAGTTGAAAGACCTGCTAATTGCACACACCTCTTGTTCCAATGTGTTGGGATTTGTGGTAATGGCTGCCATCAGAAATTCTGGTGCCTCTTATGCCTCGTTTCCACTGAGTGGAACGGTTCGGGTCGGTACAGGGTTAGAATGGTCCTGCCTATTCAGATGAGCATTTCCACTGCAAGTTGGAACGCCAGGGGCCATGCGGGGTTTAGACCAAATGCCTAGCGTGTCATTTGTCGCGAGCATTGAAGTTTTCCTGTCCGCCAATCAATGGATTGTATAGTGTGACGCTAGTAGCTCCACCCTAACCATACCGTACCATTTCCTATGGACCTTCATCGGAAGGGGGACCAGAAATGGTGCAGTTCGGTTCGGTTGCATGGGCCACTTTCATAATGGAAACACTCAAAATAGCGTACTGTACCGGACCGACCCGAACCGTTCCGCTCAGTTGAAATGAGACATAAGACAGCTCAAGGCCTGCCATGGAGTCCGTCCACCGGACACACACACAAGTCCACTCACAAGGATGCAGTTTGTGTGTCTAGTGGAAAAGAGTATGTATTTGTAGCGGATGCATCGTGCGTATAGTGAATGTCGTGTGTGTGTATTTTGAATTTCGTGTGTATATAGTGGATGGCGTGAGTATAGTGGATGCTTTGTGTGTATAGTGGATGTTGTGTGTGTGTGTATCATGAATTCAGTGTGTGTATAGTGCATGTAGTGTATTATGAATTCAGTGTGTGTATAGTGCATGTAGTGTGTGTATTATGAATTCCATATGTGTATAGTGGATGTCGTATATTATGAATTCAGTGTGTGTGTACAGCGGATGTCGTATATTATGAATTCCATGTGTGTATAGTGGATGTTCTGTGTATTATGAATTCTGTGTGTATAGTGGATGTTGTGTGTGTATTATGAATTCTGTGTGTGTACAGTGGATGTCGTGTGTATTATGAATTCTGTGTGTGTATAGTGGATGTTGTGTGTATTATGAATTCTGTGTGTGTATAGTGGATGTTGTGTGTGTACAATGGATGTCGTGTGTATTATGAATTCTGTGTGTGTACAGTGGATGTCGTGTGTATTATGAATTCTGTGTGTGTACAGTGGATGCCATGAGTATAATGGATGTAAAGTGGATACCATGTATAGTGGATATCGTGTGTGTGTGTATTTTGAATTCCTTGAATATGGTGGATGCCGTGAGTATAATGGATGCTGTGTGTGTGTTTATCTTTGTGGGGTAGTAGAGATAGGGGCTGTATATTTTGGGGAGTGAGCATTTTTTTTTCTTATGTTCTTATGTTTTCTTATTACCTGTGGCAGGGGAGGGGGGACATTAGATACCCTGGTGGTCTGGTGAGATAGTCAAGCTAGCTGTCTAGGATAGTGAAGAGGGCGCTCAGGAAGGAGACTCCAATTTCCCAATCCTGCAGGTCCTCTCCTTCTCTTGTGAGCACAGGATGTGTGCTGCATCAGGTAACCTGATGCACCACTCTGACAGCCAGAGCTCTTGAACATAGTAGAGGACCTGCTGGAGGGGGAAATTTGAGTCTACTGAATCCCTCTTCACTATTCTAGACATAAGTGGCTCATGGGGACCACATGTGTACATGTATATAGCAATACTCGCTATATATATGTACACATTAGAAATATAGGGCCCGGGCCTGCCGAGCCCCCTGGGTAGCCTGGGCCCCTTACAACCATAGTGGCTGTACACCTGAAGCCGGCCCTGCTTGTGGTGGTAGGCTTTATAGCAGAGCCCACCAAAGTGTTGGGTCCCATACACTGGCCATACCTGCTGGATGCCACAACATGCATCATTGAGCATATCATACGCTTCACTGGTGGTGTCATAAGGGCTGGTCTCTCCCCAAAAAAGTGTGAATCCCACCTGTAAACAGTGTCAGGTCCACTTGAAGCAGCCACTCGGAAGTGGGATAATAGAGTCTAAAAGTGGGGCAGTGGGCCAGCCCCCATTATTGTGACAACTCTAACTAATGTAAATGATTTGGAAGTAATGTATTCAGAGTGAAAATCCAAATAATGAGATTTCATGTCTGCTAAAAATAATAAAATTTTTAATATATTAAAGGACCACTCTAGGCACCCAGACCACTTCAGCTTAATGAAGTGGTGTGGGTGCCTGGTCCTTCTAGGGTTAACCCATTTTTTTTATAAACATAGCAGTTTCAGAGAAACTGCTATGTTTATGAATGGGTTAAGCCTTCCCCCTAATCCTCTAGTGGCTGTCTCATTGACAGCCACTAGAGGCGCTTGCGTGCTTCTCACTGTGATTTTTCACAGTGAGAGCACGCAAGCGTCCATAGGAAAGCATTGTAAATGCTTTCCTATGCGACGGGCTGAATGCGCGCGCAGCTCTTGCCGCGCGTGCGCATTCAGCCCAGGAGGAGGATCGGAGGAGGAGAGAAGGCAGAGAGCTCCCCGCCCAGCGCTGGAAAAAGGTAAGTTTTAACCCCTTTCCCCTTTCCAGAGCCGGGCGAGAGGGGGTCCCTGAGGGTGGGGGCACCCTCAGGGCACTATAGTGCCAGGAAAACGAGTATGTTTTCCTGGCACTATAGTGGTCCTTTAAATACACTTATCAAACACTTGACTGACCCGAAATTTTTATCAGCCTAGATGTCATCAGCTGTGTTGGTCATTCTGCATCAGAAGGCCTAACTCCTAGTCAATTTTAAACTTTGCTTTTTCCCCCCGTTCTTATAATAAAATTAACTTCTTCTGAATTTGAGTTTCTGCTTTGCCCCTGAATAGTTCTGGCTGACATCAGCATATTTTACGTTTTGTCAAGTAAGTTAAGAAGTAGCAGAAGTAGTAAATACAAAAAATATGTATAAATATATGGTAAAAGAGAAAGGGATACTCTGGAGATATTAACGTGTTGCACGCCATTGACACAAGCTTTGTAGATTAACAGGCTGTAAAGAAAACAAAAACATAAAAACCAGATGTCTTTTACTCCGTATTAAGTAATGAATGCCTATTTGACAGTTGTCTGCTGAATAATTGAGCTAAACAGATGTCTTCGCTCATATACACCTCCATTTACCGCAGTAAACACTTCCGATGAACACACATGGAACGTAAATGGGGAAAGTAATATTTTTAAATATATCTTTTTTTTATTTTTTAAATGAAATGTTTTTCTAAATATTGTGCCACAAAGAATTTATCCATGCTGTTACTCAAAATAAGGAAAACATTTTTCTTTTAATAATAAGACCAATATTTTAAAAACCATTGTTCCCCAAGGGGTACAGCGCCCAAATTACCGTATATACTCGAGTATAAGTCGACCCGAATATAAGTCGAGACCCCTAATTTTACCCCAAAAAACTGGGAAAACTTATTGACTCGAGTATAAGACTAGGGTGGGAAATGCAGCAGCTACTGGTAAATTTCTAAATAAAATTAGATCCCCAAAAAATTATATTAATTGAATATTTATTTACAGTGTGTGTATAGAATGAATGCAGTGTGTGTGTGTATGAATGCAGTGTGTGTGTGTATGAATGCAGTGTGTGTGTGTGTGTGTGTATGAATGCAGTGTGTGTGTATGAGTGCAGTGTGTGTGTGTATGAATGCAGTGTGTGTGTGTGTATGAGTGCAGTGTGTGTGTGTGTATGAGTGCAGTGTGTGTGTATGAAAGCAGTGTGTATGAATGCAGTGTGTGTGTGTATGAGTGCAGTGTGTGTATGTGTATGTGATGCAGAGGAGCCTTGGTGGGGGGTGGGCATTTTTATTATTTTTTTTATATTATTATTATTATTATTTTAATATTATTTTTTATATTAGTAATATTTTTATGTTATTTTATTTTATTTAAATTTTTATGTTATTTTTTTCGTCCCCCCTCCCTGCTTGTTAGCTGGCCAGGGAGGGGGGCTCTCATTCCCTGGTGGTCCAGTGGTGTGCACTGTGTAGGAGGGGGCTGGCAGGAAGCGTTTACTTACCTTTCTTGCAGCTCCTGTCAGCTCCCTTCTCCTCAGTTCCGGTCAGCTCCCCTGTCAGCTCCACTGTAAGTCTCGCGATGTGACTGCCGCACGGAGCGTTGCCACGGTAACCCGTGGCAACGCTCTAACCCCGCGGCTCTCGCGAGACTTGCAGGGGAGCTGAGCGGACCGGAGGAGAGAGAAGGGAGTTGACAGGAGCTGCAGGAAAGGTAAGTAAGCGCTTCCTCCCAGCCCCCAACAGGACCGCCGGGCTTGTAATGAGCCCGGCGGTCCTTGTCTGTATTATGGCAATGTAAGTTGCCTTAATACAGACACTCACTCGAGTATAAGACTAGTGGGGGGTTTTCAGCACAAAAAATGTGCCGAAAAACTTGTCTTATACTTGAGTATATACGGTATGTATGCAACAAATATAGCGGTTATTTTACGGCTGGAACTATTACCCAACCTATTGGTAGTCGTTCCATCTTTTACTTGCACCCCTGATGTTTGAACAGGTTCTATAGTAGTTACCATTGCTCATTTAGCTAACTCATGGCCCCAATGCGTTCCACAGCGCTGTACAATAGATTAAACAAGACAATTCTAACGAAACACATTTGCCATATAGTAACAACTCCTGGATGTTGAACTAAGGTAACATCCCCAGGACGTACTTGGAAACCAGACTAATCTGAATGTACCTTTCCTGCTTAAATACTTTGTTATTATTATACAGGCACAGTAGATGGAGAAAGCATTGCCCAAACTTTCTTACAATGCAAAAAAAAAAAGTTAAATAAAATATTGCAACATATTATGGAAGCATTTAACGACTGGGATTGACATACAAATGGTAAAACGTGACTACGATTTTAAGCTACCAGTGAAATACAATATGGTAAAAGATATTAACCACCTTTATATATCAATAACAAAGAAAAGGACCAAACAAATAACACATCCCCCATAAGTTAATTCAAATTAATTTAATTAAGTGCAAGCGCCAAGTTTTTAACATGCAAATTTACTGACCATTAATACAAACACAGTTAACCCTGAACAAATCACTAGAGGTGTACGCCTAGACATGTTTGGATAAGGTGATGGTATTTTCACTTTAAGGGCGGACATTGATTAAAAAGGGGGATAAGAAGGAAGTTGAGAGGGGGATGTTAAGGAAGTTGGAGAGGGAGGAGAAGGAAATGAAAGGGAGGGGGGAGAAGAAGGAAATTGGAGAAAGGGGGAGAAGAAGGAAATTGGAGAAAGGGGGAGAAGGAAATTGACGGGGGAAAGGGGAGGAGGAATTTGACGGGGGAAGGGGGAGAGATTGACATCCATCACACATACACACAATGCACCCCTTGCACACAGAAAAACACACAATGTATTACACACAGACACACATACACAAGCAATGCATCCCTTACACACAGCAACACACAATGCACCCCTTACACACACTCAATGTCACCCTTCAAGAACAGGCTTGGAAAACTCTGTGCAGATGGTATACTACCCCAGTTAAACTTCATAGAATGCATAAACGGGAGACAGATGATTGTTGGCGGGGGTGTGGAGCACGAGGGACTTATATTCATATGTGGTGTGTCCAAGGCTACTAGGCTTTTGGAAGTCTATTGAAGACCTTTTGAAACAGACGTTTGATAAACCCCTGAAAATGGACCGTTATTAAAACATTGACCAAAAGGGACAAGGTTAGTACACAAAATCACACTGTGTGCGCGCAGAGCAATAGCAGGCTGCAGTAGAGGGCCCGGATTTCGCATTATACCTAGAATCAAAGAATGTAAGTGATGGACGATCTAACAGCAAGGGTGAGAGGTAATGTATCACGTTTCATAAAATTTGGGAACCCTGGGACAACAGTGTAGTTGGCTCGAGAGGGGAGTGAGTGCCTTCCCTAGTACAAGTACGATTCGCACCGGAATTCATTAACGCTAGCAGGGCCTTCTGTATTGGCGGGGCTGCTGCCTTTTTCCCCTCTCTCGTTGGCCCTCCCACCCCCTCCAGACACTCTTTTCTTTTTCTTTTTTCCTCTTTTTCTTTTTTCTCTCTTATAAACCTTCCTCTAGCTTACTTCATCCCCAAAATTTCAGGCATGGTCATATGATGGGAGGTAATGAATGACAGTGATGGTAAATCTGAGTGATTGTCATGATATCACTCATATTATGAACATATATGATCTCCAGAGTTGCACTACCGTAAATGATGCAGGGTTGGCATTAATGGAGCAGAATGTGTGTTGTATCTTGCAGGGCAATTATTTAGATAGTACTTAGCAAGCTGGGATCTATGCCTAGGACGGATAAGGAGCTCATGATCACATGATATCCACGTTACCGACAGATGTCAACAATGTGGCAAGGCTGGAGTTTATTTAGTGTGACCAAAAGAAATGTATTTTAAGCGACCTTTATATTAACTTTGAAAGGGATCGAAAATGACTTCCTTTTTTTTGTTGTGTGAATATAATGTTTATAATTATATAAAAACAAAAATCCTCAATGGACGGCAAGTGCTGATAGCTCAAATATGACTGGGCTTATATTGTGATTGTTAAGCTGTATTTTGTATAATACTATTATTACACTGGCTTTTGCATAAGCCCAAAGTCGTTAATAACTTGATGTGTCTATTGAGCAAAAATAAAGAATTTAAAAAAAAAAAAAAAAGGAATTTAACATTTTAGGACAAAATTCTAGTAATAAAAAAAAAAATCTATGTTTTCAGAATGGTTATTTTGACCCAAAATTTAAAATTACGTTTAATATCCGATAATTACGGTTTTACTACAAATCCCATTACTCTTTACCTTAAATATACCCGACTTATCTATAGAGGCTGTGGGGTCCCTCCCCTATGACTTGACAGATACTCCTTTGTTAAGGGAATAGAAAATATGTCCCAAGCCTATTGTTTATATCAGTAAAAAAAATCTGCTAAAAACGAGCAGCGAGCCTAAGGCCAAGCTGGACTTCTGGGTAAAGTAATTTACTGCAGATCAGTAATGTGTATTTTCTATAACAATCTACTTTTGACAATTCTGAATGGAATCTTGAGAATGACAATAGCAACATAGACTAGAATTAAAGCAAGCTTGCCTATCTTGTATCTTCTGCTTTGCCCCCTCAACGCCAATCATGGGATTAGATGTGTCATTTGTGGTGGTCTTTGGAATTGTTTTTGTTGGTATTGTGATAGATACATATTTAAGAATAATTTTAGACAGCAGTCTTGGTAGGTTTTGTCATGTATAAAAAGGAAAGTTTATTTACAGAAATATAATTTTCCCTCTTCTTCAAGTGATAGTAAAACCCCACTGTAAAAATGAAATGAAAATGAAAAAAGTTGCAATTTTACTTTAAAGTTTGACATTAAAGAATTACTCTGGGCATCTTCGGAATTGAGTTGTTATGGTGCCAACTGACACCTGGTCCCTGGTGCCTGCTTATAGTTTACCACAAAGTCTTGAATCCTGCACCATTTAGCTCTGCCCCTGTCCTTCCACTTTTCTGAAATGGTTGAAAGAGGATGCTTAGGACAGCCCGATTCCTAAAACTGCTTGAGAAAAATCCAGGTGGACAACGGCAGGGCTAAACAGAGCCGGATTCTAAATTTAGAGGTAAAATATTTGTAAACGGTTTAACTCCTAAAGGTAAGCCAAATGTCAAGGACATCTGGGACCATAACAACTTAATTCTAATAAAGTTGTTATAGTGCCCAGAATGTTATCTTAAGGCTTTACATTGGATAAAACCTTATTCAGTAAACTTAAATGGTAGTGAACTGAAGTTAAATGAAAACTGCAAATAGTCACAAATATCTGATTTTGATCAATTCTTCATCTCAGTTTTAGTCCTAGCTTTGCTATTTAGCCTATATTTTGCTGTTTGATTTTATTTTACCCACTCCTCGCTGTTTAGTAAATAAGCCCCATAGCGCCGGAGTGATGGGATTTTAAAGTCATAACGTTAGAAGATAAAAATACACCATTTTAGTGTGCTTAGATTCTTTCATTAAACATTTGTCAGTTCTCTGTTTGTTCTTTAAATCTCACTTGTTCATTTTGCCATTGCATATCTTTAATTAATCTAATATGCATACTCTAAACTAACAGGAGGGGAAGGAGCTCTCATCACTTCTAAAAGAAAGGGATTGACAGTGAAGGAATAAACACAGGGGCAAGTCTGTACATGCAGCATCATGGATCAGATGGAAATTAAATCAATTCTATATAACAGAGGTACTTGTAAAACATGTGCCTTGGATCCAACTCTGCTGTATGAATAATATTTATACCCCACGGCATTCTTAAACGTTTGCAAATATTGGATGTATACTTCCTAGTTAAAGACACATATACGTGGAGAGGAGGAAGGTACCCTCAGCCACATTTGGTGGAACTGCTCAATCATACAGCCGTTCTGGTCCCAAATCAGCACAAAAATTACTGAGATCCTCCGAGAACCGTTCCTCCTCAACATGGAACAATACTTACTACACTCGACTCCACAACCAATCTCACAATACAAAAAATCCATATTGCGACATATGCTGGATGCAGCTAAAGCACTCATACCCGCGATGTGGAAACAGACACAGCCACCAACGCTAACCCAATGGTACGACAGAGTTGAGGAGATCCGCTCCGCAGAAAAGATGAGGGCATCTCTCATGGGACAAAGTGAAAAATACGTGGAACGATGGGGGCCGTGGGTGGGGCATGTTGCCGAGAGACGGGAGACCGGGGGTGCCTGCGAGCCCAAAAGCAAATACTTTATGTTGTTGTTTCCAGGGACCTGCGAGTCCCGGCGGAGCGGGGGCAGGGGTGAGGTAGGGGCCGCGCACGCCTGCCACAAGACGGAACACCCACAAGGAAAACCACCACATGACCGACCAGACACAGGGGACCAAGCCCACTAACCAGCATACAGGACCCGACCACTTGGGGAGGATTAAGGGAATCGATCAACATGAATATACACACAAGCCAACTCTAGAACATACTAAAACAAACAGACGTTCATGGGTGACAACGCGGCGCACGTACCATACCCTAAGGTTAAAAAGACCCCAACGACCGGGTCACGGTATGCCAACAGCCTGGACAAGGGGAACACACACAAGAAGATATACTTACCCTGACTCTAGTAGCTTCACCACACATAACATGCCACATCAAAGAAACTACCAGGGTCAAAGCAGAACGTTACCCTCACATGTTACCCGATAACCACACAGGGAAGCTAAGTCAATACACCCCACAAACGAAGGGACACGGTCCTCCCCCAACCACACGGACACACACACACACGCCGACATCTAACGGCTTAGGGTACCCACACGCTACTACACTCACCACCTGAACTCCGGCAAGCGACTGCAGACAGAATTAGGGACCGCCTGACGGCCGTAATCCCGCAACTCAGACATGTTACACGACAAACTGACATTACTTTATCGGAACACAATGTTTTGTGCTCCTCTATCTGTCCACTCGATACTAGTTTTCTTTTGATAGTTTACGTTTTCAAGTTATGAGCCATCTGACTAGGATACCTAGGGACCTTCATATCTTATTTTATGTTGCTCATGAGAATCTAGGCACCTCACAAGACCTAATAATGTAAAGCAGGTCGAAAACCTACGAGTTCCCACCAATCTATTCACATGTTATGCAATAAAAACTGTAACAAATTATCAATATAAATAAAAAAATAAAAAAAAAATAAAAAGAGCGCAACACATGGGACAAAGGTACTCATTATTAGCTGTTTGGAATGCGTGGGACCTGCGAGTCCGCATCGTTCATTGGGGCCTGCGAGCCCAAAAGCAAATACTTTATGTTGTTGTTTCCAGGGACCTGCGAGTCCCATCCCCCCACCCCTTGCCTATTTTTGTTGAAAATACGTTGCAAGTACATTAATAAAAATCATATTTAAAAAAAAAAAAAAAGACACATATACGATTATAATTAATATTAAATAACGTTTATTCTGCAATCTCTGACTTTTAACGGAATCCTACTTGAATCCAAAGTGGACAGTACAGTGAGAGACAATTGTCCCATAAGGCCATGCAGGTACATGCCTAGGGCTACCTACAATTTAGAAACGTCTGGCAACCAGCTGCACCTTCCTCAACGAAACAAACAAAGAAAAAAAAAATTGTATCAGTGTCTCTGTGAATTACTTCCATTCTTTGGGTCTTCGTTGCCCCAAAGCACCAAGATGTGGGACACTTGCAAAGAAAGTCCTTTGTGGAGTGATTGGAAGAGAAATGTGTTTCTGTCAGTTTTCCCAAGATGGATTATGTGTGTCAGGAGGGTGAGCAATATATTTCAAATTGTGGCTAATCTCACTGCCGCATAAAGGGCTAAAAGAAACAGTTTAAACATGTTTTCGCAAATATTATATCTCACTTCATATTGGCATCCAAGAGTGCAGGAGTGTTCGTAGATGTAGGAAGGTAGGTTGCATCTGCTACAAGTCTCCTTGTCCCATGTTCCTGCTGCTCTGTATACCGTACATATTCCTCCTAGTGCCATGGTATGAGGCAGGAAAATGTACCTACCTACCAGTCTCTGTTCTGGTAAGACAGGCCTAGATTGGTGGCCATTTTAAACTACCACTAAACATTTCTTCTGTAGCTCTCGGTGTTTATGAAATACTGGTTAATTAGCACACATGCTTTTTAGCTTTCATGCAAACCAAGCTGACATCCCATGTCTGATAATTCACTTTCCTGCCCCACTCAGGTATCTTACCATTGCATCATTCTACTTACATTTAGGAGTGGTGGGATGTGAACTAACAGACACTGGTTTGAAGGTTATTTGTAGAAAGGAACAAAAGGATGTCTTCTGTGGAACTGTACCCCGTCAGTCACTCTAAGCTTTTTCTTTCTCCTACAATAACCATTAACCATACGTTGATCAACCACAAACTAACCTAAGATAGCCACCTAGGGCCAATGGCTTAACCAGAGGCCCAGGTACTATTACGATTCTTGACCATCCTTAACCCCATTCACCATCCTTATACGATAAGAGTGAAATGGGGCAAACTGTCAAAACATCTGTACTCCACTCTACTGGTGCATTCTATACTATAAGAGTGAAATGGGGTCAACTGTCTAATTCCTTCCGTTCCTCTAACCATACTAGACCTTTCTACTATGTGATGTGTAGGCCATCCTGTAGTAAGTACGCCTAGGGGCACCCAGGAGTATAATTCCTGCCCTGTGATCATTCTTTTAATTTTGTCCCCACCTAAAAATCTTTCTGTGAGTACCCATGCTGAGAGCCAGAGGGTTGTTTCTCTCTGTAATTGCTGCTAACAATGCATTGGGACAAAAACAAGATGACGTGCGCTTGGCTTGTCCATAGCAGTTCCTTGAATTAAAAGAGAGACAATCTCTCACTTAATTTCCAATATAACAATTTATTAGGTATCAGTACTGCACCCATTTTCCTCATGCTGGTTTGGGGATTGGAATCTTACCCCACAAGACAGACCCAAATAATCTTCTAAAGGGACCCTTAACATCTAAAAGACATAACTCCACAAACTGTTTGTCTATACAGCTGTCACTTGCCCCAAGCACAGGCAGCACTCAATTTGAATGCCTTTTCAGTGCTTTGGAAACCAACAAAAAAGGAAAGGAAAGTGAGGGAAACAAAGATCGAAAAGGAGGGAAAATATATAGTGAGATATTAAAAAACATAATACCTCCAGTAGGTGTGACAGGTACAAAACAGTGACACTTTTATTTAAAAAAAATTCTTTTTGAAATTCTGAAAACATCTTAACAAAACATAAGACTAAAAATTGAGTGGTCTGTTAAGGTCTCTAGTATCTTGAGATGACATTGTTTTCTTCTAATACATGTGTCGGTGTTATGTATCTTTGATAATACGTGATATTTTTCTTTTTTGGGGGGGGGGGTAGGGTAATTTTAATCTTATGTCAGTGCAGGTACGTGCATGTATATCCCATTCTGTCCAAGTTTGATGGGAGATAACATCCTCACGAGCAAAAATTGTTGTTTGTGTTTTTTGTCATTAATTTAGCCATCCCTCTTTAGTGATATGGGTGGAAAAGTGTCCACGTTGATGTAAAAGCCAGTGTTATTGAAATGCATATTTGGCAAGTCTGCTTTTTTTTTTTTTTACTTTAGTTTTAATGTGAGCTTTTAGTTAGATTTTATATTTGAGATAGCAAAATACCGAAAGCAAGAGGCGAGGTTGGAGGTTCAGATTGAACACCAGATACAGATACACCATAGCAAGACTA
The DNA here is from genome assembly GCA_933207985.1 of Pelobates cultripes. Lineage (NCBI taxonomy): Eukaryota > Metazoa > Chordata > Amphibia > Anura > Pelobatidae > Pelobates > Pelobates cultripes. The sequence continues at coordinate 100,154,240 of OW240921.1, read as the reverse complement.
TATGGAAAACCATAAATCTTATTTATTCAATATTGGATTATTCTATCCGTGGGTCATCAGTGGCCCTTTATTATTTTCTAGGTATTTGCCCTTGTATATGTCCAATAGGGCATGGTAGGTTTCCTGGTACCTCTAAGTAGGATCAAAGGTGGACCAAGGTTAAAAGGATGAGGAATTCAGGCACAGTATAGTTTGTGGTGGATTACTAAAACTAAGCTATATGACACAAGAAGTGGCTAGGAAGATCTGGATTATAAGTGCTCTTTATTGTTTTGTGAATTGGCTCCAGAAAATGTTGACTATACCACCACATGTGAAGGAGGGAGCCTGGCTCTGTGCCGCACCACAAGCTTGAAGATCCTAAGGGACAGGTTCCAGAAGACCATAATTTTCTTGTGGAGCTCCACCAGGCTTCGGGCATGTTGTAATATCCTTTATAGCCATTTCATGCCATTGACACAGAGATAGTGTAAGGATCAGTTCACTTTCCCAGCTACCCATTTATTTTATTTTAATATCATTACGTTGTATGAACTGTAATTGGTATCCCCAATGATCAGGTGCTGTATTGAGCAATTTGGCCAAGTATTTCTTTTTTTATTTCGTAGTGATACTTAAGACAAAATAGTGACTTATTTTGCTTATCCAAGCCTTACATTGGCCTTTATTTAAAATGTCTAAAATCATGTGTCTTTCTGTGCATAGATGCCTATGTAAAAAACCCATATATAGTTCTAATAATTTTATGACGTTCCTAGTGACATTCTGTGAAGCAGTTTAATGGGTAATTAATCACGGGTAACTGAACTGCCTGTCTGTCCATAAAAAGGAAATACTCTATGAAAACATCCAAATACTTAATAAAATATCTAATGGAACATGTCCAGCCGTCTGTTGTCCATAATCAAGAGATTCTCCATATATACACTTAACTGTACATGTCTATCTATCGTTTTTATTCCTCTACAAAAAGTCTAACTTTACATGTCAAGTCTGTTTCTGTGCCTATAAACATTAAATACTACGTAAAAACATCTAACTGCAAATTCCTGTCAGTCTGTCTGTCCATCATCTACAGATCATCTATAGGCATGTCCAACTGTACATATCTATCTAGCCAGTGTGTCTGTCTGTCCATACATAAATGTGAAATACTCAATGAAACCATCCAACTGTACATTTCAGTCTGTCTGTCCATAATCTAGAGATCTGCCACCATAGAAAATATCTTGCCTCACATGTCCAGTCTGTTTCTGTGTCTGTCTATAAACATTAAACACTCTGTAAAAACATTTAACTGCAGTCAGTCTGTCAAAATACACACTAAGGGTCACGCGATGGGCCCTATATCTGCAGGGGCCCGGTCAGCGCTGTGGCCGTGTTATAGCGCGACCGGGCCCCTTAAAAAAAAAAAAAAAGGCAGCCGCAAAGCAAGTGCTGCTGGGAGGAAGTGGTCACTTCCTCACAGCTCAGTCCGCGTGGGAAGAGCGCGTGCACCAGTGAAGAGGGAGAGCCGCGCCGACTCCTATTAGCCACAGCCACCCTCCTGCAAAGAAAAGGTAAGAGACAGGAGGGTGGCTGAAAAATGAGCTGTGTGTGTATGTCTGTATGTATGTCATGATGTATGTATACCAGTATCAATGTATGTCTGTATGTCATTATGAACATATGTCTGTGTGTATGGATGTCAGTATGCATGTATGCATGTATGTCTTTGTATGTATGTATGTGTGTTTGGATGTCAGTGTCTGTATGAATGTATGTCATTATGAATGTATGCATGTACGTCTATATGTCTATCTGTATGTATGTCTATATGTATGCCAGTATCAATGTATGTCTGTATGTCATTATGTATGTCTGCATGTCATTATGAACGTATGTTAAAAAAAAAAAAAAAGGCAGCCGCAAAGCAAGTGCTGCTGGGAGGAAGTGGTCACTTCCTCACAGCTCAGTCCGCGTGGGAAGAGCGCGTGCACCAGTGAAGAGGGAGAGCCGCGCCGACTCCTATTAGCCACAGCCACCCTCCTGCAAAGAAAAGGTAAGAGACAGGAGGGTGGCTGAAAAATGAGCTGTGTGTGTATGTCTGTATGTATGTCATGATGTATGTATACCAGTATCAATGTATGTCTGTATGTCATTATGAACATATGTCTGTGTGTATGGATGTCAGTATGCATGTATGCATGTATGTCTTTGTATGTATGTATGTGTGTTTGGATGTCAGTGTCTGTATGAATGTATGTCATTATGAATGTATGCATGTACGTCTATATGTCTATCTGTATGTATGTCTATATGTATGCCAGTATCAATGTATGTCTGTATGTCATTATGTATGTCTGCATGTCATTATGAACGTATGTCTGTGTGTATGTGTGTATGTCTGTCTGTATATATGCATGTATGTATGTATGTATGTATGCCATTATGAATGTAGGTCTGTGTATGTATGTATGGATGTCAGTGTCTAAATGCATGTATGTCTGTCAGTATGTCTGTATGTATGTATGCCAGTATGAATGTATGTATGTCTGTATCTCATTATGAATGTATGTCTGTGTGTTTATGTATGTATGTATGTGTGTGTGTATGTATGTATGTGTCTGTATGTCCTCATGCATGTGTATCTGTATGTATGTTAATATGTGTCTGTCACTATGTATGCTGAGCTGAGTTAGGGGCCCCAAAATTTCTGGTGGTGCCCCTGCAACCACCTCACAAGTGTGGCATATCAAGATGCTGATTAGACAGCATGATTATTGCATAGGTGTGCCTTAGGCTGGCCACAATAAAAGGCCACTCTAAAATGTGCCGTTTTACTGTATTGGGGGGATCCAGGGGAGTCCTAAAACCAGTCAGTATCTGGTGTGACCACCATTTTCCTCACGCAGTGCAACACATCACATAGAGTTGATCAGCTTGTTGATTGTGGCCTGTGGAATGTTGGTCCACTCCTCTTCAATGGCTGTGCGAAGTTGCTGGATATTGGCAGGATATTGGCATATACGATCCAGAACATCCCAAACATGCTCAATGGGTGACATGTCCGGTGAGTATGCTGGCAATTCAAGAACTGGGATGTTTTCAGCTTACAGGAATTGTGTATAGATCCTTGCAACATGGGGCCGTGCATTATCATGCTGCAATATGAGGTGATGGTTGTGGATGAATGGCACAACAATGGGCCTCAGGATCTCATCACGGTACCTCCGTGCATTCAAAATGCCATCAATAAAATGCACCTGTGTTCGTTGTCCATAACATACGTCTGCCCATACCATAACCCCACTGCCACCATGGGCCACTCAATCCACAATGCTGACATCAGCATACCGTTCACCCACACAACGCAATACACTCTGTCTGCCATCTGCTCTGTACAGTGAAAACCGTCATTCATGCGTGAAGAGAACACCTCTCCAAAGTGCCAGACGCCATCGAATTTGAGCATTTGCCCCCTCAAGTCGGTTGTGATGATGAACTGCAGTCAGGTCGAGACCCCGATGAGGACGATGAGCATGCAGATGAGCTTCCCTGAGACGATTTCTCACAGTTTGTGCAGAAATTCTTTGGTTATGCAAGCCGATTGTTGCAGCAGCTGTCTGGGTGACTGGTCTCAGACGATCTTGCAGGTGAAGATGCTGGATGTGGAGGTCCTGGTCTGGTGTGGTTACACGTTTTCTGAGGTTGTGAGGCCGGTTGGATGTACTGCCAAATTCTCTGAAACGCCTTTAGAGACGGCTTGTGGTAGAGAAATGAACATTCAATTCATGGGCAACAGCTCTGGTGGACATTCCTACAGTCAACATGCTAATTGCACGCTCCCTCAAAACTTGCGACATCTCTGGCAGTGTGCTGTGTGATAAAACTGCACATTTTAGAGTGGTCTTTCGTCTTTTATTGTGGCCAGCCTAAGGCACACCTGTGCAATAATCATGCTGTCTAATCAGCATCTTGATATGCCACACCTGTGAGGTGGATGGATTATCTCGGCAAAAGAGAAGTGCTCACTAAGACAGATTTAAACAGATTTGTGAACACTATTTGAAAGAAATAGGCCTTTTGTGTACATAGAGAAAGTCTTAGATCTTTGAGTTCAGCTCATGAAAAATGGGGGCAAAAACAAAAGTGTTCATTGCGGCGGCATTCCCACACACTAAGTGGAATGCCGCCAGTCTCCTACCTGTCAGGTCTCCGCCCACCGGGTCCGCTCATACCCGGCAGGCACGTCTTGGTTGTGGCATTCCCACGTGATTGTGGGAATGTCGCCTCTCACTCACCCTTTTTTGTGGCTCCTCCTCCTCTCAGCTTTGAAGAATATAAGGGTTTCCCTGTTTAACCCTTAAAGAGCCAGATCAGTATTAATCATGAAGGTGTTTCACATACACGCCCATGATCACATGCTTCCCTGCAGCCAATCAGGGAGCCACCTTAGACTATTTAAGCCTGTTTTGTCCATTTCTCTGTGCCGTGTCATCGTTTCCATATTGGTTACACGAGAGCACACTCCTTGTATTGATTCTTGTATATTTGACCTTGGCTTCCCTTTTTGACTATCCAATCTCTGTATTCGTTGACCTTTGGCTTGGCTCCTGACTATTCTGATATCTCCATTCCTTGACCCGTGGCTTGTTCATCGTTTTCATTATTTCTACGTCTTGTCTTTACCCTGTCTTGTGATTTTTTTGCCTTTATAGGTTAAATACGGCCATTATAAGTCCTGGTAATATGTCTTAGGATTTTTCTTATTATCTACTTTAGTTCTGCGTGTTGGGCATCTACAGTAATCCTGACAGGTTTTAATCATTTGAGATTGTTGGCTAGAACAGCATCTGCTAAAACTATATGGTGATGTCCCAAATTTTTAAAATTGATTAATAAAATACATCAAAATTGTATTTATACAATTTGGTTTCAAATTAAGCCCTATTGATCCAAATTGTGGGCAAAATCCGTAAGACCATATGAACAAATCAAAAAACAAACAACGGGCAATGGGTGAGCCGTTTTTTTGTTTTATTATTCAGAGTTCTATCCATACCGCCAAAAAAGGGGAAGAGAATGGAGTAGAAGATGTTTTTTACTGCAGTACATTAATAGGCACATTTCTGCTCAATTTTGGCTCATTCAAATTTTTTTTCAAAATGATTTCCTTGGCGAAATTTATCTGTACAAAAACTCCACATGGACGACGTTTTGTCCAACTGGGACAAAAATATTTTCACATGAATTAACAGACCAAATTTTTCTGCTCTGCACAAGTCTAGGTATTAATAATAGTGGAACCAGCACAGTCTGCCACCCAAGTCCATTTTCATTGACCTTGGGCAAAGAAACATCTTCTCTCTATGACTTATTAAAACATATTGTAGAGATGTAATAGATATTGCTGCACCTATAAAAGTAATTTTGACCCATGAAGATATTTCACCAAAAAAGAGGACATCAGAAGAAGATGAAAAGATAAATCTACTTAATAGCAGCTTATGGTCGATAATAAACCTTTTTAAAAATTAGAGGCGTGAGCATTGTTTCATTAGGAAATTGTATCAAATGAGGTAGGATAGAATTATGTGATCCTGGGTGAGTCCCACATCTGTAGAATTCCAAAACATCAGAACTGGTTTATATGTTGACCGTTCACATTCTTTCAATTCATTGAAACGCAGGACGTTCGCATACTACGTTCGGACACCTCAACAACACAGTTAACTAGTCTTCTCAGTCGCTTTCCTTACACACGTCAGCCATTGTACCTTAAGATAGATGGCTCAGACAGAGCCTGGGGACACGGAACACGATACCACTGATATATCAAATGTCTTACAGGTGTCTCGGAAATGTAATGGAAACTGATATATTCCTGCGTGGGCTGTCACTTTTTCTGTGTACAGCAAACACAAAACAAAAAAATTAACTGTTTTGCCAAACTACAAATAAAAATCAAAACACTGCAATAGGTTTTGTGGAATTTCACAACTTTTATAGAATCCTCACATCACATTCACAGGACCATTCAATAAGGTGGGTGAATTGTTAAGAATTCAAAGTGAATTTTACATCTTAGGCCAAAAAAGTTGAACTGGAAACATAGCTCAATATTTTCCAATTTAGATATTTTATACTAAAATATGAAATTCGCTTTGAATTCCCAAGGATTTACACACAGCATTGTGCTCTGTCATTTAGGTACCTTTGAATGACCTGTTTAATTAGGGATTCGTTTGGGTCCAACATTTTTCACATCAATAAAAACTGAAATTTGATTTGATCAGAAATTTGGGATTAGTAGCTTGCAAGGCCCTTATGTGATCATTGAAGCTCCAGATCTTAATACCTTCCTCAACCTGTTTCATGACACACAGTGTGGATGAGAGAGACACAAAAGATGCCAAAAGTTACCATCACAAATTTGCATGTAACTTGATTCCGTGCTCTGCCTAACCCCTCGTACACAGAAGGTTTCCTTTGTATCTGTTAGAAAGGAAAACAAAGGTAAAAAAAGAAAAAAGTTAAGTAAGCAAAAAACTGTAGTTTAAATATAAGTTATCTTATGTACTAGCACCATTATTTCATTAATTTTGTCCTTAGACAAATTGAGTACTGAATGCTTTTAGTCCCTAACACATATATGATGAAGATCTAACAATTACATACTTCCCACGAGTTGCAGGTTTGGTGGGATCGTCCCAAATTCGGGGTTCTGTCCCACGTCCTGGATTTGTTTAAATGTTCCCACTCAGCCCTCACACTGAGATGGGTAAACTGAAGGCCCTTAGAACATGGGCATAGTGTCTCAGGAGAGTTCGTGCCAGCCCTGAGTCTGTAATGCTGACATGGATCCATCAATGTTTGGATGCTGAATTCACAAAAACCTAAATTATATTGGAAACATTTTATTATTCTCTGCCATATTGCCTCTGCCAGAACTAAATGAGAAGTAGTGGATGACAGACTCAGAAACTGCAAATTACGGAATGCTTAAATATCTTCATAAAAGACAATGGTGTTGTGCCACTGTCTTCCTTTGTTTATTATGTGTTCATTTACATATCATTTGGACTGGGCATGTGCATGGGGAAAATATTCGTCTCAGTTCGGCATTCCGAAATTCGGGACTTCGTCAATTCAGGACTTCGGCAATTCGGCAACTTCGGAACTTCGCCACTTTGGAACTTCGGCACTTCGGAACTTAGACACTTCGGAACTTCGGCAACTTCTGCAACTTTGGCATTTCGGGACTTCTCTTGCAGCCGCTTTGTAGATAACTCCCTAACTCCCACAGTATTAGGGAGTTATCTACCAAAAGGCTGAAAGACCTAAATTGGTCTTTCAGCCAAATTTTAGTATTAGTAAATTTTAGTATTAGTAAATTTTGGCATGTCTATTAAACAGTGAGCGGCGGGTGGGGGCCCAAAATAAAAATTGGGGGGGACCTAATGTCCTCCCCCTGGCCCCCACCCCTATCAAACAAGCCGTCGTGCCCCCTCCTGGTGTTGGGTACTCGGTCAGTGACCCAGGACCCTACACAGTCTACCCCGGACACCCCTCTAGTGAGTGGCTACTGGGGAGGACCGCCCCTCCCCCCCCCTTAATACACCACTGGTTAGACTAAGCATTGCGAAGTTCTGGAAAGGGCCTGCCCCCAGCAGACCATATCTTATGATTAAATTCAGATACATCTATGATATGGAACACAAGACTGCAAGACTACATAATTCCATTAATTCCCATCATTTAAGAAAATATGGGACTTATAGTTGGTTAAGTTTGGAGACTAGTGACATCATAATCTTTGACCATTATTCTGGCATAAACGTACTCACTCTTTTTTGTCTACTAGTTTGCACCCTCTGTACACACCCCTTTGTTTTTATCATATTCCACTTAAAGGGGCACGTCTGGCACTAATAGTACTGTGATGCATTTGACAGGTTTTGGCCTTGTTAATATGCTGTATTTTTTTGCATGCTCAATTCTTTATGGTTTTAGCATAAAATAAATAAATGTTTTGCAGAATGATGCACCACAGCTCAGCTACTGATTGTACTGAATGCTCTGAACAATAAAACAACCTGCATTAGATGGAGAGGACACCCATTGAGGCACATTGTAAGGGTATCAATACCTGTAGTTTCCCTGACTGTCTGAAGCCAGGTTGTGAAATACAAGCCACTAAGTCAGTGCTGTTGGGAGGGACACTGTGTGCATACTTTTGATAAGGAATATTATCTGGCATGAGAGGACTGGCTAAGGAGGCGTGCTTATGAATCAGAATTCTTCCAAACATTTAGTTTGTTTGTGTGCAAAAACATGCAGCATATTAACAAGGCCAGAATCTACCAAATGCATTAAAGTTGTATTGGTACCCAGGGTGTCCCATTTTCTTCCTTTGTCCACTACCTAGTAAAAAAGACGTGTTATGATTCTAAAGATGTACCCCTTCCTTTAAATCAACCTCCAATCATATGTCCATTTTATTTTTGTATTTTCCCCCTTTTTATATCACTTGCATATTCCAAACCCTCTCAAATTACAATTTAAATATATAAGACGTAACCATTTTCGGACCAAAACGCTCTAATACATCTATTGTAATGAAAATAACAAATCTCATGTTGTGCTAAATGATATGTCTATTCAGTTTAGAGCTACCGACAATCGGTTCTGTTTATGTCTACAAATTGTAAGATACGTATGGTTAATTATATTTCGGACAGTGTAAAAACAAACAACAGACACTGTAACAGAGAACTATACAGCAAGTAGTTAATTGTATCTGATTCAAGAAAAAAAACTCATCTATCTAAATCAAAGATAACCAAATCTACTGATTTGAATCCAACTCTGAAAACTAAGATGGATCAGTTCTTTAACTCGGGCATTTCAGGTCAAGTGTTCCTGATGTTCTGACCTGATCCAATGTTAGTTCTGTGGTTACGGCTGTGTTTTACATTCTTCAAGTGTTGTGGGTGGAAGAAGTATGGGAAAACGCCAAGCACCCATATTGAGCGTCTTCCAATTTTTGCTTGTAAGCCTGATAAGCTGAATCCCATAGCACAGTGCTGCAAATCTCTCTCCTCTCTATACATACACGCTGATAACTTTAAAAGCTAAATGGTAAGGGTGTGAAGAACATTGCAGTTTACATAAACAGACTATTTTTCAGAAGAGGGTTTTTCTTTATATTATTTTTAAAGGTGGGACAGTTATTTCTATGGAATTCAGACCATCGATTAAAACTTGAAAAACAGGTATAATTTGCGTTCACCAATTTGTCACGAGGTGTTCCATTTCCTTTTAAATTTATATTAAAGATTTACCATATGACATCCCGTTCATACGCAACACTAGACAAATAAAGTATCGCTAATGGAGAGAGAAGTAGAAACATTGTTTTAATCTAATCATCTCTCTATACTTACTTACAGAGCTTATAACAATGACTGACAGGGAGCTAAAATGGCAGCACCCAGCTGCCGGATAAAGAGGTGTTTATTTCTACATTGAATGTTATTTTTCACACCTTACACATATATATTTGGTAAATATATGGATAAGACAATATAATAATAAAAATCATAGACAGTGACAATTCCCTTTTAATCGTCAAAAAAAAACACTTTCACTTACCCCTACTAAGATGTTTAATTATTAATATGCAAGAGACCATTGCCAACTGTTAACGAATAGACGCCATCACTGAAAAATAGATGTACAATATAAAGTCCTTTCTTGCAGGTAAGTGCTATTGTGGTTTAGTATGGTTCATTAGGCAGTGTAGGACCTGCCGAATATGGGGTACATTGGCGTTGTGGCAGGTTTATGCAATGTATGATCATATAATGTGACTAAATCCCCATACTTTTCATATATAGTGCTTAGTTATGTCTCCTCTTGTTTTGCCTTATATCTTGTCTTGTTTTATTTTGTCTTGTATTCCCAGTTCATGTACAGTCCTGTCCTGCCCTGTTCTTGTTTTCCTCATGTCTTGTGTACATGTTCTGGGTTCTGTTTTCTGTCCTGCTCTGGTTCTGGGTTCTCCTAGTTTGGTCTTGCTTTCATGTTTGGTGCCTATCTCTAGTCTTGCCTTGTTTCTGTACTGGATACACTCCTGCTGCAGAGCCTCCCTATTTAGCTCCTGGGAGTTTTGCTTATTTCCTAGCCCCTGGTTCCTGGGATCCACATAAGCTGAATAAGGGTTCTGGTTTGTGGCTGCACAAACGCTGGTGCTCAACACCAGGGGGTGTGCGGTTACCCTGCTAATCCACCTCCATACTGTGACTCCTACTCTGAACCTCAGGCATGCTGGGTCCCGGTTCTCGCACCGCCGCCTGGACAGTGTCTGGGTCCCGGGCACCGGATCGCCACCCTGACAGTCTGGTTACAATTAAAAGTCTGTTAGTCCACCCTTTGTACAGCGCTACGGAATCTGATGGTGCTATTTTAAATAATAAAATAATTGTATTTTAGGTTAAATGCCTTATTGAAAGAGCTGTGGAACAAGACTGATGTTTACCTTTTTTCTTTCAGTTGGATTTGTATCCCCCCCTCCCCCTCTGTGTACAAAACGTTCACCTTGATTTGGGATAGGTTCCTTCATGTTGTCACGTTTCCCAAGGTATAGTTACTTGAAAAGCTTTCCAGAAAATACTGAGTAAGAGTAATGACATCACCCAGCGAAACTCGCCTGTTTCACCTATTTACATTACGGGATATTGCATATGCCTCTGGCAGAGGGAGGATTAAACGTACTTACAAGTGTACAAGGGTGTTCAAAAGTTTATAAACACACAGGCAAACGATCAGTGTGAGAATTCTCTCCACTCCAGTCCTGATCCCTAACTACAGACAAACTAGACACAGAGAAACAGATCAGAAAATCAGATAGACATAAACAGGTGGAAGACTGTAACAAGTGGGGGTGAGGAAGGGACAACCATCAGCAGTGGGGGATGGAGTTGTTGTCTAGGGTTTTTTTAATTGCAAAGTCTACTGCTGCTTTGTCCCCTGAGTGCATACTTTGTCAGACAGGAACATGGATTAGCAATGTGTGACACTCTGGCTGTTGTGTACCTACATTTCTTAATTAGGATGACACAAGTTAAAGAGCCAGCAAACTCCAAAATGCAACGGTATGGGAATAGTTTGTCTACTAAGCGTTCCCAAATTTTTTTTGTTTTTCTAATTTTACAAGTGTACTAAATTCCAAAGCTGATACATAAAATGTGAATTTGAGCCGTTACTGTTGGATTCGAAAAAAATATTTTTTGGGGGAAATGTACAAAATAAACTTTAACTTTATGTCACTCATTAATCACAGAATTTGCTCAATTACTCTTAAAAAGTGGAGCATGATTAAGTGTTGCATCATGCAGGTGCACATTTCCTGTGGAAAAGTTTTGTTACCATGACAATGTATTACCCATGACGTCACATTTTTTAAACTCCAAATGCCTCAGAGGGAATGTGAAACTCTGGGAAATTTCAAAAAACACCTTTATTACAACAATAAAAACACCAAATGGGATTACTGTTGGTTTTAGACTAGTGCAGAGGAAATGTTGCAGTAAACCTTTCTATTTCAGCTTGTGAATGTGGTAAACTTGTCAGAGTTTTTTTTTGTTTGTTTGTTTGTTTGTTTTTAACAATGAAAAATAACAGACCATTATTTTATATTATTAGCTTGTTGCTTACTTCACTCGGTTCGATAAGTGCCCAGAATACAGTTTATGTAATAAATAACAGCGCATTCACAATTTATTATAACATACATACACTAACTGCTTGAAAGATAACTGGTCTTAGAAATAATATTGCATTTGCTTTAATTCTTCCTGGTGCGAGCAATGTCTCTGAGGTCTATACCTGGACATTTGTTCAAAAAGAATCTGACATCAAATAACCCTTCAAATAGTTATTTTAGGACTAGGCACTATGACCACTTCAGCAATGTGAAGTAGCCATGGTGTCTGAAGTCACTATGTGCAGAGTTTTGCTATGAAACCTTCACCCCCAGCAGCAACCTGGGGTGCTATCATCCAGTCTGGAATGAGCTTTCTAGGCTGGCTAATGTCACTTCTATGTAACTTTCCAAACTTGCAATTGTTGGCTGAGAACGATCAGTTGATGCTTTCCGGCCAGTGAATGGTTACTGTATTGACTTAAAGTTTCTATAGCTCTGCAGAAGCCACATGTGGTAAATCCTGCTTTAGTGTAGACCAGGAGCAAGACCCTGGTAAGAGGGCAAACTGTTGCCAGCGTACAGGGCCACCATCAGGGGTGACAACCATGACGGTGGTCATGGGCTCGGCAGTCCTGGGGGGCCCTGGCTGCTCTGGCAGTCCTGGGCCCCACATTCCCTCTCTGCACACATAGATAGCGAATATCGCTATCTATGTGTGCAACCGCGGGCCCCGGCTCCCTATACTTGCAGAGGGGGCCCAGCGGACTGCTGGGTCTCGCGGGACTTACAGAGAGGGAAGAGCTTGTAAGTACACTTGCAGTCCACTGGGCCCCCTCTGCAAGTACAGGGAGCCAGGGGCCCCTCAATGCCACCGGACCACCAGGGATCATGGAATCTCCCCCATCCCTGACAAGGTAAGAACCAGGGAGGGGGGAATAACATTTTTGGAATGCTCCATTTACACTACATGCATACACTACACTAACACACACACACTGCATACACTACACTAACACACACACACACACACTGCATACACTACACTAACACACACGCACACTGCATACACTACACTAACACACACACACTGCATACATTACACTAACACACACACACACTACACTAACACACACACTGCATACACTAACACACACACACACTGCATACACTACACTAACACACACACACCACATGCACTACACTAACACACGCACTGCATTCACTACACTAACACAGACACTGCATTCACTAACACACACACTGCATTCACTACACTAGCACACACACACTGCATACACTACACTAACAGACACACTGCATTCACTACACTAACACACACACTTCATACACTAACACACACACTGCATACACTACACTAACATACACACACTGCATTCACTACACTAACACACACACTGCATACACTACACTAACACACACACTGCATTCACTAACACACACACTGCATTCACTACATTAACACACACACACACACTGCATACACTACACTAACATACACACACTGCATTCACTACACTAACACACACACTGCACTCACTGCACTAACACACACACACTGCATACACTACACTAACACACACACTCACTACACTAAACTAACACACACACACTCTGCATTCACACACTCTGCATTCACTACACTAACAGACACACACTACACTAACACACACTCTGCATTCACTACACTAACACACACACACTACACTAACACACACACACTCTGCATTCACTGCACAAACAGTATCTAATACACACAAACACTACATCCATTACACACATTCTAATTCACTTCCACTATAAATACCACATTCAGTCCTGCATAATTTGCAGCGGACTAGGTAGGAGTCCGGTGGGCGGGTGGAGAGAGGGGGGGCCCAGACCTTGTGCTTTGTCAGGGGCCCCAACATTTCTGGTGGTGGCCCTGCCAGGGTACTCCTGGCATTATAACCACTACAGCGGGCACTTCTAACTCATCTAAGTTGCAATTCAAGGTTTATCAGCTCTGGCAATAGAGGAGCATACAACAGAAATGGAGTATATTCAGATATCTGAATGTATGTATCATGACTCCCTCGCTCACATAATATATCCTGAACCAGGTTGGCCTGACCTTAATACACAGAGATCTCAAGGTGTGAGATTAACACTTAGAGGGACACTATAATCACAAAAACAACTTTTAGCTTAATGAAGTAGTATTGGTGTATAGATCATGCCTCTGCAATGTCACTGCTCAATTCTCTGCCATGTAGGAGTTAAATCACTTTGTTTATAAAAGCCCTAGTCATGCCTCCCTGCATGTGACTTACACAGCCTTCCTAAACACTTCCTGTAAAGTGAAATCTAATGTTTACACTTTCTTGATTACACAGTTTTTAAATTTAGAATGTCTTATCTCTTGCATTGTTAATAGTATGCTAGACCTTGCAGGAGTCTCCTGTGTGTGATTCAATTTACAGAAGAGGAGATTAAAACTTCTAGAGTAAGTTAATATCTGAGTGAAAATGAAAAAAAATGTTCATGCAGATTGTGTGAGTTACAGCCAGGGAGGTGGCTACATGGATAAAAACAAAGGTGATTCATCTAAATACCAGTGAATTGACTAGTGAGACTATAGGGCCATGATCTATACACCAAAACTGCTTCTTTAAGCTAAAGTTGTTTTGTTGACTACAGAGTTCCTTTAAAAAGTTGCAGTTAGCTAGACTACCAAGTCCAAAAGGAGAGTAAGCATGCATCTTGCATTTGGTTTGGCTGATTTTTAAACTCAGACACAGAAACATACTCAGGAGTATAAGTTCAGAAGTGAGGCCAGGAGAAAGGTGAGAGGGGAACACCAAGTCTTCTGCAAATACATTTTATTAATACTCCTTTCCTTCATCTCCAGGGCAGTGGTGTATTTTGGATTCGTGCTGCCCTAGGCATGACTAAACTCGGGCAACCACCTAATCTAAATTTGCCCCACCACTTCCTGTCAAGGCCGAACCTCTTCACACACACGTACTGACAGACACACATACTCACTGACAGACACACATTCACTGATTCACACACACACATACACACACGTACTGACAGACACACACACACATTTACTGACAGACAAACACACACATACTCCCACACATTTTCTCATACACTCACCAATTATGCCTTGTTAGCCTCACAGTAAATACATCGCTGCTCCAGGGACATGTGTGGACAATGGGCAACCTAGCCACATCCCATGCAAGCAATGGTCTAAAGTAGTTAATATATCTGATGATGTTTATAGACAGACAGTATGTTTTATTATTATTAGCATTTATGCAGCAACAACATATATATATGTGTCGTCTTGCTCAGAAATGCTTCAGACTTGAGAAAGGGAGGTTCTCTCCCGAAAGCTTGTCATTAAAAAATTCTGTCAGTCCAATAAAAAAGGTATTACAAGATACGAATTTTATCTGTTTTTTACATCTCTCTCTCTCTCTATATATATATATATATGTATATATATATATTCTATCTATCTCTATCGATCTTACAATCTACGAGAATTTGAGAGACAGACGGGGGAGAGAGATATAGAACTAGAGATAGATTTGTGTGTTTTGTATCTTTAGACATAACACGTACTTTCTCTTTACGCGCGAGCTGGGGGTGAATTAGTTAAACGTGCTCTTATTATTCACTCTGAATGCAAAGCTGCCAGGTCATGGAAGGTGTGGTCTAACACACAGAAATAATTAGTCTGCTGACATCGCAGAATTTACAGGAATTCCTGTGAGTACAGTGCTATGTACACTGTTTGTCTTATGTAGACATTATAAGATCTGCATGCAACAAAAACACAAAAAACTGCCAAATGAATAAAAAGCAGGACTTCGACTTCCCAGTATTTGCAGCAAAACTCTTTTTCTGGGAGTTGTCAGTTTATTTACTGCAGAAATTATCACATCATTTGACACAACAGTATTTGGGATCAAACAGGTTTGTGTAGACTGACAGAAAGAGTGGTCTTATAGAGGAAAACTAATTACATTACAAAAACTAAACGAAAGCAGATTTATTACAGAATACTCTTTCTATAACCTAACCTACATAATGCAGCTAGGCTGTGGATGGCACAGTGAGAATAGGGCAAGTTGGGAGGTGGATTGACTTGGACTCAGGAGTAGACTCTGACACTCATACTCTATGTTCACGCTGCACAATGTTGAACTACGCATACTGTTATATTACTTACAGACAATACATATAACCCCCAGATCCAGCTTAAGGTAGCCCAAGGCCCTATGCAGTGTGCTAGATTGGTGCTACCTCCTAGAGCCCTGTGCTCTGTCTCTGTAAATTGTGTGTTGACTGAGTGTTGTGCGTGAGAGTGTGTTGTGTGTGTCATTACATACTGGTTAAGTGTTGTGTGTGTGTTTGTGTGTGTGTGTGTGGTAGCTACATTTTGTGTGTGTTTGTGTAGGAGGTTATGTAGGTGCCTAATAGACATGTAAATTTGTACGAATTTCATGCCATTTGGACATTCGGATGCTTACGAATGTCCGAAGAGCCGGAGTTCGGAAGTGATGAAGTTCCGTAGTTCGGAAGTGCCGAAGCTGTGATGCGCCAAAGTGATTTGGATTTCTGAAAAGTGGCAAAACAAGAGAGAGGAAGGGAAAATTACATGAATTATGACAGGAATCTTGACCAATAAGCTAATTCCTTTTGTGCAATGTAATGCTTACTTGTCCAATCCAGTTTCACTATTCCCTGTCCAATGAAATTAGCAAATGTTTGTGATTGATGTTAGAGGACAGCTAATTAATGGTGATTTTGTCACTGACACTTGGCCAATGAAGGCACACAGTCATTGAGGTGGGACAGTATAAAAATCAGGCTGTCAGGTTGTTGTCTTGCATTTATGTGACCAGACAAGTTGTGATAGCACAAGAGACTGAGGGAGATAAATTACATTACATTTATTGTACTTTACTTGTTGCAAACTTGGGGAGCCACATTGCTTTTAATGTGTTCCAGGGAGAGAGAGAGAGAGTGAGTGAGTTTTGCCTTTTCTTCTGCATTTTGTTTCTTTTTTTTGAAAAGGGGGGGGAGGGGGAGAGAGAGTGAGTGGCTGTTCAAGCCAGGTAGTCTGATTGCCAGGGTGTGTCTCTGCTGCACTGTGACTTTACTGCAGTGAATAATTTTTTTTAAATTTTATTTCAAATATTTTTTATTTACATTTTTTATAATTACATATCACTTTCGTAAACAATTAGTAGAATACAACATATCTATAAAGAACTAATATCAAATACAATGTTAATATCAATTAAGCAAAATTGACAATATAAAGCAACAAAAAATCAAAAAAGGGAAGGTAGGGTAGACATGGGCAATTCGTTTCGGTCCGAATATGAATTCGGATGAATTTCGGGCAATTCGGACTTTCGGGTACTTCTAATTTAGGGTCCCCACCCACCGCTCAGGGGTGGGGGCCGGGGGGAGGACAATAGGTCCACCCCCCATTATTTTACGTTAGGGCCCACACCCGCCACTCAAAGTTGGGGGCCGGGGGGCAATAGTTCCCCCCTTATTCTAATTTAGGGCCCCCACCCGCCGCTCAGGGGTGGGGGCCAGGGGGGCAATAGTTTAAAAGCCCCCACTCGCGCGCTGCGGGTGGGGGCTCAGGAGAGTGGAATCCTTTTTATTTTATTTTATTTTTTCACTGTTTACTAGAGATGCCCCTACTCGCGGTATAGCGTGTAGGGGCATAATTTACTAATACTAAGTAATCTTTACTTAGTATTAGCAAATTTGGCTGAAAGACCAATTTAGGTCTTTCAGCCTTTTGGTAGATAACTCCCTAATACCGTGGGAATTAGTGAGTTATTTAACAAGCGGCTGCAAGAGAAGTTCCGAAGTGCTGAATTGCCGAAGTCCCAAATTTCGGAATGCCGAACCGAACAGAAAATTTTTCCCATGCACATGCCTAAGGGTAGGGTATATAAAACATATTACTCCCTTAATGTTAATAATTGAGATACTCATGTATAATATCTTATTCTAAAAAAAAACAAAAAAAAACAATATATAACAGAAATATGTTAAACATCAAGAAGAAAATAAATAAATAATAAAAAAAATTTAATTATCCATGCCGAGAAAATAAATCCACCTCTCTATATTATTTGTTTTGTTTTTATTTTTGAATCCCATGTGTCCCATATATAGATCACATTTTCTAAAAATATTGAAGGAGGTCTTAGAGCCAATTCATAATCTTTGTTTTCTCTGACAACATTTATAACTTCTCCTTCATTTGGTAATGTAACCTTTTTCCAATATCTGGGTGTCAAGGACGTGGCAGCATTTAAAATATGAGATATAACTAATTTGTCGGCCTTGTTTAAGAAATTTGGACGCAATTTGAATAAGCCTAATTTTGGTGACAATTTTGTCATTGTGGGGAAAATGATTGGGATAAAATCCCAGAATGATTTTAATTTAATACAAGTTCACCAAATATGATACATATTACCAATTTCCCCACATTGTCTCCAGCATAAGTCCGATGTATATGGGAAATTTTGTTTAAAGGACCACTCTAGGCACCCAGACCACTTCAGCTTAATGAAGTGGTCTGGGTGCCAGGTCCAGCTAGGGTTAACCCATTTTTTAATAAACATAGCAGTTTCAGAGAAACTGCTATGTTTATTAATGGTTAAGCCTTCCCCCAAAGCCTCTAGTGGCTGTCTCATTGACAGCCACTAGAGGCGCTTGCGTGCTTCTCACTGTGATTTTCACAGTGAGAGCACGCAAGCGTCCATAGGAAAGCATTGTAAATGCTTTCCTATGCGACCGGCTGAATGCGCGCATTCAGCCGACGGGGCGGAACAGAGGAGGAGAGAAGGAGGAGAGCTCTCCACCCAGCGCTGGAAAAAGGTAAGTTTAAACCCCTTTCCAGAGCCGGGCGGGAGGGGGACCCTGAGGGTGGGGGCACCCTCAGGGCACGATAGTGCCAGGAAAAAGAGTATGTTTTCCTGGCACTATAGTGGTCCTTTAAAGCCTGGTAGGTACTAAGTACTATCTATATATAACTTTAAGATGATTTTCTAAATGAGTGGAATGAGTGGAGCATCTCTTATTTTGTACCATTCCGATATGTCTATTTGTAATTGTATATCATATTCCCAATCAGTCATGAACTCCAACTTACGATTCAGTAAAGATGATAAATAGTAATAGC
The DNA here is from genome assembly GCA_933207985.1 of Pelobates cultripes. Lineage (NCBI taxonomy): Eukaryota > Metazoa > Chordata > Amphibia > Anura > Pelobatidae > Pelobates > Pelobates cultripes. The sequence continues at coordinate 100,135,311 of OW240921.1, read as the reverse complement.
AAATAGAAATAGTATGTGTTGGGTCCGAATTATTTAAATGTATTTTTTTATTTGTTAATTTTAATAAATCTAATTTTTGGTCAAATGAGTGAATGTCAAAAAGTTCAAATAATTTAAAATAAATTGTGTCATATTGGTCAGACAATGCATCTGTTAATTTGTATTTCTTTTGTAATGTAGAAAAGGATGATGATGAGTTTGAATTAAAAAGTAATTTAAACATACTATCTTATAAGATTTCCAAAGAGGGAGATTAATATTTTAAGTCAGGAAACAATCTATTCAGGACTGAAAGTGGTAATAATCTAGAAAATCCGTTATCCAGTCTGACTATGGAAAATAATTAGTTCAATGCATAAAGAGTCAATTTCGTAGTAGGGAATAATTTAGATCACAATGACTTTAACAAGGGCCAAATGGTGATGGCTAGACGACTGGGTCAGAGAATCTCCAAAATGGGTAGTCTTTTGGGGTATTCCTGGTATGCAGTGGTTAGTACTAACCAAACGTGGTGCAAGGAAGAACAACCGGTGAACCTGCATCAGGGTCATAGGCACTCAAGGTTCATAGATACTCATGGAGAGCAAAGACTACTATTATAGGCATTTATATAGCACCAACAGATTCCATAGTGATTACGTCTACGTCTAGTCTGATCACACAGAGGAGCAACTGTAGCTCAAATTGCTCAAAAACCTAATGCTGGGCTTGATGGAAGGGTGTCAGAACACACAGTGCATCTCAGTTTGCTATGTATGGGGCTGCATTACCGCAGAGTGGTCAGAGGGCCCATGATGACACTTATCCACCACCGAAAGCACCTTCAATGAGAATGTGAGCATCAGAACTGGACCAGGGAGCAATGGAAGAAGGTTGCCTTGTCTGATGAATCAAGTTTTCTTTTAGATCAAGAGGATGGCGTGTGCGTGTGTGTTGTTTACCTGGGGAAGAGATGGCAGCATGATGGACTATAGGAAGAAGGTAGGTAGCAATGTTCTGCTGGGAAACCTTGGGTCCTGGTATTCACGTGGATGTTATTTTGACACGTACCACCTACCTAGAGATTGAGCAGACTTTGTACACCCCTTAATGGCAATGGTGTTACCTGATGGTAGTGGTCTCTTTTAGCAGGATAATGCACCATGCCACACTGCAGAAATTGTTCAGGTATGGTTTGAGGAACATGCCAAAGAGTTTAAGGTTCTCCAAATTACCCAGATCTCAATCCGATTGAGCATCTGTGGGATATGCTGGATGAACAAATCCAATCCATGTTTGACCCACCTCACCTCACAACTTGCAGGACCTAAAGGATCTCCTGCTAATGTCTTGGTGCCAGATACCACAGGACACGTTCAGAGGTCTTGTGGAGTACATGCCTTATCACATCAGAGCTGTTTTGGCAGCACAATGTTAGGCAGATGGTTTAAATGTTGTGGCTGATCAGTGTATCTGGAATCGGAAGTAAGAACAGGTTTCGGGACGTGATGACGCAGGACACGTCCACGACGCCGAACCCAGAAGTAAAGCGCCACGATAAGCAGCGAAAAAGGCACCAAATAAGCATTTAAAAGACTGCATGCCATTATCACAAGCATCACCTCTGATGAAGACACACAGCCGAAACGCGTATGGTGCATTCTGGACTGACCATTTATGGGACATTCCTTGTATTTTGTTGTTTTTAATATCTTTTCCTGTTATTGGAGAATAAAGGTTTTGTAACCCCCTAACCTGCGTTCTGGAGGTATATCAGTTACAATTTTGGGAAGTGCCCAGCTGAAGTCCACATGTGATTCATTCAAGGCATGCAGGTTGAGCCAGCTTTTAAGTGGCTCCATCTATGTGAATGAGACCAACACATAGTTTTAAGTTCTTAGTTTTAACTTTATTACCCTATATCTTCTCTATTTATGTTTATTTTCAGAGATTGACTTCAATGTGGGTAATATAATTTTTTATTTTATACATTTGAGTGCTCTCACCATCTTTTTTCTTTTTATTGTATATTTCCATGTGTTTAGTGGTCATTGTGGCCCACTTCCTTTTAGGATATTTTTTCACCTTTATATTGTATTTGATTCATTTTAAAAAAAAATAAGATGAATCAGTATATCAAGTCTCATAACCTGTAATTAGATTATTTACTTTATGTTAGATGCTCATTCATTTTCATACACATTCATTGATTGTCTGCTAAAAATATTAAAGAGGTTATTTCCTAATGCCACATTAATAAATCAATGCAGAATCCCTTAAAGGCATACTAAGGGTGTCAAAACAAGCTTAGCTTAATTAAGCAGTTTTAGTGTATAGATCATGCCCCTGCAGTCTCATGGCTGTATTCACTGCCATTTAGAAATTAAATCACTTATGTTTCTGTTTATGCAGTTTAGGCCACACCTCCCCTGGCTGTGACTCACAAAAGTCTCCATGAAAAAAATGGTTTAATTTTCAATCAAATGTAAACACCATTTTGACAAAAGCTATGAATTGTTTTCCTAGGTTACTGGACGAGACACGTGTGTTTACATGACAAGTCGGACTAGATAGCAATTTACAAAAAAAGTCATTTATGGCAAACAACCAGTTATTGCCTGTCAACCAACATAATCTTAAAATTGGATTTGCAATAATGAATTCAGCTCTGATTTTAGATATAATAACAATTGCTGATTGAGTCATGATTAAACAGGATTAATGTAGACAATGTTGTATATTTAGACCCAGGGTGCCAATGTCCTGATGACACACTGATTAAAGGCAAATAGCGAAAAGTACATTTGGGGTGAGCTGATTATACTATTAACATCCTGAGATTAGATCTGTAACAGTAACAGCATTAAGAACTGACAAGTAAGTCCTAGGGGAACATCATTTCCATAATACAGTAATCTATTAACATACTTATATGGCAACTATTATAATGTCTTGAAAAGTTACGCCCATATAGAACTGGATATCACTCATATTTTAGACTGTCTGATTTAATTTATGTGTTGTAGAGTTAATGTAGGGAGGCTTGCACTGGGCATATAACGTGTTACCTGTTGATAGTTATTTACTGAAATAACAAAATGTAGTTGCAGTAACAAACTTACAAACTCTTACTGCGATTTAAAAGCATATTAGCTCAATTTTTGTTTGTTTGTTTGTTTGTTCTGCTGTACGTTAATATGTTCACACTGGTTCAGGAATATTCCCTATCCTTATTATGTCTTTAACACACCAGTGCATGTCAATTTTATTTCTGTGCGTTACTGGATTCAGTGTTAAAGGTTCTCTATTGGAATTTATATGACATGTCACACACATATTTAGAGATATATTGTATATATGTTTTTAATAAACCAGCAAAAAAAAAAATGGCATCTACTTTTTTATTTTCTTTTTATGTACTATTCTGCTGCTTTTGTAAATATTTTGATTAGTTTCATTCAGTTCTGACACCAACATCGCCCTCCGAAAAATGCAAAATCACGGTATTTAATCAACGTATATTTCCAGTGATTTTTATCTTATCTCAAAGATGAATTCCCTGAAGAAATTTACAAAAATGCATCCTTCCCATCTTTTGTCAGGAGTATACAGGGACATTGCTACAAGAGAAGACATGTCCTGGGCGTGTCGAATGATGATATGAGTGTACGTCTGAGCTTACACATAGGTGTTGAGGTTGGCAAAGGGGCATGTTAGAGGTACCATGCTCACACGCAAAGCCTAGAATGCTAAAGAGCTCTAGAGATGTCATGGATAGTGCACATGTGTCTCTGTTTAACATAATGTGAAGTCACCTGCTCAACTTTATGTGGTTGTAAGACACAGGAGGATCATGGGTAAAAATAGATTTGCATAAAGGGTTATAATATGTGGACATGTAATCTTTAAGATAAATTTGGACTTGCTAGTCAACAAAGAAAAATACACTGTAAAACTTTAAGAATAAGACATAACAGTTAATCTGAGCAGTAGTCCACAACATCTGGATTGATCAACGTTCACTACACACCGGTTCTATACAATATGTTACAGAAACCAAGAGTCGCCACCAGTCTATGAAACAGCTCATATGATATGGTTACCTGCGTCGATGTTCCCACCAAGCAGGATTGCAGTGTTTTTGATATCAGGGCAGATGTTTTCTTATAATCTAATTTCCTACTTTATTTATATCACCCTAATTCTGTACCCATAAACCCACATTCTGCCCAAGCCTCATACCTCTTATTTAATTGGACCTACCCCAACCTTAAAAATATTTTCCATTCACTCTTACTCTTCCTAAAGCTGTCCATGCCACTTGCCACTCCATCTTGTCTCATTTCCTACCCTAATTTCTCCCTCCATCTCTTTCACACTCCCAAACCTTCACATCTGATTTTGCCAATGTGTCCAAATTTCTGTCCAATACGGAACCTCTCCCCTTTCCCTAGGTCACAAATCTTTCTTTCTTTTACTGGGAGTGTGATGATATATCTCTATGTGGCAGTAGGCATGTGCATGGGAAAAATTTTCGGTTTGGTTCGGCATTTCGAAATTCGGGACTTCGACACTTTGGCAACTTTGGCATTTCGGAACTTCTCTTGCAGCCGCTTAGTAGATAACTCCCTAATTCCCACGGTATTAGGGAGTTATCTACCAAAAGGCTGAAAGCCCTAAATTGGTCTTTTAGCCAAATTTACTAATACTAAGTAAAAAATACTTCGCATTAGTAAATTTTTCCCCTACTCGCTATACCGGGCAAAATGTACTAATATACAGCCTGTGGCTGCTCACTGTTAAAAAAAAAAAAAAAAAAGGTCCACCGTCCTCCCCCCTGAACGGTGGGTGGGGGCCTTAAATACTAATAAGGGGGGGACCTAATGACCTCCCCTCTGACCCCCACCCCTGAGCAGCGGGTGGGGGCCCTAAATTAGCATAAGGGGGGGACACCTAATGTCCTCCTCCCCGGGCCCCCACCCCTGAGCGGCGGGTGGAGGCCCTAAAATAAAATGTTACCCCTTCCCCCCAAAAAATAACCCCTACCTACCCCCCTCACCCTAAAAATAATGAGGGGGGACCTTTAACTAAGTACCTGTAAAACAAATAAAACTTACCATTTGATGTTTTCTTTCTTCTAAACTCTTTTTTTTCAGCCCCAAAAAAGGCCAAATAAAAAATCCATAATAACCGACGCACTTTAAAAAAAAAATAAAAAAAAAAAGAGCACCCCCCAAAAAATCCATCTTCACCTGCCGCGCAGACTGAGCTCTGCAGGGCGGGGAAAGGCTTAGAAAGCCTTCCCCCGCCCTGCAATTAGGCTCAGAGCACTCTGATTGATGGGTTTAAGCCATCCAATCAGAGTGCTCTGACAGGTAAATGAAGAGACTGACAGGTAAGTCTCTACATTTACCTGTCACAGCACTCTAATTGGTTGGCTTGAAATCCAGCAACCAGAGTGCTCTGTGTCTTTTTACACAGCGTGGGAAAGTTCTTTGTAATTTTCCCACGTTGTGTAATTTGACCCTTAACACTCCCCCCTTCAGGTTAGAAGCCCCCACTCGTGCGGCGTGGGGGCTCGGTTGGGGGGGACCTTTTTTTTTTTATTTTATTTTTTTAAGTGAGCAGCCATAGGCTGCTCACTGTTTAATAGACATGCCCCTACTTGCAGTATAGCGAGCAGGGGCATAATTTACTACTACTAAGTACTCTTTACTTAGTATTAGTAAATTTGTCTGAAAGACCAATTTAGGTCTTTCAGCTTTTTAGTAGATAGCTCCCTAATACCGTGGGTACATTCCTGTCATTACATTGACTGGCTAAGTAACTTATATTTTATATGAATGTATGTTACTTGATTGTTGCCAATGCTTACAGCTGAATCCTGGCTATGTTTGTATACTTTGTATTTAAAATTGTATACAGTGTAACATTCTTCATTCTTCCACTGGGTAAGTATATTAGTTCTTAGGCAATACTGTGCTTCGGAACTTCGGCACTTCAGCAATTCGGTAATTTCGGAACTTCGACAATTCGGCAATTTATCTATTCGGACATTCGGAAGTACCCGAAAGTCCGAATTTCCCGAAATTCGTCCGAATTCATAATCAGATCGAAACGAATTGCACATGTCTACAGGGCAGTAAACCAATTACATTAACCACATTGATGGCTGTTGACAGATATTACAGAACCTGAATAAATCTGCAATCTTCATCAACAACATCAAATTTCATCTGCACTCAGGCCACTGGTGATACTTCTAGTATACCTTGAGTTTTAGATAAACAAAAAAATGCTAAAATTGAGATAGATAAAGATGCACGGCATGATATTTGTTAAAGATAAAGCAAAGTTTGCAAATGTCATGCCATGTATCTTATTCTAATTGGAGTCGAATAATTTTTGGAATAAGGGCTTGTAGGAACACTATAGTCACCAAAACCACATCAACTCAGTGAAGTGGTTTGGGTGCACTTGTTCTGTTATTTTAATTCTGCCATGTAAAACATTGCAGTTTTTAAGAAACTGATGTTTATATTGTATGGTAAATCCTCTCCTAGTGGCTGTCTTCCTGGCAACTACTTAATGCACTTCTTTCTCCAGACAGAGTAAAGCTTGGTCTGGGAATCACATGTTGCTGATAGGAGGAGCGTGGCATTTGGCTGCGCATGTTCTTTATAAGAAGCAAGGGATTGGAGGATGTCGCAGATTATGTCAGCTTGGAAGCTGAACTGGAAGAGGCAGCGAAGGAGTCTCGGCACTGGAAATGAGGTGAGTAATCATTATTTAACTTTCATTTTTTTTAAATCCAAAGGGGGTGAACAGAAAGGAGCTATAGTCCCAAAATAACCATTTGTTATTTTGTGTTATTTTCGAGACTATAGGCTCCCTTTACATTTTAACGGAATTATCATGCGGCCCTAGTGCGGACGAAATACTTAATTCATGAAGATTGTCTGTAAGGGAAATTGAAGATCACGCACTGCCACAGTGAACATTGTATACAAAGTATTTTCCCATCTGGAGTGGTTACTTTCGAAACACCTGTATTGTGATTTATGATGATATTATAATCCTGGGGTAGCTCGTTCATTTGTTTCAGTTATCCAAATCAGATTTGCTTATTGAATAAACTTCTCTATACAAAGGAGAAGAGGCCGCATCTCTTTAGCGATTTGAAAGATATTTATTGTCCTAGAGGTTCCAGCCTATTTCAGCCCAATCCAAAGTGCTGGAGAGATCAGACATTTAACCACAAAAGTACAGGCACGAACCGTCATTTTCTGCAGTTACATTTCCCATCATAGCAGTTAATAAATCACATCATTAAATTAGTAAAACCGGTATGCATTTAACATGACAGTGCATATGGATGGAGGTCATAAAAGTTTTAGGAAATAATTGTTTTATATAAATAAATACACAAATAAATGACACAACGTAAAATTGAACATTCCAATTATAAGGCATTAGTTTTTTTAAAGTATTATCAATTTGAATAATCCTACTGCAGTAGATTGGCTACTGCTCTTCAATATAATGCATATATAAAATTAGAACAAAAATATAACACTCTACTGTCGGATACAACAACGAAGAGTTTCCATATATGTCGCAGTGAGTAGCTGCTCTGTATTACCCCTGTGCAGTGATCTATAGTCAGTGCTGAGTTCTCGTTGAGATGCAAGGCAATGGTTAGTGAGCACCCATGAAGAGGTGTGTTGTGGGAAGGTCATGCTGTCCAATCCCCATACATTATATTATAGATAAAAATGTATATCTCAGAGAAAGAGTGTAAAGGTAACATATTAACGCCAGTGTCTGGCAAATAATTCCATGTCAAGTGACACTCAGAACATGCCAAAAAGTCAAAGGACGATTACAGGACATGAAAAACCAAACGAGGTGTAAGAGGATATCTAGGTTAAGATAATCAAAGAGCTATTTACTATACAGTTAGAAGGGTAAGAACCCTCCAGCACTCAGAAGGTTTAAATATGCACACTGCAAACGATACACACGTTTTTGGTGTTTTTCTTGTTTCAAGAAAAATAAATATACAGTAATACTTATTGCAGAATATGTATGAGGTTAATCGAGATAGAGTTAGAGAAAAGATTGAAGTATGAGCAGACAGAAAAAAGACAGAAGAATGATTCCGCTGCCTGGACTTAAAAGTCCTTCAGAAGTGCAACATTCAGCTCTCAACTTACACCCAACAGTAACCACGCTGAGGTGGTGATAGGTTCCTAAGAATGCCGTGTAGGCTAGAGTATTCATCAGAAGCACTTCAATACAATGTTACGTGCAAATTGTGCCGTAGCTGTCCCAGGATCGAAGAAGTTTGCAAAACTTAAACAAAACAAAAAAGATAGCACCCAGTGGATAGGGATGGAGTAAAGGATGCAGTCTGCAGATTTGGATTATTTTGCCTACGCACAATAGTTCCAAGTCTTGTATCATATTTCAGTGCTATAAGGGATGCTACCCTGGTCAGTTCATAATTCAAAACCAAAAAACTATAATAAAATAAAAATGCAGATTTGCGTTATTACAGTGTCTTTTTGAAACATTAAGTCCATCCACATGATGGACTTAACAGGATTATATAATTGTTATAAGTAGTCATTAGAACATCTGCCATATTGCACGCCATGTATTCCTATAGGATTTGCTTTATCACAGACTACTGGTAGAATTCCATGATGCCCAAGAGAGTGAAAGTAATTTTTTTTTTTTTTTAATATTTGTATAAATAGATATATACAGAAAATAGTAAGGTTAGAGGTGTTTTAACCCCATTCCTGCTCAAGAGACTTATGCAGTGCTCTGAGTGGCAGAGTAAGCATTGACCTTCATCCAGTCTTTCCAGGAAAATCCACCAACAGGTTCTCCCATTTGAGTCTAACTAATTTATTGGCTTTCCCACCAGTGAAGTGGTTCCAGGGACAACTGGGGTATCTTGAGAAGAACAACCCTAAAATTGCTAAGCTAAAGATCTTCTACCTTGACTCTCCGTCCTTGGTTCTGGTAGACAATGCAAATTCCTACTCATTGTGAAGAAGTGGATTCTTTGTCAGAGACTGGTGGAAGACACAGACAGAGTTGGAGAAGACGGAGGTGGGAAGTTGAGAAGTTCTAGTACCGCCACCCCTACGCTGCTCCTTCGAGTAAACATGCAGGATGTTGCCACCCACTTGTTGGTGCGTGGGTTGTATTTCTCAATGGAATTCAAACTGGAGCTCCCATCATTGCCCCCAACTGCATAGAGCCAGCCGTCCATAGCTACAAGATCATGGGTGCTCCTGCAGAAATAATAAAATTGACATAAACTATATAAAAATTGTGTGGAAGCAATAAAGATACACTATTCAAAGACTGGAAGGTCTCTATGTTAATTTAAAAATAAGGAACTGGAAGTACCTTTGTCTGTGCAACTTTACTACTAGATTTTATATCTATCAGGGTTATTTAATAAAACAAGGCATGTCCGGAATTCAAAGAAAATTTCCAATTTAAGGTAAAAAAAAGCCAAACTGGAAAAAAATTCTAGCCATTTTGGCTTTAAATTTTAAAATCACTTTGAATTCTTGACAATTCTCCCTTTAGTAAATATCCCAGATAGTGTGCAAGTTTCTTAAATAACCTAAAAAAACATATATAACATTTATATGCCATTAGTTTTCCCCTTATTTGCCTCTGAGATTACTAAAAAGATTTTACACAAGTGGACCATATGCCTTTGTTTGACAATCTAGCTATATTACCATCAGTTGCCGTGAGAAGGTCTTCAGAAAAGACTAGAGTTTGAGCCTTTTTTACCAGGGATGATAGGTTTCAATGGGTAGCATATGGAGCATTCAAATGGTGGTGGTCCACATGTAACAATAACATTCAGCTATAGCATTTTAAGGCATCACAAAGTAAATAGCACCAGCCTAACAAATTGGTTCATTGTTTTGTCCTGTTTAAAGAATTTAAACGATGGATCAAAGGGAAGGCCATATAAAATATAAGAGTTACAAGTAAAAAGGATACACTTTTACCAATATAAACTTTTTTTTTGCCTAAAAAAACTAGACCAGGTCGGTGGGGGTAAGGAGGATGAAACTGATATTATCTATGCAGTACTACACAAATTTCAGTTGCTCTCTATATATGTATATTTATTAGATACACATATAAACAAAATATGTACCTATTGCCACACAAATTAACTAACAATGACAGACATTCAGAGGATGCAGCTAACTAAAAACCTTTCCTAATTCTAAGAAATAAAACTGCTGTAAAATTCTACAGCTGGCCTTAAATTTAAACAAGATTAGTTCTCATTACATAACCTCCCGAGGCTACACTGCAGGGAGTACGAAAACAACAACTTTACATTATGATACCAAGAATCCCAGCTCGGGGCTATCTGATGCTAATGAGGAAAATCCTTTAATGTAAATAATAGAGAGTGACATGACTTACATTGGTCCTTTCTTTGATGTAATGAGGAACTAGCGAGTCTTATCTTTATTTAGTAATGCTTTCTAATAATTCATACCATGGTAAGGGCCATTCTCTTTTAGAATTTGCAGATTTTAATTTCAAAGATTTTTTTTTTTTAGCAAATTACATTGTTACCCATTTAACTAAAGATGACACTACTTGGATCCAAAGTTCAATTTGAGTATATTTTCCTTTAATATATGTTTTTTTGACTTTTTTTTTTCTTTTCAAAGTTATATTCAAACCTTAGGCCAAAATTAATAGACAACATAATTGAAGTTGATTGTTTTTCCAGCTTGGCTTTTTTTATTTATGTATTTTATTTTATTATAAAATGTGAATTTCACTATGGATTACAGGCAATTAACCCTGTGCGCTTTGATGAGATAAGGTTTGCAAAAGTTTCACCAGAATAGTGAGATTGGGGGGGGGGAGGGGGAATCTCGAGGCCTGCTGCTTTTGTTAACAGTTACAACTCAACTATAAATTTGCTACCACTAACTGTTTAAAGGGACAATGTAGGCACCCAGACCACTTCATCTCATTGAAGTGGTCCGGGTGCAATGTCCCTGTCAGTTTAACCCTGCAATGTTATTTTTTGCAGTTTCAGAGACCAGGAGGGGGAGGGAGGTGCAGAAGGACGCTATAGTGTTAGGAAGACAGTTTTGTATTCCTAACACTATAGTGTATATTTAATGAATTAACCACTAACGGGGTTATTCACTATGGTGTGAAGAGTCAGGAATTTAAAATTAATTCATAGAGTATTTAAAACTTTAGACCAGCAAAAGTGAAAACATAGCCTGAATTTTGAATTGAATGAGTTCATTTTGAATTCCCAATCATTCACATTTTAGTAAATAAGTCTAAAGTCAGCAGATCAATAATTTCATTATTTTGCATTAGCAATATCGTTAAAAAATGTGATTACGTCAGATAGATTGAGCTGCTTAAAAACTATTCATCAAACAGTAAATGTACTTTATTTTCTGAAAGATAATAAGATACACTGGGAGCTGACAGGGGAGCTGCACGGAGGTGAAGGGAGCTGACCGGAGTTGCTACAAAGGTAAGTAACAGCTTGCTCTCGACCCCTCATGCACAGCCCATCCACTGGATCACCAGGGAATAATATAGCCCCCCTCCCTGACCAGTTAACAAGCAGCGAGGGGGGACAAAAAAATAATAATAAAATAATAAAATAATAATAAATAAATAAAAAATCTAAATAAAAAAATTAAAATATTCAAATAAAAAAAATTCAAAATAATAAAAATGCCCTCCCCCCACCCAGTTCACAGACACTACACAAACACACACACACTCTGCATTCACACAAACACACACTCTGCATTATATACACACAGAGTGTGTGTGTATATAACGCAGAGTGTGTGTTTGTGTTGTGTGTGTATATAATGCAGAGTGTGTGTTTGTATGAGTGTGTGTGTATATAATGCAGAGTGTGTGTTTGTATGAGTGTGTGTGTTTGTATGAGTGTGTGTGTATATAATTATAAAAATCACAGAATTTCATAGCCCCAAGTTTTACCCTCGACTTATCCACGAGGCATAGCATATTTCACAATTGTTGGTCACAAAACTGCACTCAATTTACACACGAGAATATATACGGTAAGCATTGTCTTTTCAGAAAAAAGGCAGTGTTTACATTGCTGCCTAGTTACACCTCTACTGGCAGTCACTCAGTCGGCCACTAGAGGTGCTTCCTGTGTCAGTGCTGCACAGTGTGCAGGATTGACGTTCAGCAGCTCCACGCTGTGCATGGAGGCACTGAACTTTCCTCATAGAAATGCATTGATTCAATTCAATTGATTCAATGCATCTCTGTGTGGAGATGCTTAATGGGGCAGAGCTGTGTTTTGCTGCGCAAGGACAATAGCCTGTCAATGCTTTCCTGGGGGGGAGACCGTAGGCAGGACCAGCTGCGACAGGACCCACATGGCGCTGGAATAAGGTAAGTAAACTCACAATTTTAACCAGAGGGGGACCTAAAGCTTAGGTGGAAAAGGGTATGTGCTTAATTTTGTTGGGGGTGCGCAGTTCAACTATAGTTAGTTGCAAATGTCAGAGCTCAAAAGAGCAAGGCTTTTCTTTTTGTTTGCTTTATTTAAATGTTTTGTTTACCAGACATAGTAATAAAATGACTGTGATTTCTAAAGAAAGAAAACTTCTTGTGGCATTTCAAACTTTAGGACTATGTCGTTATATGGTCCCAGGTCACAATATATACACTATAACAGCCAAGTATTTCAGAGTATTACCTCCTAATATTCATTGGGGCTACACTCTCCCATGTGTTAGCCTTTGGGTTATATCGTTCCACTGAATTCAGACAGCTAGTCCCATCGTTTCCACCTGCTACATACAACATCCCTTCCAGTACAGCCACCCCAGCACTGCTCCGGCGGCTCAGCATATTGGCGATTGGAGTCCAGGAGTTCATCTAGCATAATAAAAAAGGAATCATATTAGGGTTTGTCGGCTGAACACCATTTTTCAGTGAATTGGAAGCAAATATTCCAGACAAAGAGGATTTCTCCAAATAAGCACTTTTTCTACCTAAATTTTACAATCTGGTTTTAATTCAGTGCAATACAGTGTTTGCTGTATAGCCCCATTGTGCCCTCAAACATTATCAGTTTAAACAGATGGTATCACCCTAACAGTTTTAAAAGTGCAAACCTCGGAAATAAAGTACCTGTAGCCCAGACAGAAATGCTGCCATTACGATCTCAGGGCACTATATGCAAATAAGCTACTTCCATTGGCATGTTTAATTAGTATGGGGTAGAGCTTAGCATTGTTGACAAAAATATGCATATTTTTTCGTTACAAAAAAGCAACATTTATGTTACCAGTGGTTCAAGCTGGATCACTGGCATGATCTCGCCCTGTCGGACCTTGCTTTCATACCTCCCAATATTTTGTGGTACGCCAATGGGAGCACAAGTACCTACTGTTTGAATGAATTGCACTGATTGGTTTAAATATTATCTTTTCAATCGATTTTCTTTCTTTATACTGATTTCATAACAGTATTGGGTGACCAACTGCAATTTTTTTTTTTTTTTTTTAATTCTATATTATCATTATCGTTAACGTATCAAGCCTGAACTAATTCAAAAGTCCTAACTCTAAAATAGGATGACACAATAATGATACAGTAATAAAGACGTGCAGTTAAATGATGGTGTCAAAGCAGTTATAGTCCACAGCATCTTAAAGACAAGAAACCCCTAATTTGAAATCCCCATTAATATTGATGCCCTACTGAATGAGATACACTGCTATAACTTGTGCATCCTTTTTCATAGTCTGTCCTTTCGCTGCCTCTTTAAGCGTTCTATGGCCATAAACCTGTAGCGTCATTACCGAATTGTCCTATTTGTCACTGAAATGGCAAACTGGACATACATAATGGCTGAATCTCCCGGGATAGGGAAAAAAATTCAGATTCCAGTGAATCCAGAGATCACAATCACCTGTAACGCACAGTCACTCACACATTACAGTTTGTGAATGTAACCAGATTTGATGTTATTCTTCTTAACCTAATTAACCTAAACTATGTTTAGAATATGCTAAAGGCCATCTAGAATTTCTCACATATATAGATATGAATGTTTCCACTCCACATCACAAATTAAAATAGCATTGTTCTTTTTTCAGCAGATAGGGGCACCGATGTCGGAAGGAATTTTTCCAAGTGAAGGTGGCATCAGAGTCAAACTTGTGCCAAGTTAGAAGAAAACAAAAAGCGAGTTACTAAATGTTTCTAATGTAGAATTGTTAGCCTTTTGTACTTTTACAAAAACTAAAATTATTGGGGTTTATTCAATAAACAACAAATTAAAGTGAATTAAAAAGAAATTGCAAAATTCAGGCAACAAATAACCAAATTGTGACTAAAGTCAACCCAGACAATTTTTCTAATTTGGTAATTTTTAACCTAATTTCTAGGAGGAACAGAAGAAGTTGGCACATCCGAGTACTGTTTTTTGATACACTTATAAACAATGACCAAAATGTTATATAACTAAGTACAGACTGAATATCAAAAATATAAACTATAACGAAAAACATTTTACAAACAGCTACAGTAACAACATTTATTCAGTTTGCTATAATATCAAAATATCAATTTGTACTTACAGGGTTATTCCAAGCACCATGACCACTTAAGTGATTTGAAGTGGTAATCATTCCTGGAATCTGTATGTGCAGCGTTTTGCTATAAAATGCTGCACATGCCGTGACTAACCGCTTAGCTGCCGGAAGGTGCTACTCAACCTCCGGCAGATTCATTAGCCATTCTAGAACAAAGTTCCCATGTTGGTTAATGTCAGTTCAGTGCAGAAGTGGCATGGGCCCCCTGTCCTTCCCTCAGTCCATCCTTACTGACCTCTCCCCATCTGGTGAGTGAGAGTGACATCAACCAAAGAAGATTGGGATGGGGGAAAAGCTTAGAGGTGGTCATGGAATGGAAGTAAGTTCATGCTTTTTTTAAATTTGTGTTTGTGTAGGGGTGGACCATCTCAGAAAGTGTTAACCAAACCAAAACAAGTGTTTTATGTTTTTTTTGTTAGAGTACACTTTAAATTGGACCTTTGACTTTTAGGGGTCATAGTATTTTTGCAAACACTCTCAAAGGCGACTTGCCCGCTTGCGGCAGCCATGGGGAGAATCCTAAAGAAGATATACTTGCCGAAAACTCTCCCTTGCGGGCACTGACAACTTTCATTTCCATTCATCTTCCGTCAATGTTGTACTCTTGCACATGCAAAAAGGTGTACAGAACATTGCGGGATCTGCATAGATCTTCTTACATGACGCGCAGTAAGATGCCTATTTCACCAGAAAGTTACTTGCGACAAAACAAGGTCTGTGTTTTGTCAATATTAGTAATTCCGGGGGCTGGGCCGGACCACCATGCTGGCTGGTCGCACATTCGACGAGCTCCTGCCAGAAACATGCAAACAAGCTACTAAAAAGCGAAATATCGCCCCAACCTGTACCTCCGAGTGGTCAGCAGAGACCTGAGCGGCAACAGACACCGACGGTGCACCCGGACCCTGCGGCCTACTTGGGCCACGGATGAGGTGGACGTTCGCCACCTTACCTGCCTGAGGGACGCCGCAGAACAGCCCCTTGATGCATCAGCACCTCAGTCCCGTTTCCTCTGGACCGGTGGGGGTTATCCTGGTCCATACTGGAACCAAGCACAGACATCTGCCGATCCCTGCAACAAAACGCAGACTAAGCCTGACTGGCAGTGACAAGATGGCGGACAAGCTCCCCTCATCAAAGCGTGCACCCAAGCAGCCTCCAGAAAATCAACATGCCACGACGGAGCAAACTCCAACGACTCGACGAGATCTTCCAGCAGTTCTGGGCAAAATTGGAGGCACGCCTGCATCAGCCATCACATAACACAATGAAAGAGATGGAAAGTGGAGGGGATGAAAGGCGGGAATGGCCTCTCTTGGGCAAAGCTCTTCTGCCAGCACTAACTCCATATGTTGAATGCCCACACCAGAGCTGGCCATAGCTCCCTCAAATGTGAGTTTTTTTACCTCTTCTTATCTGCACATTGAACCACATCAAAATTGAGAGCACTATTGTTGCTTTCTGTCTTTCTTTTCCGAGTTCTGGACTACCAGACGGTGTTGACGGAGACCCCCTCCCTACATATCCCATAAGCGGGGATTATACCGCTGTACACAATCCACACCAGAGCTGGCCATAGCTCTCTTGAATGTGAGTTCTTTACTTTTTGTTACCTATCACACCCTGAACTTTCATACTATACCATTAGTCGCCTCTACCTCTCTTGTATTTACATATACGGAACGGTCTACACTAGACGCATCCACAGAGGAACTCTATCAAGTATCCTAGACCATCTATTGGCACCCTAGCAATACTTTACTGGACTATCTACCCTTATTTGGCGCAGCCCTTCCATATCTTTTTGTATCTATCCACCGAAGGACCCGAGGGGTTTTCCTTCATTTGGGTTGCTGCCTACCCTGACTAATTTTGTGAATACTAGCGCTGAATTCTTTTTGTGTTTATATATATAGACATGTCTTATCTGTCTGTCACCTAACTAGTATGTACAGTTTGCAGGGGTAGATCGGTTTGGTATTAGCTGCTTGACTAAGCCTGTTTCATTTTACTTTAGTTTTCTCATATTATTGACAAAAAAAAAAAAAGATTAGTAATTCCAGACTTGCCCATTATATAAAGTAATCCCTACAGTGTCTTATGATATAGTTTGATTGTGTTGGAATTTCTGTGAAATTCGATTGCAATAAACACGAGTATCTCATAAAGATGTTATCGTTATAACATTTTTGTTATTATGAAGTGACAGGGCCACTTTAACTGAAAAGATAATTAAAAACCTTTAGAAATCATCAGCATTGAAATGATATGAAACAACAAAATGAAGATGAGTTCACACTAATTAGTGCATTACAGGGAAAAGGTCTCTCCCTGCTGGGAACCTGGGGTAGAGCACGCACAGGGGTTCACTTATTCCATCACAGCATTGCAGTCATGAGTTAATTCTGGATTACGTGCAGAAACAAAATCTATATATTTTAAGTGGGTTAAACAAATTATAATGCTTCAGATGCAAGATCATGTGAAATTGGATTTTACACTGCTAGTCCAGTTATGGAGACTTGTCAAACTGGAAACGTTTTGCTGCTGTGTTACATCTGGTGGAGAAGACACACCAATGACCTCTGAATCTAGCATCCAACAAGTATAAATGTGATTGACAGTTCTTGCTCCAAAGAGGTTCTACTGCATTGCAAGTGATTTAAAATCATAGCCCACAGTACAAAAACAGGTTCTTGGGTTGGCAGAAATAAGGAATATGGATAGATTTGAAGACCCTTTCAAAAGTTAATAAAATTAGCCTGGTGATCCATCATTGTTCTATTGTAAAAAAATATATATATTATAAAATTAATTAGCAAAATAAATTGGTTAGACTGTAGCCAAAGGGGATTCCACTACATGAGAGAAGGCCGGGTCACTACAGTTAACAATACATAATGGTCAGATGCTTACAGTATAAAGAAGATAATATTGTTGTTCAATCCACTGGGGATCCACCGAAATAGCACATGGATACAATTTTGGGTCTTGACCCAGGGGAAACTAACCTCTATTATAAGGGCTTAAAATAATAAGTGTGCCAACAGATTTCAACCGAGATACATCTTCTTTGGGAACAGGACTCCTCAGTTTTTGGAGGATGGTACTGGTGGTGATTACTGTTTAATGATATGCACAGTATGCATTTATAATATTTGAGAAATGCAAACCCCCACCTCACTGTGATTTCAAACGTATTAACATATTCTTAGAATAATAAAGATGCGACACTGTGCTATGTTCTAATGGTGCAAAGTTCTAAACGTCGGGCAATCAAAATCACATATGTGATTCCTCTCTTTTTACGTCTGCACCAGAACACTTTGATAAATCTCCAGTGGGCAATTTCAACAATTCGTTTTGGTACTAAAGCAAGTGTGTGCTCCTACAGTGCGGTT
This sequence comes from Pelobates cultripes, assembly GCA_933207985.1. Lineage (NCBI taxonomy): Eukaryota > Metazoa > Chordata > Amphibia > Anura > Pelobatidae > Pelobates > Pelobates cultripes. Next base: position 100,117,241 of record OW240921.1, on the reverse strand, counting down.
AGGACACTATAGCCCTAAGCTATTAGGCTGCACAAGGCTCACAGCTGTAAGCGGTCAGCTTAAGGTTAAACCATCTCTTTCCCACACTGGATAATTGTTCTTAGAAGAAGACTGCCTATAGAAATGGAATGACTGCTGCTTATTGCCTAATTGTAGTCGTGTTGCTTATAATGCCGAATGCATTTTAATACAAACAGTAAAGCTGATTATATTTATAACATAGACTTAAATTTTGCGGTTCATATGGACATAAAGACAATAAAAGCAAGAATAAAAAGTGAAAAAACTAATATTTGTCTCTTAATGAGCAAATTCGTTGTTAAAGGACCATGTCACACACAGCCGGCTGAAGTGCTTTATGTCTATGGAGTATCTCATTTGAAAGGCAGTTTATAAGAGTACTGATTTCATTGAGAACAGGGATGCACCGAAATGATAATTCTGGGCTGAAACCGAAACCGAATACCCAAAATGCCCATGGCCGAAAACCAAAACCGATAATGACTTTTTCTCCCAAATGATTTTAAAATAGTTATGTCTGAGTGACTGAGGGAGGGGGTGACAGAGTGACTGAGGGAGGGGGTGACTGGTGACAGTGTCTGAGGGAGGAGGTGACAGTGACTGATGGAGGGGGTGACTGGTGACAGTGTCTGAGGGAGGTGACAGAGTGACTGAGAGAGGGGTGACAGAGTGACTGAGGGAGGGGGTGACTGGTGACAATGACTGAGGGAGGGGGTGACAGAGTGACTGAGGGAGGGGGTGACTGGTGACAATGACCGAGGGAGGGTGACAGAGTGACTGGAGTGGGAGGTGACTGGTGACAATGACTGTGAGGGAGGGGGTGACAGAGGACTGAGGGAGGGGGTGACTGGTGACAATGACTGAGGGAGGGTGACAGGAGTGACTGGAGGGAGGGGGTGACAGAGTGACTGAGGGGAGGCATGTGAGGGAGGGTGACTGGTGACAATGACTGAGGGAGGAGGTGACAGAGTGACTGATGGAGGGGGTGACTGGTGACAGTGACTGAGGTAGGGTGTTACTGGTGACCGTGGGAGGGGGTGATTGGTGAGAATGACTGAGGGAGGGGGTGACAGGGTGATTGGGGGAGGGAGGGGGTGGCACAGTGACTGGAGGAGGGGGTGGCAGAGTGACTGGAGGAGGGGGTGACAGAGTGACTGGAGGAGGGGGTGACAGAGTGACTGAGGGAGTGGGTGACAGAGTGACTGAGGGAGTGACTGAGCAAGGGGGTGGCAGAGTGACTGAGGGAAGGGGTGACACAGTGACTGAGGGAGGGGGTGACTGGTGACAGTGAGGGAGGATGTTAGAAATACCTTTTTTTTTCTCTTTACCTGGTGGTCCAGTGTCCATGCTCCCTGGTGGTCCAGTGGTCTGTCTCCCCAGTCTGCAGGTCCGCACGGTGTGAGCTGCAGACTGTGCTGCATGTCGTGATATCCAGAAATCAGAGCATTGCTGTGGTAACCCGCGACAATGCTCTGATTGGCCAGAGATTGTGAGATACAGCACAGTCTGCAGCTCACACCCAGCAGAACTGCAGACCGTGCTGGCTCTCTCCCCTGGCAGATGGGGTCCCCGCACTAAGCTCCCCGCCGGTACCCGAGGCCCCCTCCATCGCTGGACTCGGATGGTGAATCCCGGGATCCCAGGTAATGGCTGCAAAGTGAATGGCAGCCGCGCTAAGGAGTGACAGCGAATGGTAGGATTCCCTGTGACAGGTAACAGTCGGGGGTCCTCCCTGTCTTCCATTCCCCGCCAGGGCCGCTCCCCGTGGGCAGCCCAGACTTGGGACACCGGGAAAAGCCCGCTCACTGCCTGACACACATGGGTGGGCCACAGTCGGGCCTGGAAACAGCACAGGAACTTCCCCACCAGGATCTGTGTCAGTGGTGGCTGTCAGTGGTGGCAGTGCCGGGTTGGGGGGCTGTCAGTAAGGTAGTGCCGGGTTAAAGGGCTGTAATTTTCGGCCGAAATTTCCAGCAGCGGAAATTTTGGTGCATCCTTCATTGAGCAATTTGCACGTTTATAGTTAGAATTTTAAACATTTTCCAGCTGTCAATCGAAAAGCCAGGGAGGTTTACTTACTCAATCCGTTAGCATCACTGACCTAATAGAACTGTCAGGTTCTCTCCACTGGGGTGCAATTGTATTCCCCCCCATTGATTTCTGGTCCCTCAAGTCATCTTTACACTAACGTGAGCGTTTCACATCAGCCCCCATTTTGTCCGACATCTCTTCCTCTGTGCGGGTCCTACATTAGAAATTTATGAATTGGCAAGTTACATGTGCACAAACTGCAAATATTTAGAGGATTCTCAAAGGGACACTGTAGTCACTATAACCATTTCATTTCTTTGAATTAGTCACTCCATTTGGTGTTAAATCATGTTCGAGCAGTTAAAACACAAACTAAGATGACACATAGCTAAGGACACAGGGCCCGGTGAGACGCCGTGGACAGGGGCCATAGGGGTAGCCTACAAACACTGACACCTAATCAAAGACTGATTAATCTGGTTCAAGGACGATTACAAAGCATTATGTTCACCCAGTTCATGAAAACGTTATTTAACTTATATTCCCAAACAAATGTAAATACCAGAAAATGGGGACCTGTGAGTCCTTCTGTAATGGGGCCTGTGAGCCTAACTTGTTACCTTTTATAATAGCATGCAATGGAGACCTGCGCGTCTCACCGAACATTAATATACGCAAAATGAATAAAAATCATATTCACAAAAAAAAAAACACGAACTAAGTGTCCTTGGCCACCCACAGTCCGGCCCCTTCTGGAGATATGGCTAAGACAGAGATTACACAGTTCCTTGTAGTCATACCCATTCACAAGCACATTCGATGTTAAAGGACCATGTCACAGGAACACAAACATGTATTCCTGACCCTATAGTGTTAAGTTTACCATTCAGGTGGGTTGCCCCCACTAGCTCCTTAGAAAGGGTTAAAACTTACCTTATTTCCAGCGTTGCGCGTGTCCGCTGGTGCTGCCCACGATCTGCCTCTTTGGTGACATCATCAGAATTGCAGATTTTTAGCCAATCCAATTCTTTCCCATAGTGAAAGCATTGGATTGGTTAAAATCAGCAAGGAGGTGTGATGTGGGCAGGGCCAAACACTATTTTGGCCAATCAGCACCTCCTCATACAGATTCATTAGAAAATTCAGCGTCTCCATGCAGAGCATGGAGACGCTGAATGGCAGTGCTACCTACTGTGCAGCACTGCCCCAGGAAGCACCTCCAGTGGCCATCTCTGAAAAGGCAGTGTTTACATGAAAATGTCTGCATGTAATGATTATACTCACCAGAAAAACTACATTAAGATGTAGTTGTTCTGGTGACTATAGTGTCCCTTTAACTAACTGCACAGTGAGTTGCAGGCAGGAAGGATTACTTTATCTAATATGATCTAATTACAAAAAAGTTCTGAGTTATCAGAATTCCAAAGCAAACCAATGTAACATTTTTTTTTCAATTTGTGATCTGACTTTAAATATTCTAGAACTGACCTGTACAAAATATAGTATTTCTCTACTAAGCCTGTCATTTCATTATATACAGTATTTAGTTGTGTTTTGAGAGGTTATAATACATATTTTGTGGCTGAAAATACATTACTACTTGGTATGTATATTTACATTTGACAGGTTTAAGATAATATAATTATGGAAGGCCTCATACAACATGAATTCTGTTAAATTGTTAATAGTTCCATTGATGTTTGGAAAACTGTAGAAAACTATAGAAGTTTGTCAGGTGAGATTTGTATGGCACAGAAAGATTGCAAATATGTATTCCTGGCACTATAGGTCTAAAAGCGCCATTTTGTCCCCAGGCACCATTTTGCCTTCATTAAAAGGTGTAAAACTCACCTTATTTCCAGCGCCGAATGGGTCTCTTCGCAGCCGGCCTTATCTCATTGGTTGAGATAGTCAAATTTCATGATCTCAGCCAATACAATGCTTTACCATAGGAAAGCATAAGGATGTTATTGTGCATGCACGCCAATCAGCATCTTCTCATAGAGATACATTGGTTCTCTGAAAAGGCAGTGTTTACATTAAAATACGTGCAGGGACATATTATATACACCGGACCAACTACATTAAGCTGTGGTGGTTCTAGTATCTATAGAGTCCCTTTAAGGGGAGGGTGAGCTAAAACTTACAGGAATTATAGCGAATTAATGCTGTTAATGTAACAGAATGGAGGAAGGCTAAGAAAGGGCAGATCACTGCATCATAACCTCAGCAAGATTACCACACAATGGAAGTGAAGCCATGTATTTGCCTTCTGTTATCACAAACTGGCACTTAAGTGGCATTTCTGTAAACGTGCTATTGTTCCCTTTTAGTAAGTAATTGAATTATCATTAAGCCTCTGTGTTACTTTACTTTGATTTTTCAGAAAAAAGCCAAGATACCCAGATGACTTTATAGGTAAGGGAGACAATAGTGAGCCTCAAGATGAGGGCAAGTTTGTACTTGTTAAGCACGAATACCGAATTATGGACAAAAATTTAAAACCAAAAATAAATTTTAAAAAAGGAATAGTTTAACAGTACCCTCTTACAAAAAGTCACAGAAAAAAAAACAAACAACAACAACATTATTATGATCATCATCATTTATATAGCGCCAACAGATTCCGCAACAGATTCCGCAACTCTTTACAATTATAAAATGGTTACGCAATTTAGGGAATTAGACTACATGTACACATATGGACAGAAAAGTGTGGCTGTGTACCTGTTTTGTTTTATTTTAACATGTGGCTGTGAGTGGCTGTATTTTTTGACAATGACAACAAGTAATTTACTTTCAGAATATAGCAGAGACAAGAGGTGAAGAATTCCCTGCTCAAATGAGCTAACAATCTATGAGGAATAGGTAAAGACACCCAAGAGAAATAACAGCATGTCAGTGGGGAAGAGGCAGCACTGTATTTAGCGTGAGGCAAACAAGGCATTTGCCTATGGCGGCACTTTCCTTGGGAGCAGCGTTTTGTGTGTCTGTGAGTGAATGTGTGTGTGTGTCTGTCAGTGAATGTGTGTGTGTCTGTGTGAGTGGGTTTCTGTCATTGTGTCTGTGAGTATGTGTGCGTGTGTGTCAAATTAGTGAGGATGTGTGTGTCTGTGAGTGTGTGTCAGTATATGTATCAGTGAGGGTGTGAGTCTGTCAATCAAAGTGTGTGTTGGTCTTAAACAGGAAGAGGTATGGCCTTGACAGGAATGGGTGGGTCGAATTTAGATTAGGGGGGTACCCGGGTTTAGTCATGCTTAGTGTATTTGTTGAGTAAAAAAGTGTAGTGAGGAGTGATGGGCTTTATAGATTAGTGTTAGCAGTTTGAATTGATCCTGAAGGGTACAGGAATCCAATATAATAAATGATTAAGGGGTAAGGTGTGTGAGTAGCGGTCATTCAGGACGATGAGCCTGGCGGCAGCATTCATTACACACTAGAGAGGGCCAGTGAGGGTATTTGGAAGGCTAATAAGTAGTGAGTGGCAATAGCCAAGTCGGGAAATGATGAGCGAATGAACAAGTGCCTTAGTTGTATATTGAGTTAGAAAAGGGTGAATGTGGGCAATATTAAAAGCATAAAAACTGCTCCTTCCAAGTCATATATGCTATATAAATATAACAATTACTTGTAACATATAAAAACCTAATAAAACAACAACATAATATATGTAAAACAATATGATAAATTACTTTACTATTCTCCAGATAGCTAGTTCATAATGCAGAATATATAATACGTTTTACATATTTAAAGAAAAATACAGTGACGGCACTTGCCAGACATGAGATTAAAAGCATAAGATACAGAGTTGTATATATTATCCCAAATAATACAGGGTCCTTATCGAAGCTATACCTAACTAGTATACCTGCCTGATAATATACTGACAGGTGAGAAACTAAATTCTATATATTTTATTTTAATAGAGATCTCATGTTCTGTACAGCTCTCTTTGTCCTGCCCCCTGATATTTACAGTATGTTTTGTCAATTCTCTTTTATGGTTATACAATTTAGGGAATTGGTCAACATGTTTACATATGGAAACAAGTGTGGCTGTGCGCCTGTTTTTTTATTTTAACATGTGGCTGTATTTTTCTTAACAATGTGTATGTTCACTGACTGTATGTTACTAGATGACTATTAGTGGGGTCTGTGTTTTACTTGCAGTCTGTTAGTGGGTCTGTGTTTTAGTAGGTGATGGCAGGAGAGGGTCTTCCATATAGGCACTTGAGGCAGCGCCCAACAGTTTTAACCCCTTAAGGACTGGACTGTTTTTGCGATGTTGTACATTTGCGACCAGGCCTCTTTTTACAATTTAAAAAAAAATAAAAAAATATGATGAAAAATTTTTTTACTCATCTACAAAAGCGAATGAAAAAAACTGCTAAATAGATTCCAAATTTTGTCCTGAGTTTTAAAATACCCAGTGTTTACGTGCTTTTTTTTTGCAAGTTATAGGGCTATAGGTACAAGTAGGATATTGCGATTTCAAAACATAATTTTTTTCAAATTTATCAATAGTGACATTGTAACACTATTATCTGTCATAAATCTCTGAATAACACCCCACATGTACATATTTTTTTTAAAGTAGACAACCCAGGGTATTCAATATGGGGTATGTCCAGTTTTTTTTAGTAGCCACTTAGTCGAAAACACTGGCCAAAGTAAGCATTCATATTTGTTTGTGTGTGAAAAAAGTAAAAAAACTAAATTGAACGCTAATTTTGGCCAGTGTTTGTGACCAAGTGGTTACTAAAAAAGACTGGACATACCCCATTTGCAATACCTTGGGTTGTCTTCTTTTGCAAATGGTATGCCATCATGGGGGTAATTCTCATTCCTGGGCTACCATACGCTCTCAAAGGCAACGTAACCAACCTGGCCATTTTCAATGTAAAAATATTTGACCCATATATTTGACCCTGTAACTTTAAAAAAAGGCTATAAAATCTGTACATGGGGGGTACTGTTATACTCGGGAGACTTTGCTGAACACAAATATTAGTGTTTTTTTTTTTTTTTTTTAAATTCTTTATTTTTATTGTGCATGAATATGACAATCAAGCTTGCCGTGCCACAACAGCTTGGGCAAACAGATTAAAACATTAATATACATGTGAATGGCACGTGATATTACTGCACATTTTTGTTAAAATTACTACATTGCAGAACAAGAAAAAACAGTCTAGGCCTACAGTTGCTAGAATATGTGGTGTGATTGGAGTGTGCTCAGCTATGCCCTGTTGTTAGTCCACACTGACTGTAATATAAGTGTACTGTGGTTTTGAGGTGTGTGGTCCAATGTGTAAGTGAGTAGGCTCTCCGTCTTATCCCTTGGATAGGTTGGATTTAGTTTGTTCACCGTGTGTTACGCGGTGCGTTCCTAGCCCTATCAGGTGGAGTTACGGGTACATATTCGGTATGCCACTGGGGCACAATATATAAGTGTATGGCCGGTCAGTGTGGCGGGGGGGGCAGGGAGTTAGCTAGCTAGTCAATTGTCCCAAGGTGCGGGCTACTGCAGGCATTAGGTTCTATTGGGCTAGTACTCCAGCAGGTAGGTTGTCGCAGCTTCCGAGTGTGTCACCTAGAGAGTAGCCCTCTTGGTGTGCCTTGATAGCAGCGTTGTGTTATAGATGTTTGGTGAGGATGCATGCTGGTTCGTGTGCTGCGTCTATTGCTGTGAAGGGGGGGTGTGCTGCTTGGATTTGGGAGCTGGTTTATCGTTCCCGTTTGGGTGGAGTAGCTATTGAATCGCTCTAGGGCCCCTGAGTTGGTGGGGGGGGGTAGTCGGGTGGTGTGTCTGGCAAGAAGTGGTGTGGGGACGTTATTAGGTTATAGTAGCCGGATGGCTTTGACTGAACATGCCTACATAAAATTTAAACTTTACGACTATGTCAACATTAAGAGGTATTATCGCCTGCCAGTCCTTCGGCACTTCCCTCTACCAGAGGGGTATTGTGAGCCCGGGTCTGGTTGGGGCGTCTCATCCTGTGTCGGCTTCATTGCGAGGTACAAAGGGGACTATGTTGGATATGTCCCAGGAATGTCCAGGTTTGGCTGTATCGGGCTTGTGCCGGTTGAGCCCCAGGCTGTGGAGGAATGGGTCGGCGTCAGCAGCTGAGGTGAGTCGGCGGGTGGTCTCGCCCTGTGTGGCTACGAGTGTGTGGGAAGGGCCCCATCTGTACTGGATGCCTGCTTCTCGAAGGGTCTTGGTGACCTGGCTGATAGAGCGTCTCCACTCCAACGTTGCCCTGCAGAGATCCTGGAGAAAGGTTAGTTGGGAGCCCTCAAATTTGAGCGGGCTCTTGTTCTTGATGGCGTCCAACAGTGCTTGTTTGTCGCGTAAGGACTGGAATCTCAGGAGGACATCGCGGGGAGCGTCTGCTGGAGCCCTTGCGGACTTGGGGAGTCTGAGTATTCCATCTAGTTGCAGGTTCTTCGCCTGTTTGGGGTGCAGGGTCTCCGACAGGAGGCGCCTAATAAAGTGGGGTAGCTCCGTGTCGTTGACAGCTTCTGTGATGCCTCTTACTTTTATGTTGATTCGTCTCCTAGAGTCGTCCATCGCATTGACTCTGGCCTGCAGGGCCTGGTGTGAGCCTTGGAGTTGTTGTAGTTGCTCTGTTGCGTCTGTCTGGCATTGTGCCATGGAGGTGATATCCTCCTCTGTGGCCTTCACCCTGTCCGTCACGGCTGTTACCTCCTCACGGAGCAGCGCCATATCCGTACGGAACCATGTGCGCAGGTGTTTCAGAAGGCCCAGGATGTCTCCCTTCGTTGCGGGAGCCCCCAGGTCCCCTAGTTGCACGGCGGAGAAAGGGTCATCTGCCTCAGGTATGGCATCTGGGGAGTCCAGTGGGTCTTCGTCCGAGGATAGGCCTGGGGAGTCTGGCGCTGCCGCCATTTTGGTTTTAGGCCTCGCCAGGAATATGTCTCCTATTCGACGCGTGCCGTCGTCCGAGGATGCTTTCAGCTTCTTTGATCGTTTCCCCATATTGTTGTGCAGGGGTATGCTTAGTTTTCGGCGGTGCACCGTCTATTTTGTAGTCGTTAGCTAGGTTATTTGCCGCTTTCAGCTCGGAGCTCAGCCGACATGCGACTTCTCTCCATGAAGGTCCCACTCTGTGTCAAAATATTAGTGTTTTAAAACAGGAAAACATATCACAACAATTATATCATCAGTAAAAGTGCTGTTTGTGTGTGAAAAATGCGAAAAAAGTCACTTTCACTGACAATATCATCGCTGTGATATGTTTTACTGTTTTAAATCACTAATATTTGTGTGCAGCGAAGTCTCCTGAGTAAAATGGTACCCCCCATGTACAGGTTTAGGGTGTCATAGAAAGTTACAGGGTAAAATACAGTGCTAGCAAATTAAATTCTCTGGACTTTCGGCCTGGGTTGGCAGGCAGGTCCCTCAAGTTGCAATTAATAAAATTACTTAATTATGTAAAAATATTACATAAATACGCATGTAGAATTTAAATATATATGCATATTTATATATTTGAAGTCTACATGTATATTTATATAATTATTTATGTAATTTTGTATATGGACATGTGTATATTTCGTATTATTTTTATTTATTTATATGTACATAGATATATATACAATTTCATTCTAAGTGTATTTTGATATAAATATATATATATTACTATCAAAATACTGTTAGAATAAAATTTCATATAGATATAATTTTTTAAAAAAAATTTATTATTATTTTAATTTTTTAAAATTTATTTTAATTTCTTTATTATTTGTATTTTATAATAATATATATACACAATATATATATAGTTATTATATATATATACACGTGTGTAATTTAATTATAAGTGTATTTTTATATTAATATAAGTACATTAATATAAAAATACACTTAGTATGACATTATATATATGATATATAGACATATATTATATAAATATAATATATGTCTATATGTCATATATATATATATATATATATACATATATAATTATTATTATTTTTTTTATTAACATTAACATGTATTTTTTTTTTTTTTTTTACACTTGCAGGGAGATTGCCTGTCAGCACAGGCAGTCCTCCTGCAGGCAGACACATGGACACCTATTGTGGCTATGTGATCGCTGTGTTGAGCGATTACATGGCCCCAGGGGTCCTAATCCACCATGGGGAGCAGGCTGTCTGGGCTGCAGGCAGTCTCCCCACAACGGGAGCACCGCCGATCGCCGCCGGGGGAATGACGGCGATTGGGTAAGTACATCTGACCGTTAGGACGGTTCAGGACCGTCACCGGTCGGCAATGCAAAAATGCAGATGATGGTCCTGAACCGTCCTAGGTCATTAAGGGGTTAATGTGGGCAAAACATTTATTTGCAGTAGTTTAGAAACACTAAGATTCCTTTTCCAGAAGGGGGGGTGGTAAGCAAAAAAATATATAATAATAAATGGGGAAAATGTACTGTTTCTTTAATTCTGTAATAGGTTTCAGTTCTGCAGGACACTTTCCCCTCACTGGTAGCGGTGAGAGCATTTTGGCATGACAGAAAGCAGGTTTTGCTCCTCCTTCTCTCTGTTAAGGAGGAATTTCCAATGAGTTGCCATTTAGACAGCAGAGCCAGCTGCCCATGAGTGGAGGCATACTATTGGCCTCTTCAACGTATGAATAGGGAAGAGTAAAATATTGGGGGAGGAGTCTGATATCCCACCATCTTAAAACTTCCCCAGCCACCACTGGATGACAGTTATTGGGTTTTACTTGGTGTCTGTTAAACTGTCATCTTTTTATTCTGTCTGTTTGTAGGCCTGTGTTTTACAGACAGTCTCTCAGTGGCTTGTGTATTATAGACTGTCTGTTAGTGGGCCTGTCTTTTACTGGCTGTCTGTTAGTGGGCCTGTGTTGTACAGGCTGTTTGTTAGTGGGTCTGTGTTGCGCAGGCTGTCTGTTAGTGGGCCTGTGTTTTACAGGCTGTCTGTTAGTGAGTCTGTGTTGTACAGGGTATCTGTTAGTGGGTCTGGGTTGTACAGGCTGTCTGTTAGTGGGTCTGTGTTGTACAGGGTGTCTATTAGTGGGCCTGTGTTTTACAGGCTGTCTGTAAGTGAGTCTGTGTTGTACAGGCTGGCTGTTAGTGGGCCTGTGTTGTACAGGCTGTTTGTTAGTGGGTCTGTGTTGCGCAGGCTGTCTGTTAGTGGGCCTGTGTTTTACAGGCCGTCTGTTAGTGAGTCTGTGTTGTACAGGCTGGCTGTTAGTGGGTCTGTGTTGCGCAGGCTGTCTGTTAGTGGGCCTGTGTTTTACAGGCTGTCTGTTAGTGAGTCTGTGTTGTACAGGCTGGCTGTTAGTGGGCCTGTGTTGTACAGGCTGTCTGTTAGTGGGCCTGTGTTGTACAGGCTGGCTGTTAGTGGGCCTCTGTTGTACAGGGTGTCTGTTAGTGGGACTCTGTTCTACAGGCTGTCTTTTAGTGGGCCTGTGTTTTACAGGCTGTCTTTTAGTGGGCCTGTGTTTTACAGGCTGTCTGTTAGTGTGTCTGTGTTGTACAGGGTATCTGTTAGTGGGTCTGGGTTGTACAGGCTGTCTGTTAGTGGGTCTGTGTTGTACAGGGTGTCTATTAGTGGGCCTGTGTTTTACAGGCTGTCTGTAAGTGAGTCTGTGTTGTACAGGCTGGCTGTTAGTGGGCCTGTGTTGTACAGGCTGTTTGTTAGTGGGTCTGTGTTGCGCAGGCTGTCTGTTAGTGGGCCTGTGTTTTACAGGCTGTCTGTTAGTGAGTCTGTGTTGTACAGGCTGTCTGTTAGTGGGCTTGTGTTGTACAGGCTGGCTGTTAGTGGGCCTCTGTTGTACAGGGTGTCTGTTAGTGGGACTCTGTTCTACAGGCTGTCTTTTAGTGGGCCTGTGTTTTACAGGCTGTCTTTTAGTGGGCCTGTGTCTTACAGGCTGTCTGTTAGTGTGTCTGTGTTGTACAAGGTATCTGTTAGTGGATCTGTGTTGTACAGGGTGTCTGTTAGTGGATTTGTGTTGTACAGGGTGTATGTTAGTGGGCCTGTGTTGTACAGGGGGTCTGTTAGTGGGCCTGTATTGTACAGGGGGTCTGTTAGTGGGCCTGTGTTGCGCAGGCTGTCTGTTAGTGGGCCTGTGTTTTACAGGCTGTCTGTTAGTGGGTCTGTGTTGTACAGGCTGGCTGTTAGTGGGCCTGTGTTGTACAGGCTGTCTGTTAGTGGGCTTGTGTTGTACAGGCTGGCTGTTAGTGGGCCTCTGTTGTACAGGGTGTCTGTTAGTGGGACTCTGTTCTACAGGCTGTCTTTTAGTGGGCCTGCGTTTTACAGGCTGTCTTTTAGTGGGCCTGTGTTTTACAGGCTGTCTGTTAGTGTGTCTGTGTTGTACAGGGTATCTGTTAGTGGATCTGTGTTGTACAGGGTGTCTGTTAGTGGATTTGTGTTGTACAGGGTGTATGTTAGTGGGCCTGTGTTGTACAGGGGGTCTGTTAGTGGGCCTGTATTGTACAGGGGGTCTGTTAGTGGGCCTGTGTTTTACAGGCTGTCTGTTAGTGGGCCTGTGTTGTACAGGGTGTCTGTTAATGGGCCTGTGTTGTACAGGGTGTCTGTTAATGGGCCTGTGTTGTACAGGGTGTCTGTGTTTTACTTTCAGTAGACCAAACAGGACATCACTGATGGCTCTAGACACCCAGGCAGTCCGGAAAAGGTTACTATACTATCTTATGGGATTCATAAATACTGAAATCCAACCTTTTCTGCTTTAAATTCAGTTAATTGGTTCAGTGATCAGTTGGTGGCAATTACTGTGCTTACCTGTGGTTCATATTTTTCTACTGTAGCCAGGTGTGAAGAGCTGTCATATCCCCCAACCGCATACAGATTTCCATCTAAAAAGATATTTGAATCAGAAAATACATATTTTGGTGAATATATCTTACAGTTTGGTGAAGGTTCTGAAATATCACTCCAGGACCTACCTAGGGTTGCCACTCGGACATATCTACGTCTGGTGCTCATTGCTGCTATAGAAGTCCACGTACCAGTCAGAGGGTCATAACGCTCTGCACTATAATTAACGGTGACAAATAAGATATCACAATGAGAGTAAAGAGAAACACCAATGCTCACAATGCTTCAGTTATCACAAGGTGACCATGCATGAAGTTTGTGTTCGCCTACATTCTACTGCACATCTACTCAGAACACCACAGTTTGACTGCACTCTGTTAAACCCTTTTTCTACTTTCAATCAGTAAATATGACTGTATTTTGCCTCCATCTTGCTGCTGTTTATCAGTAACTGCATTTTTACCAAATGTGTCTGTGCTCCTTTTTAAAGGATCTCATGTATTCCTGACCCTATAGTGTTAACTCATGTGTTTAACTAAGGACTATGATTCAGAGCGGTTCGAAAGTTGTTTTATTTAAGTTAAGATCCCTTATTATACTTTTTCTCACCTGAAAAAAAAAAAAAAGTATCTCTGCTCTTAAACCATTCGCTAGGGCCTGTTACCCTAAAGAGCAACAATAACCCATGTGGAGCCACCATAGGATAATAGGCTTCTTGTTTACAAAGCGCAGTCCAAAAAATAATATCGCTGGACCCACACTAACCAAGTACCCTAGTCCTACTACCTATTCATTTCACCTTTTAGTACATACTGGCCCACACAACCCTATATCGAGCCTAAGACCCACTCTAGAAACAGCACAAATGCCAACACACTTGCCATCTTACTACCGCAACGTGACCTAACTCAGACAGATTTAGACAGGACAAACTCGCACAGTCCCATAGCTACACAAAAAAAAACCATGAAACCCTCAGCTCTCCCGCCAGGCCACACAGAGATGTATGACAATGTAATACTTCCTGATTATTGTGGAGACTGTTTGATTTGCTATTTTTTATTTTGATATGTGCTTTCAGTTCCTCTCACGCTGGAGAGCTGTTCAAAAATAAAGAATAAAAAAAAAAAATATGGGTTTCTGGAATTTCTTAATAATCCTTTTGCCCATTTCACAAATCTAACATTGTTAGGTTACATGTAGTGCTGATGGCATACCGTCTGCCAAATATTTAACTTGTCCGTAGGAGCAGTTTCTATTCAAAGTTCAACGCTCCATGAATATATTAAGCCTTTGAGTCCAGTTAATATTTGACATTAGTAATTTAAATCTTTGGTACCTGTTTAAACAAGAAGCACCATCGTATCCGCCAGCGGCATACAACAGTCCATGGAGTACGGCGACTCCTAAACAGCTGCGCCGTGTTCCCATGGAGACCTCTGGCTGCCATGTATTTGTAACTGGGTCATATGACTCCACCGTGGCAAGATCGGATGTGCCATCATATCTGAAATGATAAAAGAGGTAGAGAACATTTGCTAGGAATAGGATAAAGGACATATGGGAACAAATGTACATTTGGTCTTTTCTTACCCTCCTACGGCATACAGCTTGTTTCCAATGGCTGCTACACCTACTCGGGCTCTTCTAGTAGACATAGAAGCGACCATGTGCCAGCGGTCAGTCCGAGTATCGTATGCTTCACAGTCACCATGTATGGCAAAGAGACTCCCACCACCTGCAAACCAGACAATGCCATTTTTAGAAGAAGGAGAATTGTAGGAGGGCTCTTCTACTCTTGATTTGAAGAAGCAAAGCCAGTGCGAAATGCGTCTTGAGTTACATGCTGGAACTAGGCAGAGTTTCTAATTGATTAGCCATGTGGCTATACGAACACGTTTTGGGTTATATCGTAGGATCTCAGAGTGAACGGACCTGGTGCTAGTATCAAGAGCATCCTGAGTTTTAAGTGCTATTATTAGAACCAATCTTGGGCTCTACATCCAGTTAGTAGTTGGCACTACTTAAGCATTTGTTCTAGCTGCAACACTTAATTTAAGCTTGCCTTCCCTCCTTGTTCCACATCTTTCTATCTTTTTCTGGATTATCCATAGAGACTGACATCCATAGCATTTTTTATACTTTTCTTAGGTTATAGCCTCCTTATCTTTGTATGTATTATTTTTCATACATTATATATTGTTCTGCACTATTATTGTTATTTGTATTCTTTTTCATGTATACCTTTTTGAGCGCACCTCATTTTATGGTTACACTGTATTTTTGCACTTTCAAATTAAAGGGAAACTCCAGTGCCAGGAAAACAATCTGTTTTCCTGGCACTGCAGGTCCCCTCTCCCTCCCACCCCCCAATCACCGGTTGCTGAAGGAGTGAAAACCCCTTCAGTAACTTACCTGAGGCACCGACGATGTCCCTCGTTGCTGCTTCCTCCTCCGCCGCCGCTCCTCCTCTGCATTGCGTCGTCCGGTGGGCGAGACTAATCCCGCCCACTGGCCGGGGAGACCTAATGCGCATTAGCGCTCCCCATAGGAAAGCATTGAAAATGCATTTCAATGCTTTCCTATGGGAAAATGAGCGATGCGTGAGGACGTCCAGCGAAGTGCCCTCTAGTGGCTGTCTAGCAGACAGTCACTAGAAGTGGAGTTAACCCTGCAAGGTAATTATTGCAGTTTATAAAAAACTGCAATAATTACACTTGCAGGGTTAAGAGTAGTGGGAGTTGGCAGCCAGACCACTCCAATGGGCAGAAGTGGTCTGGGTGCCTGGAGTGTCCCTTTAAGTGGGAAGAGTCAGACCAATTTTGGAGAGTTTTTGCTGTTCACCTATCACATATTTATACTAAGTGCCTGTTGAGATCACCAAATATTGTTTTGTGTTTATATGTTCTCCTACTCTCCCCTCGCCGCGCAATTCTTTGACAGAGAGGTTTATGCTGACACTATGCCAAATAATTAATCGATAGGTGGGGGAAGGACAACGGTTTAAA
Source organism: Pelobates cultripes (assembly GCA_933207985.1). Classification (NCBI taxonomy): domain Eukaryota; kingdom Metazoa; phylum Chordata; class Amphibia; order Anura; family Pelobatidae; genus Pelobates; species Pelobates cultripes. The sequence continues at coordinate 100,101,349 of OW240921.1, read as the reverse complement.
GAAGTTTAATAAAAATGTACTGGTTTCTGCCCCTTACCTACTGCAAACAGCACAGTGCTGGCTCCTTCGCAGCGTCTAGGCCTGGTTCGACTATTACTCAATACTCCGCGCTGTTCTGGCATCAGATGGTACTTGAGAGCCTCGATCAGCAGGTCTTTACATTCGGAGTGATGACGAACAAGCAGCTCAGTGTCCACACTGCTTATCAGGAAATCCCTACTCAGCAATGGAAGCCGTACACACTTCATCAGCTGCAGACAGCAGAGAGCAATTGTAGAGTTAACTACTGCTCGTATTTAATAGACGAAATACAGGAGGTGGGTGACCTAATATTGGGGAATGAGGGGTGGAGAGAAAATGGTTCTGCTTCTTATGTGATAAGATATGTAAAAAAATAGATACAGGTATGTAATATTTCTTACTGTAGATTAATGTCCTTTGTTATAAACATCTAATCCCTACATAAATAATTTGACATAATATATGTGGAATTGTAATGAAATTCAGTAGAAGATATGTTACAGTTACAGGATTCTTGACAGCAATATAAAGAAACTCAGCATGTACAGACATAAAATAAAGCCATATATAAATGGGAAACATTTAAAATAAAAATATTGTTGGACACTTTTCTATTGTATGTTAATGAAATAGGTGAGAAGAAAAAAAATAATATCAAGAGGAAGAAAATGAAGTTGTACAGTGCAAAAAAAAAAGTAATATGTACCCAGTTTGTGAATTGGTAGAACTATGTAACATACATTTCCAAAAAGAATACCTCCTGACGTATCCAAAATGACTTTATTGATGTTTCTACCAAATCAAACAAAACAGAAATGTGCTATATGTCAGGTACTAAATATGTGTAAGTTTACATGATAAGCAGACATCTTTTTTTTTTTGTAAACATGCGCAACGCAATTTGCGTTTGGGGCAATGCTTTGGTGAGAACAATGCAGGTTAGTTTCAAGCTGGTTAAACCCTCATAAGATTCTTGCAAATTGTCTCACCCGAGGAACATGCTGTCTCCTGCCATCAACATCGTGTTTGACCCAGTTTAGGACAGCTCGGTATACCTCTTCTTCTGAGGGAACATTGAGACTATCACTAGAAATTAAGTCCAGCACCTACAAGATGAGATAAACAGCAAAAGAGAAAATGCTCAATATTCTAAGAAAGATTTAAATAAACTCATATGCATTTGAAATAGGGAGTAGGAGAAACCAACTGGTATAAAACATAGTCATATGACCTACTCAGAATCAATGAGAGAAACCAATTCTTCATCTGGAAAGATGAAGAGAAAAAAAATAATCAATATTCAATCTAGGGTGGTTTTGTTGGGGACAGAGGACAAAAGAGAGAGAGAGAGAGAAGAAAAAAAAGACATAAACTGCAAGTACTGCAAGTACCTATTCAATACCAAGAGAATGAAGTAGAGAAAAAGAAGAATTCATGAAAAAAAAACAAAAAAAAAAACGTCTACAACATATTGTTATAGGGACACAAAGACACAATAATTAGAGAAAGAAATGAAAGCATAGAAACAGCAAGGGGAAAGAAATGAGAGAATTTAATGGGACTATCCAAAGACCATAAACAACTCCAGCCAATCGCATCTATCAAAAAAAAATTCCCTAACCAACAGCAACAGAACATAATATAATACAGAGAGGGGTGAGTCTAATTGATCGCTCAGAAATTATATGACATCGAGCAGACTGCATGAAAACGGGAATTAAAAACACAGTTTCAGCCATAGAACTCCAGACATCTCTAGACAAGGCCAGAGTAATTTACTTGTAGTGTGAATGTAAATTCGAGCTGAAAAACTTGAAATATAAGACCTTTCCTAGCGAGAGGTGAGCTGGAAACATGGTTAGAAAGAAAGAAAGATGGATAAAATTGTACAAGTCTCGCTAAATAACTATTTACACTAATAGAACCTTATGACCTAACAGGGATACTAGGCGACCAATCTCAGCCCATGCTGCTGGACTCGTTAACCATGATCTTCACACCACGCTATGTTTAAACAACTGAGAACAAAATATGTGGATTTCCAGCCATTGCCAAGATTATGGAGATTAGAAGCATTGCAATCGGCATCAATGCAGAAAAGACTCCCCATGTCTCACCTGTTTCAGTGGAAGGAGCATGAACTCCTCTGTCTTGGACACCTCCACAAAGTGCTGCAATACATACTTGTGGGCAGACTTCAACAGATCGCTGCAGGAGTGTGTGTCGGCAAAGCTGCGGATCCCGAGGCAGTTGGAAGGGTCTAGCTGGCTGAGGAGGAACTTGCAGCAAGCATCCCTCACCCCATTGAGTTGTAGTAGGCTGGCAGCTGGGAGGAGAGTCTGGCAAGGGGATATGGTGGTATGTCAACACTGGACCTTGGAAGCTATCACAGCTGGATTCATTCACATCGAAGTATAATAAAGAGTTAGGTGACCAGCAGCAAAGCATTGGAGACACCGAACATATTTTCTTTTCTTTTAAAAAGTACAAAATGTTTCACCTTGAATAATATGCACATGTAAACAAAAAAACCTCAATTCACGGTTCAATGTAAACATTGATGGACATGTGTTTCCATACATTTGTACTTCTGTATTACTTTAGACATGGAAAAAGAAAAAAATATTAACAAAAAACAAACGCCTAGAAATCTGCAGAATACACGAAACAGCAAGTGATTGGAACCAATGGTGTCAGATACAACAAATATAATTGAAGTTACAAAAACTATATTTTCACCACATTTAAAGCGGCTCTGTCAAAGACTTAGGCGTGTTTTTTGGTTTTTTTTTTAGTCCCCCAATATATTTTTTTTGCACTTGGTCCCTCAGTTTTACCTTATAGTTTTTCTTAGATTTCGGTGCCGAATAGTCTTAGTATCTGCCACTATCTTATCTTTTTTAGCTTGGCAGTGACATATCATCTCTGCCTTCTTCTGACTTCTGCCCTGCACGTTCGATTCTGTGCATACCTGTTCCATAATGTGTGGTGCACGTTTAAGACACTGGAGATGTGCGAGATTGGAGCCCAAGGGACACAACAAGCAGGTCAGTGTTCTGTAAAATTTTGACTTAACAAAGGAAATGGAGCTTGCCTTGAGGTCCACCCTTTCTCAAGCTTTGTCAAGTGTAGGAAAATACATGAAGCCTTATGTATTTTTAAAAATATAGAAGAGAAAAGAAGAATGGACTGAGAGACAGGGTGAAAAGAATAATCGATTAACGAAAGTTAAGTTTGTTGTGACAGAGCTGTGTTAAACGGGAACTGTTACTTCTCAAGAATTTTTATATTTTGTTTATTCCCTACGTCAGTCATCATGGCCAAGCAACAGTACAGGATTCATGCATTTCCCTTTTCTATTCCAATACCTGAACTATTATTCGGTCATAAATACTGGTTTGAGAACCTATGCCCAATGTGTTTTTCGACATCTAAAACATAAATAAAACAGATCCCACTCCACTGTGTTTACATCTGTTCTGGAACAGAGTGTTCCCACATTGGCTCACTGTCCATCACAGTTATAAACCCCGTATTTATTTATGTATAAAAAAATATCCTAAGACTTCCTCACAACTTGTATCAATTAGCTTAATGGAGGTGGAGATAATCAATGGCCAAGAGAGAACGTAGCAAGTGAAGGGAGAGAAACAATGTTTTTGTCTCTCCTCCTCCTGGCTGAGCCAGGACTGAACTGGATTGTAAAGTCAATGGCTAAATCTTTACAGCACATTTAAAAGGAACGGGGAAATCGCATGAAAAAATAATAATATAAGTTAGAGGTGCATTTTATAAAAAGTGATGATTCATTCCCTTTAACATACAATCAAACAAACATATGTTACTTAAAGGTATACTGTAGTGCCAGGAATACAAAGCTGCCTTCCTGGCACGACTGATTCCTCTGCCTCCCCCCTCCCCAACGGTAAATAAAGGTTAAAAACGTTACCTTATCCCAGCACCTATGTCCCTATGAGTCGAAGCTCTGCCCCCTCATCCGTCCCGCGACAAGCGGGGTCTAATGCGCATGCGCGGATTAAATGGACACTATAGTCACCAGAGCAACTACAGCTTAATGTATTTGTTCTGGTATGTATAGTCAGCTTGGGCGCGCCTCTAGTGGTCACTCCTCAGATGGCTACTAGAGGTGCTTCCTGAGGCAGTGCTGCACAGTGTGACTACATTCTCTGCACGAGAGATACAGCAACCCCGAACAATCAATTTGGCCTTCTTTCAGTCTCGTCAGCGAGGTGTAGCTGATACCCCTCTAAGCACAGCGAGCATGGGGTCCATGTCTGGATTTCACTTTTGAATATGGGGAGAGAAACATAAGGATGTTAGGAAAAATAAATAAATAAATAAAAGCTACAAAAAGTAAGCACAAATGTTCACACTATATATTTGCCTCAGGAAGTATCAAAGGATCTGCCATATAATAATAATTACTGGAATAACAAAATGTTTAGTAATTACACATGGCTGTCGTTTCCATGGGACAAAGATGGCAGCTGCAAAAATCAGCCAGAGTAGCGAACAGCTGTCATAAAACAAAGTATGCACATTACATATAATGTTTGGCTCTTTATAAATACCAGTAATAAAGAAATAAAAATAGCAATAAGCATTCATACTCATAAGAGTGGCATAAAGAACATAAACACTACTGTTATCTGCGGGATGCCTTCACAAAGGTCCTTTAGCATTAACTACAACCTGGTGATTACAGCAATTAGCTATGCCTCAATGAGACGGAATATGCTGGTAGTGCGGCCCAGATAAATATCTCAGCTATATATTACAATAAATATCTACAACGATCAGCAGTTTGAAGATGTGTTGGCAGCAAAAAGGAGGGAAGCTACAATAATTTTCTTTATTGTAAAGAAAAAAACAAAAAAACTTTCTCTCAAAAATTAAATTGCTGCTTTGGTGCCCCCTATTGGTTATTGTGAAACTGCAGTGGACTTGTTTTTAGACAGTAGAATGCCTTCTTCTCTAACAGGGTTTTAAAAAAAAGAAGTAACTTTTGCAGCAGTAGTTTGGTTTATTTGTGTTTGACTATATTTACAGAATAAAAAGTGGATCATAAATTTCATTCACTGGGAAAATACTGAGTTAAAGCGGCACTGTCATGCCGAACTTACCTTTCCTCAATCTCTTCCTCTTCTCCCCCTCTCTCAGGATCTGTTATTCTTTTCTTCCTGTCTTCTTTAGTTTTTTTTAAAATCATAAGACAAAGTAGGGACTCTTTGCCTTATGGAGGATTCCTCCACTTGACCAGCTCTGACCAGCGGAGGAGCAAAGTGTGCTTCATTTCCGCTGGTCAGAGCAATTTTCCCATGATCCTTACCTTCCCTCTGTGTTCCCGCGATGCTTCTTGTCACTTTACACAAAACTGCCGAATTGCGTTCTAACTGAATGACAACAGTATGTTCGTTTCTTTTAGAACGCAATTCGGCACTTTATTCGGATCGGAATTTCATTCTAATGAATGAAACTCCGATCCTATTCATTGGCGCGGCTGCATCTTGCAGCTGCTTAGTAGATAACTCCCTCATTCCCACGGTATCAGGGAGTTATCTACTAAAAGGCTGAAAGACCTAAATTGGACTTTCAGCCAACTTTACTAATACTAAGTAAAGATGACTTAGTATTAGTAAATAATATGCCCCTACTCGCTATACCGCGAGTAGGGGCATGTGTAGTAAGCAGTGAGCAGCTTATAGCTGCTCACTGTAAAAAAAAAACAAAAAGCAAAAAAAAAAAAACTAATAAACCCCCCCCACCCCCCATGCCCGTGGGGGCCCTAAATAAAGATGGGGGGGACCTACTGTCTCCCCCTGGCCCCCACCCCTGAGCGGTGGGTGGGGGCCCTAAATAAAGATATGGGGGGGGAACTTCTGGCCCCCCCCGGCCCCCACCCCTGCGCGGTGGGTGGGGGCCCTAGTAAAACAATAAGGGGGGGGACCTAGTGTCCTCCCCCCCTGGCCCCCACCCCTGCGCGGTGGGTGGGGGCCCTAATAAAACAATAAGGGGGAGGACCTACTGTCCTCCCCCCCGGCCCCCACCCCTGAGCGGTGGGTGGGGGCCCTAAATAAAGATATGGGGGGGAACTTCTGTCCCCCCCCGGCCCCCACCCCTGCGCAGTGGGTGCGGGCCAAAATAAAACAATAAGGGGGGGGACCTAGTGTCCTCCCCCCCTGGCCCCCACCCCTGCGCGGTGGGTGGGGGCCCTAATAAAACAATGGGGGGGGGAACCTACTGTCCTCCCCCCCGGCCCCCACCCCTGAGCGGTGGGTGGGGGCCCTAAATAAAGATATGGGGGGGAACTTCTGTCCCCCCTGGCCCCCACCCCTGCGCAGTGGGTGGGGGCCCAAATAAAACAATAAGGGGGGGGGACCTAGTGTCCTCCCCCCCTGGCCCCCACCCCTGCGCGGTGGGTGGGGGCCCTAATAAAACAATGAGGGGGGGGAACCTACTGTCCTCCCCCCGGCCCCCACCCCTGATTGGTGGGTGGGGGCCCTAAATAAAGATATGGGGGGGAACCTCTGTCCCCCCCCGGCCCCACCCCTGCGCGGTGGGTGGGGGCCCTAATAAAACAATAAGGGGGGGACCTACTGTCCTCCCCCCCTGGCCCCCACCCCTGCGCGGTGGGTGGGGCCCTAATAAAACATTAAGGGGGGGACCTACTGTCCTCCCCCCCGGCCCCCACCCCTGAGCGGTGGGTGGGGCCCCTAAATAAAGATATGGGGGGGAACTTCTGGCCCCCGCAGGGGTGGGGGCCCTAATAAAACAATAAGGGGGGGACCTACTGTCCTCCCCCGGGCCCCAATAAAACAATAAGGGGGGGGACCTACTGTCCTCCCCCCCGGGCCCCACCCCTGAGCGGTGGGTGGGGGCCCCAGTAAAACAATAAGGGGGAGGGACCTACTGTCCTCCCCCCCCTGGCCCCCACCCCTGAGCGGTGGGTGGGGGCCCTAAATGAAACACCCCCCCCAATCAAGGTGACTAGGGGTCCCAAGGCCCTAGTCACCCCCCCCACCCAAAAAAACCTACCGAGCGCAAAAAAAAATTAATCCATGTTCGCCCTTCGAGGGCACGCCGCGTACTGAGCTCCGCACGGCGGGTCAAGGCTTATAAAGCCTTGCCCCGCCCTGCAATTAGGCTTAGAACACTCTGATTGGTGGGTTTAAGCCAATCAGAGTGCTCTGAGTCATTTTACAAAGCGTGGGAAAGTTCTTTTGAATTTTCCCACGCTGTGTAAAATGACTCAGAGCACTCTGATTGGGTGGCTTTCAAGCCACCCAATCAGAGTGCTCTGTGTCATTTTACACAGCGTGGGAAAGTTCTTTTGAAGTTCTTTTTTTTTTTTTTTTAAAGTGCGACGGGTGTAATGGATTTTATTTGGCCTTTTTGGGGGCTGAAGAAAGAAGATTTTAGAAAAAAGAAGACGTCAAATGGTAAGTTTAATTTTTTTTAACAGGTTAGTTATTTTATTCCCCCCTCACTATTTTTAGGGTGAGGGGGGTAGGTAGGGGATAGGTTTTTTTTGGGTGGGGGGGGTGACTAGGGGCTTGGGACCCCTAGTCACCTTGATTGGGGTGTTTCATTTAGGGCCCCCACCCACCGCTCAGGGGTGGGGGCCAGGGGGGGAGGACAGTAGGTCCCCCCCTTATTGTTTTACTGGGGCCCCCACCCACCGCTCAGGAGTGGGGGCCAGGACAGTAGGTTCCCCCCCCTTATTGTTTTATTAGGGCCCCCACCCACCGTGCAGGGGTGGGGGCCGGGGGGGAGGACAGTAGGTCCCCCCCCCTTATTGTTTTATTAGGGCCCCCACCCACTGCTCAGGGGTGGGGGCCAGGGGGGGAGGACAGTAGGTCCCCCCCTTATTGTTTTATTAGGGCCCCCACCCACCACGCAGGGGTGGGGGCCAGGGGGGGGGGACAGAAGTTCCCCCTCATATCTTTATTTAGGGCCCCCACCCACCGCTCAGGGGTGGGGGCCGGGGGGGAGGACAGTAGGTCCACCCCCCCTTATTGTTTTATTAGGGCCCCCACCTACTGCGCAGGGGTGGGTGCCAGGGGGGGAGGAAGTAGGTCCCCCCCCTTATTGTTTTACTGGGGCCCCCACCCACCGCTCAGGGGTGGGGGCCAGGGGGGGAGGGCAGAAGGTACCCCCCCTTATTGTTTTATTAGGGCCCCCACCCACCGCTCAGGGGTGGGGGCCGGGGGGGAGGACAGTAGGCCCCCCCCCCCATTATCTTCATGGCCCCCACCCGCCGCTCAGGGTGGGGGAGGGGGGGAGGACAATAGGTCCTCCCCCCCTTATTGTAATTTATGTCATTTTTTTTCAACAGTGAGCAGCCACAGGCGGTATAGCGAGTAGGGGCATTTGGGAGATTTTAATCTTCCTTGTGCTATTATGGGGGTCATATTGACCCCCATAGAGTGAGAGGGGGACCTGGGGGGGGCTTATGAAGTGGTGGGGAGCACTGCTCCCTGCCGCTTCTATACTTACATATTACGAGGAGGGAGATGCACGCCGGTAGCTCCCTCCTTGTAATAAACTGAACGAACAAACTAACACTGATACATAGTGTTAGTTTGTTCGGCTGATCTTTCTATTCACTCATTCGTCTGTCTGATGAATGAATGAATAGATGAAATTCCCGTGCGCATGTCCAGGTGTTTCACTGGGCATGTGCGGGAATCTCACAGTCTGTCTAGTGTGGGCAGGTGACGTGTCCCACAGGGACTTCATCTACCCACACAAAGATGGCGGCGCCCTGAATCAAGATCGGGGCAGAAAATAAGGATTAAAAAATAGGTAATGTGGGGGGCTTAGGGGCATTTGGGGGTGACTAGTGGGTCAATTGGATGTAGTGGAGGCGGGAGGGGGGTTAAAAAAAAAACGGGATTCGGCATGACAGTGCCGCTTTAAAGCTGAGCCTCTTTCACTTTCTCTTTCACTTTTAATGTATATGTCTTTATTTTCACATTGTGGCTGGTACTTAAAGGAACACTATAGCATTAGGAATACAAATGTGCATTCCCAACACTGTAATACCCTAGTCACCATTTAGGTGTCTCGTCCCCCACTGTCAGGGTTAAAAAGGTGATTTTGCTTTCCTTTTGTCATAGGAGGTTGGTGAGCATGTGCAGCAAAAAGAAATATGCACTGCACCAATCAGATGGTAAACAGTGCAGTTTTACTCCATGATTCTGTGGAAGCAGCTCTAGTGGCTGTCAGTAGGAGGGAGCTTAACCCCACAATGAAAACATTATCATTCCTGCACGGTTAAAACGCTGGGGAAATGGCACCTGGACCATTTCACTGAGATGAAGTGGTCTGGGGTGCCTATAGTCAGGGGCGTACCTAGAGCATTTGGCACCCGGGGCGGATCCTGTGCTTGGCACCCCCCCTCACCCCCCTCCTCCCAAAAAATAAATAAATAAATAAACCTGTAAAAAATATTAAAGGTTTTATTTCTTTTATTTTTACAATTTGTAAACTTTGCAAAACCGTTGTCAGCCCCTCCTACAAAACCCTTGTCCTGCCCTGCCCCTCCTACAAAACCTCTGTCCTGCCCCTTCTACAAATCCTGTACTGCCCCATCTACAAAACCCCCGCAACCCCCTTCCACAAATCCCCTGCTTATCCCCCCTTATAAAGACTCCTGTCCCAATACAAAACCCCCACCCCCTTCTACAAAATCCCTGCAGCCCCACACACACATTTACAGGCAGACAGTCACACACTCAGTTACAGACAGACAGTCACACACTCAGTTACAGGCAGACAGTCACACACAGTCACAGGCAGACAGTCACACATACACATTTCCTCCGTGCGGCCTAACTACCATGGGACACTGTGCGGCCACAGCTCACACAGCCCCCTCCAGCCAGGGCCGGTACAAGGATTTTTGCCGCCCTAGGCAAAAGTAAAGTTTGCCGCCCCCCCATGTGACATCACAATGCCCCAGCCATATGATTTGCCATGTTAACTAACGCCAGTGCTGCAGTGCCGCCGTGTTTACATTAAAAGGCCTGCAGGGACAGGCTATAGACACCAGAACCACTACATTAAGCTGAAGTGGTTCTGGGGACTATAGTGTTTCTTTAATGTGAGGTAAATTAGAGCTTAGTGCCACAAATAATATACTAGATTGCCTACTTACAACCAGATGAGGATGATGATGGGCTCTAGCTGCAGTCTGGCTCCACTGGTCTGGTGCAGAACAGGCTCTCTGGAGGCGGTTTGTAACTGTGGTCACAAAAATCAATGTTCTGGGAGAACGGGAAGCAGCTCCATTTTTTGGGGGTCCTTTACACAGCTCAAGGTCTGGGTCCCAGGGTCCACCTTTATGTTCCACCAATGAGTTTGTTCACAGGGGGTGGAGTGTGTAGGGGATGTCCTGATATGTGTGTAAGGAATGCATTGTGTGAAATTGTGTTTGTATGTGTAAGGACTGCAAGGTGTGTTTCTGTGTATGTATGGAATGCATTGAATGTGTGTAAGCGGGGCATTAAGTGTGTGTAATGAATGCATTGTGTGTTTCTGTGTGTGTAAGGGATGCATTGTGTGTAACGGTTGCATTGATTGTGTATGTGTGTCTGTGTGTTTTTCTGTGTGCAAGGGGTGCATTGTGTGTATGTAATGAATGTCAATCTCTCCTCCCGCTCCAATTTCCTTCTCCTCCTCCCAATTTCTCTTTCTCACCCCCCTCCTAATTTCTCTCACCCCCGCTCCTATTTTCTCTCACCCCTCAGTGTGCACTTCCTGTTAGTCCGGCCGGGTACAGGAGACAGCTGCTCCCTGTACCCGCGGACCATGCTGCAGTGAGGGAGCTGACAGGAGTGTCAGCTCCCTTTCTCAGGCTGCGCCCGGGCGGTGCGGTCCGCCCTCATGGAAGCACCACCCGGGCAAAGCTGCAGCCGCCTGAGGCTCTGTACAGAGCGCTCGGGCGGCTGCAGCATGGGGGGGTGGGGGGGGGCACCCGGGGCGGACCGCCCCCCCCGCCCCCCCTCTTAGTACGCCACTGCCTATAGTGTCCCTCTAGGTTTCTTTGAAGATGGCTCCTTGCCTTTGTAGGAGATGTGGAGTGAGTAGCATTTGATCAGCATCGATGTAGTAGGTATTAAAATCTTTATTTTTCAGTCTCTGTTTGTTTTGCATAAAGACATTTGAGAAGCCACCCTCCTTTGAATCACACCGACGTGATACTTGGTGGGTAGTTTCAGCATATTTGATGCTCAGGGAGTTGGTATTAAACTAGGATTGGTGTGTGTCACGGCATCCCTGTGACATTGTACTTTGGAAACATCTATAATTCAGTGTTTGCCCTATCCAATTGGGATGAGATAAGGACTGAGTTGCCAGACAGACCAACTAGTCTGTTACTTTAATTCTCCATCCCTAAAACTACGGGTGGGGGAAACGAGTGAGCTCAGTGTTGTATAGATCATACCCCTGCAGTCTTACTGCTCAATTATCTGCCATTCAGGAGTTAAATCACTTTGTGTATACAGCCCTAGTCACACCGCCTTGCATGTGACTTACACACCGTTCCTAAACACTTCCTATAAAGAGTCATCTAATGTTTACACTTCCTTTATTGCTAATTCTGTCTAATTTAAAATTTCTTATTTATTGCACTGCTAAGCTTGCTAGACCCTGCTGGTGCCTCCTTTGTGTGAGAAAGGCTTAACTTGCAGAGCAGGAGATAAAAGCTATTAAAGTTAGTTACATCTGATTGAAAATGAAACCATTTTGTTTTCATGTAGGCTGTGTCAGTCAGAGCCAGGGGAGGTGTGGCAAGGGCTGCATAAACCTAAACAAAAGTGATTTAACAGAGAATGAGCAGTGAGACTGCAGGAGAATAATCTATACACCCAATCTGCTCTGTTAAATTAAAGTTATTTTGATGCCTATAGCATCCCTTTAAGTGATTGTTTTAGAGGATACAATGGGAAACTAATTCCAATAAATCACTTCACAGAAGAAAGTAACAAATGTTCTAAACATATGATAAAGAAAATAAGATTGCAACTTGTATCACAAGGCCTTCCAGATAGTTCAGTGGATAGAGTCGCAGGTTTGATTCCCCATCAAGATCACTGCAGGATTTTATCCTGCCAAACACGTTAAATAACTATCATTGAGTTGGGTAAGAATAATCTCAAGAACCCAATAAAGAACAAGCAGAAAGTTAAATCTACATTTCCTGTTTAAACGTGTTACTAGTGTTATTTATTAGTGTTATTAATTTGTGTACACTTACCTGAACATTACCTTCACCCACTACAATTTCTGCTGTGTAGGCATACTGTACCAGCTGGTCCAGGGCTTGGGGGTCAATGTCGTGCAAGGTTACATGTGTCTGCCGGCTTTCACTCATCTCATCTACAGGTCAAAAGGAAAGACATGGTTTACAAGTCAAATGGAAAATCTTCATTCACACTTTTCATTGCACACAGCGCTCATTAGTAAGAATCAAAACATAATTTGGGCAAACTACAGTCTACCAGTTGTTTTTTTTTTAAACACAGTGCTAAACTGGGCAAGAGACCACAATAGCCAATTTAAAGGCGACTATTCTATCAGATGGTTTAATAGTGACCATTTGATTAGTGCAGACCTGGTTCTGCCAGGCATGCGCACTAGTCTCCCAATGCGTTAATAGGGGAAAGCATTGGATTGGTAGAGATCATCAAGACTGGTAAATAATTTAAATACTTTTTTCCTTCGCATCTGGTGGTGGGTATTCCTGATGCTTAGGGTGCCTTTAACACTGCATCAGCCTGGCTGAGATTAGAAGAAGCTACACTCCCCGGTAGGAGTTGCTATTTGCAGCTACTGCCATTAATTCACATCCTCTCCCAAAATTCACATGCCAGGAGATGCTCCAGAGACACATTTCTCTCTCCAGTTACAAAATGTAAGAAAAAAAAAGAAACATCAGGCTAAAGGCTGTGTTAGGGGAAATAAATTCCGTATTTGGTTTCTGGAGATGTTTATAAACCACTTTGTGCTCATAATTTATTACAATGTCTCCAGAAACCCTCTCTGACATTTTTTCCAAATTATTCACAGTTTGCTTATATGCAAAAAAAAAAAAAAAATCAAATATATGCTGCTAAGATTTTATGCCCCTCAAATAATAATAAAAAATATTTTCATCTTGGTATCTGTCCAGTAAGGTGTCCAGGGGTCACTCTGTTATTAAACAGCTTCTGCAAAAGGTGAACACAATCCACAGTCCGCTCCACTATGTCTTAAAAACAACGGATGTAAGTGGTTTGGCATTGTCTATGTCCTTGATGATCAAAAATAGCTGAGCTAAGTTCCCTAAGCACCCGTGGGTGTATGTCACCTGCTCCTGCACTTTGTTTATATGACATTTACACCCAATTTGTCCTTGGCTGACGGCAGTCAAATTCAAAAATCAGAGATAAACGTTTTGGCTTTCCATGGATTTATTAGCTTTTATTCATCTTTTATTCTTTGACATGGAATGTTTGGTTTTCTTATCAATATATTGCCAATGGCCTTATTGGAAGATCCATATTCAATAACATTACATATTACTACAAATCAACAGACGTGTAGCCACAGACATGGACTTACTTGTAAACATGGCATGGAAATAAGGACTGCAGGATGCCAGCACCACTTTATGGCCCTTGATTTCCTTGGTTCCCACGTGAAGCACGATATCACATAGGAGTCCCCGTTGACGCATTCTATTCATGCACACAAAGGCATCATGGTAATGCCGCTTAGAATTGTGGGATATGGTGTGACTGTCCCGGCTCAGAAGCTGCACTGCCGATTCCATGGCCGGAGACTGGTCTCCTGATTTCTCCTTGACTGGCTTCACTCGTTGAAGCTGCAAAATAAACAGTAAAAGGTTATATGGCCCAATATAATTAAGGGCCAACACAAAAATAACAAGAAAACATCTTCAAACATTCAGGTAAATATATATACTTTAGCTGCAATAGCAAAGACCATTTTGTTTAGTCGTGCTACAGAAATTAAGTTTCTTCGGTTAAAGCCATCTAAAAAAAAAAATAACATCAAGTAAGACTGGTTCATGTACGGAGGTCAACAATATTACTTTATGAGTTGTCATTTACATTTATAAATTATCCTAACAAATGTGGAGGTGGCTCACCACAATATTTTGCTCCTGTTGGTACCCTGTGAAGGAGGTAAAAAAATCACCTCAGAAGTGAAATGTGGATTCATACACATACACAACATGGACTCTGATCTAAGTAGGTAAAGTTGACCTGTGAATTGGACAATGATCCACCAACCAACATGCAGCCATGTCTACAGAAAACCCAAATAACAAACCATGCATTGGAGGCCCATCAATAAGATGACAGGCCCACAGAGGTCCATCTATTCAAGGAAGAATTTTGGTCAAATTTGGTCCTCACCGACTGTTATAAAGGTCCTTTATTCTAAATTACACTACGATTCATAGAAAGCCCATAATATGATGATTAGTCTCCAAACATGTGGAAACAGGGGACTTCACTTTCTTCACATTTACGCATATAGTGCAGCAGCCCTTGTCAGGCTTTCTCCTGATTAGCCAACTCTAACACGCTCACAGACACCACCCCAGATTCACGCTTTGCAGATCTCCTGACTCTGTGTTTCATCCACCATACTTTCTATATACACAATGTCCTAATGACATTTCCCTGTTGGCTGCCATAGAAAAAGCTTGAAGTTTGGCAAAGACAAAGTTGGGATTGCACTTTTTTCCACACCATATTCACTCCCTTCACAAATACCCTAATTTTCAAAAAGACTCAAATGTTTACATTTTGGAAGATTGTGGATCCCTGACATAGGAAAATCACAGTCCACAACGAGAGACGAATGGACGAATGGACCTAGGTATAAAAGAGATACTCTTTACAACACTTTCAATTCACAGGCTTTAATATTACATCTATCCAGTAGGTCATTCAGTGCTTTTCTCTAAAATGTGAATTGGCAAGAATGCAAAAGTGAATTTTTAAGTGAAATTCTTATTTTAAACCACACTATTCAAACTGGAAAAATAATCCAAAACATTTCTATTTTGCTATTTTATTTGTCTTAAATTGGAAATTATCGTTTAATTCTTGACAGGTCATTATTAGGAATTATAGTAATTGCGGTAAATGCGATTAAAGGTTATGATCTATAAATGCATTTCTTCCTATGCAGTAATATTGTCGCAGATCGGAGAACAGGTGTTTGCGGATAAAATGACTAAGTCAACATAACTTAAGATGTAAATGAAAATAATAAAAAAACTAAACAAAAAAATATATAGGAGGCAAATGCCACTGTAAAGCACTAGATGTTCCTCGTCCTCATTATACTGGTGCATCCTGAAGTACACCTACATAAGGCTGATTAATGCTGGTTAAAAAAAAAGTTATTGTAGAAGAAGCAATTTCTAGACATCTGTAGTCACAGCAGGAAGTATATGACTAACGTGCCCCCCTGCAGGATGGTGAGAGAATGTAGATGCGTGAGCACGGCATGAGTAAGTATGTCAGGGCAAGGAGATGCGTAATATGGCTGCTGAGAGCATAGAAAATACTCACATAATATCCTCCGCATATTCAAGAACCCTACACTTTTCCAATTTAAATGTTGTTTCCTGTTTTAAAGAAAACTGTCACTTATTTGGAATTTACAGTACTGAATAAAACATTAAGAAAATCACCTATAACTTGACTTATAGGGTTACTCCAAGTACTAGAACCACTACAGCCCATGTAGTGGTCATTATGCCAGGAGTACCCTGGCCCAGTTCCCCGGTTATAGGGCAAATCGTTCAGGAATGGTTTACCCCCTTACCTGGGTCCGTGTTGATTCCGAAGCTCCCTGATGGTCTGATGACGCGCTTCCGCAAGCAGCGACCGACCACAGCCATTGCCATTCATTAGCTGAGAGTGTTGGATGATAACTCGCAGCCAATGGCTGATATTCTGTGCAATCAAAATGTTGCACAGAATGGACAGTAGCCAGTCAGAACTCTAGTAACACCCAATGATGTTGCCAAAGGTGGAGTTACACATCTGGTAGCAGTGGGGTTAAACTCTGTATGTGTAGTATTTCATAGTGAAACAATGCACATGCAGGTCCCAGACACCATGACCACTACAAATCAATGAAGTGGCCCAAAACCATAAACTAAAGTTGTTGTGATGCCTGGATTGTCCCTTTAAATGAATATTAAAGATTTATCAAATGACATCATAATGCAAGTCAGGCACAGCCATAAGACACATAGCATTGGAGTTGGAGAAACAGATACACTGTTGTATTAAGAAGAAATTACTTTTAATGTCCTTACATTACACAATGGGAAACACATGACACAATGGGAAAAAGAATTGTCTATTTTTCTTTAGAAGAATGGCATGAAATGGGAAAGGCTCCGAAAGGTGTCACTCATGAATCATGCCGTAATCATAGATACATTTGAAAATTTTGCCTGTTGGTATCTGTTTCCATTATATCCCAATTATCCACCCATTTATTGAAATTTTATCACAAAATCTACTTAAAAATAGCATTTTCTCCTTACACTTACTGCCACGGAATTGATTGACAGGGAGAGCAGAAAAGACCTTCCATAGGAGGTCCATCTATAGCCGCCACAGAAATGTGGTTTCCATGAAAACCCTGTTAGTGCCAACTAGGGGGTATAGGAATGGAGTGGCGTAATGTCACTTTGCTCTGAAGAGGGCACGCTGCCAATGAAACCAGCGTCTCGTCATAACTAAAGAGGTATGCCCTGCTTGTGGAAGTGTCTTCCATCAGGGCAAATACGGTGATCGTCAGAGGAGGAGGAGCAAAAAGTCAACCTATTAGAATGTGTTCATTCACTAAACAAGGAATTATAGTGAAATAAAAATTGACAGTATAATTTAAAGGAACACTATAGGGTCAAGAACAAAAACATATATTTCTATCCCTATAGTGTTATAAACACCATCTAGATGCCATAGGAAAGCATTGGATTGGCTGAGATTGTCAATTCTGATGATCTCAGCCAACGGGAGGGGGCAGAGCCAAATGCCACCATGGCCAATTAGCATCTCCCCATAGAGATGCATTGAATAAATGCATCTCTATGATGAAAGTTCAGTGTCTCCATGCAGAGGGTGGAGACACTGAATGTCAGTCATACTTTGCAGCACTGCCCCAGGAAGCACCTCTAGTAGCCATCTGAGGAGTGGCCAGTGGAGGTATCCCTAGGCTGTAATGTAAACACTGTCATTTCTCTGAAAAGGCAGTGTTTACAGCAAAGTCTGAAGGGGATGATTAGACTCACTAGAACAAATACAATAAGGTGTAGCTATTCTGGTGGCTATAGAGTCCCCTTTAAGTCGAAATTTTCATGCTGAGTCCAGATGGGAGAGGGTGAATAATTTACAAATTTTGTTTTGCAATTTGGTTCTCAATCGACTACATATTTTTGTTTAGTGAATAAATCCCAACAAACTGCGATAAAAACATGTTCTGGTGTATTCCATTGTGATTGATCTGGTATTTTTGAATTGTGCATCTCTGCAGAATATGCTGGCACTAGAAATATTATGATTTACCATAACTATAATCTGCTGTAAGCAGAGATTGGATCATAAAGTCAGCAATACGTTCTTTGCACTGGGTGCTGAATGTGTATGATTTTTGTTTCTACTATAGGACATTTTGCTCAGTCTTCAGTTTACCGTCTGTTATTATCTACTGGACGCTCAAACTCTTACTCCTTCTTGCCAAGTTATTTCAAAGCGATATAATGTACTATAATTTTGCAAATAAGGAGAATTTATATAGTTTACAGGATATGTGAAGCTGCATTTTTCACCGTGATGGAATGGAAAGAAAGTGGAGGATTCCTTTTTTATTTTTGGGTAATCTAAGGAGTTGTACCAGGGTGCACTGAATATGTTACAGCGGTTTATTCACTAAACAGTGAACAGTACTGTAAAGACAAATGAACTGCAAAGATGGACTGTTCTTCAATCAAATTCGAAGTAAAGATTACTGTTTTTCTGTCAGTTCATTATATTTCACATTTAATAAACTTCCAAAGCGAAAGGAGAGCCAGTAACCTTGCTCTGCACCTACTGCAGGTGCAGACCAAAGACCAAAGTCCATGCTTCTTCCACAGTATCAGGGTGAGCCCACATGCAATCCCACAAATAGAATCCCCACACCCGTTTCCCCAAAAGCAGCCTCCTCATGTGCACACACCACCACAGGTACTGTACCCCACACAAGCAACACCACATGCACGCCCCATCCCTCCACAAAACACCACTGGTAGTCTACTCCATATAAAATATCACATGTAGACCCACCACAATCTTACAAGCAAGTTGCTAGTGCATACAAAACCCCAAGCAACCTCTCCATACACAAACACACAACAACCCTGTAAGTCTTTTGTCTTTGTGTATTCCACGTATGGGGACACCAGAGAGATCTTCAGCACGGATCTGCGCATGACATGACATAACCCAGTTTGGGGGCTGAGTGTGTTATTGGTGATGACACAACACTCCCCTTCATTGACCACAGATAGAGTAATGATAAAATATGACTGAAATTCCAACCCAGCCAAAAAATATATTGAGACAAAGAAGGGACTACTTTGTCTCAGTATTTTTCCTCCGCCATCAAGCCTTGTCATCTCCCCCAGCCATCACCAGTGACGGTTGTATGGAAATTAGCTCTGTCTGTGGACGATCCTGTGGCATCCTCAATAGACACTGTAAGAATAAAATGAATACCTCTTAAAATAATCACTTCTTTGCCATGGACTTCTGTGTAATTTAGCAATCTCTTGTTTGTCCTGCAATCTCTCTGCAGCGCTGGGAAGAGGCCACCGTGAACTGATAAAGACAAGTTGTTCACAGTAACATCTCCAAAATTCCATTGCATATCCCCAGGTTATATTGTGTTCTTTAACAAGGCGTGCTTTTATTCTTTATCCAATCAGATAGTTACACCTGGTATTAACATATAGAGAGGGTAGTAAAAGGGGGGTGATGAGTTTTGGACTTTCCTGCTGTTACTGGGCAGATAAGGGGGGATGTTTAATTAGGACTTTAACAGCAGTAAAAGAGTAGGATATACAGTTGCAAGAAAAACTATGTGAACCCTTTGGAATGATATGGATTTCTGCACAAATTGGTCATAAAATGTGATCTGATCATCATCTAAGTCACAACATTAGACAATCACAGTCTGCTTAAACTAATAACACACAAAGAATGAAATGTTGCCATGTTTTTATTGAACACACCATGTAAACATTCACAGTGCAGGTGGAAAAAGTATGTGAACCCCTAGACTAATGACATCTCCAAGAGCTAATTGGAGTGAGATGTCAGCCAACTGGAGTCCAATCAATGAGATGAGATTGGAGGTGTTGGTTACAGCTGCCCTGCCCTATAAAAAACACACACCAGTTCTGGGTTTGCTTTTCACGAGAAGCATTGCCTGATGTGAATGATCCTCGCACAAAAGAGCTCTCAGAAGACCTACGATTAAGAATTGTTGACTTACATAAAGCTGGAAAGGGTTATAAAAGTTTCTCCAAAAGCCTTGCTGTTCATCAGTCCACAGTAAGACAAATTGTCTATAAATGGAGAAAGTTCAGCACTGCTGCTACTCTCCATAGGAGTGGCCGTACTGTAAAGATGACTGCAAGAGCACAGCACAGACTGCTCAATGAGGTGAAGAAGAATCCTAGAGTGTCAGCTAAAGACTTAGAAAAGTCACTGGCAAATGCTAACATCCCTGTTAGTGAATCTACAATATGTAAAACACTAAACAAGAATGGATTTCATGGGAGGATACCACACAGGAAGCCACTGCTGTCCAAACAAAACATTGCTTGCACGTTTACAGTTTGCACAAGAGCACCTGAATGTTCCACAGCAGTACTGGCAAAATATTCTGTGGACAGATGAAACCAAAGTTGAGTTGTTTGGAAGAAACACACAACACTATGTGTGGTGAAAAAAGGCACAGCATGCCAACATCAAAACCTCATTCCAACTGTGAAGTATGGTGGTGGGGGCATCATGGTTTGGGGCTGCTTTGCTGCGTCAGGGCCTGGACGGATTGCTATCATCGAAGGAAAAATGAATTCCCAAGTTTATCAAGACATTTTGCAGGAGAACTTAAGGCCATCTGTCTACCAGCTGAAGCTCAACAGAAGATGGGTGTTGCAACAGGACAATGACCCAAAGCATAGAAGTAAATCAACAACAGAATGGCTTAAACAGAAGAAAATACGCCTTCTGAAGTGGCCCAGTCAGAGTCCTGACCTCAACCCGATTGAGATGCTGTGGCATGACCTCAAGAAAGCGATTCACACCAGACATCCCAAGAATATTGCTGAACTGAAACAGTTCTGTAAAGAGGAATGGTCAAGAATTACTCCTGACCGTTGTGCACGTCTGATCTGCAACTACAGGAAACGTTTGGTTGAAGTTATTGCTGCCAAAGGAGGTTCAACTAGTTATTAAATCCAAGGGTTCACATACTTTTTCCACCTGCACTGTGAATGTTTACATGGTGTGTTCAATAAAAACATGGCAACATTTCATTCTTTGTGTGTTATTAGTTTAAGCAGACTGGGATTGTCTATTGTTGTGACTTAGATGATGATCAGATCACATTTTATGACCAATTTGTGCAGAAATCCATATCATTCCACAGGGTTCCCATACTTTTTCTTGCAACTGTAGGAAAGAAGGTATAAAGTCCAAACTTGTAAACAACCAAAAATCTTACTATGCTAAAACTTTGAAACTTATGCTAGAGGTTTATTCACGAACATATTAAATATCAAAAAGCATAAAGAAAATCACATTCCATCAGACGCCAATGTTGTACTCTCGTGCATGCGCTAGATTACATTGCCGATGTCGGCTCCTGGCAGCTGAAGCACAGAGAGCTGAAGAAGGGTGGCAGTGCCCATGAGGGACAGGTTTAGGTAAGTAAATCTCACCTTTGCCTGGCCCACAGGCCCCTGGGCCCCGAAAGCGATGTCACTGTCAGGGGCTCTTGCAAATTATGAAAAGACGCCAGGCAGCAACAGAGGTGCTTTAAATTCCTAGTCCAGATTTTTTCCTAGTCTAACCCGGTGCTATAGCTACCTAGAGGGCAATATTATTTGTAGGGGGGGAAGGAACCCAAGGAAGCTGCTTTTTGAAAACAGCCAATAACTGAGCTCATTGCCCCTGCCCTGCCTGCCATCTACCTCTCTGGCTGACCAGCAGCAGGGGATGCAATAAAAAGCGTTATAGTCCCTGGAGTGCCATTTTTTACTAATGTAGCACATCCAGTGGCACAACTATACAGGTGATTGCCTTGCGCTTCTAATATTCTATTTACTACAAAAGCTGTGGGCTAAGAGCAAGCAAGTTGGAAAATTAGTTTCAATTGTTTTATCCAGTGGGGGTTACATATCAAAAGTGACTGTGGGGAAAAGGTTGGCACGTGGTGCAGGAAATACAGAAAGCAAAGGAATGTTGCTCCTTATTCCGTCAGTTTCCATGGTGATTGATCCATTTTTAGAACTTTGCCCCATGTCTGTACTACTTTTTACTTTTATTTTTTATCAAGGGCACCTCCGTCGATGGCTTATTTTGTGATCTGTAAAAATAATAAGTTGCAAAACCCTACAATGTTCTATGTTTGGTTTTAAGATCCAGTGGGCTTATTCTTATTAGCGATAGTTTATTCCTAAGTAAAGGTTATTAAGTACAAGCTTACCAACAGTGCTGCAGCCTGGAGGCAAAATGCTTCTGATCAAAGGTTCTGACATCATACCAAAGAAGGTTTGGAAATATTTATACATTTTATTAAGAGTGGACTAAAAATAAACACTGGATCATGACTGCATCTGATCCAAGACAATGATGCATTCAGTTTTAGAACTTTGGAGTAGATGACAGCTGTAACTTAATTTCAACATGCGTACTAACGTTCATTCCACATATGTGTGATATAATCTCTGCCATTCTTCTTCATGCTGTTTTTGAACCTATACAAGGGTACAAATCCCAAATTGAGGCAGTAATCTATCATTCACATTAACCTGAATGCATGCTGAAAGTGATGAGTGTTGAAATCCAACATTTTATTGAAAGACACATGTGGAAAACCAAATTCATAAGAAGCAAAAATAACTCCCAAAATAATATGTCTGTTAACATTTGTTAATAATGAATGAATAAATTAACGTTATAGATGGGCTCTAAGATGTGCTTACAGCTCACCCCATGTTTTTGCTCTTCCCAGGAATACACAGTCTAGTCTTCCAGCAGGATTAATTATAAGAGCAGATCTGTCGAACTTTTAAAGGTAAAGTACAATTATTTGTTGGAAAAAAAATATGTAGGCTATAATTTTGTTTAAAAAAACAGTATCTGAAAGTTATATTTAAAGTTTCTCTGTCACCTTCTGGGATCTTTGCATATTTTGCAAAAGACCCCCTATGGTGACATCATAGCACCAGTGGTGCTGAAAAGTTAGGTTTTACTTGATTTAACCCGTCCCACATGGATGCTGCCACCTTGATCCAGTGCCTCCACTTCAGCTCCTGGTACTTCATCTGCCAGGAACCAATACATGCGCGAGAGGACAACACTGATGTCTATGGAGACTGCCGGAATCTCCATAGAAAAAGCCTTTTTCCCCTCAGCCGTCAGTAGTGATGGTTAGGAGACTGACAGCGTGTGACAGTGGTAGCTCCGCCTTTTTGTCAAGCTCTGAATGAATTCTGTGTGTATTCTCTGCAAAAGTACACTGTTGACAAAAGCACAAACTGAACAGAATTGTAGGACTCTCTCCCATTCCAAGCTTTAACTAAGTTTACAGAAGCTTGGGCTACAAGGGGTTAACAGAGCTGGATGAACTGTCCCTCGAAAAACGCGTGGGAACACTTTGCTGAACAAATCCTCCATGTTCCGGCAGTGCTGGCCTGTTTATAGGGAATAACGAGTTGGCTGTCAAGTTCTGCAAACTACAAGGGTCAAGCATTTGAGCCATGCCAAATACAAGAGAACGAATGGAGAATGTAAAGGAAAATCAAAAATCACAGCCTACTTAGGGCAACAAGAATCCTTGTGCAAATCCTCTGAACATGCCAAGCTCCATACAGAAAACAGACCTTTTTTATTTATTTTTTTACTAGAAAAAGGAACTCCATCAACCGCCTACTCCCCAGGCTCAGACATTTTAAGCTGCAGCCAAAACACTGTCTTACACAATAGCTGTGAAAAATCTCCCAGGCCAGTGAGTGCCAGAAGAGTAAGCAAAGTGCGAAAGGCAGATTTCCTTTAAGGAAACTTTTCATGAATGGTTATTTTTACCTACAGCCTACAATAGTTCAGTGACATTTCTTTCTCTGTGCATTACGTACCAAAACCAGCAATAAAATAACTTATTTAATGAGCTATAACTTAATGCACTGGTGTTTAAGATCACTTAAAGAAACACTCAGGTCACCATTACAACTTCAATGAAATTAAGTTGTTATGGAGTCAGGAGGCCCATAGGCATTTACCTGAAGGAGTTAAATCGTTCAAGTTTAATCCCAAAGTTTGCCTCCAGTGCCGGATCTGCAGTTTCCTTGGTGGATTCCGGCTTCAGTAAGTGCGCAGTGCCACTGTTTGGCTAGAGCACTCAGCGGCGCCACCTGCTCGGTGGCACTCCGCGCTTCCTGAAACACAATTTCAGAAGCTGGATCATTTGGGGAAACTGCAGATCCGGTGCTGGAGGCAACTTTTACGGTAAAGCCATTATAGAAAAGTTTAACCCCTGTAGGTAATAAAGTGCCCCGGGGGCTACCTGGCACCAAAAAAACCCCTTCATTTTTACAAAGTTGTTATGGTGACCGGAGTGTTCCTTTAACTTCCAATTGTAGTGAACTGAAAACTGAATTAACAAATGTAGGCCAAAGGTGCTGTTTTGGAAACAATCTCCATCTCAGCTGTAGTGACAGCTTGGCTAATTTAGCTAACATTTTGCATCTTGAATTTCAGTTCACATTAATTTATTCTTTATCAAATAACCGTTGATCATTTCAGCCATGCTCCGTGTCTCACTGAGCTATTCTTGTTGGTCTACCTTTCTATAGTTTATAGAATTCTATAGCCATACTAACTTTTCTGGGCCAAGATTCACTAAAATGGACCTTTATAAGGAGATTTGCATATATTATGTGTGCGAGTGTGCACACACACATACATGTATATATTTGGGAAGTATTGTATATATATATTATACACACCAAGCTCACTGAACTAAAGAACTCAAAACCCCAAACCTTGTAAATAAATTACAAAAATAAAATTGTACCTTGAATCCAGCACTAGGCAAAGCCAAATTTGAGTGTTTCCACACCCCAGCACTAATTCCTTTTCCATAGTCCAACCAAATGCTTTGCATAGAGAAGCATCTGATTGAACCATTTTCTCTAGCACAAAGAGCGCATGCGCGTGATTCGAGTCAGGGAAGGGAGGTGGGATATTACAACCTTCCCCCCCCAAACAATAGAGGACTTGTAAGGAGTATAGTAAGGCAAGGAGGGATCATAAGAAAAGAGGAAGAAGAGATCTAGGCTTCCCATTGGAGGTACACTATCAGTGCTGCCTGTAAGGGTAGAACCTCATTACGTCTGTCGCCTGGCATCTCGAGTCTTGTGTGCAACTAGCCCCTGGCACAAAAGTGACAAAACACTGCAAATACAGATTCCTACCACCATAACCATTTACTTGAATTACTTTGACCTTAGTCCTCCCAGATTTAACAACTTGGACTCTCTTGATAATTAAAGCTATTCTGATGTATGCATATCCTAGCATATGCAATGTAATTTCCACTAAAGGCAGACACGGGCTGTGAGTACTCTAATCACCATGTATTTATATCACAGTCTCCATCACTGACAGCAAATCCGTCCAAGGTAAAAACATTCTCACTACATCCAACATTTCATGTCGTCAATGACATCTGCCACCCACATCCGCTGCCAATGGATAAACAGGGGATTGTTCTGTTGTCCTGGAACACAGTGACGCTATGTATGCAGCGTCCATAAATGAATATAAAACGGAATATCAAACAAGGATTGCATTTTTTTAAGGCACTGAATGGCAGGAACGATCCCCGACATTAACCCTTTTCCCTAGCAGATCCACACAGCTTACATTACATTGTGGTAGACATCAATAGAAACAGATCATTTCTACTCCAGAAATTTGCAGAAATTCCACTTAACAATGTAATAATCAGTTTGATATGCTATCTCAGGCTACATATACAAATACTTAAATCCTGACATATACAAAGGTAGCGTTTAGACTTCTTTAGCTGACAGAGCTTGGTGTATGTTTATCTGTTAACAAAAGAAGCAAAAATCAGACTGACTCAATGAAAGAAACTGCAAAACATAAAACCGTGTATTTTCCTATTACAATTTATTTTATTTCCCCGTTACCTGAATGTTAAATTGAAATCTCGTACGTCATGTTGCTATAAATACTGAGATACTCTTTAATTATTACCCTTTAATTATAAGGAGAAGCCTCTATTATACGCAGAGACAGTATTCCGTTTTTGTAACAGATGAGAGCTATTTTAAACATCTGTCCACCCACTTCCTATCTGAAAAGCACTTCATTCTTCACGTTTCCCACTTTGCGAAGCCATAAGATTATCTCAGGAATCCTTGAATTCTTCCATTGTATTAGCAAGTTCCCATGGATTTCGCAGGATAGGACTTTTTCTATGATGTAATATCCTACACACACTGGTTCTGTTTAGATCTTTCTCACCATTTGTAGCCACAAAATTAAACTTTGTCGTCATTAATACTTACCGTACCTAATACAGTTGCAGTTATTCTTTTAGCCATCATGTTAATTAGCAGCGATGATGCGTTAGCAACCATTTAATTCTAGGAAAATTGCTCCCCAAGCCAGCCATGCGTGGCACAAAAAATAGGTTTAAAATATGAACATTTGACCCCACCTCTACCAAAAAATATATGCTTTTTTCTCTGTTCCTGGAGTCATATCAGCATGTACTAATGAGATGTACTGATTAATTTCCCCTAGGATAATTCTGCCACATAGATGTCCAAATCAGACTTCATATAAGAAAAATAACTTGGCATGCAATAGAATAAAACTGCACGTGAACATTGATCTGGTAAGCTATTTGCAACTTGGCTCATCGAGGGCTGGCAAAACGTGGGCAAAGTTGCACTGAACTGACCCCTATTTTAATGTATTATTATCAACAAACTCCAGGATTTGCAGCTTCAGCAGAGATCCCTCTAAACACGAGGAAGTGGCTGAAACTTCTCTTCCAAACTTGGCCCTAATATACAGGGAGTGCAGAATTATTAGGCAAGTTGTATTTTTGAGGATTAATTTTATTATTGAACAACAACCATGTTCTCAATGAACCCAAAAAACTCATTAATATCAAAGCTGAATATTTTTGGAAGTAGTTTTTAGTTTGTTTTTAGTTATAGCTATGTTAGGGGGATATCTGTGTGTGCAGGTGACTATTACTGTGCATAATTATTAGGCAACTTAACAAAAAACAAATATATACCCATTTCAATTATTTATTATTACCAGTGAAACCAATATAACATCTCAACATTCACAAATATGCATTTCTGACATTCAAAAACAAAACAAAAACAAATCAGTGACCAATATAGCCACCTTTCTTTGCAAGGACACTCAAAAGCCTGCCATCCATGGATTCTGTCAGTGTTTTGATCTGTTCACCATCAACATTGCGTGCAGCAGCAACCACAGCCTCCCAGACACTGTTCAGAGAGGTGTACTGTTTTCCCTCCTTGTAAATCTCACATTTGATGATGGACCACAGGTTCTCAATGGGGTTCAGATCAGGTGAACAAGGAGGCCATGTCATTAGATTTTCTTCTTTTATACCCTTTCTTGCCAGCCACGCTGTGGAGTACTTGGACGCGTGTGATGGAGCATTGTCCTGCATGAAAATCATGTTTTTCTTGAAGGATGCAGACTTCTTCCTGTACCACTGCTTGAAGAAGGTGTCTTCCAGGAACTGGCAGTAGGACTGGGAGTTGAGCTTGACTCCATCCTCAACCCGAAAAGGCCCCACAAGCTCATCTTTGATGATACCAGCCCAAACCAGTACTCCACCTCCACCTTGCTGGCGTCTGAGTCGGACTGGAGCTCTCTGCCCTTTACCAATCCAGCCACGGGCCCATCCATCTGGCCCATCAAGACTCACTCTCATTTCATCAGTCCATAAAACCTTAGAAAAATCAGTCTTGAGATATTTCTTGGCCCAGTCTTGACGTTTCAGCTTGTGTGTCTTGTTCAGTGGTGGTCGTCTTTCAGCCTTTCTTACCTTGGCCATGTCTCTGAGTATTGCACACCTTGTGCTTTTGGGCACTCCAGTGATGTTGCAGCTCTGAAATATGGCCAAACTGGTGGCAAGTGGCATCGTGGCAGCTGCATGCTTGACTTTTCTCAGTTCATGGGCAGTTATTTTGCGCCTTGGTTTTTCCACACGCTTCTTGCGACCCTGTTAACTATTTTGAATGAAACGCTTGATTGTTCGATGATCACGCTTCAGAAGCTTTGCAATTTTAAGAGTGCTGCATCCCTCTGCAAGATATCTCACTATTTTTGACTTTTCTGAGCCTGTCAAGTCCTTCTTTTGACCCATTTTGCCAAAGGAAAGGAAGTTGCCTAATAATTATGCACACCTGATATAGGGTGTTGATGTCATTAGACCACACCCCTTCTCATTACAGAGATGCACATCACCTAATATGCTTAATTGGTAGTAGGCTTTCGAGCCTATACAGCTTGGAGTAAGACAACATGCATAAAGAGGATGATGTGGTCAAAATACTAATTTGCCTAATAATTCTGCACTCCCTGTAGTGTTAAAGGGCAGAGTGCTGTCTGTGCATATATTACAAACCAATGGCCAACAGATATATATGTAGTTCAACACGTGGCAGCAGCTCCATATACGAAAAGTTTGATGTGGTCATTAACTGGGAGCCCCCTGGCACTGTCCCCTATGCCAGATTGTTATGGTTGCTACGACGCTTGGAGAGTCTCTTTCATTACGCCTTTAGTATTAAATGTTAAAGTATATGACTCAAACCTAATCCCGGAAGCAGGCGGCAAGATTTGCATATTAAGCACTAGAATAATCCACAGCCATGAGAACAAGCTCACGTTCAGTTTTCAGAGATACAGATCAAAATTATAATCATAACACTTCGCATTTTAGTTTTTAGAGTTTATTCCCTAAATTGTGAACTTCTCTACGGAAAAAGCACTGGGTTGGCTGAAATTATCAGTAATAATGATCTCCGCTCGTGGAGGAGCGCCGAATAAGGTGTGGCAAGGGGAGAAAGGTGAATTTATCCTTAATTTCTAAAGGGGGTCTGAATACCTACAAGTGAAGTAAATTATGCAAATGCTAGAAATACGTGTATGTGGCTCTGAATTAAAGTTTCCCTTTAATATAGCGAAATTGTGGATTTCTCCAGGTTGGTTGGTAGTTTTTAATTGACCATAATTTCCAAGATTTCTACAAACATTGATACAACATATTAAAGAATTACTACAAGCACCATAATCACTTCAGTGATTTGAAGTTGTCATGATGCTTGGAGTGTGGTATGTGCAGAGTTTCACTATGTAAAGCTGCACATTTAACCCCTTTGCTGTCAGAGGTGTAACTCCATCTCTGGCAACGTCATTGTGTCATCATTAACCTGCTAATGACAATTCTGTGCATATTTTATGCAGAGTTGCATTCACTGGCTGAGGACAGTCAGCTAACATTCTCAGCTGCAGAAGCAGGGTGCGCATCACTGACCAAGACAACCCTCTGCACCTGGTTGGGACCCAGATAAAAAGGCGCTCACCATTGCAAAACGGTTTGCCCCATGATCAGGAAATTGGGCCAGGTAACTCCTGGTGGGCTGTAGTGGTTATAAAGTTTGCCGTAGTCTTTATAAGGACTACAGTTTGCTGAAGTGGTTATGGTGCCAGAACTTCCCTGGTACCATTGTACGGAGTCAAACCATTTTTTGACTTCACTCCACGCCTCCACAGCCAACGCAAGAGAGCTATATATGCATGTGTCTGTTAAAAAAAGTAAATCAAATTAACTAATTTGGAGAGGGCCCTGGTGCAAGAAAGGGTTGTGCCCCTCAGCAGTCCCCTTTGGGTGGCCCGAAGTGCATGGGCCACCCGATGGGGCCGCACCAGCACCAGCAGTTGTTAAATTACTGAGAAAGAAGTAACACTGTCAGGGTTACTTGTTAAACTTGTAAATTGTTGCAGATTCATTATGAAATTGACAAGTTTAGGCCCAAAAATGCATATTTGAAAAGAAAAATATGTCAAGCCAGCTATGTTTCTAAATCACTTATTTGGGGGGGGGGAGAGGGGGGAGGGAATAACTTTCCTGTCAAATTCAAGATCATTCATGGTTAAGAGGATAAATCTGTATGTGTAAGTTTGGATTTTATGTAGCATATAAAAGTTAGTAGATTTTTTTGTACTCTACATTAATTTTTAAACAGCCTCAACGGAGTTCAGATTGTTATACTCACAATTCACAGGAAACTTTTGTTAAAACCGTTGGAACTGCCAATTTTGGATTTTTTTTGCCAGAAGCCTTGTCCAGTCAAGATGTACAAAATGGCATTCTATACGGGATCTTCCCATGTGGGATAATCCATAGAGGATTTAGTGTATGCACAATAAAATGCCATATGCATCTACTCCATATCACACGACATGATGCCCTTTACAAGGTTAGGCAGAGTTTAAAATACAATAATAATTTTAAAAAAAAGTTACTTGCGCACTATGCCAAGTTCTTTTTAGTATTACTCCAATGGCCATTTAAGTGTATAAAACACCTTAAGTGTTACACTTAATTTTAGAAGAATGTCTCTTTAAAGAGATACACTTGTATTTCTTTTGTCTCAAGATAAAGGATACATATAAAAGCATAGTGAATGTTCTGTATCAAACTAATCTGAATGCAGATATATTTGGCAGGACTTCACATGCAATTCAGCCAATCGACAGGTGCACAGCTACTGTAGTGACAGATCTTTTTTCAAGGGATTCATTATGGAATATCTAGTTCGGATAGAAGGGAGGTAATTTCAGCAATCTGAGCAGTTTACATGGTTCAGTAAGAGGAACAGGGGTTCACAAGGTTGGCATATAATGGCACATATTTCTACCAGCACATGCCATTTTGATACCTGTCTTAATGGGCAACTGTCACCTCAAAACTATATTTAAATAAATGATCCTTTCGTCATATTATGATAGGAAATAGATTCTTTGTTAAATTAAATATAAGTAAAAAAAAAAAATGAATGAATGAGAAAAATCTCATCTCTACCTTTAGTATATGACAAGATCCTTCAGCCATATACATCCACCTTGGGTCAGACAGTATTTGAAAACCTCTATACACTGATTCTGTTTAGATCATTGTCACCATCTGTACCCACAAAAAGCTTTGTAATACTTAACCGCACCCCAATATTAGTGCGTGCTATGCTGTCCTACATAAGGAGAGCTTTAAAGCTGTTAGGACTGCAAAGCACGATCTGGCTCTCGCGCCGGCCTAAATACTCACCCTCCAGTCAGATTGCAATTGGGGAACCTGCCTGACAACAAAGGCCATCTACCTGTAGCCAATCCAGACGATCCGAGAAAAAAAAAGTTTAATATAGTTACAGTTATGGTCTACCTTGCACAGTGCAGTGACATCATTAGACCGACTAACTGTCACATTCAAACACTGTCTGATCCGAGGTGCAAGTATATGGTTGAAGGGTCATATACTAAAAGGTAGGGTGAGTTTTTATCCTTTTTTCCCCATATATTTCATTTAACAAAAATTCAATTTCCTGTCAAACTGATTGATGACAGATTCAATATATTAAAAGACAGTGTTCAGGTGATAGTTCTCCTTTGATCTTGCAGGGGACAGCAGTTCATCTCCCTTCTCTTTAATGAATTGGAGGGAAAATCTCCTGTGTCGGGTCGTTGTCGGTACAATATTTTGTATTGCACTTAAAATCTCAATAAAATGTTAAGTACAAAAAGTACACGCCATGTTACTAACAAATTAGCTGTATGTTTGTCATTTTGATTAAAATAAAGAAGCAAAAGTAAAAAAATTTAAAAAGTATTTACTGCCTGTTTGCGTAGAATGCGTAGGTGTCTGTCAGTGAGAGTGTGTGTCTGTCAAATTAGTGAGATTGTGTCTGCCATATCAGACTGTGTGCCTGTCGTTGAGTGTGTGTATCAGTAAGTGTCTTGTCAGTGTGTGTCAAATCAGTGACAGTGTGTCTGTCAGTGAGTGTGTGTGTCAGTGTCCTCTGTGTGTTTGTCAGTGTCCTCTGTGTGTAAATGTGGGGGTGACAGTGTGGTCTGTTTGTAAATGTGTGTGTCAGTGTCCTCTGTGTGTAGATGTGTATGTTAGTTTCCTCTGTGTGTAAATGTGTGTCAGTGTCTTATGTTTCTAAATGTTTGTGTATGTGTCAGTGTCCTCTCCGTAAAAGGTTGAGAAACACTAGGTCAGGGGTAGGCAACTTTCGGCACCCCAGATGTTGTGGACTACACCCCTCATAATGCTCTTATACCTATAATGCTGGCCAAAACATCTGGCGTGCCGAAGGTTGCCTATGCTTGCACTAGGTTATGGTCCCTTGTCTCCCATTATCTACTTCAGAAATCTCTTAAAATATCTGCAGTCATATAAGCACCCCTTGTGCCTTATAGAATCATGGTGTAAGCATAGCTTCCACTGACCCATACAAGTTCTTGTATGACCTATGTATGTTGACCTAATGGATTCATGTGGGCATGTGTCACCACGAGTAATTTCATTCATGCAAAAATGAATGAAGCTACTCTGCAATTTAGTAGAAGCTGGGAAGATGGTGCTGTTAGTTTGCAGAGTAATTTCACTCAAGCCTTTTCATGAATTAAATGATTCTTTGTACTTCTGAGTCACGACGCTGCATAGCAGCCCCAAATAATAAGACGCCCACGACCATGCTTCACAGTTGGCATGAGGTTCCTCTGTTGGAACGGTTTATCCAAATATAACGTCTCGCATTTATGCTAAAAAGTTCAAACAAAAGGGTTTATTTACTAAACTCTGTACTGTAGCAAAATGAAATCCAAACGCCAAAACGTAGGCTGAAATAGCCGGTATGGAAATATGTCCAACTCAGATATTTTGGGATTACATTTTGGGATTTGGATTTCAGTTCACCACAGTTCAGAGTTCAGTGAATAACCCTTTGACGGTGCAAATGATCAATGACGCTAAATTCTTCAGTCTGCTTGTGCCCAGTAAAAAAAGGAACGTTCACGGCACAAGCCTAGCCTACCCCTGGTCAATGCCAACAAATATAACCCTTTAAGTGAATCTACCCAAGACTGGCTATCATGTCACTGAATACTCTCATTTCACGCTTGCCTGGTATATTTAATACCTGGTTGTCTAACAACCAAGTCTTTGTCACTGAAGGATTTTCCATTCAGTCAGATATAAAAATGCTTTATAATTCCGGTTGCTCCGTTATCAGTGAAATAGCCCCTACCACCCTTATCAAAAAAAGAAGAAAAGCAGAGACTTTCACACAATAAAACTCTTTTAGTACATACGGCTAGAAAGAAGAGGGCCTCAACACATCCACCTTTTAAAATAAGCAGAAGAGGTGTTATAAATCATTATATTGTGCTTTAGATTGTTGCTCCATCAAGATGTAGATGACACAGGGCATATTATGGCTAGGGCACACATGATAAGAGCCACCTACCAAACAGATCATGCGCGCACACACTGTGATTGGGTTAAGTTCTTTCCTACACTCTCCCCATTGCAGTGCAGTCTGTTCCATGACTTGCCAGTCACTGCAGCAGATCTAAAGAACTGCAGAGAGCAAACCAGACAGCAGAGTCATCTCAAAACAAGTCATCCTTTGCTGGTGCATCTAAGTGCTTTGTTAACTCTGCTTGTGCTGGAGAAACCTGCAACACCTCAATACTTGCCAATATGAGGATCTAGTGAATAAGCATCCTATGCTCTAACATGTGTTATTCTACCTAGAAGATCATTTTTTTTTACAAACAGATGGGGGCATGAGAGGGGAGTAGAAAGCCAATTCTAGGCTTGTGCCAGTACAGCCAATCCAAAGGCCCACAACAACCACAACAACTGCAAGAAATGAAGGTTCATCTTTCAGGTTTATGGTTGCAAGGGTAGGGCTCCTAAATGGAACCATATCTCTGGCACAAGGTAGCCTTAATATTGCTCTTGTTATAAATACTGGTACAGCTAATAGAAAGACACAAATTATTAGTAAACTGTCTACAACAGTAATCTATATAGTGTTTCTTTATGTAGGCACCCAGCATGTCAATACAGACATCCTGTACTACTGTGTTTTACACCCCACCTCCTATAGAATGTAAGCTCGATTGAGCAGGGTCCTCTTCAACCTATTGTTCCTGTAAGTTTATTTGTAATTGTCCTATTTATAGTTAAATCCCCTCTCATAATATTGTAAAGCGCTACGGAATCTGTTGGCGCTATATAAATGGCAATAATAAGTAAATAAATAATAAATAATATATGTATATAATAAACAGCCCCATCAAACATACAGATAAACAGACATAAAGGTTTATATCACATCACATGTCATAATGAATCAAAGGTCTCTTTCTGAAATTAAAAGTCGAATTATTCTGCCCTATATAAGAAGTATTGCATGTAAATAAATGTCCCCTGTGCTGGTGGGTAAACATGACCAGGACACACACATGCCTCCAGGAAGGGCTGCAGCTCTACTTACAGACATATGGCTGTGGGTGCAGAGCTCACACCGTGCTGATGAGAGGGATGCAGGAGATGCTGATGATGCTGTCTGGGTACCCCGGAATCATGTTACAGGGAGGCACATAGCAGAGCTACTTGGTGTCTAACTTTCGGTACCCGGGCCCGGAGCAGCCGAGTTCTTTGTCATTATCCCGAGCAACAGAAACCTCTCCAGAATATCAAATTATCAGGGGCTGAAACTGACGCAAATCTGGGCCAACCAGGCGGCTGTCTGCTTTAAGCATGCTCCTCCCTGCTCCGTGCTGCATGGACTGGATGTACAGCACAGGGGACCTGGGAATGTCACCATAGGAAGGTACCTTTCACAGCACGGCCAGCAGCAGGGACACCATCCCGGGGATCTGCAGCTCCCACTCAGCGTTCTATAATGGAACGTGAACCCATAGCAACCAAGTCCTGCTACACTGTTACAGCCATTCATATAGCGCCAGCATGATCCGCAGCGCTGTACAACGAGGGGGCAGAGCACTGGCGCAAATGATGACGAGTTTAACCCCATAACGACCAGTGACATTCTGTGCTGCACTATTTGTGATTGTATTCCATGACTAATTACTCCATTCACTGAATGCAGGGTTTGGAGCTGCCAGATTAAGGCAGGGTATTCCATATTGTAAGATCCCTATAAACAATGTGATTTAACTCCTAATTGGCAGAGAATTAAGCAGTGAGACCGTAGGGGCATAGTCTATACACCAAAACTGCTTTATTAAGCTAAAGTTGTTTTGGTGCATATTGTGTCCCTTTAAGGCCAAAATAGCCAAACTGAAAAGAGAACTGTCTTTTTCTAATTCAGATATTTTGGACTAACTTTTGAGATTCACTTTATATATCTGACAATTCTCAAGGGTTTCTCCGAGCACAATGACCACTTCGCTGATTAAATATATATAAACAATTATATAAGGATAGCACTCACAGGACTTAAAAATAAGACTTAGCTTTTACCTGTCTTTAAAAAAACATCAGTGTTTCAGCTTGATCCCCTCAATCTTTCAAGTTTTTAAATTTGCTATTTTTGCCAGTTATGTGGAATTAACTTTGAATATCTGACAATTCACACTTTAGCAAATATCCCTAAAAGGGTTAAAATGATCAGTTGTACGGCCCAGTGACATTAATAACTGCTCACCATGTCATTGATGTAAAGATAACAGTGCTTGGTGTTTGTAATATGCAATCTATGTTTATGCATGGCCTGTCCATTGCAGTGGTGTTGGTGCCCAGAATACCCTGGTGCAGTCCTAGCATAATTTGTCAAACCATATTAACACAGATTGACACTTACCTGGGCACACCGCGAGCCCCCTTATTGCTTCTAAATTTATCTGAGCTGAATAAATCGGCTATAAACTTGTTCAATACAGGAACTTGTCCCATTATTCATTGGCTGACAGTACTCAGCTGACTCTTTTAGCAAATTAATTAATGTCAACATTTGTGATTAGCTTCTCCAGTGCAAGAAGTCTGTTAGCAACGCAGGCGCCTGGTGGCACCCACGTATTCTAAAACGGTCTGACAGAGTATGCTAGGATGGCATTGTTATAAGCAAATACAAATATTTAAAGTTTTAGAATGAAAAGTAAACTGTGTACTTTGTCTTTAACCCCTTAAGGACCAAACTTCTGGAATAAAAGGGAATCATGACATGTCACACGTTACGTGTCCTTAAAGGGTTAAGAGATTTTGCAATCTGACAAGTTGTTCGAAATGGAAAATATTGTTTCTCATCCAATGTTCCTTTGTTGACATCTTACCCAATAAACAAATAAGATGTTTAAACTTGTTCAGGAGGGTACGTTATTCTATTTACTGATATTGCAAGCATGTAATGTAATCTTATAAACTCTGCTGTAAATGATTGTAATGGATTTTATATGTGTATATTTATATATTTATTTAATAAAATATTTAAAAGACAAAACTTTATTGCTTCCAAGATAATCCCTATTTTATATTGTATTCTCAATTATTGATATATTTTAAATAGAGGAAATCTTACTAACTATATAATATTATTGCTAGGATATCTGTTTGGTTAACACTGCTAAGTTCTATGCTTTAAAATGTTATAGTGGTAAATAGGCAAACCGGCTGCGGTTACAGCCTCAAGGAACTTCTGGTAACCCGATTCATGGCACACAATAAATATTTTTAAAGTGAAGCTTAAATTTAAAGGCACACTATAGGCACCCAGACCCCTGAATCTCATTGAAGTGGTCTAGGCGCAGTGTCCCTGTCCCTCTTAGCTCTGCAATGTAAACAGTGTAGTGTTAGAAAAACTGCAATAAGTGCTTAGACTGCCTCTAGTTGCTGTCTACCAGACAGCAACTAGAGGCGCTTGCCGCAGTTTCACAGAATTTGACTCCGTGAAATAAAGCTGGACGTTCTCATGCTTTACATGAGGAACTCCAGCATCAAGCAAAATCCCATAGGAACGCATTGAGTCAATGCTTTCTTATAAGGAAGGCCTAATGAGCGCATTAAGAACGGAGGGAGGGATGCAGGGGGCAGAGGGACACTTACATTTTATTGTTAGAAATATATCTTATTCTTATTAGTGTTATGCCTAACACTAAAGTGTTCCTTTAAGCTTCATTAGAATGATGTTGTTGTGGTGCCAGGAGGCCTGGGGCTTACCTTTATGGGTTAAACCATTTGCAAAATGTTGAATTCAGCACCGGTTAGCTTTGGCCATCACCTTGCACTATTGTCCACTATAAGCCTTGAATTAGGAAGCCTCAGAGAGGGACACTGTTGATTAGCTAAAAGCGTCAAAACTGTGTATGTTTCTCAAGCCGTATGAAGAATGGAAAGCTACTGATTGGCTGAAAGCATCAGCTAACGCTCCTGTCTGAGGCTGTCCAAAGCTTCCTTATCCCAGCCTGGGGCATCTATACAGAACCATTAGGTGACCAAGTCGGCCGCCTAGTGCCACGTCCCATAACAGGGACCCAATGGGTTCCAGCTCCAGTGGGCTTCCTCACCTCGTTAAGGGAGCCTTGCTGTCTGTACCATTATCAAGAACAGACCACTCTAAGAGCGCCCCGCTGAGCTTTGGAACCGGGAGGGTGCTCTTAGAGTGGTCTGTATTTTATATTGGTACAGATTATACAGCCTCCACCAGACCACCATGAATCCTGCTCTCCCTCCAGTACAGACTACCAGAGAAGGTAGGTAATGAGGGGGGAACATTTCACACACCACTCAGACACACACACTCAGCCATTCCTACAGCTGTGAGCAACCTACACACACACACTGAGCCCCCCTCCCCAACAGCACACACACACACACAACACTCAGTCAGCACACACCACTCACAGAAATAGAGCTCAGTTATACAGCATACAATGTTCTGTTGGAAAACAGGATTTCCTACAATCACTGTTTTTATAACTACATTTGTAATAGATGGACATTATATGTAACTTTTTTTTGAGTGGATTCTACTTACCCTTTCAACACTTTGCCACCAGAACAAGCTCATGAAGGCAGCTCCTGGTTGCTCTGCAGATACCACAACTCCAGTTTATATGAAGCATGAACTCTCGTCCAAGTATCACACAACTATATTAAGGCCACTTGTCACAGGATCTCATCCAGGAGGGGGACAGTGACCCACCATAATACCATATCAAATAGCAGTCATAGAGTGTAAACACTGGGACATTGCTAGACTAGAGCAGTCAAACACAGCTATGGGATCTGAACCTGAGTACAAGCTATAATAATAATAATAAGGCACATTTTGGGGGGCATGGAGACACCCCCAGAGTTTAAGGATGATTGACAGTTCTCTTTTTTTTCTGGAAATGAAGGGGTAAAATGGGCATTTAATGCGAAATGTACATTATTCATTGTATAAAATCTGTGCTAAACTAATTTTATACAGAATTAGAGATGACATATAATTATGTTCTTATTGCCATTAGTGGGTTAATACAAAATAATGAGGTCACTGACTGAGAAAGCACTTCATTGCATTAATAAAAGGGTCAGTATACCCCCCAAATAATAACTAAATCCCTAAACTAAGACAGACACATCTAGACATGGGAGAGCTAGATGGAATAACAATGTATCTCTCCAGCCCCAGCATAACATCAGACACAAACAGTTGTATTGCTGACAGCTTGTGTCTGGCGCCCGACCGACTCATATTTTATAACACATCAAGCGACGTTTCAATACACATTGGAAATCCGCTATTTGCAATTTCGGATGAATTGGTTATTCAACTAATCGACAGAATTTCGCTAGGGTATTTCAGACGTGAATGGGATGGGGATTTTTTTATTTCTGCCCTCCCCCCTTAGTTTTTTTCCCTGTAGCTGGAAATATGTGAACCATAGAACCAAATAGGAAGCCGCGTAGGATTGTGGGACAGGAAGTGCAGAGCACGTTGCAGAGGAGGCAGGAGCAGCATGGCGGCCACCGGTAAAAGGTAGGGGCAGATAGTGCAGGGGGGAGTAAGGGGATGAGAGGAATGGGTGTGGGTTACAGATTATATAAGGGGAATCCCATGATGCTTAGCCAGCATTATGAATCCAAAGAGCATTATGGGGGATGTAGTCCACAACATCTGGAGTGCCAAAGGTTGCCTACCCCTGCTGTAGTGAATTGAAAACTCAATCTCAAAATTCAGGCTGTGACTAGCTAAGTCTGACACCATTTCCCAAAAATCAGACATTTTTCCCCTAGATCCAGGGATAGGCAGCCTTCTGCACTTACAGCCATAATGTTGGCAAAGCATCATGGGAGGTGTAGTCTGCAACATCTGGAGTGCTGAATGTTGCCTACCCCGGACAGAGATTTTTGTTTTTCGGAAATTTTGAGTTCACTAGAACTGGAGTTCTGAATGGAAGTGAAATGAAAAACTGAATTACAAAATTTGGGCTAAAAAGGCAGATAAGGAAAAATTCAACAATTCAGAGAGAGTCGCCGCTTGGATATTTTTACATTAATTTTGCCAGTTCACTTTCAGTTCAGTGCAATATGTTGTTTAATGGTCATTAGTGAATAAACCCTTACGGGGTTATTAATTAAAGGATCACTATAGAGTCAGGAAAACAAAGCGGGTTTCCTGTCACTATAGTGCCCTGAGGTGTCCCCCTCCTGTGACGCTGAAGGGGTTAAAACCCCTTCAGCCACTTACCTTAATCCAGCGCCGGGCTCCCTCGGCGCTGGTGACCTCTCTTCCACGTCTGACGTCACTGGAACAGTATGCGCATTCAAAGTGTCCATAGGAAAGCATTTCTCAATGCTTTTCTGTGGACACTCTGCGCGATGGAGGTGAAATTCGCCTCCAGCGTCACAGATCCGCCTCTAGTAGCTGTCCGGAAGACAGTCACTAGAAGCTGGATTAACCCCAAATGTAAACATAGCAGTTTCTCCGAAACTGTTTACATCTGAAGGGTTAAAACTGAGGGACCTGGCACCCAGACCACTTCATTAAGCTGAAGTGGTCTGGGTGACTATAGTGTCCCTTTTAATTTCAGATTTCTGCAGATTAAGAGTATCTTATTTTAATTTGTTTTAACTCTTGTCATTCAGATTTAAAGGAACACTTAGAAACATTAATAATACAATGCTCTATTGCTATTGTGTTCTCTTTAGTTAGATTCAGGGCTCCCCCTAAATCTAAATAAAAATGGGAATAAAGGGTAGTGCTTAATCTTTTCCTGGACCTAGATCGATCCCCTGAAGCTGTTTGATCTGACATCTGCGGAGTCATGTCTGTGCTTTAAAACATCCAATTCAATGTTCTTCGTAGAGAAATTTTGGGCTGAGAAACGCATGCGCAGACAACACTAATACTCCAATTAAATGCGGGTTAGCTGTGTGAAGATAGCCACTAACCCTGCCATAAACAGCATTTAACCCTGCAATGCAAGCATTACTGTTTCTAATAAATGGCAATGCTTTACAATGCAGGGTTACATTTAAAGGATCACTGCACCCAGACCACGCCATTGAGATGAAGTGGCCTGGGTGCCTATAATGATCCTTTAATTTGCTAAAATGTTGCATTTAATGAATAGTTTAGTGTCCGTTGTTGGGAATTCAAATTTGAATTAAAGAAATCTGTTCAAAATAGCCTAACTGCATAACTCTTACATTTTTTTTTTCACTAAAATGGGAATTGTTGGGAACTCATGGTGAATTTAATATTTTAGGCCAAAATGTCTCAACTAAACCTTTCAATTCTATCCTGCAAATTTTAACCTTTCTATAATGGTCTATGTACATATGTGCATATATATCAACATTCAATAGTGTAAAGACATCACAGTAAAATCAATGCTCGTAAAGAAAATTGGCAAAGTGTGTCTGAGGTTTTGCACGTTTTTTTTTTCCTTCATAAAATAAGAGTAGAACAAACTGTGAGCCTGACCTATAGTAGAGTGTGGGTTACAGCTTTATGCCTTTATGTAACTACAGGTATATGGATAGAAGTGTGTAATTTTTTACATACAGTTGTTTGTGAAAAACAAAGATTCTTTACATAAAATATCTGAAAACCTAGCTGACCCGCTGGATGTTTCTTGTCAGTCGAGTACTCTGACATCACGCACACTTACAATGGGTGACTTTTTATGGGTGTTATTGCTATGGTTTATTATTATATCATTACTATGTCAAAACAAGTCTTAGGATTTTGCTTTACTACAACACACCAAGATCTGCATAACCAAATGAATCACACTTTAGTAAATAACCCTTATCAAACAAAATGAACTTTTCAGTTTTACAAGTTAATCTTTTTATTTAGTGTTGGAGTGGGTATTTGCTTGTTTTGATTCAGGATCCCCCATCAAGTTTAAAAACAAACAAACAAACTTCTAAACCCAGTGGCAAGAGGTTCTAATTGGCACAGCTCAGTTCTCCCACTGCGAGCTTATTAATAGTGGTGATCGTCTGACCAATCCTTGGGAACAGTTTGGAAGGCCAGACACATGCGCAGCAGTCGTCGCGCTGCTCCAAAATGCTTCTTGTAGGGAAACCGTAAAACCACTGCTTGTGTATGAAAAGATCTCACTTCCATCTTGTGCTCGTCCAAGAGGCAAGTGAGAATGAATTTGATTACAGTAGGCTGTAGTGGTTATGGAGTTTGGAGTGTCCTGTTTTTATTTTCTCTTTCTGTGGCAGATGATTAAATGAACTCTCTAGTGTTAGGAATTCCTAAAATTAGAGTGTCGTACTAGTTGTTTCAACTATTGTGTGCTCCTTTATTCCTCTGGTAGTGGCAGTCTTGTTGCAGCAATCTGGAGGCTAGTGCGCATGTGTAACAGGGACTCAGTGTATCCCCGCACAGCGTGGAGATAAAAGTCAGGCCTGCAATCTTTGCAGGACATTACTCAGGAAGTCCCTCTTGTAGCTGCTCCAGTGACATCCACTAGTGGTGGCTTTAGGCAGCAATGTAAACACTGCCTTTTATGAGAAAAGGCAACGTTTGCACTGCTGAGCCTGCAAGGGCAAGGTCTTTCCTCAGAACCACTACATGAAGCAGTTCTTTTTCTGATGCCTCGAGTGTCCCTTTGATATTTACTCTGATTTCTTTTTCCTCTAGAAAACTTGCTGACCTTAATGTAGATGACTTTTTGACTTCTGGGTTTGACTCTGAAGGTGATGGAGAATCTGCAGAGGAAATCAATGGTGACAACTCAGAACTACAAAGAAAAACGTCAAAAGTGCAAAAGAAAATGGCAGCAAAGACAAAAACTGGAGCAAAGTAAGGTCTTGTCCTCTATGTCGATAGGTTTTCAGAGGCTGCCAGCATAGGTCGAGTTCCACAGCTTTCATATCAGTTAGGTGGTTGTATCCAGCGATAATTCTGATAGCAGTTGTCTGGCAGTGAATTATATAGCTGTAACATTCAGTACTTTGTAAATAGTGCAAGAAGTGAGAGGAGTAAATGGGGAGTCACATAATAAAAACCTCTAAAGATATCCATGCCGCATGGAGAAATTGTTCCAAATTCTACTTCTAAATAAAGTATTATGTAAACCAGCACCCATAAGGAGTGGAAAATAGAGCTAAACTTCTGAAGGTAGAGTATATATGTTCTTTGTTATATGATTTCCCCCCTACTGTCTATAGTGTAGGACCTATATGATGGTTTGTTCCTGAATTAGCCCTTTAAGGACCACATCACTGTTTATGCCATCTCGCAGTGCAGGGGTTTAACTCCTGTTGAACTCATATACCGCTGGTACTGGGGAGCCACACTGTTAACTGGAACCATAGCCCTTTAAATCAATACAAGTTACCATGGCTCTCAGTCACAGTGATCCTGAGCCTGCACCCAGAGAGAGAGACTTTCATGATGCAGTCATACAGTACTGACATCGGCAGAGGGAGTCACTCGGGTGGGATTAGGAGTTGGATTTGGGGGGTATACAAGTTGGGGTATCATTGTTCTCTAGGACAGTAGCAAAATATAATTATGGGTTTGGCATCATAAAAAAAGGGTTCTTTACAGTATTGGGATGTATATGGTCGTAATGAAAATAAAACTTGAAAAATACAAAAATATCAGATCTAACCATTAGATTTGACCGATGTTGTTGATAAAATAGTTTAGTGATAAGTGTCAAAATGCCCTTGGTTAAGTAGCATGGGGGATGTATTTTCTATAGTATATACTTTTGTGTAGTGGTTTTGGATTTTGTGACCAATACTAAAGCTCTAATCTCAGTATGTCATTTTTGCAAAGGTTTAGCTTTAAAACCGTGATCCTATATCTATTTGTTACTTTTCCTATCCTGGCACTATAGTTTCCCTTAAATGCAACCCCCCAATTCCTTTATTTTTTATTTTTTTGTGTTATGAATATAAAATATGGTATCAAAAGAAACTATAATTTCCCCTTTAAAAATGATATTAAATGCATGGCTATGATAGCAGGAGAACCCGAAATCTGTTAAAAAGGATATAAGTAAACTGGTCCTTCAGTGATGCTTTAGGAGTGGTTTAGCCCCTTAAGGACCAAACTTCTGGAATAAAAGGGAATCATGACATGTCACGCATGTCATGTGTCCTTAAGGGGTTAAAGATGCTTTCTCAGTGTATTTTGACTTCTGCTTTCATGTGTTGTATTTATTTTTATTGTTTTCATAAAGGAAAGTTAAGAAAGTTATAGGCAAAGCATCAGAACACAAGGACCAGCTCTCCCGCCTA
Source organism: Pelobates cultripes (assembly GCA_933207985.1). NCBI lineage: Eukaryota > Metazoa > Chordata > Amphibia > Anura > Pelobatidae > Pelobates > Pelobates cultripes. Next base: position 100,058,110 of record OW240921.1, on the reverse strand, counting down.
AAAAAGAAGGACCCAGAGTTCTACAAATTCCTTGAAAAAAACGATAACACACTGCTTAACTTTGATGATTCAGACAGCTCTGATGAAGAGAGTGGTGTCCACCAGCTGCCTGATCACCTGGAGGTAATAGTGTCTATAAAATGACTGACAAGCTGAGCGTGATCTCTGCGTCTTTCCTCAATATGTGTATGTTAGTCCAGTTTCTTTCAACCAGTGCTCTGATAAATACACATTTGCCATTGATGAAAGACCTTTTACACATTTTGTCCCATGCAGCCACATGCCTACTCTGGTTTGCTGGCCTTGATTTTTGTTGCTTGTTTTTAAACGAAGGACAGGATTGCTTAGTTTAAGTTCAGATTGGTACAGCAAGCACGTCGACTAGTGTGATAGCCCAATGCTGTCAAAGTCCTGGACGGCAGCTTTGTATATCTATCACTATCTCTGTTATTCACTTTCTTACGTTACCAGATTTCTACCCATCTTCACTTCTTGCAGCCATTTTTGGGTTCAAGGAGGAAGTGGTTATAGACGAAAAACATCACATGCATAAATGTGGCATTTAAAGCAATAGTGTAAGCATTATAAGTACTTTGCATCCTGAGCCAATTCTCATTACTGCGAGTGGATCTAGCGGCTGTGATTTGTTAAAAATCAGACAGCCCAGAGTCCTATGTATACAGTGCTAATTTAATCTATTTTATGCTTGTGTGTACACACTGCATACACAATAGGGAAGGCTTTCTCTCCTCAACAGAGAGTCGAACCATAGACTGTACATGCACGGTCCATAGTTCTAAAACACAGTACACAGTCTGGTTCACTAAACCAGGAACCAAGCTGTGTATAAACCGATCGCAGCTGTCGTCTGGTAAATTATTATTAACTGTTCTTTGGGAATACACTACTTATATCCTCTCCTCTACAGGGACTTACGGGATATTTTTCTTCCAGTAGACCAGACTGAGATGCTCCTAACTGGATTGGAGCATGTCTTCCTGGTGTAGAAGGGGTGTGCCTGCAACTGCAGTCTGACCCAATAAACTGTTCACAGAGGGACATTTTACAGCCTTAGTTACACCTCCCTGCTTGTGACTTGCACAGCCTTCCTATGCGCTTCCTGAAATGGAACCTAGATTTGTTTAGGTTCCTGTATTGCAAAGTATGTTTAAAGGGACACTATAGTCACCAGAACAACTATAGCTTATTGCAGTTATTCTGGTGAGTGTAGTCAATCAATGCAGGCTTTTTGCAACAGTGTTTACATTACTGCCTACGGGCACCTTCAGTGGCCACTCCTCAGATGGTTCTTCATGGGACATTGCACTGATATTCAATGTCTTCCCCCCATGGAACATGGGGGGTGGCTGGGGGGGGTTACACTCACCTTAACATGCTTAAATGGGGTGCTGAACTTGAGCCACAGAACTTTCCTCATAGAGATGCATTGATTCAGTTCATCTCTATGAGGAGAGGCTGACTAGCCAGGGTGGCGTTTGACTGGGGAAGCATGGTGATTGGCTCAGATCATTACTGATGATGTCAGCCAAGCAAGCAGATAAGGGGCAGAGCCAGCAGCAGACTAAAATAAAGGTAAGATTTTACTATATTTAGGGGGGGGGGAGGAGTCAATGGTAGCTAGAGTGTTTTTAACACTATAGGGTCAGGAGGACATGTAAAGTATATATATATTTTTTTTATTGAATAACTTCTGTTACAATGTCTCCTGAATTAACTTTTATCCTCTTGATGCGGTACTATTATGGGTACAAAAAGGTATATTTTTAGATATACACTTTGGATTTTGTCCCTATAGCTGGTACTTTGTTAGAAAATTACTAAGAAACACTCCTTTGAAGCAAATATGATATATACTTGTTGGTCATTGTGAAGGTTATTAGTGACATTAAACGTGGTTGTAAATATTTTCTGTAATAAAAGCAAATGCTAGAATATTGCAGCCTACTAGTACTGAAAAAAGTGTGTGTCTTAACTGATACATGCCACTTTATAGACTCCTGCAACTGTGGCTGTCCGCTTCGGTTAGATAACAAACTTTCCTTAATGATATTGCAGAGAGCGAAATTATTTTATAATGGAATTTGTACAAATGACATGCAATTTGTACATGTCAATCAATGCATGTCATCCACTGGAATAGCAAAATGTGACTTGCAACTACTTGTGAAAATCAGTGTGAAAGATGATTGCCCCATGTAGGGAATACAGTTATTTAAAATTTTTATTTTCTATTAAAGAGAGGAAAGGGGGACACTTAAAGTCACCAAAACACATTTAGCTTGATGAAGCATTTTCTTTGTGTACAGATCATGCCTCTGAAGTTTCACTGCTCAATTATCTGCCATTTACAAACACATTTTAATTATGTGGATTAATACAGGAAATGGGCGATGACGAAGATGACGATGATGCTGACGGTGAGGAGGGAAAAGAAGCCGCTCCAGTAAAAAAGAAGAAACTCGATCAAATCATCGTCACCATGAAGATGGTGGAGCATTGGAAGTCAGACTCCAAAGTGAGTTGAGTTTTAACTTTCAAAAATGCTGATACATTTATCACTCGCTATGCGTCCGTAGTATATATTATCTCTTTGTATATATTATCATTTCATGTATACATAGTCAGCTTATTGATAAAATCAGATTTTACTGAATACCTGTATGTTGTTGGCATATTAGCTAAAATTATGGCGCTTCCTTATCATTTGTGTCCAGGTTAATCTGAGGCCCAGGTTGTTCCATGAGATAGCTCAGGCTTTCAAAGCAGCAGTGGCGACTACTAGTGGTGAAGAAGGAGATGACCCCAGTAAATTCAAAGTGGCTGACAGCGCAGGTGAGATGAAATTCTTCTTACAAAGTTCACCTCCCAGCTCTATGGCAAAGAGAAAAATGTGTGCCATAAATCAAACTTAAACCAGTATCTCGTGCACTAGTTGTTGAGGGGATCGTTAAAACATTTGTTTTAAAACACACCTAACAAGCCATATTATTTCACAAAATGTCGTTTGATGATACCTGACTTTGCATGTTGGGAGAATTTAATCTAATTTATGAAAATTATTTCCTACTCTGCATCATTTAACCCCTTAAGGACCAAACTTCTGGAATAAAAGGGAATCATGACATGTCACACATGGCATGTGTCCTTAAGGGGTTAAAGTGATTCTATAGTGTATGAAATACAAGTTGTATATTCCTTACACTATTGAGCACCCCCCCCCTCCCTCACGCATCAGGTGTCCCTTTAACATAGATGTAAGAGTTTTTTTTCCTGATGCATTGGAGAGAAAAAAATCCTAGTTATTTGGTAGTAAGTAGACTATTTAACCCCTTAAGGACACATGACATGTGTGACATGTCATGATCCGCTTTTATTCCAGAAGTTTGGTCCTTAGGGGGTTAAACTACTTGGAATTGACGCGTGCCTAAACACTTATTATAAAAGAATTGATAAGACCTAATATTGGCCATAATTTGTACTTTAATATATAGAATTATACTGTGTGTATATATCTTAAAATTTCAAGTCCTATGTTACTAGCCAGGCCATGTTACATGCCACTGCCTGGTGGGTCCATAGCACGTTCACCAGAGGTGAATTTCTACTCGCTAGTGGCGAAAACAAATTCTGGGCTCTGTCTGTCTCTTCAAGTGTATTTAAACTGGAGATACTTTTTAATATATCTGGACACTGTCATTTCCCTTCTACTTAGTCAAACGTTGTAGTCAAATACTGTCATAATCACAAATGAAAGTTAGAACATTTGTTTTAGAACACACTGAAACAAAGCCTGATGTTGAAGGACAATGAAGAATGTTTTACAAAAAAACGCTGATTTCAATAGAAATTGGCACTTTTTATAGATTAACCTTGTTACACAACCTGGTTGTTCAAACTGGAAGGACTGGTGGGAAAACAGATCAGTGTCTAAAACAGTTTGACTCCAGGCACCATAACCACTACAGCTGGCTATAATGGTTAGAATAAACTGGGCATTTGCAAAACAAATCTGTTATTTGCTCTTTGATGTAGTTGAACATCATAGGTAATTGTCTTCTTTTTCTAGTGAAACTCGCCAATGCTTTAATACTGTAATGTTATCTGTAACCATATTTTAATAGTGCGGTTTCTGCTTCTCAGTGTTCAATGCCTTGATTTCTTTTTGCATCCGTGATCTGTTCGTGCACCTTGATAAGAAGCTTGCCTTTAAGTCTGCCAAGGCATCAAAGTAAGTTTTGTGTGTGCTTGTGAATATTACTGTCACTGCCATGCTTTGGTTCCACTTAGGAAGAGGGAAGCCAACGTGTCTGGATTTTGCTGGTCTTCTGTTAGTATAGCCCAACTCCTGCAGTCCCATGACCTACTAGGTTAATGCCGCTTGACCAGTGCTACTTTATACTTTTGCATAGAACTGCTGCTCACAGGCACAGTCATCATTTCATTTTGTACTGGTACGTGTGTATTGTTTTGTTTGTAACCCTCTATTTGTACACCACAGCAGAATGTTGACACTTTTATAAGTTTGAAATCATATTCATTCTTTTTCTGGAATAAAATTAGGCACTATCTGTGTGGATGCCACAACTGTCACTGAGTAGTTATTAAAGGACCACTATAGTGCCAGGAAAACAATCTTGTTTTCCTGGCTTTATAGGGTCTTTGGGTCCCCCCCACCCTCTGGGTCCCACTCCCGCCGGGCTGAAGGGGGAGGAAGGGGCTAATCACTTACCTTTCTCCAGCGCCGGGGACTCTCCTCCCTCTTCCAACGTCATCCGCCGAATGCGCATGCTCGGCAAGAGCCGCACGCGCATTCAATCAGTCTATAGGAAAGCATTTCCTATGGACGGCAGCGTCTTCTCACTGTAAAAATCACAATGAGACAGCCACTTGAGGCTGGATTAACCCTATTATAAACATAGCAGTTTCTCTGAAACTGCTACGTTTACAGCAGAAAGGGTTAAGCCTATCTGGACCTGGCACCCAGACCACTTCATTAAGCTGAGGTGGTCTGGGTGCCTAGAGTGGTCCTTTAATTTTACCTGTACATGTATAAGTTGTAGAATATACTCACCTGAAGTTTCCTTCCCCCTCCTTCATCAACAGTGTACTTCATCTAGCACAATGTCTAGCGGCAGTGTTACTGCATGTGTTCATGGTGCCGATATTTATTCATAGCAACATAATCCCTTCCACTGTATTTGTGTAGAACACTTTTTTTACATGTTGGGTAAAATAAATCAACACGGTATATTGATTTCATTTTAATACCTGTGTAATTAAAACCTTATTACCCACCCAGTTTGTGTAAAATCTACTTTATTGAATGCCTCTCAAACACTATGTAGATTTTCAGATGGGTCCTTCTTGCTCTGGGTTTATTTGTATAATAGAATAATACTTTGTCTTTTCAACATTTCACACATTGCACCCCTTTCTCTCACAGAATACCTAATCCTTCGAGCAGTGACCTTTGGAAGAAACTTCGGCTGGACATTAAAATGTACCTAAACTCTGCCACAAAGGTAATCAAAGTGCTTCTAGAGTCACATTAATAAACTTTACCAACACGCAGTACAGGCTGTCTGACCAATATCACATCCTTCCTCCACTTAGCCTTGACTGGATGTTATCAGAATGTAATTAAGGCTCACCCATCGCTCCTTAAAGAAATACGCCACACTAAAATGAATTAAAAATAAATACCAGTTTGGGCACTATAACAACTTTATCTAATTTAAGTTGTTATGGTGCCAAGAGGTCCCTGGCTCAAAGCAGCAGTTTCTCAAGCTTTTTTGTGAATGGGGAGCCACTGATTTTCCGTGAGCATCAGCTGACTGCTCTCAGCCAATCTGCAGCGCCCCTTCCCGCAGCAGCCATAATATTCCATTTTGAAGCTTTTTAGCAAATGGAAAGACAGGGACCAAAGAGATCCAGTGTTCAAAAACAGACTTTGGGGTTAAACTGTTTGTGAACGGTTTAACTCCTAAAGGTGAGCCAGTGCCAGGGACCTCCAGGCACCACAAGGACTACATTTTTATTAAGTTGTTATGGTGCCAGCAGTGTTCCTTTAATTGATAAAAGTGTCAATTTCCCAAATACATTGGCAATTTTAAAAACCGCCATTGAATTGATAGTCCACACATAAAGGACTTCAGCCGGTTGAGGTGCTTTCAATGTGTGTGGTGTGGTCCATTAAAAACAAATCTCCTCGTCTCCCAGCCCACGGTGTTCTATAATTGCAGCAACGTGTAACAGTCACATCCATATCCCTGCTGTCTTGGAACTATGACCCCAGATGAGAGAAGTTACTTTTTCAATCCAAGCACTTTCGCAGCATGCATGCCTGCCTGCGTACCCCATAAATACATTTTCAATTTCCCTTCTTAATTCTTGACAATTCACAGTTCAGTCAGTAACCCTGATTTTGTCAGAATGCCTCCTTTTAGTTAAGGGGAGGCGTGTCATACGGTCATTAAACTGCCATAGTTAAGGAAAAGGCTTGTCGTATCAGAGACTGACGGCAGAGGTGTTAATTTGCATGAAACTTTGACTTTATCAGTCAAATTAAATGAAACCTATAGAGTGAAAGTGAATGAACAAGTCTTTTTTTTTTATGTTCTGGAACCAAAATATTCTCATCTTAAACATGACTGATTCTAGCTTGGTGAGACACTTCAGGGTGGAATTGACACATTCCTTTGATTTATTGTATCGATCTTGGGTTGGCAACCTTCACTACTCCCAGATGATGTGGACTACATCTCCCTTGATGCTTTGCCAGCATTGTGGTAGATGTAGTCCACATCATCTAGAGTGCCAAAGGTTGCTTACCCCTGGATTATATATTAAAATATGGAAAAATAGCCAATTAATAACACAGTAGGAAGCATTGAGAATAAAGATACAGAATGCTGCAAAATATTAAAAGCTAGAGAATATATGTTTTATTGGTGCCTGAAGTAACTAAGTATTGTATGTAGAGAAATAGGCCTCAAATCTCTATTTAACCAATATTTATTTTATTATTTTTTTTGTCCAATAGCTCCTGACCTGTCTAACAGAATCCACAGTCGCAGCTGCCCTTCTCCAGCATGTGAACACCATTGTGCCTTACTACCTGTGCTTTCCCAAGCATACGCGCTTACTGCTCAAGGTGACCATAAATAGGACAATTTATCCTATATGTAGGGGTAACACAGCTGTTAGGAAGGACAAACCAGGGGGCCACTGGAGAAATTAATTTCTGTGATCTCTTAGGGTATTGACGCTCAAATAACAGCATGTGCAAATGAAGGGTTGCCAACCACATTTTAAGTGCCGTATTTTCCCACTATAAACACATTATTCTTTTTTAGTTTCCTTCTTGTGCGTGCATATTTATTTTCCATTTTTTGGTATCAATCATTAAATATCCTAAAACTCCAAATAACTTATATTTCTGTACTGAGAACCATAGCATATCTGGCTATTTAGCATTCATTGTTGCCTAGTCTGTTTCAGCGTAGAATTTTGCTTTTCAGTTGATTAGCATGCTAAAAGATTGAGAATCTAAAGGAGACTTTTTTTTTTTTTGAATATATTATTATTTTCAAGTTTGCAGAGACTACCAAAATGTGGTAAAACATAGTTGTGATCTTCACAATAATTATTCATATGTTCCAGTACCATTGGAGATAACTGCAAAAGTGGGTTGGTGTTCAGACATTTATTTTAGGATGTTTGATTAATCAAATATCCCTATGATAGTCACTGTACATATTCTGCAAACCATGGGCCGGCCTAATTCTGCAGATATTTCCTAGAATTTTTATAATGTGTGGATCATGCTAGCAGAATTGCATACAAGAAAATATCTCCAAAGTTAAAGGGGTTTATGCCAATTGGAACAGTGTCATCTGGGGCATCACAATGCTCACTTTATAAAACTAGCAGTTGGTTATATTTATGTTTATAAACAGGGTTTGTAATTAGACTGACAATAGCGGAGTAGACAAGCCTGGACGTGGGCTTTTATGTAATAACCACTGCATCAATTACTGCCAATGAGCTTACAATCTGATAATCATTGCTTATTATAAATTGTACACATCTATTGCAGTTAATACAAAATGTATCTCAGACTAGATTCCTTTTTGTTTTGTTTTTTTGCGAAATATATTTTTGGTGGAAACGGGATATGCATTACAAGTAATATATCATTATGTCCGTTACTCATTTTCTGTGATTTGGTATACTAAACTTGTAAGTTTGTTTTAATCTAAGCACCAAATCTACGTCAGCATTCCCTCAAACAAGATAACTGGGCTGTAAAGTTTAATTCCTTTTAGATTGCCTGCAAATTAAGGGATTAGAAAAAAAAAAAAAAAAAGTAGAGACCGTAACAGACATACGCTTTTAAAACTATTTTTGCTTTTAAGAAGGCGAGGATCATGTAATGTTTTTATGGTGATATGTCAGCCTCACTTGGCCATTTTTGTACTTTTCCTGTTATTTATTTTCCGTTCCCTGCTGCTTTCGATATTCCGTCAGTTGTAGATTACCATGTATGCAATATTTCATGTTTACATCTGATCCTATCTAACTTTCCTTTTCTCTGTCTGAGCAGCAATCCATCGTTCTCTGGAGCACCGGAGAGGAAACCGTGAGAGTCATGGCTTTCTTGGTTCTGAATAAAATCTGCAGGCACAGGCAGGATTCCTATCTCAATGCAGTGCTAAAGGTAATTAAATGTCTTGCCAGCTTTGCTTGTGTTTCCTGTATACCTTTTTAAGATGAAATTTCTCCCAACCTTTCATATAATTCCGGAGCAGCATGCAAGCCTTTAACAGAGTAATTGTTGAATATTTAATATCTGCCGTCCCTTTGTAATAAATCTTAGGTAGAATTTTTTTTTATTCTTCTTAAATGGATCCTTTCAAAAATGTTAACAAAATATCTTCTGTAGGTAGAGTGCTGATGGTGTATATAGACGGTGACTCCATACTCTTAACTGGAATGGGTTAATGCCAATCATTCATTGCTTAGAAGGACCACTAAAGGCACTCCCATGAAGTGGTCTGGGTGCAGTGCCCTTTAGTTTTAACCCTTCAATGTAAAACATTGCAGTTTCCTAGAAGCCGTATTGTTTCCATTGCAGGGTTACACACACCTTTGTTGGCTGTTTTCCTGACAGCCGCTAGAGGCGCTTCTCTATGAGTACCGAATCAGACTCGATTCTAAATCAAATTCTGCTCCTAGAACAGCATTTGATTTGGTGCAGTGTTGCGATTTGCAGCTCACTAGCCTTCCAATGCTTTCCTATGGGGGGGGGGGAGATCATCAACCATGATGATCTCAGCCAGGGAGGAAGACTGACCGAGAATAGAAGAAAGGTAAGTCAAACTCACCTTTCAGACCCTCACAGGAGTAGGGGTGGGGCCTCCTAATATGAAGGGTAATACTATGCCAGTAGGAATACATGTTTGTATTCACTAAAGTGTTCCATTAAAGTATTATTTGAATAACACATTCATGAAAAAACAAAATATATTGACCGTGGCCATGTATAATAATAAAAAAAAGCCTGATCATGCAATTTTTAAAATGCGGGAAAATATGAATGTCTTTGTTCTCTCACATGAAAAAATCTGCAGGTTGTTTACTGACTTTTTTAATGGTCCATTAGCTTTTGTTTTTTGTTTTTTTGGCATAGTGGGGCTTGAAACATTTTTTATTTTTTATTTATTTTTTTTGAATTTTTTATTTTTGCAGTGCATATAATGGATACAGACTGGCTTGAGGTACCCCAAAGGCATTCCTCGAGCTGCTTAACATAAGTAACAAGTAGGGTAATCGCTAGGCAATGCACAATTTTATAGTATATAGTAGCAATAACGTTGGTGAAACATAAGAGTAGTAAAATAGAGTAAGTAACAAGCGTATGACATATCCCCTTACTGCTAAGAGATAGGTACTATGTGTAGATAGTAATGGTAAGGTAAGGGGTACAGTAGAGTTTACCACCCCAGACAGCCCCAACACCCTGGCTAGCACCCTATATGAATGGTAGCAGATTAGATTGCATTACCCTCTGGACCTGTTGTAGCAAGCAAAGTGTAACGCCATCAGGTAACACAAGTATGGCAAACCAGAAGTCCAATATGGCCCCAATTCTGGGTAGGCGCTGGGGTCAGGGATCCATCTTGGTGGTCATCCTATCCCCCTTGTAGGGAATGTAATGACCCAGAGTGCTTGGCTTCTCAGGCTGTCAGGCAGGGGAGACGTCTTCATATTTTTGTGCAGCAGTCGCTCTCTACTCCCCTCACCATCCCTGCGTGTTTCCTTCTGCATGGTGCTGGGGTTAAAGAGCTTCAGGGTTTGCCGGCCGGCTAATTTTACCGCCTTACGCCGCTTAGGCCGTCGTCGCTGGCTCCGGTATGCTGGGCTCGCGGTGTGTGCAGCAAGGCGCTTCGGGAAGTAGCGGGATGGTTCAGGAGGTGCCTTGATGGTCTCCGTGGGTGTCAGCCTGCTCTCCAGCGCCCTCCAAAAGGCGTCGAAGATTGCCTCCAGGCGCTGGTATGTGTCAGGTATTTCCTCTCCAGGAGTCAGCAGACGCGTGTCGTCCGCCATCTTAGGTAGTGCTCCACCTTGCTCGCGGGTGTTTGCGGCTCTGCTGCGGCTCTCCGATGGGGTTTGGGAGCCATCAGGGTGGGGACCGGGATAACCCCCACCGGTCCAAAGGGGGGGGTAGCAGGGCTCCAGGTACATGCTCAGCACTTTGATTGCGCCAGTCTGGGAGAGCGGCCGCCTCTCCCCTCCTCAACGCTCACTAGGCCTCAGTGGATCTTGGTGTCTGGAGTGCTTGAAAAGGCTGTTAGAAGCATTCACAGGTCGGGTCTTTTTACATGTAGTTGGGGGTAAGTCGCTTGGTGCCCAGTTTTGGATATTTCCGTCAAAATAGCAAGTTTGCTTAGTGTGTTCCTGGGAGCTCACAAGAAACACAACCAGTCACCATGAGTGTCAGGCCCCGCCCCCTTGAAACATTTTTTTAAGAAGATTTTATAATAGAAGACATGTATGAGAAGAACATTATCTATAATAAAGAGCACGGAATCCTCCCAATTTATAATAAATTGACACACAAATTAAATGTTACTTAACCATTCATTCTGTGAATATTTCTATTTGGTGACAGCCCAGTAGTGGCTTTGAGTATGTTATCCAAAAGTCAAAGTACTATAATATTCAATAATCTACAACTATATCCCTCCATCCTACCATGTCTGCTCCCCAACAGCCTACTAGCTTTCAACATTGTTCATAATTTCCCCATTTCATTTTAATGTATTTGTCTCATACGTAGTTTACAGTAAACTTATGTATAAGACAAATACGTACTGAATAAAAATACAAGCCGCATCCATTTGCATAAATGAAGCCAAGGACATAAGCAGGCCTCAAAAGGGTTAAATAACACTTTAAACACTTATCTGATTCCAGCACAGAGATCATTTGGCGCTGGCTTGGGTTCTTTCTCTGATGTCAGCCGATATGGGAAAGCTAATGCGAATGCACATTAGGCCTTCACCATAGGAAAGCATGGACTTGATGGACGTCTTTATGCACAGCGTAAGGATGTCTAGCGTCGTTTCACAGAGTTAAACTTAACCCTTGTAGTCTTAACCCTGCAATATAAACATTGCAGTTTCTATTGGGCTAAGGGGACAGGGACTGCACCCAGACCACTTCAATAAGATGAAGTGGTCTGGGTACCTATAATGTCTCTTTAATAAACTGACATGTAGCACATCTTCTGTGGAACGCCCTTCCCTTCTCCGTAAGACTTTCACCCAGTCTCCACTCATTCAAAAAAATCATTGAAAACTCACTTCTTCAAGAAAGGTTTTTATCCCCCACCCCCATGACTCCTCTCCTGCAACTGTCAAAGATTACCTACTAAGCCCTCAGTGTATACTTTTCTAACAACCTACTTCGTACCCCTACTTTTACCCTTTGTGTCACAATACCGCACTCCCTGTAGAATGTAAGCTTATTGAGCAGGGCCCTCCACCTCTCTGTTCCTGTATGTCCAATTGTCTGGTTAAAATTACATCTCTGTTAGTCCACCCAATGTACAGTGCTACGGAATGTGATGGCGCTATATAAATAATAAAATAATAATAATAATAATGTATTTTCTGTCTGTCACGCTAAGACGATATTTCCCAGTATTCACCCAGCTATTTCAGTCTCCGTAAAATAATTCATGACTGTTTCACAAAAAGAGAAGGATTAACTACCTGCTATAAATAGCATAGTGGGTTTCACAGCAGGTAGGCTGCAATCTATTACTGGAAATGTATTGGTGTTATTTAAATGATTTAACTCCATGTTCTGCTTGCTAAACGCTGATGATTTGGGTATGCCAGTGATTGAACTCTGCAGTGTTTCCCCCCCCCCCCATCCTTACTGGGATCAAACCAGATCTAAGTAGCATAGTTATGGATACACTATGTTAAGGAGTTCATTATATTTTGTTTCAATTGTAAAAGGGCACATATAAGAAATCTGCAGATAAAAAGAACTCATGCTCACCAGGTGTGATGCTCATTGTACCCTGAGAGCAAACCGTAAATGGACTCGGTCACAAAACCTTTTCTGTTATTTATTTACGTTATTGTATTGTATGTATGTATAGGCAGAATAAATATTCTATAATTATTGCCCTTTGTATTTCTCACAGAAAATGTACATCGCATACGTCAAGAATTCCAAATTCACATCACCCAACGTTCTGCCAATGATCAACTTCATGCAGCGCTCTTTGACTGAAATGTACTCACTCGATGTTCAGGCATCTTATCAACACATTTTTGTATATATCCGTCAGCTTGCCATCCACTTGCGCAGTGCCATGACCCTCAAAAAGAAGGTGAGTTGAGTGGAAGGTGCTTGTCTTGTGCAGAAACCATATATAGAATGTACTCCCACCCACTAGTGTTTTCCTCTGAACATATTATCACAGTGGATGTTCTTTTCTCTCTCTTCTGGCAAAGATGCAACAAGGTCTCTTCCAGTTAGTTGACTAGGTCTAACAGATAAGTTCAATGACATCTTTGAATTAAAAGCAGGTTTGTTTCCAACACAACACTGATTTTATTTTCCGCCAGACTCATTTTATTTGTAACTTGGGGACTGGTTGTTGGCAGCTGATGACTGTTACAAATAATATGTGAATAATACACACAAGCACTGATGTATATCTATGTGTATATACAGTATGTTGCGCAATTCGAGCAACTGATCTGAAATGCTAATAAGAAAAGTATAAAATGGTATTTATTTTAGAAAAAAATGGCTTATTTGTTTTTGTCTCTCTTGAGATAGATATACTGTATTTTCTTGAATGTAATGCACACCTTTTTTGTAAAATAAAGTTTCCAGAATTTTAATGTGCTTTAGATTCGATGGCGCATTACAATCGGGGCAAAATTCTAAATTTTCCAGTGAATTTAAACAGGCGAATTTCATTCTGGCAAATTTACACAGGCAAATTTTGTTCCTGAAAGAGAACTTAAGAAAGAGTTAACATGTAACACTAAAATTTAAATACCATCAGTGTTATTTCATTTGGCAATAAACATTTTCATTGTAGCACTATGTTATATGGTAGTATTCCCCAGCAAAAACATTTCACAGCTTCCAGGTTTAAAAAACTGAGGTGCGCATTAGATTCAAGTAAATACGGTATTTTTGATCAAATAAAAATATATGTTGCCAAAACAACTTTAGCTTAATGAAGCAATTTTGGCATATAGATCATGTTTCTAAGGTCTAATTTTTTTTTATTTCTCTTACATTTAGGAGTTAAATTACTTTTGTTTCTGTTTATGCAGCTCTAGCCACACCATCCCTGGCTGTGACTGATACAGCCTGCATGAAAAAAAACAAAGTTTTCATTTTCAATCAGATGTTTCCTTACATAAGATTTAGTTTTTATCTTCTGCTCTGTAAATTGAACTTTAATCACATACAAGAGGCTCCTGCCAGGTCTGGTAAGCAATTAACAAGAGTAGAAGATACGAAATTATAAATTAAACAGAATTGGCAATAAAGGAAGTGTAAACATTAGATCTTACTTTACAGGAAATGTTTATGAAAAGGCTGTGCATAGAGGTGTGACTCCAGCTGCATAAACAAAGCGATTTAACTCCTAAATGGCAGAGAATTGAGGTCATGATATATACACCAAAACTGCATCATTAAACTAAAGTTGTTTTTGTGACTATAGTGTCACATTCTACCTTCTGGAAAACCACAGGTTTTATCTAATGCAGAACTGACAGGGGTATTTCAAATGTTGGGCTAGAATAGCCAAATTGGTGATGTTTCGAACTGGTTTTCCAGTTGAGTGTTATTGTCCTAAAAGTAATAATTTTTGTTAGTTCTCCATAGCACACTTTAGCAAATTACCCTAATTGTGTCGTAATATAGGCGAGAAGACATTACTGGAAACAAGTGAGAAAAGTCACTATATTTGCACACAAGCAGGGAAATGTGTTTATTGAGGATTTAGAAATTTGACAAAAAAAACCAACACGATTTTGGTTAAGATGAATAGTGTGAAACTTTCTTTCGAGAATGTTGGTACCTACATTACAATATATTTGTTAGGCCAATAGGATTTACCTACATGAATAAGCACTAAAGTTCAGTATCCGAAATGTACTTGTTCTGTTGTTTGCTAGTCAAATTTTTCAAACCTAAAATGCTGATCTGTCATAGACTAGAAACTCTGCATGCCCGGCTTGCCACTGTAGTAGGTCTAACTGGCCACCTGTCTCCACTCTAGACTACTTGAGATGGGTTCTTGTTTGGTATTTGCATGTTAATGGAATTACAATTAACCCCATTTGAGGTGTCTGGATCTGTGTCCAATCCCTTCTTCATTAATTTAAAGGCTATTAGAGTTTATAGACACTCAGATCATGCACCAGATGCCTTTGGTGTCTGAGCCTTGCATCCATTCCTTCTATTTGGTCTGGGTTTGGGTTATGTCCCATTTGGTTTCTTCTCCCCATGGACAACCAGCAAGAAACCCTATACTAAGGGATAGGCAGGTCATCTTACTAAATATATATATTAAAAAAATAGTTTGTGGCATAATTGTAAAATCCAACCCATCTCGTCTGTTATCATGGATGAGAAATGTGATTCTGGATAGTTATATGTACGCCCAAAGCATTTTAGAGGTTTTTTACTCTTTTAGCCTTGACTACTTTTACTATACAGGCATAAAATATTAACATGTTTTTCTGCTCCGTTGTTTAATGTAAAGGTCTCCGTTGACCTGCTACGTGTTTTATTTAAAGAAACATGCATCCTGCAGCTTCAATGTACATTTAAAGTTCCAATACGTGTGTTTTTGCTCTTTTTTTTTTTGTGTGTGTGTTCACTTTTCTATTATAGAGGAACAAGGCATTCTTATATGTTTTTATACATGTTGTAGGAGTAGTGGAGCTCCCGGATTCTAAGGAAAAATGAAAGAAACTTTTTTTTATTTTTATTTTTTGTAATTTTTTTTTTTTTAAGTGTAAAATATTTAGTATCCATTAACTCCAAGGTGTAGCATGAGTGTTATTTGTTAAACTGAATATTGTGGGTAATCAACACCTGCTGGTTTCAGTCTGAAATCTAAAGAATAAACAAACAGCCGAGTTTGAGTGCTTTTCCAATTCAGCTATTTTTGTTTCAAATTTGCCGTTACCATCTTAGTTCTGCAAATTTCCTATTTTAGTGAATACAGTTGAATGTGTTCTTGGCTGACAACATCCAGTACCTGGATTAGGCCCTCTTACTCGTATATGTGTTCTATTTATGCATTTGTTTGTCTGTTCTTTATGCAGTCTGCCTGTAGGATTTAGTTGCAGGGAAACCCCCCCCTAATTGGATGGTGTTATCTAACGTCCTCTCACTCAACAGCTCAGACAGCTCCATACAAGCCAATTATTTTTTTCCTGGATTGCTTTTTCTTTAATGCTGTAGCAAGCTGGCCGATGCGTCCTAGTCGGCTGTTTTTTTTCTTTTTTTTTTTTCTCTCTCTTTTCTTAATTTTATAGGTGTTATCCGCACAGTAATTCTAAAACATCAGACAGCACAATCGACCATGTATTCCATTATTAAAGTATCGGGAAGGGGATTTTCTTTGAAATATTTGCTGAGCCCTGAATTTTAGTGCAGCAAAAGTTACATTTAAAAAATGTTTTCTTAATTTTTGTTTTCCTCAGACTTTTATACTCAGCAGGAAAATTATACAAATATGTTTTCTGAAGTTCACGTTGCAGTGGGACATGCGCTGTTGGGCTTTATTTGTTAACTTGAGAAAAAAAATCAATCTTTAATTTCCATTCAGATATTTCTCTTGAATACAAATTTGGAAGGTAGAGATCCCTAGAATTGGATCTGCGTTCCAAAGGTTATAATGTAATTATCCACATAAGTACACTCATTTGAACGCACATATCCTGCTTTTTTACATATTCATTTAAGCCCTTGGTGATATGTGAATAGTACAAGCCGTTTCATAGGGAATCTTTGCTACCGCACAATTACAGTTTCAGTTATGGGTTAATGTATGGGTGAACATACGTGTGTGCTTTATGTAGTACGGATATTCAGTCACTCCATCCTGTACAGGGGAAATGTATACCACGTTATATTCTCCCTCCATTTTCCATTTCGGTTCATTCTAAAAGGCTCCTGAACCGTATTGGGTTAACAGAGTGGGTTCTTATGAGGACGTGCCTGAACGCTTCGCCCATTACTACTCGTGTGTCAGACGAGCTTGTAACTCGCCCATGCTGCTCAGTCACTCCCTGAGCTAATGAGTGCCTCCTGCTGATTTCTGCTCGTTAGTGTGTGGAACGAGAGACAGAATAGTGTGACTGGGTGGCCATCCTGCTGTATTATTGGCTTGTTAGGCAGAGGCCTCCTATGTATTTTCCAGTCCTTCAGCAGTGAGGGATACCTTTCACTCCAGTTGGATGCAGATTCAAAGTGACAGGTTTATACAGCAAACAGACCTGGCTCCGCTGTAACCGGAATCCTGGTGTTAAGCAGAAATCCTGTTTAGATCACTGATTTTTTTATTTTATTTCTAATGTTTCCATTGTGTTTGAAGAGTGGCACCAGATCGGCCTGTATAATCACAAAATTGGCTTCTAAGTGACCTCTTATCAGAGTGCTGCATTATTTTCACACATTGCTAGTGTAATTGTAACATATTTAACCCTATTTCTGCCATCTGTTTTAGTTAACCAAGTTATTTGGTAAATTCCAAATTGTAGCAAATTAAAACCCGAATTGCAAAAATTCTTCAACATGGCTATAATCACTTAGTTTATAGTTTTACAATCCTTACATTAATGTGCTACACTTCGGAGTTTGTGTTTAACCCTGTTAATGATCACGAACCTCTGTCGAAAAGTGTTGTCTATGCAGATGTGTCAATATATTTGAATGTCATATATCAGTCAACTCAAACTCTGTCTTCCTTTCTATAAGTTGATGAACTACAATTCCCATGATTCTCTTGCTTTTTATCACATTCAGAGAATTCTGGGAATTTTAAGCCTTCATTTTCTGTGGGAGGAGGGGCGTAGTTTGATATCCCTGCTATACTCAAGAGTCCATTGGCTTTTGTTGTGCTTTGAAATTTATTATCTCGATTTTGTAATGTCAACGCCATTGCTACTCTGTATTACATATAATGTATATGGGGAGCACATGATATCCCACAAATACCTATTGTGTAAAATGAAGACAGACCTGTTACAATTATTGTTTTCTTGTTTGTTTAAGGGGGCGTATCAGTCTGTGTACAACTGGCAGTACATTCACTGTTTATATCTTTGGTGTCGGGTGCTAAGCACTCTCCACCCTAATGAAGTCATGGAGCCACTGATTTACCCACTCGCCCAAGTCATCACAGGCTGCATCAGGTAAGAAGAGTCATCTCAAATCTTACATAGAACACCACTTATGGCTTTTGTATAATTTGCATACCGTGCAAATTTCAGCAATGTGTCTTTTAGCCCTTCGACAAAACAATGTCTTTGGGCTGACAATTCACACCCATAGCTGTTGTGAGTAATTGGCCTTTAGCTGTCTGACATAAAGTGTGCAATTTTGCAGCTACGATAACAGTATCCTCTAGGTCTTGGTTTCAGGTTGGCTGATTGGTAAATGACAATATTAACCGATTTAAAGGAAACAGATGCTTCAACATATTACACACTTACAACGTTTAAAGGTTCACTATAGGCATGCAGTCCACTTTATCTCATTGGAGTAGTCCGGGTGCATTGTCCCTCTCCCCTTAACCCTGCGGTGTAAAACATTACACTTTTACATTGCAGGCTCAAGACTGGTAGACAGTCACTAGAGGCACTTCCTGCAGTTTCAGAGAGTTTGACTCTGTGAAATGTCGCTGGACATCCTCACGCTTTGCATAAGGACATCCAGCGTGTTGAAAATCCCCATAGTGAAGCATTGAAGTTAGTGCTTTTCTATGGGAAAGGCCTAATGCCTAGGAACATAGGTGCTAGAATCGGGTGTTTACAGAGTTTGAACCCTTTCATGGCGGGAGAGGGAGGTGCTCAGAGTCGCACAGGGTTTCTATAGTGTATTCCTAACACTATAGTGTCCCTTTAAATTTGTGTGTATGAGAAAAGCCCAGCCTGGAGCAAAAGCATAGTATCTCCCCCACCACCAAAATAACACATGAAAAAAATAAAATAAGAGGTGTAGTTACCTGTAAAGTTGGTTTTTGTTGAAAATTTCCAGGGTTCCTATGAGCTCTTATCAAACCAGGAAGTGGCTAATCCTGACATTGTTCAGCGAACGTTCGTCATATCCCATAAATCCTTGCAAAATTCAGCCTCAGGGATGTATCAGAAAATTTCAAATTTAAGGCTAGAATAACTGGACTGAAAGCACAGCTTGATTTTTTTCTAGTTCTGTTGTTTTGATGTTAACTGTTAAAGGGACACTATAGTCACTAGAACTATAACCTAATGTAGTTTTTCTGGTGAGTATAATAGCTCCCTTCAGGCATTTTTATGCATACACTGCCTTTTTTAGAGAAAAGGCAGTGTTTACATTGCCCCTAGGGACACCTCCAAGTGGCCACTACTTCGATGGAGGGGTGTGTTAAACACAGTTGGGTCAGGAATACATGTTTGTGTTCCTGACCCTATGGTGTTCCTTTTAAATATACCTTGAATTAAAGGATCACTATAGGGTCAGGAATACAAACATATATTCCTGACCCTATAGTGTTTAACCCACCATTTAGGTGGCTTGTCCCCCTATAAAAGTTTAAACCTTCCTATAGTCACCAGAACAATTACAGCTTAATGTATTTGTTCTGGGGAGTATAATAGCTACTTTCAGGCATTTTCCTCTGGAGGTGCTTCCTGGCTCAGTGCTGCACAGTAGGCAGCTCTGCCGTTCAGCGTCCCCACGCTCTGCATGGAGACGCTGAATTTTCCTCACAGAGATGCATTGATTCAGTGCATCTCTATGAGGAGGTCCTGATTGTCCAAAATGGCATTGGCCCAGCCCCCATGCAGATTTTAGCCAATCCAATGCTTTCCCTATGTCACAAAGGGGTGGGGCCAGCATCGGCACACCCGTGCGGCGCTGGAAATAAGGTCAGTTTTAAATGCTAAGGTGGGGGCAAGCCATCTAAATGGGTTTGGCACTATAGGGTCAGAAATAAATGTTTGTGTTCCTGACCCTATAGTGATCCTTTAAATTATTAAATCAAGAGCATTGTTCTAAAGTTAAGCATTATTAAAACTTCCATAACGATTTCATAGGGCATTGGATCACTGACATAATCCAGAAGGTGGCGCTATTGCGCAAGCCCTTGAGATTGCTGAGCTGAATAAAATTGCAAAACAGCCAAGTTGAGAAGTTGTCTTTTCTGGTCAACTGCCACAACCAGTTTGAGACCTTTTCATGAGCTGAGCCAGCTATTCAGCCAGCATGTCAACGCAACATCAAACATAGCGCCGATAAAGTCAGCTCTTGTTTGAGGAGCTCTTTGGCTGTGTGCGTGACATGGGAGTCTTGTGACACACAGCAAACCAGGCTTTGTAATTCCAATTTATTAACCCTCTGATGGGAAGACAGCGGATGTGAAAGGAGGCGGCAAAATGCCTCTTGTTTCTTCTGCATTTACTTACATTGCATATCAAGTACATAAACAAAGAAAATAAATATATGTACATATAGGGATTTATCACTTAAAAATATATCTCTAATACGTTAAATGTTTTTAAGGGAAACTATCACTTTTCACGATTTTTAGTATTATGCTTACATATCCCTATATTTATGTTTTTGTAAGGTGCAAAAAAATAAAAATAAATGTTGAAGTCCACACCTCTTTATCCTGCAAATAAACAACTCCATCTCACCTCCCTGTTAAAGGGACACTGTAGCATTAGGAATACATATCTGTATGTCTTGCTTCACAGTCCGTATGTCTCTAGTTTTAGCCCCCACATCCCTTTCTGCCTACCTACCTGCGGAGGGGGGGTGTGAGAATTACTCACCTTCTCTCCAGTGCCAAGTCCCCCTCGGCGCTGCCGTGGCCTCCTCCTTGCCAGCACAGAAGGGGTATCTACAAGTCAGATTGGAGTAACACGTTAAATTGCAATATTTCCATTTGTAACACCATTCCCAACCTTTTCTGCTTTCTGGCAGTCCATGTGTAACTTTAATTCATTTAATTTAATTGTTGCTCTCCCGTTGCAGACTTGTTCCCACCCCACGTTACTTTCCTCTGAGGATTCACTGTGTCCGGGCTCTGACGCTGCTCTCTGAAAGTACGGGCGTCTTCATTCCAATAATACCCTTTATCCTGGAGGTAATGTGTTCTTCTCGTCCATGTTTCTTATTGACCTTTCTTGTCAGATCACATCTGGAGTTGAAAGTGCCTCCGAACTTTTATGTATCGCGAAATGTTTCAAATGGATGGGACTCGTTTACATCCAAAACTGCTTTGTGACATTGCAATGCGAATGGTGTAAAGCTACGTGCATGTTCTTCGATACAATTAATTTGAAGTTTAAAAGCTTTCATGGGCGATCAGCTGGTCTTCCGGAGCCCGCACAGTCAACTTCACTAAAGTGTCAATTCTTAGGAGTTCATGTGAATTTCAAATTTTAGGTCCGGAAGAATTTATTCAATTTGGCTATTGAGGCCTAAAATTACAAATTCACTTTGAATGCAATTTGAACTCCTGACTGTTCACACTTTAGTGAATATTCCTGTTTCTTCAGTGAGTTATGCTTGTTTTCAGAACTAGTCTAGTCATCTAGTTAAAGGGAATCTCCAGTGCCAGGAAAACAAGCCCGTTTTCCTGGCACTAGAGAATCCCGCAGTGCCCCTCTCCCTCTCGCCCCCCATTCCACATCGCTGAAGGGGTTATAAACCCTTCAGACACCTGAATCCAGCGCTGATGTCCTTCGGCGCTGGGTCAGGCTCTGCCCACGCTCTTCCCCGCCGGTGGGGAGATCTAATACGCGTGCGCGCCAACAGCCCTGCTCACATTAGGATCTCCCCATAGGAATGCATTATTCAGTGCTTTCCTATGGGGATTCCGGTGACGCTGGAAGTCCTCATGCATAGCGTGTGGACGTCCAACGTCATTTAGACGACAGTCGTCTAAGAAGCCAGAAGTCCCTCTAGTGACTGTCTGGTAGACAGCCACTAGAGGAGGACTTAACCCTGCAAGGTAATTATTGCAGTTTATAAAAACTTAAGAGTGATGGGAGTTGGCACCCAGACCACTTCAATGAGCTGAAGCAGTCTGGGTGCCAACTGTGTCCCTTTAAAAATTAAAGTGATCCTATTTTCTGTGTAAACTAGTAATTTAATGTTGCCATTGCGTTTGCATTTCCACTCCACAAAATGGTATGTGTCTTACATAGTACCTAAAATCCCCAGTGCACTAAATGTGTATGTGTGCTTTTTGCTTGTATAAAAGGAGTCGAAAATAGTTAGCATCCATTTAAACTGACTCATATTTGTATGCCAGGTTTATATACGACAACTAAGCACTTATAAATGTTTCTAATATTGTTTGCTTTGCACACAAAAATACCTATTGGTTTTACAAGGATTTAATTGGGTAACATTTGACCTTAGGATATACTTCCTGCCAGGGTGATTGCTATTAAAGTCTCCGTGGAATTTTTTTCTGTACCAGTAAAATACTGTGTGGGGCAGAGTGGGGGAATTTTTTTAGGGGAAAATGTGTTTTGCTTCTAATTACTGCTTTGAATAGAACTTTAATTTGAATTTGACCCCCGCTCCCAGAACCGTAGAGTTTTGTAAATCAGTGTTACAGTCAGTCACATTTTGACCACACTGCACCGATACAGCATTGTGCATTTTCTGGCAAGAGGAATTCAACTGCTGATGTCACTAGTGACATCACTGGAGTCCCCTACTTACAGAAGTACTAAATACTAGATTTAAAAAAAAAAAAAAAGTTTAAAGATGCCACTTTGTACTTTGAAGTTTTCTATTTTTATTTTAATTTTTTTGCACATCCAGCACAACAAATTTGAATTAGTATACAAGATTATCCCAAAACTATTTACATATATAGTAGTACTTAGTTAAATTTATTGTTTTTTTTTGTTTTTTTTGGGTTTTTTAAGTAGCATTTGTTTCTAAAAAATTTTAAAAGTGGGTTTATCTAATTTTCCCCAAAAAGCCATAACTAATGATGTTTTTAAATATTATACAATAACAATGATTGTACTAAAAATATAGATATGTATTGTATGGGAGTGCTGAAAAAAAGGAAACTTATAAGTGAAGAACCGTAAAAATGGCAGAATGACTCTTAAACGTAAAGTGCTAGAGTGCAAAACCATCCTGTCCCTTTAGAGGTTGGGCGAGCGATTGAAATTAAAGCAATATTAATTACTTTGACAGTGAAAATCAAATGGCACGAGATGGTATTGAAGAACCTAACGATTCAGATGCCAGAGTTTGTGCCTGCATTTCAGGATGTTGTAACATCCTACGCATTGAGATTTCTCACTGCGTACTGCGGCACTGTCTGCATGCAACAGGTTAACAAGCTGAGTTTCTATTAGCAGAGCTGTAGAAATGTGCCGAAAGAGTTGCTAAGCACCATGTCTTCCCACCATCATATCCTGCAAGATATTGCCTCAGGGTGATAAAATTCCCGCTAATCATAATCAGGGCATGGAGAGCTATTTTGTACATCTACAGCTGCACTATGCCCACCCTCTCTAAATTTTCCTCCTGGTGAGGAACGTAATGATTCCATACTACCCCCATCTCTTAATTTAGTTTTCCACTTAGGCCTTCTTCATTATGCTATCTGGTCTGGGTTCTGAAGCCAGATCCGGCAGAGACAGGGCAGGCGGGGATGAGGTTTGGGTGGAGGGGGTTGTTGATGATCTGGCCACAGTTTGGCTTTTGGTAGAGGAGGGATGGGAAAAGTAAGCACCGGAGGTTCGTGTAGCCTAGTGATGCTCAGTCTGTCCCTCAGCCAAGACCTTATTCAGTCAGTGGAAGGAAATGCTTCTGCAGCTGTAGGACTCTGTCCAGCCCACATCCTCTCGGCCTCTGCCAGCTAAATAGCTTCTCTTTAGCCCACTCCCCACCCGGCAGGTTCCTGGCTCCGGTATCCTGCACTCTTCCACTGACGATTTTCGCACACTAGTCCTGTGACAGCCTGATATTGTAGGTCCCTAGATCTGTGGTTCTGGTTCGTATTTTGTAGGTCTACCCATAATTAACCCGGAAATAATATATAATAAGGAATCTGTCTCAAAGGAAAATGGTGGGTTTTGTACTTTGCAACAGTGTGGGTATCTCCAGACGTAACCTCAAGTATGACTGTCAAGTTTATGGTTTGCTAAAGATTTACAGATCTGGGATAGCTTCTTGGAATCATTTAGTCTTAAAAACTATACTGCCTCCTTCTCTTCAAAACACCACATTTTGATATTTGGTTTTCATTGGTATCTGTGAGCCATTTTTCAGAGTCAAGTAGAGTGGAATAGATTAATCATGGTGATTGTGAAATCACAGCCTGCTGTTGAAATTATTTTAATAAGTTTTACTGAAAGCTAACATGTGTGTCCTGGTTCCTTCATTATATAATACTGATGTGTAGATACTCTGGTCATAGGATAAGTCTGGTTAGTACATTGGCTGGAAAGATGATAGATCGTACTTATGCAGCCCGTGTCCCCCCAGCCGTCCCCCCCCCACCCCTTTTAGTGGAGGTTGTACCGATACAGGATGGGTTACTCTGACCAAAACAGTGTTTTTGGTTGGAGTAACCCTTTAACCCCTTAAGGACACATGACATGTGTGACATGTCATGATTCCCTTTTATTCCAGAAGTTTGGTCCTTAAGGGGTTAAAGAGGAAACTATCACTTATTTGTAAATTACACCTGTGGTACCCAACCTTTTTTCACTTGAGTACCCCATGGCAGTCTATTTCCATAAATTGTACCCCTCACATTAGCAAAATGTTGTAATTAATATAGTTGCATTTATTTCAAATTTATACATTTTTCTCTGTTCAATCTCCCCTTTTTCTCTGCCCCATGCTCTTCCTGCCTCTCCTCCGTCCCAGACCCTCCGTGCCTCTCCTCCGTCCCAGACCCTCCGTGCCTCTCCTCCGTCCCAGACCCTCCGTGCCTCTCCTCCGCCCCAGACCCTCCGTGCCTCTCCTCTGCCCCAGACACACAAAGTGTTACACATGCAGACACGCATATAGATACACAAACACACCCGCAGATATGCACACTGAAATACATACAGGTGCACAGATACAATGATACACAAACCTAATGATACAGACAGAATAAAACACTGACACACAAATCCATATCCTGACACATAAGCAGATACATACACTGACACACATGCAGATACACAGATACATATCCTGACTCACACAGATGCGTGCACTGACACATACAAAGATACCCACACTGACATACATATGCGAACACAGATACAGTGACACACGTGTAGATACTGACACACATGCAGATATAGGAACCTATCTGTATGCAGATAGACACTGACACACAAGCAGATACTGACACACATGCAGATATAGGCACTGAGAAACATGCAGATACAGACACTGACACACATGTAGACACATACCCTGACACACAGACACACAGAGAGACCCACACAGATACACACCCTGACACACGCCCCGACACATGCCCCCATACACACACAGATACATACACTGACACACTTAAGGATACATACCTTGAAACACACCCTGACATACAGATTGTGATCCTTGTCAGCAGGTAGAACGGTCCTCTAGGGCAAAAACATGCACAGTCTTTTAATGCAACTTCATTCCAGGCACTTTATTTGTAAGTTTACTTATGAGGCAGCAGCAAATGAAAACATAAATATAACAGGTTTCCATTTAAACAAAAACCTAGCTAGTCTGAGCACTGACTCACTTTGAATATCCCTCTCTATCAGGGTCAAACTAACAAAAACATATTGCACCAACCGTATTAGATAGCAACACTCTGCTAGCTAGCCTGTTGCTTTTCTTTCTTCACTCCCAGTGCTCCAAGCCAGCCTTGCCCTGACTGCTTTCCTTTCTGCACTCCCAGTGCTCCAAGCCAGCCTTGACTGCTTCCTCCTGCACTCCCAGTGCTCCAAGCCAGCCTTGACTGCTTCCTTTCTGCACTCCCAGTGCCTAGTCTCCTTGACTCTCTATCTGGAGAGAACAGCCTCTCTCCTACCTGCTTCCTGGGAGAAGCCAGCAATCCCTTTTTTACCTGCCTAGCAGGGAGGGGTTTATTCCCACTGCAACAGCTGATTAACTGCAGCTGAGCAGTGGGTTGGAGACGGTCCAAAAAACCCTGGCCTGGATCTATGTCTCCCCAGAAAACCACTAAACTGTGGAGTGGAGCACTGGCCCACCCTTCTCTCCAAATGCTCCACCCCAGGGGCCCATAACTAAACAAAGCTTTGTGTTGTGCAACACACAAACTACACGTACTTCCCCTGGGGTTAAAAGGCCTATCTGCCTTCACTTTATCACAAGATACATACCATGACACACAGATACACACCCTGACGCACATGCAGATACACAGACACATAGATACATAAACTGACACAAATAAAGACACATACCCTAACACACAGACACACTAACATGGAGATACACACTCTGACACACATGCAGATACACAGAGACACACTTACAAACATGCAGATACACACATATACATAAAACACATACACTGACACACGCTGACACACAGATACACACACACACATAGATACATACACTGAAACAAATACAGATACATACCCTGACACAGAGATAAACACCCTGACACACATGCAGATACACACACACACACACACACACACACACACTGCCAAACATGCAGATACACATACACATACACATACACTGATACACTTAAGGATTCATACCCTGACACACATTCAGATACACACGTTGACACACACATTGAAACACATACAGATACATATCCTGACACACAGATACACATACTGACACACATTGTGTGCATACACATGCAAATACACCAGAGCTTGACAAATATGCTTATAATCTAGGAGTCAGTATTTTTATTTTTTTATTTTTTAACTAACAAAGCTTAATTTTCAGAGACAAAAATAGAATTCTTAGATGGACACTATAGTCACCAGAACCACTGCAGCTTCATATAGTGGTTCTGGTGTCTATAGCTTGTCCATCCAGGCTTTTTAAATGTAAACACTGCTTTTTCAGAGAAAAGACCGTGTTTACATTGCTGCTTAGTAATACCTCTAGTGGTCATCACTCAAACCACGCTCTGCAAACAGGTAAGTAAAATTTATTTTCTCAGAGGGGGACCAGTCACCTAAACAGAAACACTAATTTTAATATTCTTTTAATTGAAACCCACCCAGCCTCCCTATATTTTGGAGAGGTGGCATGGATAGGCTTCCCCTGGGGTTGCGGGTCTATTGCACACAGCGCCCGCTGGTCCGTCTCTGCCCTCCCTGACATACAGATACACACATACAGACTAACAGACATACAGATATACAAATTCTATCTTTTGGCTGACTGGGTCTGGTGGTATTTGGCATCCTGATCCTCTCCCGAGCATTGTGCTCTGGGTGCGAGTTGGGAGGAAATAGTTACAAGCTTTTACTTCCTCCCAGTTCTTGCTGCAGGTAACACAGTGGTCTGGTCGCACCATTAATCCATCGCAGCGCGCGACCGGACCCTTGAAGGCACACGTGTATTGGGTGGCCCAAAGTGCATGGGCTACCCAATACACTCAGGCAGCGGTTCCCAGCCTGTGCGGCGGCCGGCACCGCCACTGTAACCCAGACCTTTTCGCGTACCCCCAGGGGCACTGAATTGTACCCCTTGGGGTACGTGTACCACAGGTTGGGAACCGCTGAATTACACTATTGAAATAAAACTTATGTTAACCGTTTTGCATGTGATGCTCTGTTTTTGTTCAATTATATTCAATGGCAGAAAGGGGGCAAATTTATAAAAAATATTTTCAAGAAGCTTAGATGGAGACGGCCAGTTTCTGGGCAGATTTGTGTATTTCTACATTTAATTTTATTTGTCAAACATCACAAAGACATAATTTCAAAATATAGGTGAAATGTAAACATAAGAAAATGACGGTTCCCCCTTTAAATACAGCGATATCTGTAGATAGATCATCGGTTTTAAAGTATTTATTATGTACGCCTACGTAGGTTCGCAAGCCCTATGGAAATATATCAAATTAACTATTAATGATGGCCTACAGTTAAAGAAAATAACTTCAGGGGGTGGTAGGGAATCCTCTATTCCTTCCCACACTGCTCCAATTAAAACTAGGTATTCACTTTTACACCCAAAACAGCATAGCCATTACAGCTTATTGTAGTTTATGAAATTGTGGTTTATGAAATTTGACCTCCTAAATTTACATTTATTTTGGAGGAGTGGGGAGGGGGGTTGTCATTGTCTTTGGGACCCAGGCTTTACCCAGCTCACACTGACGTCTCATTGAGCTGTCCCAAGTACGTTTAGAGTATGACAATTTACAGTCTGCTTGCATATTGCAAGTTAACCTCTTTCACTTGTAGGAGCTGTGCTGTGAGCATGTGCAACAATGCTCTCTACTATGCTTTAGAGCACAGTGTTCTGAGCTGTATAGGGAGCTGTGTTTTGAGTCCATAATCCGTCACCGCACAGCGAAGGAGGCTTGACTTGCATAGTGTGAGTGAGCTATTGATTCTGACTGTTCAGGTCCTTGGACAATTCAATGGAAGCAGTTATGTATGTGTCTAGGGAGTGGGCAATGGACATTGTACACAAAGAAACACTGTTGGTCAGTTTTCTGAACACTGTCCTAGCCTCTTTACCATTACAGTAAGCCTGTAGGCACCCAGACCCCTTCGTCTCATTGAAGGGGTCTGGGTACAGTGTCCCAGTCCCCCTTAGCCCTGTTTTTAGAAAAACTGCAATGTTTACATTGCAGGGTTAAGACTGCCTCCAATGGCTGTCTACCAGGTAGCCACTAGAGGCGGTTCCTGCTGTCTCATGGAGTTTGACCTAATGAAACGACACGGGTGGTCCTCGTGTTTTGAGTCCAGTGTCTTTAAATCCCCCATAGGAAAGCATTGAATTAATGGTTTCTTATGAGGAACCTTTTATCTGTAAGGGAGGGTGGGATCGCGATGGCGAGGTGGCAGAGGAATGTTTAGTGTTGGAAATACAACTTTCCTTTAGTATTGACATTTCCTTTAATCTTGACCTTTGGTTTTGTTGGAATAGAGAAGATTATAGGGTGAAAATTTCTACACATTAGGTATACATTTTATGTAC
Organism: Pelobates cultripes; assembly: GCA_933207985.1. Taxonomy (NCBI): domain Eukaryota; kingdom Metazoa; phylum Chordata; class Amphibia; order Anura; family Pelobatidae; genus Pelobates; species Pelobates cultripes. The sequence continues at coordinate 100,029,133 of OW240921.1, read as the reverse complement.
TCTGTTTGTCAACCATTATGTCAGACAGAACTACAGTTGCCATGATGCTCCACCATCTGAAAAACTGGCTAAGCATCATGGGAAATGTAGTCTGCTGCAGGCTGATTAATCCTGAGTTGATAGCGGATTGTAAAACTTTGGGGTGAGAAGGGGTGATACTCAAAAAACCTTTTTACTAGATGTGCCGTTGTATCCTGGTGGTTATGTTTCTCTTTAAGGTATTGGTCTAGGTAATCTTTGTTTAGCCTTTTTGTTGCTAGAAAGGGTTAACTGCTTTTCAATGTGCTGGGAATGATGTCACCGGCAGCCATTTATCTCTTAATGACATGCCAGGGCAGCAGATATTGAGGCTTTTCTTGCACATGATACCGAGATCCTACACAAGGAAACTGGGCTAGCTGACAGCAGCCAGATGTGCCTTTCTCGGAACCCGGCAGCCCACCACCTACTGACTGCCTGTTTGGCAGATCCTGCCAGGACTTGCTGATGGAAAAACACATGCTCTACATGACACCATGCGCATGTTTAGCGTGGCACCCCGTGGATTCTTCTCTAACACACTGTGGCCTCCCGTAATTGTCTCCATGTGCTTAAATAACACTTCCAGTTCTTTTGCAAAGTCCCAGCAGTCTGGCTGTCTGTATTAATCTTAAAATGACAGGGCACATGGAAACGGTTAATATAGAGCACATGGAAACGGTTAATATAGAGTTAACCCTTGCACTGCCAGATAGGCGCCTCATGTGTTGCTCACTTTCAGGGAAATGACAGAGTTGAAATATGTTGGACGCCTCCTGCCAGTAGTGTACGTTCTGTCTTCCTTTAGGACATTAACCATACGCTTTTGTTCCTCTACTGAATTTCAAGACTGTGATTCATAGCCATATTTAATTACTAGGATCTTTAAAAACCTCTGATTGATACAAATTATCCACACTATTTGGACTCTTACTTTTGTGTTCAGAGTTTATTGACCGTGTCCGTGTCTGCAATATACAAATCTTTCATTATTCACATGCATTAGGAGTGTAGTAGGTCACAACTCTTAAGGTTCTTCTCACCAACCCATTGGAATAGACCTCTTTGAAAGTGTGCAGGTTCACCCAGTGTGAATGGGGAGACAGCCGAGGCCTAGGACATGGAACTTCAGTTAAATCGTCTGTAAGGAACTAAATAGTGGAGGCATCCTTGCTTGAGAACAGGTGCAGCATTATAGCACTACCCAGAACACACTTGAAAACGAGAGAAATCTCAATGTATCTTTCCTGATAAAATATTTTATAAATAAATAAGTGAAAAGCAACATGTAGGTATTGGCCTTCATCATGCTTGTCACTGTGACTTTAAATATCCGCTTTATGTCTATTTTGGCCTCCATTTTTGCTACGTACGCCAGAGATGGGTGTCTGGAGGCGTGCGGCACCCGCAGAATTGTTATCCATTATGTGCACGTTGTGCTCGCTAATGAAGTATATTGACGAAGCTGACTTAGTGCTTTCCAGATATATTGTTAAATCTCTGGCTCACAAACTATATAAGGATTCTCAAATCCTTGGCCGATATTGATCACTATAAAAATGTCTTGCTAATTGTGTTCTTAAATTAATGTGGGTATTGCATTGTAGGAAAAAAACAGGAATAAAGTAGAGTGGTTAATCAGCTTGCTACACCTGAGGTGTGTTTTGACGATGACCTTTAAAGACCAGGCAGGAGGTTTACAGATTTTATTTCACTAATGGTTCTGTAAGACCCTTTTTCAAATTAATAAATGTATTTCACAGTGGAAGCCTCTCGTAGAAACACCTGATAGCGATTTTATTTTATTTTGCTTGTAAAATTGTGTTTTTTTGCGGTTTTATTTAACTGTTGGTGAAATACACGACTCAAGTGAACTAGTAGCCAGACTGCCCTTTACTCCCTTAAGTACGAGTGATGGAATAATTCCATTATAGCAAGCTATCCTTTTAAAGATCGTATATCAACTTGGAATGTCCACTCATTTCAAGGTCTGTATATGGCTGCTAATGCAGAGTAGGAGCACATACATTACTGGCCTAGGGTCTTTAGGGAAGAGATCGTGATGTCCAAATGAAATAATGCTGGTCTTTAAAGGGCCGGAGATATCTATATAAGATGATAACTTTTTTGAAAGGCAAAAAAGGCTTTTAATGTACTGTATAGTTCCAAAAGCAACCACAGTTAAATGTGATATACTATACAGCAATGATGTAAAAAAATAAATAAAAAAAAGATAATTTTAGACAGTGGAGTTTGTCCTTTATCCTGTTAACCCTGGTCCTTCCATTCTTCCCCCTTTTTTTTTTTTCGGCCTTAACAGAACGCTTCATCCACTAGAACACTTTAGCTTGCTGAAATGTATTGTGTATAAAATATGTACTCTTTTTTTCATTTAGCAAAAAGTGCAGGTTTTAGTAGAAATTGGCATTTTAACCAGAGGAACTCTATAGGCACACAAACCACCTTATTTCAATGAAGTGGTCAAGGTGCCAATGTCCCTCAGTTTTAACCCTGCTATTGAACAGTGCTGCTGAATATGCTGGTGGTTTATAATTGCCAATAATAATAAGTGGTAACTAGAGGTACTTCCGATGAAATAGCTGAGTAAAACTCTATTTCAACCAGATAGTTTCAAACAAGAAGGCGGAGCTTCCACACGTAAACCAGCGCATCGAGGACTGGAAGGTAAACAAAACTCACCCGTCCGACCCTTACACAGGAGGCACATTAAGTGGACACTATAATCATTAGAACAACTACAGCTTATTGTATTTGTTCTGGTGAGTAGAATCATTCCCTTCAGGCTTTTTGCAGTAAACACTGTTTTGTCAGAGAAAATGCAGTGCTTACATTAGTCTAGGGATAACCCCACTGGCCACTCCTCAGATGGCTATTAGAGGTGTTTCCTGGGGCAGTTCTGCACAGTGTGACTGACATTTAGTGTCTCCACCCTCTGATTGGAGACACTGAACTTTCCTCATAGCTATGCATTAATCTCTATAAGGAGATGCTGATTGGCCAGGACTGTTTGGTCTGTGCTGGCTCTGCCTCCTTGACAATCTCAGCCAATCCTTTGTGCATGTCTCTTTTGCCCCTTCCACTGCTCCTCTATGCAGTGTTAATTTTGGCAGCAAATTTTAATTTAGTTTTAGTCAGTTTTTTGACTAAAATGCCATTTTAGCTTTTAGTCGCATTTTAGTTATCTGAATTTTTTTAGTTTTAGTCCACTAGATCCTTGACAATCTCAGCCAATCTAATGCTTTCCTATGGGAAAGGAAAGTGATTGGCTGAGATCACCACTTCAGATGGTGTCAGCCAAACAGACAGACCAGGGAAGAGCCAGCAGCAGCAGGCTGGAATAAAGGTAATATTTCACTATATTTAGGGGGGCTATATAGAGTTTTTAACACAATAAGGTCAGGAATACTTGATTATGTTCCAGACTCAGTAAAGTTCCTTTAACTCTGTAACACACCCCTGTCTGTCAATCAGACAACCGTTCCTGTTACTTCCTGTTTTGATTAGCTCAGTGGAGATAAACTCAAGAGGCAGTCAATTGCCCAGAGCACTTGCCTTTCAAAGACTTCTCATTGAGCTGCACTGGGAGTCTGTGATTGGACAGCCACAGAAAGTCTGGGGAGAAGGGGGAGGGTTTTCAAAGGCTGCAGATATGAGATCTGTAGCTTTTTCAAGCTGTTTATAGATATAACCACAATGAAAAAATACATTATTAAATACATGCATGTTTACATCGGGATTATATCTACTAAACATTGTTTTTTACATTTTGTTTTTGGGTGGTGGGCTGTCCTTTTAATATACTATATCTCAGAGATAAGTACAATACAGTCCTCTAACTGTACAATGACAGAGTTGGGACATAACATCTGATTCTTTATCTGTTTTTCTGCAGTAGGGCAAACCCACAATTTGTCAGTCAAAAAGAATATGCCATGTCATGGATGGGTGATTGCTGTCACCACGGTGCAACTATTTCGTAATTGGAGAAATTTGCCAACTATTTATGCCTAACCTTTTCCATCCCAATTTTTAATTAACTGCTTTTTAAAGTTTAGTGAATAAACCTGATTTCATCTTATATCATAAAGTGGACAATTTTTATTGACAAAATTGGTATCTGTTAAAGTCCCAGCTGTCCATGCAGTTTTTAATTCTTCTCAAATTGTTACTGCTTCTGTGAAGTTCCGGCTGCCTTTTTTTTTTTTTTTTTAAACCTACTGAATGGAGCATATTTTACCCCGTCTCCTATGTCAGCCTGTTTCATGTTTATTTCCTGTTGCGAATATTGAGATTTTGGTGCTGTGCGTCAATGTGTATTGTATTGTGACACACGATGCATATTAAAGAGCTCTGCTCTAGGATATTCAAGTTATCCCGCACTACAAATCATCTAATCAGCTTCCACATTCCTCTAATTAGTCCTAGCTCACCTCAATATACCTCCTTGACAGGCCATTTAGTACTATTCTCAAATAGAATAAAGATTCACCGTTATTTAAGTAGTGGGGGCAAACTGTCATAATGTGAGAAAAACACTTAAAAATGGCTCTACCGTCAGGAGTTGTGTAAAGCCATCAAGTAGCAATTTTACAAATAAAAATGTTCTGTACCTTAATTTTTCAGTTTTTATATATATATATATATATATATATATATATATATGTGTATGTGTATTTTTTTATTTATACCTTTCTTGGGAGCTGCTACAGAGAATTTGATAATTATGAACCAATTACAAAATGGTCATCCCCACACTAAAAAGCAGGTTTTCTGCAAATGGCAAATGTGCTATAGTTTGAATAGATTAAATATATTTTTTATACATTACGGTTAACCAATGATATTGTCTCTTTAAGAATCCATAAAATAATATAAAACATGGAAAACTAGCTCCAGGCAGTATTTACAACTCCTTTTTAAATAATGTATACGTTAATCAATAAAACAAATACCTCTAAATATCTAACATGCTTCCTCTGGCCTCCATATCTGATGAAAATGGCCTTCAATCCTCGCACTTCCATTTACTTGAGCGTGGAAATTAGGAACCATTTGTGTGTACAATATGACATGCTCTGTAGTTTTCGTTGTAGAAAAACACTTTTGCGTAATATGCTTCCACCCTTAAAGGACAGACAAAAATTGTTCGAATAGTATCGTGAGATGTAATGGCTACTCGTTTTTGTTTGTTTGTTTGTTTTTACATGGTGCTGTCTCCGATGCATTCACAAACATTCTGCGAGGATCTACGTTTACGATTTATCCATTTATTTATGATTATAAAATCTTTTTCAGATATTGCAACAGGTGAACTTTAACAAGAGGCCGGGTCGGATCAGCGTGAAGCCCATCAACTTTGCGGTGATCCTGAAATTGTCTAACACCAACCTCCAGGAGAAAGTCTACAGGGTAACATATCATTAGCTGCGCTAAAACCTGTACCCCGATACCCACAGGGCTATTCACTCAACCAGCAACTAACTATGGATTTGTCCAAAATAGTACAACTGGAAAGATTCTCAAATTTGGCTTTTTTTTTTCGCTTGGATATCTTCGCCTAAAATTTGTAATTCCCTTGTCCATTTCCAGTTTAACCAATAACCAGCCTATGGTGTTAATTTTTTGATACGCTTTATGTGTAGGTAAAACACAGCAGATTTCTGCCTGGTATTAAATGAAAACAATCTACTTTCTCCTGTATTCTTTGTCCTGTGCCTTGAAAATTACTCTCCTATCACCCAAGATTACCTTGGTGGAACATCAGCTACATTTCCATCAATGCTGTACAGCGGTGTTAATTTTGGCGGCAAATTTCGTTTTAGTCATATTCTTTTGACTAAAAAGCTATTTTTGTTTTAGTCGTATTGTAAGCATCAGAAATGTTTTAGTTTTAGTCGACTAAATCTCCAGTAGATCTGTCTTTTTTCCTTCCCCGGCCCCTCTGTCTCTTTGTGTCCTCCCAGGCCCTCTAGGTGTCTCTCTCCCAAGCCCTGGTCTGTCTCTTTTGCCCCTTCCACAGCCCCTCTATGCAGTGTCAATTTTGGCAGCAAATTTTAATTTAGTTTTAGTCAGTCTTTTGACTAAAATGCCATTTTAACTTTTAGTCGCATTTTAGCCACCTGAATTTTTTTAGTTTTAGTACACTAAATCAATAAATTTTAGTCAAATAACATTTGACTAAAATTATTAATCGACAAAATTAACACTGTGGCTTATTGGCATCCACGGAACTCACAAGAGTTGCACATTGTAGTGGTCCATTACCATTTCACAAAAACATTAATTTGGTGTCACTTGCTGTCACTATCTTCTTCTGGAATGATTTTATAGCAAAAGAACCGTATACTGTTAAAGTTACATCTTCATATCAGCTTTAGAAGCAATGCTGGTTCAGATAGTAATTGTTGTGCCTTATTTTGTTGGCAAATTGATGATTGCCCCCACTATCCGTTATTGAGGTGCAGGAGGGCGTGATTGGGATTTTCTTTAGTCATGTGATTTATTTATCAATTTGCATATTCTTTTATTTACTGGATATATCACTGATTCACACTCTGGTTTCTTTCACTTTGTAGGACGGACTCATTGAACAGATTTATGACCAGATTTTAGAATATCTGTACGGCCAGGCTCACTACATAGGTTTCCCAGAACTGGTTCTTCCATGCATTCTCCAGGTAATAAAATCTGACTGATGATAATTCTCGCTTTGTGTTTTATTCTTTAAAGGAGCACTATAGGGTGAGGAACCCAAACATGTATTCCTGACCCTGTAGGGTTACAACCACCATCTAGTCCCCCTGGGCCCCTCATGCCTCCATAAATATAGTAAAATCTTACTTGTATTCAAGTGTGCAGCAGCATACTTTGTCCCTGTTTCCTTTAGATCTGCCCACTGCCTGCTGACATCATCAGAAGTGGTAGCCTGATCCAATCACAATGCGTCCCCATAGGATTGGCTGAGACTGACAAAGAGGCAGATCAGGGACAGAGCCAGCATGCTTCAAACACAGCCCTGGCCAATCAGCATCTCCTCATAGAGATGAATTGAATCAATGAATCTCTGTGAGGAAAGTTCAGTGTCTGCATGCAGAGGGAGGAGACACTGAATGTTTGGATGCATTTTAGGCAGCCATGACCCAGGAAGGATCTCTAACAGCTATCTAAGGAGTGGCCAGTGAAGTTATCACTAGGCTGTAATGTAAACACGGCATTTTCTCTGAAAAGACAGTGTTTACAGCAAAAAGCCTAAAGGTAATGATTCTACTCACCAGAACAAATTCAATAAGCTGTAGTTGTTCTGGTGACTTTAGTGTCCCTTTAACAATTCTTGCAATGCACTGTCCCCTAGTGTCACCTCCAGACACTACTTTTGAAAGTCTGTTTCTCTTTTTTATAATGTAAGCGATTAAAATATTGAGACATTAACATCTCCTTGTGCCATAAATATATCATTTACCATGAAAATAAATGGTTTACTTTTTTTTTTTTTATTATTTGCACTTAAAGGGACAGTATAGTCACCAGAACAACTACTGTTTAGTGTAGTTGTTCAGGTGGGTATCATTAGTTTCCCTGCTGGTTTTTTGTTGTAAATACTGTCTTTTCAGAGAAAAGGTAGTGTTTACATAACCACTTAGGGACACACCCAGTGGCCACTGCTCAGATGGCTACTAGAGGTGCTTCCTGATGCAGTGCTGCACAGTGTGCAAAACTGATGTTCAGAGTCTCAATGCTCTGCATGGAAATGCTGAACTTTCCTCATAGAGATGCATTTATTCAATACATTTCTATGAGGAGATGCTGATTTTCCAGGGCAGCGTTTGGGCACTCGCCTGGCCCTGATTATTCTCTGGCAGTAAAATAGTTTATTTTGTTCCTCCTCTTGATCCTAATAGACAGAGGATTGCAGACACCGTACATCTCTCCTGTGCTAGAGAATTTTGTGTGTTGCCTCCTGTCTGAGATTTCACTTGGAGAGGGCCCCTGATTAAATCTCTCTATCCAGCTGGCAGGAGTTCACAGGCCGAGCTGTCATATGCAATCTCTGCCCAGCAGTGCCTGTATGTAAAAAGACAGAGCTTTCATCGCCTGGGATAGATTCTATACAACACAGACCGCATTTCCAGCCCTGCTGTACTAGCATCATCCTCAGAACAGTTTTAATCTTTGGCTTACTTGTAGGGTACCAGGAGACTGGTTTGTGTGCAGGAGGATAATGGGGGTTAGGCATGAATGAGATTGGTTAGACATCTCCCCAGATATGTCTGTTTATTTCTTGCCTGTCTTTTAGTCCAAAAAGTCTGACCGTATAATCCTGCCATCATTTAAAGAGACACAACTTTTAAAGAGATTATATAATACATTTCTGCAATGTTTGTGGAAAAAATACATTTATTTTCCAAGATGCCATTTTATACAATGATCAACAATAACATTAAAACCACTGACTGGTTAAGTGAATAACATCATTACAGCGGCACCTGTTAAGGGTTGGGATATATTAGGCAGCAAGTGAACAGTCAGTTCTTGAATTCCATGTGTTGGAATGGGCAAGTGAAAAGATCCGAGTGGCTTTGACAAAGGCCAAATAGTGATCTGACTTGGAACATCTCCAAAACGGCAAGTCTTGTGGGGTGTTCCCGGTATGCAGGACTCAGTACCCACAAAAAGTGGTGGTTGGAAGTAAAACTGGTGATCTGGCCTCAAGGTCATGGGAGCCCAAGGCTCAGTGATGCACATGGGAGTAAAGACCACCCTTTCTGGTTCAGTCACACAGAAGAGCTTCTGTAGCTCAAATAGCTGAAAAACCCTAATGCTGGCCATGATAAAAAGGTGTCAGGGCATCTCAGTACTGTGCGTATGGTGCTGCATAACCCAGACCGGTCAGAATGCCCACGATGACCCCTTTCCATCGCCAAAAGTGCCTTCAATGGGAATGTGAGCATCAGAACTGGACCGTGGAGCAATAGAAGGTTGCCTGGTCTGATGAATCACGGTTTCTTTTAGATCAGGTGGATGGCTGGGTGTGTGCGTCCTTTACCTGGGGAAGAGTTGGCAGCAGGATGCACTATGGGAAGAAGGCAGGCCGGCAAAGGCAGTGTTATGCTTGGGACAATGTTCTACTGAGAAACATTGGGTCCTGGCATTCCTGCGGATGTTTCTTTGATACATACCACTACCTAGAGATTGTTGAAGTGATTTTTTTTTTTTTTAAACAACTTACTCTACGAAGGTGCCAGGGCACTCCTGGCACCATGACCACTATATTGGATTGCAGTGGTTATGGTGCTGAGTTTCATTTTATACACCTAACATATTAAATGTAGATAAAATGTGAAAGTAATGTTAAAAACCCTGGGAAGAGACCTTTTTAAGGGTTGGGTAAAGGCTTTTGCCTATTGGCTTGTTTACAACAAATTGGAGTCGCTTGGCAAGTTGAATGAAGAGCATTCTGGGAGGTTTAGCCAAGCATTCTCTCAAGCTATCGTTTCTTTCCACCTCATACAGGAACACGACCTGGTGTATGTTTGCACAAAACTTGCTGTAAGCCAGCTGAGTGTTGTGGGAGTTGTCTGCTATAAAGTGGAAAGTTGCTCAGCCTTGTTATGAAAGAGCGTGTGTCACTGTCAGCGTCTCTTCTTGCTAATCACAGGCTGGTTTGGCTCCTGACTCCCGGGTGAAGTTCGTTCTCACTCTCTCTCTGTGTGTGACATACTCTGTTCTCCCCCATGCTGAGAGAGAAAGCGAGGCAGCAGAGTTGTTTTGGCAGACTGCAATTCCCAGCTCCGGAGCAGCTTACAGTTATTACTTGCTTCCATTAACCCTGTACGTGGGAGAACATTCGCAGATCGCAGGCAGCCGCTGCTTTCTGTGTCTCCATTCAGGAGCGCTGGGGTTACAGGCAGGGTTTTGGATGATTGTCAAAGATCTGTTTTCTTGTTGGAAGGCAGCAAGTGCTCACAGTTATTCTATTTTGAGCCCGCAGCTGCGAGGGATTCAGGATGTTTTAGTAACTGCAGGTCATTCATTCCATTTTAATTATGGTGCCGTTCGCTGAACAACAAATTCTACTTTCTCACTTCCACAAGACGCCTTGTTTTTTTTATAGCGTCCCTTATGCCCTCTTTCTCAGTACCATATTGGTTTTCGTAATCCCACTATATCCTGTAGCTTGTGAAAGTAACTATACAGTGCTGGATGTGGCCCTCTGATTACATTCCCTGGGCCGTGTGTATGTGAGTGTCGATACAAAGTATAGAATTTGTACTTTGCCTGCGCAGACCAGGGAGTTCTGCGCCCCTGCCTGATCATGGAAAGCTGGGCCTTCACTTTCATTCGCTGCTCTGTGTTTTAGTAATCGGAACGCCGCAATTGGAAATAGGATAGACACATTACACGGTCCAGAGGGAACCAGATGTAGCAGGCTGTAGGTCATACACAGACAGGCTGGGCTGCCGCGTATATAAAGCTGACGTTAGCATGGAAATTTAGAAACTTGCATCCTGCAACCTACCTCTTCTCATGCGTCATCCATTAGACCACACGTTGACACATAGGAGACCCCCTGGCTGTCTGCGGCTCAGGGCTCTGTAAGCCGCTTCCCTCCCTGATCCCTGCCCGATCCCAGATGTGTGTACACGCCACTCCAGGAGGATAGTTGGGAACAGGGCCCACAGTCGGCTGCCAGAGGGGGTTTCTCTCAGCACGACTGCAGATGTGCAAACAGCCGCTCTGAGCTTTGTGGTGCTGCGGCCTCGGGGTTTGTGTACAAAGGCGGGGGCTTTGTGGGGGGAATTGCTCAAGAGGCCAAGGATTAGCAGCACATTTTCTTGCTCTCTTACATTTTTTTTTTTTTTTTAACATCACATCGTTATTGGGCTCCCATACAAAAAAAAGTATTTAAGTCGCTCATTTTAGTCTACAGTGAACCTCAAGTTAGTAATTGGTTAAAGGAGTTCGCTTGGAAAAAGTCATGATCAATAAAGATTCACAGAAGACATATTTGCAACACGGTTTTATCAAGGTGAAAACAGGTTCTATTCAGGAGCAAAGGGCTAAATAAAGAGGAATCACTGTGGAAAACCGTAAAATGTGGTTCAGCGTTTAGTTCCCAAAATAGAACCTGTTTAATTCTCAAAGTGGTGCAGTAACCATGGAAACCAATTGAATGTATCAAGTGATTACTAAACCATTAGAATTTTGCTTTAAAAAAATCCTCTTGATACCCTCCCCCATTGTACAAACACCTGTTACCTAGTATGCCTCGTTAATGGGTTAACTCTAGCTTTATTAGAGAGAGGGGTTATTAACATATTCCTTATATAGGTGTGTTATTTTCATAATTAGTTCACATTATGAGAAGAGGTCCAGTGTACAATTCATTACTGTGACATATATTGGCAAACCTCAAGAGAGATGTGTTTTTTGTTTTTTTTTAATTTTGTTCTTTTGCCCTTGCAGCTGAAATCTTTTCTGAAGGAATGTAAAGTTTCCAATTACTGCAAGCCGATGCGCCAACTGCTGGAGAAAATCCAAGAGAACTCAGCCTACATCACCAGCAAGAGGCAGAAGTGCGCCTTTGGGGTGTCTGACAAGGCGGCCGTGGTGAGTACACCTCCAGTCCTTGGCAGACGCTAGATCAGCCCAGCTCAAGGAAGCAGGCTGAAGGGTCAGTGTTGGGACCCATAGGGTCCCAGTAATGATGGGAGTGAGCGCAGGACTTCTCTTTTTGTATTTGAATTTACTTTGTATCACACAGCCTTGTTACAATACTGCCGCCCATCCCATGTGTTCCCTGTTAAGGATTAATAAGTATATAGGGGTGTATATAAAAAATACCCTTCTCTGTCTCATTAGAGATATATCTTTGCCAGAAGCTCAAGGAAGCAGGCTGAAGGGTCAGTGTTAGGACCCGCTTAGGGGGGTCTGCCTTTACGTTGGCAGGCGGGCATTCCCTCCAATGGCCATTGGAGCAACTGAATGACCTCCATTTGTCTAAATATCCATAGGGATTAAGGAGAGACCGCAGGTAACTTTCTTTTCTTTGGTTTTTGCTAGATCAGCCTGCCTTAACATTCTAACCATTTTCCTGCTGGACTTGACTACACCCAGAATCCTTTGCAGCAGCACCATACACTACGATCCGATGCCTGGTGTAATAGTGATGTTTTAGAATAAATGTGTGATGCATTTTTCCATGAACATGTGATGAGCATCATACACAGTGTTCCAAGCACGATATAGTTTATATTTCACAGAACCTCATCATGCTTTTTCAGAATAAGATCTGAAATGTGAGGTCATGACACTGATAGAGTAAATGAATAAAGCATCTCTGCTACAAACCTATAGTCTGTATTTAGGTATTAGTAAATGCTTCTTTCCAAATGTTAATGATTTGTTACCTGAACAGTTTTTCACGTCCTAGATGGTTCCCCCTTTTTACACTGAAAGAAGAAGCAAAAAAATCATATAACAGTGGGTCGTGTTAAAACGTACTTCTAACAACCAACACATTCCTGATAGAAACCAGACCATGCAAAATGTTTTGTTTAAAATATTACAGCTGCTAACTCTTTATTCTTATTTTTTACAAAATTAACCCTTTAGCAGCTTGGTTGCATTGCAAATCAAGAACACTAGTGAGCTATTGCCATCACATTTAGTTTGTCCTGGCAATAGCCCTTTACTTGGTACTGATCCCAAGGCCTAGTACAGTACTGGTACTAATTGCTGAGTTTAGCTTATTCTACAGATACGGACTTATCCACTAAAGTGTGAATTGCTAGAAATCCAAAGAATTTAAAATTTTAGGCCACATTTGCTGAACTACAAATCTAACAAACTTGGAGAATTTGCAGGTTCGGTATTTTTGGACTAACATTTTGAAAATCACTTTGAATTCCTGACAATACATAGTTTAGTAAATACCGTTGACTGTAGTTGGCCTGTACAACTGTTTTGAAAACTTGTAGCAGCTCAATACACCCTGCTTTTTAGACGGCTACTGCACTCACTGAGTTCATAGCCATGGCAACACTTTCTGAACTGGCAAATACTCTACAATATACCTAATGATCTAATAATATCTAATGTTCCCCTATGCTTTGTTTTGCTAACTGATTGGAAACTACAGCTGGTTAGTTGTCAGTAATTTTATTAATATTGAGCCTATAAATTATAATCAAAATTATATAAAATATACAATATGTTGGAAATAGTGAATATTCGGTGCTCTTAACACCTGTGTGGATCACTCAACACACACAAATATAGTGTAACAAAGTGCAAATAGAAAAAGTGGTGAGGGCACTCAATATAAATAAAACATTTTTACCAATATTGTCATAGACATATACCTAAAAAATGTAAAAATAAAAGACCATAGGGTAATATAGTTTGCACTTATATGTGAGTTTGACCATTTATTTGTGGTTTTAATATAAGTGCAAACTATATTACCCTATGGTCTTTTATTTTTATATTTTTTAGGTATATGTCTATGACAATATTGGTAAAAATGTTTTATTTATATTGAGTGCTCTCACCACTTTTTCCATTTATTTGCACTTTATAACCAAAATTAGTTTGGACTGAAACAGACAGAGTAGATGATGTGGGCTGTTTCAACAAGCTTACATTCTAAAGAATCACAGTGACATTGCACATGGTTTCATAGAGTGGGAGTGCGATTACATCTTTGAGATAGGTGAGTTGATATTAAATTGGAATCCTTACAATGTAGCATTACAAAGAATGATCTGTGACACAATGAACAGAAGGCACGTTCGGCGTTGTGAAACTTGCCATGTGGTTTAGGACATGACAGAGACGTACTGTTTTTGTTTTGTTTTTTTTGTGTGGGGGGGGGCGGGGTTTCTCCCTCTTTCCCCCTCTTTCCCCCTCTTTCCCCATGCACATAAACAGGGTGCACTGAGTGGAACACGAGTCTGACCTTTTTATCCTATGAAAGGCAGTAACTGTCATCTGACCCCCTCCTCGTTCCCCCTTATTGCCGGAAAGACCTCCCCTGTATTGCTCTGCAGTACATTGCAGCCACCTCTGGCTCCAGAGGGAACAGATAAATCTTGGTAATTAGCATTGTGTTGTTTGCTGGCTGACGGAGCTTGATCTCCTCTGCAACCCTAGAACAGCACGCAAGGATGTAATGCCTTCATAAATATTTTAATGGCAGACTGCTGGTAATATAAATCAGGGGGCCGGGAGTGCCAGGAGCACTCCACAGACACTCTGGCACCACCTCGCAGGGACAGAAGCAATCTGAAAGTGTCGGATCAGAGACGCCCGTGTGCTGTGGTCTCTGCAGCACTATGAGGCATTGCGCTGGGATTGCAGGTGGTGCCACCATGTTAGGAAGATACGCCTGGATCTAGGGGGGGGAAAAAGAGGGCATTGGGGGTCTCTTAAATTACAGGCCCCAAATTAGGTCATTGTTAACGGTCAGCACGCCAGAGTGTTGTGTAGTGAATAGCTTATAAATGTGGCTATTAAAATACCGATTAGTATATTGTATTTTGGACTTATGTCTTAATTGTTTTTGTTTTTTACTTCTTCATGAAATGGATAAGGAAAATGCATTCTACAGGGACATAGTCACGGTGCTGTTTTGTTATTAAGGGGTTAAATACATCTGTTTGACATGGATTTGTTTCAATAAACCTAACTGAATTTTTTTTACTTTTTCCCTGATGAATGTACCACCTGTGGATACTACTAAACCTAAAGCCATAGCCAACCTCGCATTGCTGTCCAACCCTGCTAATGGTTGGCTGCACAGTAAAATAACACTAAATATACATTTATTGGGTAGGGGGGATCAGGATTCTAAACTCAGCCCAATAAAGATCAAAACGTTATGTTTGTGCACACATACAAAATATAGGAAATATGAGCTTCATACGAAGGGTTAATGTGATGATAGTGTTTTAAATCAATTAAATGCAAACCCTATTGCCATTTACTAGGTTATCATTTGAATGAAAGATTCCCATTAATAAATTAACTCATTGAGTACTAGACTGGTGAGACTCCTGTCTTTTTACCAGGAAAACCATGTGATGATGATGCTTCCGATATCTAAAAGAAATCATGTCCTCAGATTGTCTAAATTCCTGAAATTTCCCATAAACCATATGATTTAATTTTCATGATCTTTTAATGAGGTGATGCTGAAGCATGCAGAGGTACGTGTAACTATCTAAAAGGGGGACACTGAGGACAAATGGGTTCTACTTTAAGGTTTGCCCTTTGTGTATGTTTGTTTTTTGTTTTTTAAAGTAGTTTAGGAGTTTTCTTTAACCATACAAGGTTAAAATGTATGATGCCATCGTTGTGCTGGTTTTTTGCTCATCAAAGAACTCTGAAGCCATCTCACAATGTAAATTGTGTTCCAGAGATGTTCTCCTTGAGATGTTTATTGTCTGTTTCTCTACGCACTGTCAGTGTTTAATTGCTTGTGCATTCGATGTACCTCTTCCTCAACGTTCTGTCTTATGTCACATGAAATGTCTACCCAGAGGTGAACATCTTACCTGGTGGAAATCCGGAACTTTGTCTTCTGGTGACGTCAAATACACCAGTGGGGGATTACCGAATAATCACACAAAGGACTAAAAGCTCCCCAGGGATTTAATTATCACAGAGTAATTGCACACAGTTTTTAAATGGTTTTCCTCCAGTGCAGTGTGCGTTTTTTTCGGGAGGAGGTAAATGTGAGCAAAGGGAAACTCAGGCTCTTTCCAAGTCAAATGGTTGTTGTATTTTTACGTATAACCCCTGATAATTGTGAAAGAAAAATAATTTGGTACAAGCAGTAGGTACGTTGATGACCGTGATCTTTGTGACGAGCAACAAAGCCTGGTTCATTTCTTGGCTCTTTAGAACATTACTGCTTCCGGACCTCCGTTTTCAAAATGTATTTATTATTAATTTAATTTTTTTAATGGCCTGTCACTCATTTTGCCTGAAAAAGTACTTTGTGCGTCATTCACTACAGCACAGGCGCTATTCATGATTGTAGATGTTATATCATGAATTTGTAGGCGAGGGAAGTTTGTTGGGGTGGGCAGGGGGGAGAAGACGATTTCCTTTTCAAAAGTCTGACATGAAAATATTACAATTCATTTTCCACAAGACTTGGTCTTAAAGATCCCCTTGGATTGTTTACAGTAGCACCCTGGCAGCACACGTGTCTGCCGGATCAGCCGAGATCCGCTAACCGGCTCCCAAACTGTCACAACCCACCTCCAAAGGGAAGCTCAGGCTCACTCCACGTCAAATTAGAATTTAAGCAAGGTATTCTGGCAGAGAGTATCGGCACAATCCTTCTAGGGAGACAAAGGCAAATTAATACCAACCACTGCAGAATATGAACTTCTATTTCTGCATTTAGATTTGAACCCAAATAAACCAAAATATCACTATGTTGCTTTGCACAGTTACACATCTGTTGACCGAGCAAAGTTCCTTATGTTATTTAAAGAGCTCATCCATTGGTAAGGAGCAAAAAATGGAGTTAAGATAAAGTCCAACTGCAGTTCCTCTCGTCAGGTCTGACCTGCGGTGGATGTGCGTAGTGTATACCACTTTACACGCAAAATTAAAAACGTATTCCTTTCACGACAGAGGGAGAATGCATTCCATCTGCAGTATGGGGGTTCACAGTGACAAGGGACCTCCATGCACCATAACCCGTCAATGAACATATTTGTTCTTAGAGTGTTTGTGGTTTTTAGGTGTAACACCTATGCTATAGTGTTTATTAGGAATAATATACAAACTGAGGTCTCATGACACCAATGGGAACTGAAAAACTGCTTTTTAAATTACATATTTTCTCCCTTCATTCAGTTGCAGTGGGAGAAACAGATAAAAGATGACGGGACCCCCCTGGCCAAATATTATGTCAGCTGGAAGAAGCTGCGTGAGAAGGAGATTCAGCTGGAGATCAGCGGCAAAGAGAGGGTAAGTGTGACCCCCCCCCCTTTCCCTCCCAATATATAGACAAGTGCTTTACTGCACAGTAAATGGGAATTAACCCATTCCTGGCATTTCTCATTCTACCAAGGTTCAGGAACTGGAGGGGCTAGCTCGACAAATGAAGCCTGTTGGCAACTTCCAAAGTGTTCCGCGTGTTCTGATCGCATGTAAAGTGATATTAAATCACACTATCTTTGGGTAAAGATTATTTTGTAAACCGAAACGTTGCCAGTCCTGCAGCCGTGGGATAAAGTGCCTGTTTATTAATGTTTCTCCTTGTTTCCCCCATATTCCCTAAACGTCAGTAAAATGGGCTGGTGGGTGCATAATGTTACTGTGTGGATGGGTGGGATGTGAAGTTGACATTGCTGGAGCTGGCCTTTGGGGGTTTGGTAAAGAGATTCGGATATTTTAGCTTGTCATAGGAGATGGGTGAACTAGTGTATGAAGTGTGCATCTAAAGCCATGTTCCAGGCCCCCCCTTATCCATTGTACCCATACTGATTTTCTGTAAACCTTCCTGTTTCGATGTGTTGTGTTTTATGTTTATATATATATTTATCCTCTGCTTTGTGGATTGGCTTAGCAGTAGCTAAAATTTAGGATTGCAAAGCAATCATGCTTTAAAAAAAAAATTATTTTAAAATTATTTTTATGTGGATGGCGTTTCAAATACCCTTTGTTTACTAGATTTGCTGACACAAAGGGATTCATTTGCTTAGTAATCACAGGAAATTGTTAATGTTTTGGGATTTTTGTGAACTCAGAATGAATTGCTGTGGCAGTGTTTGCTGGTGAAAGGAAAATCTCTGCTACGAAGGGCCCTGTCGCCCTATGGATCTCCGTTGTGGAGGAGTAGAGCGATGGCGTGCAGGCCTGTCAGTCAGCTGTAGGAATCTTTGCAAGCTTGTGAGTGAGCGCTGCTCCCAGAGGAACTCCGAGCTCGGCTGCAGCCCTGACACGAATGTGTCATGAGATTCAAATGATTATTTACATAATGCTAATCCATTGCAGGAGCTGCAGGCTCAAGAGATTAAAGAAGCGTCAGGTTTGGCTGGGTTACTGTCTGAGTCCTAATCCCCAGTAGGAGGCGCTGTGGCTCTCCCTACCTGCTTGGCTTCCTGAGAAAAAAGGAGAATCTTTGTTTTTACTGATATTTTCCTGTCCTTGGTCTTTTGAATGCTGGGGATACTCACAAAGCCTTTGGTGTAAAGCTGCAGGGGGGCCGTTTTGTAAGTAGCGGATGAGAAATACGGATGAAAGAGACAGGGCTGTAGAAGACTAGTTCGCTTTATAGCGCACTGGCCTTAGTGATATTTAGACTATCACCCCGAGAGCACTCATGTAGAAATATCACATCGGCACTGACTTCTGGAGACCTGACAAGGGGATTGCAAGTTTGAGACCAAATTAGCAAATCCTCCAACTTTGGTATCACACTAGCTTGACTGTTTGGGCAGAAAATCTGCAGTTCACTTGATGGCTCTCCAAAATTTCCATGTTGGTCAATAAAAGCCCAAGGTTTTTAAATTTTATTTTTTAAGGTTATCTCTAGATGGCATAGCACCTGTTAATGTACAAATCTTAAAATTGTTCAGATATTGTACGGTAAAATGTAACCGCAAGTCTCGTTTTTCTGGGAAATGTTAATTTTTTTGGAACTTATTTTTTTGGACATGTCCCATATATTCAATATTTAGCAAGGACGCTGGTTAGGGTTGAGTCGTGTCAACAAATCAATCATCTGCACAAGTTGCCGTTTCATGATGAGTATCCTACATATATATTAGCTGGTACAAGTAATATTTCGGTGATACAGTTTCTCGCAGTTTGGCTTGCTAATTGTATAGAGGAATTCCTGTGTTTTCTCACAATGCTGTATCTACAGGTGCACTTTAATGCATAAACATTGGTGTAAAATTCGACGTAGAAGCAGGTATGTCCATATAATATAATATAATTTGAGTAAGCTTGGTGATCCCGTGAAAGTTGAGGCAATGTTACATGTATCATATGGGGCTATTATTATTATTAATATTATTACTGGTATTTATGTAGCGCCAGCATATTCCGTAGCGTTTTACAATATTATCAAAGGGGGAGATTTAACAATAAATGAGACAGTTACAAAAACTTACAGGAACAATAGGTTGAAGAGAACCCTGCTTAAACGTCTATAGGCTATGTTACCTCATCCATTGTAAATAATACATATATTATACAAATATCATAATTTAATTATGAAAGGATAATTTTTTGAAAGGAACATTTGAGGCCACATTGACCATCTTCATTTTTTTTAGTGCTTTGTGTAGATGATACATTGTAAACCCTCAATTCCCTCCCCTCTCACCCCCGAGAAAATTGCTCATTGCCAATTGCAGAAGCGGTTATGGATGCTTAGAGCATTCTCTTAAAGATATATTTTTATTTTTATTTTATTTTTTATTCATTTAAAAAAAAAAAAAATATATATATATATATATATATATACACAAATACTGTAGAGGCAGAAAAGCTGATAAAACCTTTTGAAAGTTATCACTTTGAGCTCCAGTTATAAGAGGGTTAATATGGATCTGCTGAACTCTGAAATGTGGGATAAAGAGGAGACAATATAATTCCCTTCCTTTTCCCTGAATTACTAGGTGTTCGTGCAAGTGAGTCAGTATGTTTGTGTGTGTGTCCAGGTAAATGTGACGGCTGTCTGCTGTGTCTGCTCGTGTGTGTGTCTCCGTGTGTGTGTGTGTGAGAGAGCTTTTGGCTCTCGTCAGTGCTAATAATTACAGCGCTAAGCATTTTTCCAGGAGCTTCTAACAGCCTCTAATGATGCCGCTGTGGAAGGGTGGCAGCAGTCGTTAGCTCCTTCATTAGGAGCATCAGATTAACGAGCAGAGGCCTCGGCTACTTCAATAACAGAAAAAAATTGAGGAAATAAAAAATGCCAGATTGGGAGTCTCTTGCTAGTTTCCTGTTATCTCATTATCGCTTGCTTATTAACAAGGGGCACAAATTACCTGCTGCTGCAAAAAAAGCGGCTGATGACTGACACCAGCAACTTTTATAACGGACAGGTTACTCAAACCCCCCATTCAATGTAAATGTTGACATTATATGATCCGATTTGCATCTGCACCAAGTCATTGATCCAGTTAGACCCTCACCCGTGTTCTATCAGCCATTTGTTGACACGGAAACATAGAATGGTCAGTCACACGCTGGCGGACCTTGTCCAACGTGTTGGGACCACTTAATGATTTCTTCTCATTTCTTCTGGTTCAGATTCATGTCAGTGATGTCGTCCACAAATCTGACTGTGTGTTCCGTTCACACAAAACCAAAATGCCACACTAATGCCCACCATAGCATCATTCATGTTGGCCTCTAGTGCATCAGGCTTGAAGGCCAAGAATGACTCTACTAGCAGGTTATCCAGGGGTGACTTTGTCAGAGTTTAAACAAGTAAGAAAGTGACAGACCTTGTTCTTGTGATTGCGTCAGTTCTGTACTATTATAACCTCAGGAGTATCGTGTGTCCGTGTTTGGGGGTAGCGGAAACTGTAAAGATAGTCACTCGTACACTTGCTTTTTCTGTAAGCAGATATATGTGGCCTTTGAATTTGTCCGTTTTCCAATTCATCGTCAGAGTTATTTACCAAAATGAGATTTCAAAGGGAACTTTCAAATATCCGTATTGGAAGTGTCTATGTCCGCAATGCTATCAGTTCGGCTACTTGGGCCTAAAATGTGAAATTCTCACTTTGATGAATGACCCTGCATATTTCTATTTGTTCTTTGCCTCCTGTTCCCTATTTCTGTGCATTTTTAATGGTGTCCCCTTGTTTCCTTCTCCCCCCGTTTAAGATGGAAGACTTAAACCTCCCAGAGATTAAGAGGAGGAAACTGGAGAAGAAGGATGACGATAAGCGAGAATTTAAAGAACTGTTTGACTCTGACAGTGAGTCGGACAGCGGCGGTGGAGGCTTATCACTGAAAGGTACGTAATGTATTTTAAGGGCAGCGTGTTCTCGCCACCTGACAGGAGTGACATACAGGGTAGCAGCGCCTATGAAATGGAAACACACAGCTGTGTCGTCTTTATTAACAACTTCATTGCTGAAGGGCAGGTTCATCGTTTCAGATTCCAACTTAATGCCAGAATTCTAAAGATATAAACTGCAGTAATACTTGTGAAGTCTGCCAACTTAGCGTTGTTGGCTACAGAAGGATGGAAACGCATCTCATAGAACAGACCTGAGCACAAAGCTCAAGTAAGTTTAAATTAATACGGGGGTGGTGATGGTAAGTCCCCAGCTTTGGAGAAACTACAACTCCCATGATGCTATTCTTTAATGTATGCAGTGAATGATCATTATTGCGTTTTTATATCTGAACCAGATATTTTGATGCTGATTTGTGGAAAGGTTCACTTTAAGCCTAGAATTAAGAAGCTTTGCTCGCGTTTTATGTTTACCCAGTAATATTGATGTGAAGATGCCTGTTTCGTTTGGCAGGAGGTCTTCCTGTTCGCAGTTTCCAATGCTCTGCGTGTAATTGCTGCCGCAGACTGTCATTGTTCTTTGGGGTTGATGAGCCTTTAATTAGCCCTGAAGGAAAGCGTTTTGGGCAGCGCGTTCTTTAGAGCTTGTTATTGTAACTGTTCCAAGGCGTTTGGACCCTAATTTGAAAAGCAATTAGACCAAAATGAATACGGTTCTTAAAGGATTCCTGTTTTAAATTTTTTTTAAAAAAATTCAGTATTCGCTGAGTCTTCATTAGTTGATATTGCCTTGTCGCTCTCTAAATATGTTTTAAAAGATTGGATAAGTCACAGACAGTGCACACTTTCTTGTGGAATATCCAGTGATTTAGTAACAATGACGGTTTGAGTACTTTCAGTGGTTCTGGATTATTTATGTTGCAGCATAATACTGTAGTAACATTCCCCAAGTCCTCTCAAATTGAAAGTTTCGTTGTGTTTAACGGTTACTGAATTCTGGTTTTACAGTGCTAGTCTGTCTTGATACCCCGCCCTCTCCCCCCTCACAGCATATATCAACCTAAACAGGGGGCCACCACCAGGAACTTGTATGCACAGAATAGATACAACAAAATTCGTTCATCTCTCCCAATATTTACTTTAGGAACCTGTGCATCAGCCCCAAAGTAACCTTTCAAGTCACATTGTGGGTGACAGCAGCCCTTAAAAGTTAGGTGACGAGGACATCAGGTAGATGGAAGCATCCTATGGGCTGGTACCTTGATGCATTGCTGCTGTTACCAATGTAACATGCAGCCACTCACTCATATATTACCATTGTAACATGCAGCCACACACTCATATATTACCAATGTAACATGCAGCCACACACTCATATATTACCAATGTAACATGCAGCCACACACTCATATATTACCAATGTAACATGCAGCCACACACTCATATATTACCAATGTAACATGCAGCCACACACTCATATATTACCAATGTAACATGCAGCCACACACTCATATATTACCAATGTAACATGCAGCCACACACTCATATATTACCAATGTAACATGCAGCCACACACTCATATATTACCAATGTAACATGCAGCCACACACTCATATATTACCAATGTAACATGCAGCCACACACTCATATATTACCAATGTAACATGCAGCCACACACTCATATATTACCAATGTAACATGCAGCCACACACTCATATATTACCAATGTAACATGCAGCCACACACTCGTATATTACCAATGTTACATGCAGCCCCTCACTCGTATATTACAAATGTTACATGCAGCCCCTCACTCGTATATTACAAATGTTACATGCAGCCCCTCACTCGTATATTACAAATGTTACATGCAGCCCCTCACTCGTATATTACAAATGTTACATGCAGCCCCTCACTCGTATATTACAAATGTTACATGCAGCCCCTCACTCATATATTACCAATATAACATGCAGCCACTCACTCATATATTACCAATATAACATGCATTCACACAGTCGTATATTACCAATATAACATGCATTCACACAGTCGTATATTACCAATATAACATCTAGCCACACAACATACATCCAAACTCTCATAAAACACCACTATATAATTTGGCTGCACACTCCTATAATACCAAAATAACATGTAGCCAAACACTTTTACAACACCCATATAACATGCAGGCGTACACTCATACAACACCTACAAAACATGCAGGCGTACACTCATACAACACCTACAAAACATGCAGGCGTACACTCATACAACACCCATTAAACATGCAGACGTGCACTCATACAACACCCATATAACACCCACATAACATGCAGACGTACACTCATACAACACCCATATAACACCCACATAACATGCAGACGTACATTCATACAACACCCATATAACATGCAGACATACATTCATACAACACCCATATAACATGTAGACATACATTCATACAACACCCATATAACATGCAGACGTACACTCATACAACACCCATTAAACATGTAGACGTGCACTCATACAACACCCATATAACATGCAGACGTACACTCATACAACACCCATTAAACATGCAGACGTGCACTCATACAACACCCACATAACATGCAGACGTACACTCATATAACACCCACATAACATGCAGACGTACACTCATACAACACCCATATAACACCCACATAACATGCAGACATACATTCATACAACACCCATATAACATGCAGACGTACACTCGTACAACACCCATTAAACATGCAGACGTACACTCATACAACACCCATATAACACCCACATAACATGCAGACGTACATTCATACAACACCCATATAACATGCAGACGTACATTCATACAACACCCATATAACATGCAGACGTGCACTCATACAACACCCACATAACATGCAGACGTACACTCATACAACACCCATATAACATGCAGGCGTACACTCATACAACACCCATATAATATGCAGATGCTTGCTCATACAATACCTATCATATAACATGTGGACGCACACTCCTACATCCATCTATCCATCACATAACACTCCTCTATTATCAATATAACATGCAGGCACACACTTATAAAACACTCACATAATATGCAGAACTGTTCGGTCCATATAATATGCAGCCCTAACATGAAATACATGTGCACATTTTGCCTGCTATTATTATTATTATCATGGCTAGAAAAAGAATGACATGTTACTCTGATATTATTTTGATTAAACCAAAGTGGAAGGTTGGAAATTCTTAATCTTAACTAGAATTACTTTAGGGAGGTATGGGAAAGCATAAAGCAAACGTTAAACGTTAATTGCCTATCTGTACGTTGTGTGGAGCGCTATACTTATGCTTGTCCCTATGTAAACGTTTCATGCCCCTGATATGTGCTGTACAGTCAAACATTTCTTTCTCTGCTGCTCTGATATTGAAACTGTTGCTTATCGCCTCAATAAAACTCACAGCTTCTTTTTATTCATACCCCTCATCCATCCATTCTCGCTTGTTTATAAGCAGTGGGACGCTCCCACCTCCCTCGGGTATCACACATCCTGTGTTGCATCGTTAGAGCATTTAGACTTAGCATGATAGTTGATTTTATTCCCTCCCTTTTCACCCCTGCAAAAAGCATTTACTTTCCTAAGCTGCCTGCAGATTGTTCTCTGGGGAGGCAGAGGAGGTCTCCCATCTGGTGGGACAGATCTAAGGTTGAGACCTCCGTGAGTTCTACACAGCAAGCCCCCCCACGCACACCAACCTTTCCTCCCTGCCAGAAATCTGTTTTTAATTCTGCTGTACAGGCCGTACAGACCCCTGTGACCGCAGGTGGACCTTTTCCTTTTGTAGCTTACGGAACCTTCAGTGGGGAAGACTTGTAATTTGAACCAGCTGACTGTAAGAGTCTGGAACGGGCTGACGAGGAGACAGCCTGCATGTGTTCTTCTCTAAGCCTCATTTTATCCCTAAATATCTAGCGACCTATTGCAGAACAACCACAGCATTAAAAAATGGCTTAGCCGTGTAAAAATATACTGGACGTGCCGCTTCTCTGATCTTCTCCTGAAACCATGAGCCAGCAGCAGAGTTGTAGGAGTTGTTCTTTAAACAGCCCAACAAATCTCGCAGCAAGGCAATCTTGATATATAATAAACTGGATCTGACCATACCTTCAGCTACAGTTTATTTTAAACCAAGTATTTTCGTTGTTAAACATAGTGATTGCATGACTGTTAGAACTTTAATATGCCAGAGCGGTATATGAGAAAACCTGGACAACGTATTGTTCGTCCCTCTGGCACAGAAAGGGTTACAGTTAATTACATGCTATGAATTAAAGCTGCTATTTATCTTTTATACTGTGGCAGAAAGTGAGATTGCTGGAGAGCAATTATCAAAATTGCCAGAATTGTCAAAGGCTGAGAGTTGTAGGTGTGGAGCGGAGCCAGCAGACAAATTCATGGCCGAACTTTGGCTCTAAATTTATTGAAGATTGTGTCTCATGATACTCAGCCACAACAGCTGCAGTGCCAGGAATCAGCGATTACTTATATAGGCCGACAGTCATTCCCTACAATGGGATCTTTCAGCAGTCTGCATGTAAAATTGGACGGAGGTGTGTTTGTAGCAACTTTCGAATGGACTAATATGGCATTTGGGGGAGAGGGAGAGGGGATCAACGTTTGTTATGTAAAGGCCATTGGCAATCATAGGTGTTTGTTTCTGGAAGCATTTAACATCCCCTCCTGCATTGCTTGTTGGCACTCAGAGAGTTAAGCCACATTGGAGATAGCAAGGAAACATGCAAACTGAGCAAAATGCACAAATCTGACACACTGGCCGCACACCGAGCTCCGCTCCCCCTTCCCCAGCAAGCACAGATGGGAATAAATAGGGCTGTGGAGCTGAGACAGATCTATACGTGATGTGATCATATAACATCTCTTCCCCTGTTCTCCACGTTAGGGATGGGAAGCTGGGCTGACAGATCTGTGCTACAGCACAGAGTGCAGCCAGGGCTTATTAATGGCTCTTCCAACAGGGCCGGATGTGCGCCTCATCAGGTAATTAGCAGAGAGGAGCGGGCAGCTGGAGTATCGCTGAGAGCCTCTCTAATGAGCACCGTGAGTGCTTGCCGGCGGCCCTCTAATGGACGTTAGGGACCTCGCTCGTTACTCTGCTCACAATCACCTCCAGAAGTGCAAAATGGACTCTTTGGGTTTATTTTCTCTGTTCTTTTCCTGATTTAAACGATGTTCTCTGTGCTCAGATTCGTTTAAGCTGCTACTTTTCAATGCGTCTCTTATCTTTTCAGACGATTATAGACCCTCCTAGTACATTCTCTGCCTTCCCCTTCTCTCTCTACCTTCCCTGAGCACCTTGCTGTCCCTTCATTTCATGTCTCCTGCCTGGTCCCCTGAGATTTGTCATGCTCTTTTGTCAAGTCACACTCCGGATTGCTGTCAAGCAGACGTGACAATAGCACACTGTAGAATTCATGTAACTGCCAGACTTCAGCGAAAATAAGTCACTACAGCACGAGAGTTACCAATGAATACCCAGGGCTAGAGCAACAGTGTGTCTGCTAGTCTCCGATATCTTCGAGGATTACACTGAGAGAGCCATTAGGGAGATGTGACACTCATACAATACAACAACAAAACCATAAAATTCTATTTCTGTTTATCAAACTCTGATCATGCCTAGAGTTGAGTAATGTCTCAATCCATGTTATCGAGCAGTTCCTTGTTACTGGAAATGTTTATATATTGCATTGGATGTGCTTTGATGACGTTTTATGAATTAGGCTAGAATCTATAAAACAGATGGAAAAATGTGACACTTTTTTTCTTCTTGTCCTGCTTTCCGAAATTTCTCATTGACGTTGATATCAACGTTACTAATTATGTCCTCACTATTGTACTAAAGTAAAAGCCACAAAATTCTCAGAATTGGGGATCTTCATAGGGGGAGCTTTATTCTTTATTATCTGATGCTATCGAGGATGTCTTGGGTGGCACATGCCATTCTGCAGTACCCACCTCCGTGAAGCGAGTTTCGTCTGTTCATTAATTCTGCCTTCCTGTAGGTTTGATCCATAAGATGCACTGTAGACACTGACAAATCACCTTGTATGCCACAAATGCATTAATATATGGAAGGTTAATGGATGCCTTTGCCACTGTTTATCTTCTCAACTAATAACGCCTCTTTATCATCAGGCAAGTCCAAGAGCAGAGGCGATTCCTCGGATGATAGCTGCGAAATGAGCAGTGAGGGAGAAGAAGGAGACTTTGAGGTGGAGGATGAAGACGGCAGCGACTTCGAGGGTAAGCCATGGTTTGTGGGTAGTGCCCATTTACGCAAGTGTTCGCACTGTAACAGCAGTATTAGTTTGGCACGAACATCACCCGGCCAGGAAGGTGGCGATCAGCGGCATTTAACAGCCTGGTTTTCTTTCAGTAAATGGAAAGTTTCTGTGTACAGCTCAACTCTGTAGCTTTGTCACCAAACTGTCAAAACAGATTTTTTTTTTTGCTTTAATTTTGCATCTAAACCCACTGGAGATCAGGGACTGTGTAGGAAACATTAAGGGGTTAATCTAGTACAGCTGGCCGGTAATGAGCTGTGGAGGCAGTGTGGGACAGAATGCTTTATCGCAGGCCCTATGTCATTAATCACCAGATACAGGGGGCGCAAGATCTGGCAGGCATAACGCACTACTGCTTCCCCCATGTGCACATGTACATAGGGCCTGCTTCCATCCATTCACTCTGACATTTTCAGTCAGAGAACCCCCTCCCATCAACATCTGAAATCATGGGGCAGATAGAATACAGCCATTTAGAATGAAGAGTATCTGATACAGTGTATTCTATCCATTTGAACCTTCTATCCACACATTCCATTGGAAGACATAGCTCTTATCATATATAATGCATTCTGTCAGTGGGCAGCAGAGCCCATATTTTACATGAGACTGACAGAGGGCACGCTATTTTTGTCTACTGTGAACTTATACATTACCTTTCCTTAAAGGGACACTATAGTCACCAGAACAACTACAGTTTGGTGTAGTTGTTATGGTGTGTATAGTCAGTCCCTGTAGACTTTTCAGAGCAAAGGCAGTGTTTACATTACTTCCTAGTAACACCTCCAGTGGCAGTCACTCAGACAGCCAGTAGAGGTGCTTCCTGGGACAGTGATGTGCACAGTGTGCAGCACTGACGTTCAGCACTCTGCATGACCCATCCACTTCATTAAATATATAATAAGGAAAATAAAATGACATAGATAAAGGCTGATTCATCAGTTCACGCCGTCCCTTAAAAAGTAGGGTGTAGTAAGTAAAAAATACTCATTTTCTTATCTGTTTTTTAACCCCCATGTTCCTGGTATTATTGCTATCCAAATATTTTTAATCTGAGCCTGCATGCTGATTCCCCCATTATTTAGGGGAATTGATAAAACCATAAAATGGACAGCTCCTCTGTATAGCGCATCTGGCTGCACCGAGTGGCTTGGGCAAGTGCCCTCTCTATCTGGATGCTGCAGCAAGCAGCGATAAATTAATGAACGCAGAGATTAATTAGTGATGAGCCACCCTCGGCCGGCTTGTTCCTTCCTGATAAAGCAGAATTTATATTTGCTCTTCCGCCCACAGGGGATTCGCAGGATGAAGAGGAGGAGGAGGAGGGAGGGAAAGCTGGAATCCACAAGAAGCAGAAGGGGATTCAGCACCTCTCGCAGGCCGACCTAAAGGATCTGGCCAAAGGGGATGAAGATATTGTGCAGGATCTTGAATTCTCAGACGATGAGTAAACCTGTAGAGATTGCAAGAAACAACCCTTTATCTGCTGGATGCCGCTAGCTCCTGTTACGGTACAGCTGTGTCAATAACACCTGCTTTGCGTGGCCCCCAACAATAGGACGTTCAA
Organism: Pelobates cultripes; assembly: GCA_933207985.1. NCBI lineage: Eukaryota > Metazoa > Chordata > Amphibia > Anura > Pelobatidae > Pelobates > Pelobates cultripes. The sequence goes on along the minus strand of OW240921.1, from coordinate 100,000,138 downwards.
GAACTGATGGATATGATCCAAATTGTTTCACAAAATTCTTTTTCATAAGTGAAAAGCAAACCAACCACATGGACAAATAAACGTTTTTATTTAAGTGCTGTTTGCCTGTGAACGGGTTAATCCTATGTGCAACTAGAGTCAGGCTTCAAGTGAATTTAGACCATTTAAATGCTGGGGGTTAAGGGTTACTATAAAGTAAACTAAACAAGATCCGTGTTTGGAATGTTTAAATCAATAATAATTGTACCCGTGGGTATGTTCTTTTTTTTTTAAAGTAATGTTTAAGTTTGCCTTTAATTTTTTTTTTCTTTTTATAGATCAGTACTTTGGTCTGTGAGATAAAACATACTGTTAAAATTGTGCACAGAATATTCTGCTTACGTGTATTCTATTTTTAAAAATACATAGATCTATATAAACGACTGGTCTGTATCCTTGTTATGGAGTGTCCCAAACTTGCTGACTCTATCTAATCTCTGAATTTTAAAAATTAGAGGGCACGGTTCAGGGTCTGTGTGTTGCGCTTAAGTGTGTGTGACTAATAGCGGTTATGGGGAGCTGTCCTCCTCCTCCAGCTGTATGTGCGGCAATGTGAGATTGTCTCTAAATTGCATTGGAAGGAAATGGTCTTGCCTTTTTATTTTCTGTGTTATAAACGTTGCACGGTTGGATCAAGTGATTTACTCACAAGTAATCCAGATATCCCAAGCCCTGGTAGGAAGGGTCTTTGTCTTACGTTGGTTAGTAAAAGAAATAAAAAAAAAATACAAATGTAAGGCTTCTTTTTATCAGCGTCTTAATAGATCACATGGTGGAGTTTTGTAATCCTAGCCTTATTTTTCATTGCTAATGCTGCTAAATTGAAGCCCAGGGAGATGCACTATTGCTTTACCATGATTTTTATCTGACCAATCAAATTCTTTCACTAATGTGCTTTTTCCTATTATCCTCTAGCGGTGGAATTACAAGTTTTCTTATTCACCGGAACCCTCTAGATGTGATCAGTATAATCATAAAGATGAACTTCCTGTTAAAATTACCTTGAGCCCAACTTGGCAGCTAAATTCTGTGAGTTTCCTTTGCAGGTGAAACTAGGTTAAAACATTTCTCCTAAATAATGCTCTCATGCCAAGTTATTGTTGGAATTGTATGGGGAACATCCAGTGCTGCTTGGCGAATATTGAATTATCTGAAAATTCTGACAGACGCTAGAGCAGAGGTAGCACTGAAATGATTATTCTCTATTTCAATAATTGATTAGTAACAGGTTGATTACCTGTCCATTAGATTCGAAGCCCATCACAATGTGCTCTTATACACCAGAGTGAGTCTCTTCTGTAGGAGTGCTCACCAGTGTTAATTTTATTTAATAATGATTTTAGTCAGCTAAAACTAAAACAATTCAGATGTCTAAAACTACAATGTTTTTTAGTCAAAAGACTATGACTACAACTAAACTGAAATTTGCTGCCAAAATTAACACTGAACAGGGGTTGGGGAAGGGGCAAAAGAGACAGACCAGGGCTTGGGAGAGAGACATCTAGACCAGGGCTAGGGGGACACAAACAGACACAGAGGGACTGGGGAAGGGGCAAAAGAGACAGACCAGAGAGACAGAGAGAGGCTTGAACCAAACCCGTTAGTTTTTAGTTGTGCTGACTAAAATCTTCAGTATATTTAGTCGACTAAAACTAAAACAATTCAGATGACTAAAATACGACTAAAATTAAAATAGCTTTTTAGTCAAAAGACTATGACTAAAGCTAAAATGAAATATGCCACCAAAATGAACACTGGTGCTCACATGGCATTGGTGTAATGCACAAACAGTATACAGCTTGTGTGAAGCAGAATGAACTCTGTCAAAGAGTCCGTACAGCAATTTGTGGAGTAACTGAATGTTCCCTGCTTTAGGGTGTGGAATTAATAGTATTGGCTTTGTGAATAACATCATCCACATTCACTTTACACTGTACCAGGTGCAAACTAGCAGGCCCATTGCCAAGCACCTTTTACCCTCTCGACTACTTAAAGGGAAACTATAGGCACTAGAACCACTACAGATTAATGCAGTGGTTCTGGTCTTAGTGTTTACATTGGTGCCTAGTAACACATCTAGAGGCAGTCACTCAGACAGCCACTAGAGGTGCTTCCTAGTCAAGTGCTGCGCAGGGTCTCCACTCTGAACGTTCCCCATAGAGATGCATTGATTTAATGCATCTGTGTGAGGTGATGCTAATAAGAGCACGTGTGCAATAGCTTTACTATGGGAAAACTTTGGATTGGCTGAGATCATCAAGATTGATGATCTCAGCCAAGGACGCGGGGCCAGCCATGGCGAGACCGTCAGAGTGGGGGGGCGGTGTCAGACACCTAAACAGACACATCAGGACTGTAGTGTTAGGGATGCATGTTTGTATTCCTGGCATAGTATTGTTTCTAAAACTGGAGTCCCAATTCAAAGACTAATGTAATTTTCTTATATATATTGACATACAGTTCCTTTTTTGTTTTTTATTGGTTTCAGATGAATTGGCAATCCGTTGTCTAGCCCTAACTAATAAACCTTTGTCTAATCTCACTTTCCTGTGTTGCCACTAATTAGCTGTAAATGCAAAATTACCCTAATATGGAAGAACTATGCATACGCTTTAGTGTGGTTTGGACCTTTTAAAATAACAGCAATAACTGAAATTCTTTGTTAAAGGAGAGTATACATCAGAATACAATATTGAGCCTCCTATATTATTTCCAAGGTTATGTATGGTGGTCTGCAACAGGGAAATGTAAGGACAATGGTCCGTTCCAAGGCAGAATCCTTAATTCAAAAAAGCAAAATATTATAAGTCCATTAATTATGATCAAATGCACCAAAGGTAAAAACAAACGGTAGTACACAAGGGGATAGGATAAAATGTCACACAACACGTTCTGATAAGTTAGAAATTGGGCCCCTTTTTAATTGTTACCATGATTGTCTGGTACACAGATTCTAGTTGTGTCACTGTCTGCACTAAAACGGTCTTGGGAACACAATCTGGCTTTCATTGTTACTGCATACAAGGCAAAGTGTGACTTGTCATTCTGAGAATTATCATAGCCTGGCTTCCATTCTCTTTTAATCCTGGACTAAATTGCCCTACAGATTCCATTGTGCAAACTGCTTTGAGTAGAGAATATTCCACACTTCACATGAGTCTGAGATGAAAACATATGTGGTGAGATCAAACTAGCACTATGTTAAGTACATTTCTGCTGCCAAAGTCTATTTCAGATGTGACGTCAATTGACTTGGGGGGAGGACGTTTAACTGCCTGTCAGGAAAGAGCCTCGCATCTACATCGACAAGACATACACATGTTCCCAATCTTTATTCATTGGTGTTCGCGTTTAGAATTAAATGTACGATTACTCAGTAAATTCTGAATTATGGAATCTGGCAATGTTTTGGAACAATAGCCAAGTTGTGTCTTAAAGGGACACTATAGTCACCAAAAAACTGTATCTTAATGAAGCAGTTTTGGTGTGTAGATCATGCCTCTGAAGTCTCACTACTCTGTTATCTACCATTTAGGAGCTCAATTACTTTTGTTTCTGTTTATGCTGCCCTAGTCACACCTCCTCTGACTGTGGCTTAAACAGCCTGCATGAAAACAAATTAGTTTTTAATCAGATTTTAACCAGTCAGAAGTTTTAATCTCCTGCTCTGTAAATTGAACGTTAATCACAAACTGAGACTCCTGCAAGGTCTAGCAAGATATAAACATAGCAGGAGATAATAACGTCTAAATTAAACAGACTGTGCAATAAAGGAAGTTTAAACATTAGATGACTCTTTACAGGAAGTGTTTAGGTAGACTGTAAGTCACATGCGGGGAGGTATGACAAGGGTTGCATAAACAAAGTGATTTTAAAGGGACTCTCCAGTGCCAGGAAAACAATCTGTTTTCCTAGCACAGTAGGTCCCCTCTCCCTCCCACCCACCCCCTGTTGCTGAAGGGGTGAAAACCCCTTCAGTGACTTACCTGAGACCCCTGCCGATGTCCCTCGGCGGTGGTTTCAGGTCACTGTCGTTCCTCCCCTTCATCACGTCAGCCGGCAGGGGAGACTGATCCCGCCTGCCGGCTGAGGAGACTTAATGCGCGTGCGCGGCAATGTCGCGCATGCGCATTAGAGCTCTCCATAGGAAAGCATTGAAAATGCTTTTCAATGTTTTCCCATGGAGAATTGAGCGACGCTGGAGGTCCTCACACAGCGTGAGGACATCCAGTGACGCTCTAGCAAAGCCTGTGCTATGAAGCAGGAAGTGCCCTCTAGTGTCTGTCTAGTAGACAGCCACTAGAGGAGGAGTTAACCCTGCAAGGTAACTATTGCAGTTTTTGAAAACTGCAATAATTACAGTTGCAGGGTTAAGGGTAGTGGGAGTTGGCACCCAGACCACTCCAATGGGCAGAAGTGGTCTGGGTTCCTGGAGTGTCCCTTTAACTCCAAAATGGCAGAGAATTGGTCAGAGAGACTAACTGGGCATAATCTATACACCAAAACCACTCCATTAAGCTAAAGTTGTTTGGTGACTAAAGTGTCTCTATAAGGCTGATTTAGAACAACACACCACACACACACACACACATTTCTTGTTTGTCTCCAGTCAGATAATGTGTCCATTTTGAAAGTGGTGGATCCAAAGACCCCACTCTCTTGATAAGAAATCCTTTGCTTACGAGCTGGGGCAGAATCATGGTATTTGGAATAAAAATTAAAGTGTGTTTGGTTGTGGGGGTTTTTGGTGTGAAAACTCTTGCTCTCAAGCTGTTATCAGACCATAGAACAAAAGGCTTTTTGCCACACAATTTACCTCAATATATCTCCATGTAGCTAACAGGAGAGAGCGTGCACAGAAACGGTTTTCACTTGGCAGGAATGGGGAGTGTAAAATACTCTAGTTTAGTAAATAAGCTGCTGGGAGAGTGATCAGCATTGTGATGGTTAAGCGCAGCATGGTGGAGAACTGGAGGCGGTTTGCATGCTCAGTAACCATACTGAGCCCTGGCTGCGGAGGTTACTTTTTTTTGCTGTGAAGTTGTGCTTTGTACTAACATCAAAGGTTTGATTTCCTGGTCTCCCCTTTGAAAAGAGAGCCGCCACCAGGTTCATATTCTCAGCACTTCGTCTTAACCCTTTCCCTCCTGACAGGCAAGCAGCGTTCTTTATTTCCCCCCTCCCCCCCAGAGCAGAAAGATAAATTCAATAGTGTCCCTGGCATGAGACTTATGCCACCCATCACACAGGGGACTTGCCTGCAAGGCCTGACAGGGCCCCCTCCCTCGTGGTTAGAACGGAGAATTGTTTACCCGCTGGATGGAAGCAGACAGAATGACAACATGGATTTAGGCTGTCAGACTGCTCTTTTGTTCACAAAAAGCAAACTAACAGACTGGCAAGGGCTTTGTGCATTATCACCTTCTACATCTGCATTCTATTCTTAGTCACAGTGCAGCCATGCTTCCTAAAGTGCAAAAAGACCAAACTGATTAACTATTAATTTAGACAGAGCCAAAAATAATAATAAAAAAAAATCAAATTACAGACCTCAACGTACAGCTCAACCCCTATTTTAGATCCAGACTGCAGCGGCTCTCTTTTTCGTGGTGTTCTTTATGTACAGTAAGGTCACCACGATCTCTGCTAAATGCCTTAGCCGATCTTTGTATCAATACAACTTCTCTTTAACTGTACTGTGTGTACATGTGTGCGAAGGTAGACTGTCTTGTATTGCATCGTACAGTTTATACGGTCGATTAACTGTGTTCATGATTGTTTTTAATGAGAGACGAAAACGCACATTTTGGTGTAAATTTAATTCCTATAAAAAGAGGCTTCCAGGAACCTAATCTGCATATAGGCCACCAACATGACAAAGTACCACTTTCTAGAGCAAAAGAGTCGATGCCTGGAATGATCCCGCAGAAGATTTTTGAGAATGCCATAACGAGATGCGTATAAGATTCTTGAGATACCATCACAGGGCCGCTAGATGGGACAATGCTTCTCCAGCCTTCGAGGATAAAAATTAAAGTCCAAGGCCCCTCATTAAGTCCTCTCAGAAGGTAAGTACTAGGACCGTTTAAAAGGTAAAGTTAGAGTAAAAATGTATTATACAAGTAATCGTACAATTTATTGCGTAATGCTGGCAAAGCTGTATCCTGCAGCCTAAATTATCTATAAGCATACCTCAAAGAAGGGAGATATCAGAAGATATCTGCCTTATATTTTAAACTCTTTATTTTTGCACTGATAGATATGCTGCAATTCGAAGAAATAGGCTTAAGCAGAAGCCAGGGCGCAGTATAGATATCGTTTACAGAAAGCGACATTATGTTAGTGCGTTAAACGTTTCATACCATAACGTCTGACCTGCGTGCATTCCATCAGCGTTTGAGACTTTAGTGATGTAGAACATAAGAGTAACAGATGAAAGTAGATGGATCCCGGGCGACGGAGCGCTGGTGCCGTCCTAGACCACATTTTGTTCCCACACCTTTTGAAAAGTTTTAGAAGAGTGTTGCACCTGCGCCGTTAGTTTGTCCATTAGATAGTTATCTTTTATCAGGTTATAACTAGAGACAGTGGGGGCAGCTTCGGGCTCAACCATTTCTGAGCTAAGGCTAATCTGGCAGCCAAATAGACCATGTTAAGTAGTTTCTGTTCATGTCTGGTTAAACACTTGGTAGGTCTGGAAAGAAGGCAGGCCAAGGGGTCGAGTGTGAGGTTCCTCCGCAAGATCTGGGAGCTCAGCCCCACCACCTTTACCCAGTATTCACTCACTTTGGGGGAAGTGCCACCACATGTGTATGTAACTCCCTATCTCCCAGCACATCCTCCAGCATGTGTCTGTGGGGCTTATCTTCATATGGTATTGTTTGACCGGGGTGGTGTACCACCAGAAAAGGGTCTTATATGCTTGCTCTTGGAATGTTACACAGAGGATCGTGGGTTTGCTTCCCAAATATCCTCCCACTCCACCGTCTTCAGTTGTTCCCCCAGGTCAGCCTCCCATTAGCCCGTGTATCGCAGGTCCCTCCATTCATTGGATTCTGCGCTAATGTGACTATAGAGTTTGCTAAGGTACTTGACTGAATTGAGTATTGCCGGGCAAGTTGTCTTAAGAAATGTCCTGCTGCGTTTGGGTATCCATATAAAAAACTGGGGAAGATCTGCTGCCATTAGTAGTGATTCAATATCTACCCAACATTCCTGCTGTAGGGGTGAATGCCAATAGACTATTTGAGCCAATTGAGCTGTACAATAGTATAGATATCTGTGGTAATCCTAGATCCCCCGTTCTTGGGGCGGTATAACAGGGCTTGTGCTTTTCTGGGCCGTTTTCTCTGCTAGATAAGTGTCTATGGAGCGCTGTAATTGTGCTCCTTTACCGGTATTGACTGGAAGAGGAGCCGAGGCAGTACGTTCATTTTTACGTTATGTAGTCTCCCAATCCATGAGATCGGTTTGTCCATCCACCGCTCCCATTACCGGGCCAGGGGATATATATATTTTTGTTTACATCATATGCCAAACTGTCCTGGCACAGGTAAACCCACAAGTGTGTGATTTTGGATGGAGTGACTTAGCAAACACACACTCATGGTATTTTTATACAGAGTTGCGCATGCACACTATAATAATCAAAAATAGATTATTATTTTTTTTCTGGACCGAAACAGGCTGGCGATAAATGTGTGTTTTGGATGTCTAACCCAGGAAGAACTTCAATAGTGTTTAGTGAGGTGACGGAGTGAGAAACTTGCTTCTTAAAAAAGTAACTCCTCGTCTTTTAAATAGAAGCTTTTATAGCCGTGTACATATTGTATCGTTCTGGTTAGTCCCTTTAAAAGTGGGTTGTTCATGGCATGTCACTAAATAAGGCCTTCATGTGTTTATCTGGGAGACTCAGGAAAGATTAAAGCCCTATACAGCAGTCACGGTATATTTCATCGCATCTAGCACCGTTTTATGAATAAAATATCAAATCTGTTAAAGTCTATGAATAAGCTGGTACCATATCAGAGGGAAGAGAGTGTTTGACTGTTTCCAGCAAGCTGACAGGGAAACAAAAAGCATTTTCTGGGCATGACTTTGCTGTAAGACTCTGCGTGCAGTGTAAGAAAATTACCTTCTTTAACCAGACAAGTTCATCATTCTCAAGATTATATTGCTAGAGAACGGTCTATCACATAGAAAAGGCTGAGATTTCAATAATTGTTTTTCTAAAAGTTAACAGGCAAAGAAAAACATAATTATGTAGCATAATAGCACTCTACTCTCCAACGCCCTGCTAAAAATACAAAAAAAGCCGCAATTACCCAATTATACCAATTAAACATTTTTTTGCTTTTTTCTCAGTTTGGTGCTCTGGTGAACGAGTGGTGCTGAGTTCCAATTAGCCACCTCTGTTTAAGTGTAAATGCTATTACGGAGCCTGCAGACTGCAAAATGTAGTCGTTTAGAGCTCTGCAAAACTGTCAGTTTATTTTATATTTCTTGGCTTAGAAATGCTGGGCGACGCCACTCATTGGTTCCGGATCTCGTTCTGCTCTGCAGATGATTTTGTGTCCCACGGATTCTTGTAGTTTAATACTTTTCGTGCCGAGTGAAGTTTCCCGGTTCAGAAATTTAAAGAGGAGAGAACTGTCAGCTAATAGATAACAGATACACTGATATCACTATAGTCACCAGAACAACTACAGCTTATTGTATTTGTTCTGGTGAGTAGAATCATTACCTTCAGGCTTTTTGTTGTAAACACTGTCTTTTCAGAGAAAATGCATGGTTTATTACAGCCTAGTGACACCTTCAGTGGCCCATTAAAGGTGCTTTCTGGGGGCAGTGCTGCACTGATGTTCAGCAATTCCACACTCTGCATAAAGACACTGAACTTTCCTTATAGAGATGCATTGATTCAATGCATCTTTATGAGGAGATGCTGACTGGTGGCCACGCAGTGTTTGGCTCCGCCCCCATCCCGCCACCTTGATGATCTCAGCCAGTCCAATGCTATACTATGGGCATTGTGATTGGCTGAGATCATCACTTGTGATGATTTCAGCCAAGAAGGCTCATCTGGCATGGATCCAACGTCGGCAGATTGGAAATAAGATATTACTATATATGGGAGGGTCGGGGGCTAGATAGTGATTTTAACACTATAGGGTCAGGAATACATGTTTTTATATAAACCATTTTATCTAATTTTCCCATTCCTAGTAAAACACACTACTCTCATTCCGGACCCCCAAGGAACACATTACAAATGTGATTTATTATAATTTTTTTATTTATTTAACTGACTGCTGAGCAGCATTTTCTGAAGATCTGTTAAGAGCTTTGTTTTTCTTTTCCTTATTTTTATTTAACAAAAATTGCTAATTGTACCGCTTATCTATTCCATTTATTTTTCTTCAAAAAAAAGAAATTAACATGTGAGAGAGGGAGGATGGATAGAAGGGATGAAACGTGCAACGTGTAAACAAAAAGAGAAACCCTAAAAAAACACAAGGGTGAGTACCAAATCTGTCAGTTGCACAGGGTTAGTTTCATGGGCTAGGGCCACATCCATCCATTCACAGTAGTACAGCAGGCATTAAACAGTGCTATCCATTGCTCACGATTAGAGTCCACAATAGCTAATGTTTGCCTCAACCAACTTCTTCGGTGCAAACTCCATCAAGGAGTAGCTTAAAGATTGTCCAAAGCAGATGACCTCATCCAGAACATCCTCCTCTCACAAACGCAAACTCTTGGCTCTTCCACAGGTGTATACCCAGCCAACGACTATGAGAAAACATTGACAAGTCTGTGATGTTCATGTCAAGCGTCCTTATTTTGCTGTGGGTGGAAGTCGACGGGTACATGAATGCCATGTCCAAACAAGCTTTAAAATCCCCATGAGCAGCACAGGCCAAGAGGGAGCTAAATTCCAGTACTGCACCCACTGCAGAGATCAGGCAGTGCAGCTTCTCTTTGGTACAATATCAAGGTTGCTGGAAATGCATAGGGAAGGATAGGCTTAGGGAACCCACACCTTAAAAAGCTTTTGCTGAAAAGTGGTTGCTGTGCGTTCTTTGATAACATGCTCTCTCTCCTGAAATGAATCCTCGCGACTGTTCCAACACTCTTAACCTGCGTGTTTCCATCTGGTTACATAGCCTGATCTTGAAGTGATACGGAAAGTGTCATCATTTATGGCAAGCATGTTTCTGATTTCCTTTTAATTCCAATCCTACAGCCACAACTTTGGATGTTTCTCCTTTCTATATTTCTAGACAGTGCTAGAATATCCATTATTTTCTGATTTCCTAGCAGTCCCTCATTTTAGTTTTTGATCTTCTGTTCACTAGGTCTCAATGGAAATAAAAATATATACATACATATATTTATCTGTCTTTCACCTGCAGAAGCCTCGGGGCATTTTTGACCTGTTATGGTGTCCGTAAGTTCTCCCTGTTTAGGTCCCTTTAAAGACCCTGCAGATTACTCATTATCAGTTTTTTTTAATTTCAAGCAGCTGAAGGGAAGAAAGCTGCCCCGAAGCAAAGGATCCCTTCCTGTTCAAAGCTTCGGCTCCAGATACGAGGCGTTTAAACACTCCAGGTATGTGAATAGGCAGAGCTAAGAGAGCGATTTAGCAGATTCAGCCAGGTAGGATGAGCCACCATTCTCATGTTTTGGCGAGATGCGACTAGGAGGCAGGAGTGAGCTGGCGTACGGAGAACCAGCACTGCCTGTAGAAGGAGGCCTTATCTCACCGGCCCCCAGGTCTCTGTCTGCTGGTCGCAAGGCAGGATGCTGAAGAGGGAAGGCCACAGGGAAGCTCGCCATATAGAGAACCCGTCCAATCCGCTTAGCAACCTGGAAACAGGGAGAGAAAAAAAATATTTAAAAAAAAATTACATGTAAAGAAATAATTGGCATTTCACTTGAAATTGTCATCTGATGTGAAACCTTGTTCCTAATATTGCATTTACTGTTCTGCCTAATTACCTGATACTTATCGTGGTTATGTGAATTCATCCACTCCTACAGTAACACAGCAATTTGTTCTGAGATACCGCTGCCGTGTGTATGATCTGTATATGAGTCATAGTGTGACCCCCATAGACTAAAGCTATTCCATGTTCTGATTCGCCCTGGAAGATATCACCTGGTTTTCTTCTTCTCATTATAAAATGTTACATTGTGGCACCCAAGAGAACCAAATCACATGCATTTCCTTTTAAAGTGGATTTTAGACAGGGTATTTTGCTTCAATCACGTTAAATGAGACATTAATTCACAAATACCTAGTTATACTGCGTGAGGACCTGTCCCAGTTGAGAGCGGTTGTGTTATTTTTATTTAGTGATTTCACAGTTTACCAGTGCTGCTAGTGATTTCCTTGGGTTTACAGACAAAAAACAGGGCTTTCTTCTGCACATAAAGCACTGCACTCCTGCAGCGGCTCAACCAATGCAGAAGTGGGCTTCTGAATTTGACGACCAACTTAGAATGGAAATTACAGAATGACCGCCTAAGGGGGGCAAGTTAGCTGGGAGCAGGACGTCTCAGGCTAGCTCTTGCTGTTCAGCATTGGACAGCTCATGTTTAGTTTATGTTTACATTAGCTGAGATGCTGCTGATGCGGTTTTTTTCTTTTGTCAAAGCACTCAGTTTAGTTCCATTTTCAACATATCAAGAATTGGAGAATGGCTTCATTATGGGCATCAGGCATAAATCATGGGCTCTGCGACTGGAGCGTGCACATGTGGATAATTAGGGCCCAAGGCCTTCCCTAGCTCATTTCTTCTGGCTGTTGTTCAGTAGCCCTGTCTGCACTGTGCTCTATAGGCTTTTGTGCAGGACACACAAGGGTGATATTCAACAGATACGGCTCAAATATTTATTTTCTCCGTTTCATAAAGTAGCAGTGGTTATGGTTCTCTGGCGTCCCCTAGAATATGTTAGTCATTATACAATGGTTGTGCACGTGCCTCAACCAGTTTAATTATTTATGATTTTGCCCCCCTCCCCTCCTCCAAATTCTCCAACTAAGAAGAAAAAAAAAAAAGGATTCATGCCATTAGCTAAAGGAATATATTACATGGATGAAAAGGCATAAAACCATTTCTGAACGGAGATTTCTACTCGAGTTCCTTCTCCACCTCACGTCTACACATGCACGCACACACACACACACACACAAAATCCAATAATCTGGCCTTGGAGAGCAACCTGCAATCTCGACCCTCCCCTCTCAGCTAAACTGCAGTACATTTTTTAACGAATTGATCCACGGGGAACAATTGGCCAAAGAACCTTTTTATTACACCCGTCGTAAACAGCCAGGGCTGGAGGGAAAGCTATAAACTGCATTTACCACTTTATTATAAGGCCTGCAGGCCTCAGCACAATCCTATTACACTGGGTTAGTGTGTTACAGTATAGAGCCAGCGAAATCGCATTACACTCACAGGGTGTCACACGGCTAATCACCAGCTTGCTATTCGTGTACTGCTTTTAGAAAAAACGCCCATAATTAGCACAAATACATACATTTACTCTCTCCTTCCAACCACAGAGAATGACATTCATTTTTCAAGATTGGCAGCCAATGTTATATAGGTCCCATCATCTGCACGGTTGAGGTGAAAATGGGACAGCTATCACTGACGTGTGACACATGATTCACGAGATTTTGAAAGGTTAGTATTACCTGTGCTCTGATCTTTAATGCTGGGCCGAGTTTTAAACCCATATTATTCAGTAAGTGCTCTTCGGTCAGCAGAGGCAAAGTCTCTCCGTCAATCCCATGCTCTCGGAATACCTGCAGGGGAAAAAAAATACCTTGTGTTAAATAAAACCCATAAGATTGCTGGGGATTTGTCAAAGAGTACAATATGGTTTTGCAATGGGGCTTTTTTACCAAACACGGCATTGGACAAAAATCAGATTTGGAAACATTCCCAAGCTATAGCCCAAGGCTAGTTGTTTTTGCCTAAACGTTAAACTGCAATCCAGATTTAGGAACACTATGATATGCTGTTTAGTGAATAAACCCTATAGTGTCACAGAAGTAAATAAGATCCAATAATGGGTTGTAGACAAGGTTAGCATTGGCATTATCCCCGGTGTTAAAGGTTTTATTTATTTTTTAATATATAACGGACTTGCCACATATGCGTGAAATACAATATACATATAGAAATGAGCTCTGCTTATACTACAGCTAAGGTTTCGGGATAACAATGGCTGAAGGTGGAATTACAGTGACCCCTCTCACATGCATATTATACTGCCTGCCATTTAAAGGGACAGCATGTCAAGCAAGTCTGATATGCACTCAGCAATATTTGCAGACATGTTAGGTGCCTTTCAAAGTAAGGATGGCTCTGTGTTCTATTTCTTAATGATTTTGCAACATGTATTTATTGATATATGTGGTACTAAGTTTGATAAGTCAAATATAAATGTTTAGAACACGCAATGCAGGTTTCATAACAACAAATCAAGACGGCAATTTATTTGTATTATAAATTACTGATTAGGAATTGAAACTTCTTTGACGTAACCAGAAGGAAAAAAAGAAAACATGAAATTAGCTGTTGTATATCCCCCAACTGAACAAGCTGTTCTAGGACCCCAAGTCTTTTAGCTGTCCATCCATCACTCACACTTAGAAGCATGACATCTATGCCCTCACCACTCCTGACCCCGTGATCCCTCTCACCCAGCCTGTCCCTCACATTCCCTAACCAGTCTCTCCTTTCCGTCCTTCCATTCCTGGCCTTCTTGCTCACATTCATACACACATTCCTCGCTGCTCTCAGGCCCAGCTGCAGGGAGGGGAAGTGTGGCCGTGCAGGTGGTTTTAATGAAGCATGTCATGAGGGGATTAGCACAGGGGAAAAGGAAAGGAGAAAAAAAAATTAAATAAACTCAGCCGTCAGCCTCTCCTCTACCACTGTGGTGCAGACCAGAGAGCAGAAATAAGAGGATAGGAATGGGGAATGTTCTAGGGCACCCTCTAATGAGCAATAAAGGCCCAGGTTGCAGCTCCTTCCTGTAAAGAGGAGTACGAGAGGCACAGCCAGGAAGAAGACCCGAAGCTTCGCTAACTAACGCTAAGACTTGCCCAGAAATTTAAAGGGATAAACAGTAGATATGGGGAATGGAGAGCACATTGATAAGAAGGCAATGGCATAAAGTAGACAAATAATTACCTGTGTGTATTCTGCACACCCAGATAGACTGCCCACAAAACTGCACACGTCTTCCACTGTCCATTTACTGAGGTCCTCCAGGACCACGTTCTCCTCACCATCCATAAAGAGCCCCCCCATGGCACCTGGAGCAAGGAAGGTAGGGGCAGATTGAGAGGAAACCAGGGAGTGAATTGAATTGGAAGGCAAGGTGAAAAGAGATAGGAAGATTGTGTAAAGAAAAAAAAAAAATACAAAGGTGGGGAGGAGAAGACAGGTAGAAGAGAGAAAAAGAAAACATTAATCATTAAAATCCCATGAAGAAAACAAGCAGGCAGAGAGAAACATATTCTGTATCCTAACATCCATCTTTAATGACCTGTCAACACCATGCAGGGTATAAACTCTGCTCTCCCAGAGAGCTTTGGGTTGAACTTTGCAAACACCAGGATAGTAGGAGAAGAGTGCAAATTGCAGCATGAAAGGAAAAAAAGGCTTCCGACAGATAAATGATATTCGTGTGTTCTGGGCCATGCGGAAGACGAGAGGTCAGTGCAGATTCAAGGGGAGGGAGTGGAGCCCCAAAAAAAAAATTGTCTCAATTATTCCATGCACAGCCTGAGGTCAGGCCATGTCGCAATCTTTCCAAGCCCTACAAATCCCAGAGAAGGTGGGTGGCTAGATTGGACTACAGCAACCCAATTAGCCACTTCCTCGGGCTTCTGGCAGCCAAGAGTTGCCACTATGTCTGGCAGGAGGGAGACAGAAGAGGCAGCTGTCAGCCAGCCTGAGACATAGGTCTGAATGGACATTGACAATTCTACCTGCAATTACTGTCAATGACTCAAACCCCTAATATAATGGGCTATCACTCTGCGGTGCATACATTGTAATACAATGTGGCACTGTGAAGCTACATCTTAACTTGTGCAATGTAGCATGCATGAAGCGATACTGAAATACTAAAAGTTTTCTGGATACTACATCAAAGTACAAAGTGCACCCAGGCTGTGAACACACCAGAGCACCCTCCCTCCTGTGTCATGCTAGCTGTGGTCAGGGGGGGGAAGGGGGGAAGGGGGAGGGAGGGAGTTGTGGTGAGGGCGCTCATGCCAGCTTGTGTTAATTGTACTCAGAGCTGGTGATCGATAAAAAGGATTTCAGCTTCCTGAGCTGTCCCCAGGGTGTGTGGGCAGAAGTGAATTGGGGAGGGTGGGTGGGGGGTGTAGAAGGGCTGAGCTGAGCTGGCAGTCCCATATCTCACACACTGGAGGGAAGACAAGGTCGGTCATGGAGCGGAAAACAGCATGGGGGCCAAGACTGGCACTAATAAACAACCCTCCTCCCTCTTCTGGCTTCACAGGCTGTGAGTTGTTCTGGGATGGAGACACACAGAGGAGAGGTCAGGAGACTATTACAGCACATTGACAGGATGCACAGCTGCACACACTGTTCTGACCTCTGCTTTATGGGGCTCTGTGGGTCTCTAAATCCATGACTGATTTGCAGGCTTCCATCAAGCAACAACTGTCCCTTAACCCTTTACACTGTGCATGATAGTTCTGGGGAATTCTTTTTTTTTTTAAATCCTGGCACGTCCTTAGAATTATACATAAGACAGACGGGTACGTGCTTGCCAGCTGGGTAGGCAGGTGAAACATGCAGTGTTAGAGAATGCAGGAAAAAAAAAGACCGTCCCATAGGTGAACGTGGGAGGACAGTCCACTGGGCAGATATTATATTTATTATATAGCTACACTGCTCACGTGAACTGGGGTTTTAGCAGCCTTTCCAGAATTTGAAATCCATGATTTGATTTGGAACAGAGTTCCAAATCAAAAATAGCTATAGTTTCCTTGGCAGCTCAACTCTAGGAAGGTCGCCAAACCACGGCATGCTGCGAGCGGCCACCTAAGGCCACAATAGCCAATCAAAGGAGATATAGACAACCTTGAATATTTTTCAAGCCTAGCATTATGATCTCAATCTTCCTACTCGGGTGTCCGTTCAACACAACTCACTGTTCAGTGAATGATCTGATAGGATTACAGGAGGATTTTCTGAAAATCGAGAGCTGTGTAGAATGAATTACAGGACTCACGGCCTGGTCAGGGGGTACAGGCAGTACTACCCTAAAGACAGCTCAAGGTAGGGGGACCGCTAGAGCACTTTTGCATGATGTGGCACAGTTGGGGAGAAACTGCTACCACCCCAAAGGAACAACATTAGAGTACTAAATAGAACGCGATAAATGACAGATCGGTAAGTACTCTGTCACATGCGAGATCTGATCAGTAAGATAAAGCTGCAAAATAGATCATGAGCTGCTTCTGTTAAATGAAATAGACCCCTTTAAAAAGAGACACTTGTGGCTGAGACTGTCTCAAACCTCCTTTCGAAATGCGGAATTAAAAGGAATACAATAAAACTATTTCAAAGGTGACAAAAAGTTACTTATCCCCAAATGTCTGCTATTTCCCTCTAATTCACGGAATCTAGTGTTTCAGAAGTGATGACCTATGGTTGTCCCATTGCTTTCAATGTATTTATTGCATAACGCGATATGTACAGCTCTCTAACAGCCTTCTACAGAAAGCAATACGACAGCTGCAAACATGTTCAATAGAGGTGTTTTATTCATAAGAAAAGATCGCTTTGTTGGCAATGATATACGGAGTGTACTTTTTATAATTGTATTCAATTGTTATAATTCACAGTCCAACAAGTGACAGTAAATGGAATGTCTGAAATCTCTGAGCATAACGTTATTAAGAAAGGAAGTCATTTGGCTGTGAAGCTTACAGTCTAACTGGCAAATTCTCTGATTCACTCTGTTTGTTTAAAAACATTTTCAATTCTATTTCCACAAACGTATCTCGTACAAGCCAACAAAAAGGATAAACCATTTCAAATAGCCTTAAAATCGTAATAAGTGAGAATTATGAATTCAGTGAATTTTAAATTTAAAGGAAAACTATAGTTTTCTATAGGAATACAACCATGTTTTGCTGACACTATACTGTTAAACTAGCAGTTTAGGTAACCGGCCCCCTTAGATCTCAGTAAAGATGTGATTTTACTGGGCTGGCATGATCTGGCTCCGCCTCGATGGCTAAGGAATCATCAATCTCGATGATCTCATTCAATCAATGCTTTCCCATAAAAAAGCATTGGGAGGCTACTGTGCATGCACAGCAAAACATTGCACTGTGCCAATCAGCATCTCCTCATAGAAATGCATTTAATCGGTGCATCTCTATGGGAACGTTTAGTGCCTCCACGGAGAGCTTGGAGATCCTAAACGTCAGTGCTGCACACTTTGTAGTACTGGACTAGGAAGCATCTCTAGTGGCCGTCTGAGTGACTGCCACTAGAAGTGTTAGTAGGCAGTAGTGATGTCCCGAACGGTTTGCCGAACGGTTCGCTGCGGACGGCGAACATATGCACTATTCGGTCCGCCCCCTATGTCATCATTGAGTAAACTTTGACCCTGTACCTCACAGTCAGCAGACACATTCCAGCCAATCAGCAGCAGACCCTGCCACCTCCTGGACAGCATCCATTTTACATTCATTGTGAAGCTGCATTCTTAGTGAGCTGTCCAGGAGGTGGGAGGGTCTGGGAGGGAGGGTCTGCTGCTGATTGGCTGGAATGTGTCTGCTGACTGTGAGGTACAGGGTCAAAGTTTACTCAATGATGACGAATAGGGGGCTGACCGAACAGCGCATATGTTCGCCGTCCTTGGCGAACCGTTCGGGACATCACTAGTAGGCAGCAATGTGAAAAAAAAACTGAAATTGCAGTCGGGACAGGCTACAGACACCAGAACAACTACATTAAGGCGTAGTGGTTCTAGTGACTATAGTGTCCCTTTAAGTCCAAAATAGCCAAAAAAAAACTAATTGACCTTCGATTTCAAAATTTACTTTGAATTCCAGACAATTGTCACTTTAGTGAATAACCTTGTATTAATTAACAACACATTTTAATTTTATTTCTTTTATTTTGGAGGGTGAGGGGGATTCTCACATTGGTTGTTTTCAAACAGGAATAATATTAAGAAGTTGCCAACTGCACCACAATTGCTATACCTTAGTAAATTGGGGATATGTAGTCATAACTTAACACACACCTGCAATCTCTCTCACAGTAAATGGGAGAGGCTTTGAGAGTTTATTTTCTCAACTAACCATTCCTCCCCCATTATCCTAGCAAGCCTAATTGTCATCTGGTTTCGAATTTTGCACAATAACCCATATAAGGTGACTAAATCCTCATAGCTTGCACTAGACATACGTGGTCCTAACACAGTTTTGGGGCTTTTTCATCTTACTAAGATAGGGCCGAGCACGGACAGTGTGTTTAATGAAGGTTAGTGAGGGTGGATGGGGGGGTGGGTTGTTGCTTTAACAGGAAGCCTTTGGAGCAGTGATAGGAATTCCATTCTCCTAATGTATTGCAAAATCAATATTGCTAAATCCAGTCCCTGTGCAGCTGTCTCACTCAATTACAGCCAGCGTGAGCCTGGACAGACAACGAGAGAAGAGGGGGTGGTGGAAAGACGGGGTGTCCCCACACCTCAAGCAAATCTGTTCTGTCAATCACACACTGCATTTTAGTTAACCCATTAACCAGCGTGAACAAGGCCTTTGTGTACCGGAGGGTTAACATATTGCAGTGCTGTTTACTTCTCTGATACTAGAAAGATCCTGGATTTTGCAAGAAGCAATGGAGTGGGGGTATACCAGGATTAGACGGTAACGCCACTCGCCATTTATCGTGGTCTGTGGTTTGTGCAAACGCTGTGCAGTTTTCTCATGTATCGCTGGAGAACATATGCAGCATCTTCTAGCCAGATTTGCAACATAAGCTTCACAGCGATATTTAAACCTGACAATAAAGACACATTAAGCCAGACGGTCTGTCTCCCTCTGGATTTCATAAATAGAGGAAGTGACCTTTAACACCTAAACGCAATATGGCAATGGCAGAGATTGGATGTCATCAGGCCATCTAAAACGCCTTCCATGCATGCAGCACATCTTTCGCCAATAAATATTTTATTGGACCCAAATGACAATGATGTCTGTGTACAAATAAAGCCACTTATCCTCACACAGAGAGTATGAAGTTTTAGTACCAAGAATGCTCATTGTATCGTAGATGGAAGGCAGGAACATGGAATAATTTGAGTAATTAGACAACTATGAAGTATTCATAGGATAACAAGATATTTTCTATTGATCAACAATTGGTAAGATGGTTCTACATGGAACCTACCTGTGTGGAAATAAGGGTTGACAGCATAAGGAAATCCAAAAGGAAGTGGCTGAGGTGGAGGCATTGTGCTTGAGGGCAAATATTTTCCTTCACCTTTGCCGATTCCAGGTCCCAAAAGGTGCGTAGGGGACTCTGAAGGCCCGCATGGTAGACTCTGGTTTGTGTGAGAATCACTTTGCTCTTTTACAGATTCCCCTCCTTTAAGGTTGTCTTTGCCCTCCTGAAGTTCATGAGAAGAGGAGGCACCACGCTCAGGTCTGAGACTATCATTCTTCTCCTCTGCCTCACTCTCTGAATCCTTCATCTCCTCATCATTGCCCTCTGATGTGCCCTCTCGCATGCGCTGATCCAACAGTTCCTTGGCTTCATGGTTTCCCTGTGACTCGGCCCGGTGGTTAGCAGCCTTTCGACTTGCTCTCCTTGCACTACTAGATTCCTTAGGAGGAGGCACACCAGGAACACCTTGGTGGTTTAGGGACAGTAGAGGGGTGTTGTTGTGTCGGAGAACAAGCATGGCATTTCTGCGGGACAGCTCTTCTCGTAAAGGGTGACCCTCAGGAAGTTCGTGCATATTCCGGAGGGCAGGGTGATCAGGGGGTAAACCAGGATGAAGGCTCAGTGCTTCACCAGCCAAAAGTCGCTGTCTGTGCAAATTCTCCAGTTCTTTTTGACGGATAATTTCTGCAGACATCTCAAGTCTTTATAGAAATAAAGGTTCGCCAGGTAGAGAGGCAGTTGGATTGGAGGTTAAAACGAAAGGGGGAATAAAAGGGGAAAGGCAAGAAAATAGAGTACGTGTTAAACAATGCACAAAATATATGAAACATTTTTAAATGGAACGAAGTGTTCTCTGACTGTAATAACGTAACAATTCTGAAAATATCCTATACAAACTAACAGTATCACAAAGACGTCACATGGGAGAAATCTATCTGACAAAGGCATATGAAAAAAGTTTTTTGTTAAAATCAGAAGAGTACGTTTATATTGTGACCGAGTGACAGAATAAAAGCAATCTAATAGTAGAGCTGGACAAATGATTTCTCACATGGTGGGCAAGGTTATGCTTATAGCTCTGCCTTTTCTTTAAAAATGTGTTTCTTGCAGGGTTATTTACTTCAAGTGCGAATGGTCAGGAATTTATAGTAAATTTTAAGCGAATTTCAAATTTTTGTACAAAATAGACATAACTTTTTTTTTCAAATTTGATTATTGTGGCCTTAATTTTTAAATTCACTTATAATCCCAACAATTCACACTTTAGTGAATAACTCTTGTGAATCTTATTTTGAATAATGTGTGTTTTGAATGAATAAATGTATTTCATCCTGAAGAATCCCACAGTTATTTCAGGGTATTTTTTAGAGATGCACGTATTACAGGTTGGGGATCAGTTGGATTTACAGCAAGGAATAGTGATGGTTACACAGCAAAGAACACTTCAACCCATAGCAGATCAGGGCGAGGGTGATTAAAAGGGACATTTACCTGGCCAAGTTTTGTTTTCGCAGCATTTCCTGCTGCCGTGCAAACATTTCTGCTTGTGCAGGTTGCAAGAACCCGTAACCTGGATGGAAAAGATAACATGGAACATTGAGGTCGGTATCTCAAAATGAAGGAGAAATTGGTTATTCCATTATGATATATATATATATATATATATTTATTATTATACACACACACACACACAATTGTTTCTTAACTAGACCATTTAGTAGAATTGTGTAAAATAAGCCGTATGTAGATATAAAATAGAAGTAAAAGGCATGATTTTTAATTTGTGTTGATACATTCGTGACGCATTTGAGAAAGAAATTAAATTAGTATAACTCATACTAACTTGTACGTATATGTTATTTTTGTTTAAAAGAGTTATCGTGTTGGAAGCATAAGTAAGCTGTGCACTAAAGGTTGATTGGTGTTAACTTATAGCAAAACTTTTTAAATTCTTGTAGACTATGTAAGTCTAACGGACATATTTATTAATTACAGGTTAAGAGGTACATCCACAGTAAAAACTTAGTTTAGTAATTTAGTTCCTGTACATACCTGGATTTTGACACAAAGCTGACGGCACCCCAAGAAACGGAGGTCGTAGGTGTGGTCCCAATGCAATGTGAGGTGCATTCTGCGGTGACAATAATGGAGGTGGATGAGACAGCTCCCTGGATAGAAAGGAAATATAGATTAGTTGCAGTTCCTAATATATGTTAAGTCCTCCCATTACAAATAATTGCATTTAACTCCATTCATGTAAGAGAATATCAACATTTAAACTGAAGAGTGAAATGTTTTGTCACAGTCGATTGTCTACATATCATTGTCCTCCAAGTTTCTTGCAGAGAGTGATAGAAGATCATGCAGGCCAGATCCCCATATTTGTGTGCGGCAAATAGCATTTTAACATTTTATTGCAAATGAAACCCCAAATTGAGTAATTTTCTAATTGATTTCATACTGAGATCATATGAATTCCATGTATTGCCAGGCAACAACACTTGCACAATGGGATTGAGAATTAAGAGTTCGTTATGGAATAAACCATTGGAACTGCCAATACGAAGATTATAGAAAATAATATGCAATGTTCCATTAAGTTTGACAGTGACATGCATATTAACTATAAAGGGATCTAATAATAGTATTAATTGTGTCTGCAGAGAAACACAGGGCTTTCTAGAAGAAAATGAAAAACTTGGGTGTATTAAGTTTAATCTATTTAAAAGTATTACTTTGGATTCACACAAGATTACAGCTGGCTCAGAACTATGCGACGAGAATTCCGAGGAAGACTCTTATCTCAATATTCCGTGTGATACAGAGATACAATCAAGTTCCACAATACATAGCATTCGGGTGTTTTAAAGATAGATGATGTGTCCGCATTGCTCACACATTAGCTATACATCAGTAGACAATCATTTCCCCACAGCTGGGCTGCTTAGGCCAACATCTGGGTACCACTCCCACAAGTCACTATGGAACAAGACGGGGAACCACACGGGCAAAGTGTGAAGGCAATAAAATATGCACGGCTCTGCAGTGCCAGAGATGGATGAGCCTCTTACCAACGCACCTTCATTAACATTAACCTCTCAAAAGTAGGGTGGAACCAAATGAGAAATGCCATCACTTTTGATTTATTGTCCTATGATGTTTTCAAGAATTGCAGATAAGAGGACCATGTAAATAAGGTAAATCGTACAACTGTCTATTATGGCGGATATTAATATAAAGGTGATCAGCCTCATGACCAGGCGGTTTCCCAAAACACATCTTTCCTGCTCAGTGTCCCTTGTCTCTTGGCATTACTAGAAGTGTCAGCTCCTGATCATTGATAATTAATCCCTACAATGCATTCAATCATTCCACATTCCTTCAATTTACATATTATTTATTTTTTAAAACACACCCAACATCTGTTTCCTGTATGGTCTGTAAGATGTAGAATTAATTGTAAAGAGAGAAGAGATCCGTAATCATTTAGATCAATCCATATTTCTTACAAGCGCCATGAGAAAGCAAGCAGGAAGCATCTAGGTGCCCCCTCTACCTAAATACAGGTGGGGATGACATCCTCCTTACTGGACAAAGCTTAGAAGCAGTGCCTACAAACGGACGTACTAATAACTACGCAATCAGAGAATATAAAATGAGAACCACACCGGGCTGATTTCGACAAATAAAGGTAGCGGAGGGATTAAAAATTCACCAAAAATACAAAGCTGAAAATGTATTATACCCAGACCTCTATAGTTGGTTCTGTAATGAACAAAAATAACACTTTCTCAATGCCGAATATTTTTTTTTGTCTTTTTAAGTTTTACACCAACGGTACAAACACTACAATCCCCTATTTCCTACTTTACTCCCCTCCTCCACTCCTCTTTCTCCCCTTGCACAGCACTAAACTAATTGCCCAGCTCGTGGTGTCTAGGAAGAGCGACCATCGATTCCTCGCTGCAGAGACGTCCTGCTAATCGTATCAGCGCTCCGCCAGCTCCTCGCACTCCTCTGGCAGCTCCAATTAATCTCAGGTAACGCAGAAAGTGACCTTCGGCTCGGAGCCGGGGCAGCAGCCAAGCGATGCTTATGTAATTACACCGTGAAGTGTGTAATCACCTGGCCTAATCCCCCAGGCCCGACAATTAGCCGAGGCCTCTGTCGCTGGGCTGCCAAGTGCTCTGCCACCCGGACAGCCTGCAGATGAATAACGGTCAATTAAAGCTGCATGGCGGGGGCGAGGAGGTGTCCGGTCGATGTAATTAGCTGTAATCATGGGGAGACGAGGCTGCCAGACGTGAGGCGGCTTTTATATAGGATGCAATGTGGGAAATCAGGCAGAGATTAACCATTTCCCAGCCTCTCCGTCACACAATTACCAATATTCAATAACAATCCGAATGCAATTTCTGTTCGCAAACAGCTACAGGACCTTGTCACTTGGGCAGGATGACAAACAGCTAAGCAAGTAGAATTCACACAATACACAGATCTCATCAGCACACAACGATAAACTGTACAAAATCATCTTCCAAAATATTCCACACAATATCACCTGCGTGATTTACAGGAGTCTCTTTCGGGTAGTTGGGATTTGGGAAAGTCTCACATATGTCTTTTTACAATGAACTAATCAATCACACTCATTATTCAGTTACTGTAACACATGCTGGATATACTTATTCATTCTGCTAATGGCAGTGACATAACCTTGACTACTGTAATACAGTGAGACATGCTTTATGCTGACAGTCACACATACATATGCAAGGACAGATTATGGGAATTGGGGACCTGTAATGAGCAATTCTGGGGCAAGCTTCTACAATGGAGCAATCTGTCGGAATGTTCCTCTGGATTCCTCAGAGACTCCTCAGCTTAAAGAACTAGATTTCAGTTAGTTTTTAACCTTAAACTTAGCTCCACAACAGCCACAGCCACCAACTTCGTCCAAGGGGAAAAATGCTGCGTGCAGGATAGCCTATTTAAGCCACTTATGCATTGCCGCTGCTCTATACAGAGGGAATGGCCATTCCCGTCGAGTACAACGCAGGATATAGAACTACAAGAGTCTTCGTCAGATAAATATAAACAAGACTCTTGTAGTTGAAATGCCATATTTTGGGTCTGAAAACCATTTGATAAATTTGTCACTTCAACCGGAACTTGTTGGCATTGCCTGATCTATATCTAAGATTATACAGTAGCCGTGGCATTCTCAGCACTCTCAGTCCGGTTACACAATGATGAGTGATGTACAAACATAAAACTCAGTACATCTTAATGCAAGCATCTGAAGTACAGCCACACAGATATTGCCTCTAGCCAAAGCCGGCATCGCATTAAGCATGCCTAATGCACAGTCACACCACTGGAGGTGCGCCTAGCAAGCGCACACTGGGATACACAAACAATGTGCGTCATCGATATATTTACGCTAAGATATATTTATAGATATACATATTTATATTAAATGTACCTTTCTTTCAGATTCACCTCCAAATATTGCATTTATTGTACATATACTGCCTTATGCTTTACAGGCAAACAGAAATCACAACACATAGCAGGATGGTTTTGCAATGTCGGATATTTACTACTCATTATCTGTATTCACTAACCCACCCTGGGAGTGCATTAAATGTGGGAATATAGATCTCATTCCTGACGTGTCTAAAATGCCCCTTTCGTAATTCCTAAATCCTGGGTGTACAACTGAAGCCCACCAGCTGTTGTCAATCTTTGCCTTTTGCTGTCTGAGAGTTGCAGGAGTTTAGTTCAATGACAAAGAAAGGACAGCCTGAGTCTTCACTAATCTGAGAGACGATCGCACTGTGTAGAAATTAGAGATGTATCCTGTAAAGCTGCATTAAATCCTTAATAGTTTAATGGCACAAATCTTTTGGTTTTTCAGTACTCACAGGGTTACCTCTAGAGGTCGGATGGCTGAAGAGGAATGTTAGGTGAAACCCTCAAACTAAACCACGCCAGGGCTCTTGCGATTGAGTGCACTACATTTACAGGGATATTTACTGAAGTGCTAATTCAAGGAGAATTCAGAGAGAATATGACATTTAAGGCCAGAGTAGCCGAACTGAAAGCATAGCGGACTTAGAGAATTTTTCCAGTTTGACTATTTTGACCTTAAATTTGAAATTCACTTTGCTTTCTCACTAGTGAATTATCCTGTTAGAGTTACGGTAAGGTTAAGTCTGGGGAGTCGGTGAGACTCAGTACATTTAGGGTTAAACGAAGAGTATTAATAATTAAATCATTTAAAGAGATTTAGGGGTGAGGCTAGAATTGGTCACCAACGTTGAATGTTCTAATACCCGGTACTGTAGTGCATTTCCTGACCCTCGCAGGACCTTTGCAAGCCCCCGTGTACAGCCGCTGTGTGCGCTGGTTTCCTGACATATCATGTAACTGATCGCTACAAGTAACACACAGAGCACTCTCTCACTCCGAAGCCTGAATTTTATTAGTAAAAGTGAAAAGGATGAACAAAAATGGCAACTGAACTCACTGGTAAGCCTGAATGACTTTTGCAGTAAATCTCTCCCACATCTAACTAAATAAGGGGTATTGTGTGTTAGTACTACGGAAAGAACAGCCCTCTGGCTCCGTGTGCTCTGATGCACAGGTCCCTAGTGGACACTCAAACACCTCCGTCTTGCAGGCTCGCAGCCAAAATACATTACAAGATTTTACAAGGCTTGGATAACCCTGTCCTGCCGGGCCCCTGTGCACCGTTGCCATGGAGACCATTCCCACTGGAACTCTGGAGAGAGGAAGAGTGAATGTGCAATACTCAGCATGCTCCAATTATGAGACATGTTTCCATACGCCTCTCTCCAATTTCCATAACCAATATACGGAGGGGGTCCTCCTGCCACTCTGCCATTCACAACTAGCCAATACAATTACTGAAAAACCTCATAACCGGGCTATGGAGGCCTAGGTTAAAGAGATAATATTACTTCCGTGAGCCTAAAAAGATACCTGATACAAGGAGAAAAAGGACCAAAAAGGCATCTGATATAAGGGACAAATCCACAACGCCCACAATTCTTAGGCAGCCTCATGGCTATCTAACATGATATGACTCACAGTTCACAGATACTGGGGTGGAATAACTCCAGAGAAGAATAACTTGGATGCACTTGGAAAATAAATAGTTACAACTGACTTTAGATTGGGGCTCCGAATCTTAAATAACAGAAATCTCATTGGACTAGAGTTTCTTGTGCGTTTCTCCTGAAACGTGTACATCTTTTCCTGTTTACCCAGTTGTTTTCGGCTAGAGAGAGAATTTCTACAAATCCTACACAGTGAGCACTGAATCCGAGAGTGGAGACTAGGTCTTAGGACCCTGTAGGGTATCTGCCCCATCCCTACGGAGCAGGAGAGTGCGATCTGTAATGCTGACATGCTCTTTCTGTGGAGTGACCTGTTTGCTACTCTTGTTTTAAGCTATTTAAAGGAGCAATGAAGGCACCATGACCACTTCATGACAATACAGTGCAGTGACTGTAGGTTTAACCCTACAATGTAAAACACGGCACTTTTACAGAAACTACAATCTTTACATTGCAGGTTTAATACAGCAACAGAGGCTGTCATATTAACAGCCACTTGAGACACCTCCTCCTCCAAGTGAAACTCGGTCCTGTAATCAAATATAGCAGCATTTCATCGGAGGAGCGCAGCGTCTAGCTAGGTATGCATATCCCCAATCCAATGCTCCTCTATGACATTTGTTGAGATAGCGGAACACCGGAGACTTTCCCAAGCAACACAAGCATCCTGTGTGACGCCAACACAGAACACAGCAACTAACTTCACTCCATTACTATACTCCCAAGCCAGCACTAGCAGCGTCGTCAAGGGAGCTTCCAGTGCATGCGCTGTGGTTGCTATGCTTGGGAGGTTTTAGCTCTCCCTTATAAATCAAGAGTCAAGAAGATTTGACTGAGAATTTAGAGAAAGACCAAATTTTGTAAATAGATTTTTCTCTTAATCTACACATTTGATAAAAAAAATCTACTAGCGCAATGTATAGACAAAATCTTATACGCTTTAAAATGAGCACAGGTTGTAATACTCCTCTGATCCAAAAAGCCAAATATTGCAAAGTAGCATCTAATGATATACACTATGCTGGGCTCCCAATTTCCACTGGCAAGTGAGTTCAAGTGATCCTCCAGGCTTGCATTAGCGAGTGACTTTTAAGGCCCAGCTACTAACGTAGGACTTTTTTTTTTTTAACCCTGCAAAACAACATACAGAATATATTTCATACTTCCTCTACAAGGAGCAAGTCCTAAATATATCACTGCCCTGCAAACTGTTCTAACACAATCTTTAAAGTCCACAGTTATTACTAAAAAGATTTCTCTCTCTTCTGTTTCAGTAACAAAGATTTTGTAAACAAAGGGTTAATAAAGCTATTTACACTGGACTATGTAATAGGGCTTTATCTGCACACTGGAAACCTGTGGAAAGCCATGGACTAGATAAGGGATTTGGATTGCGACACTGTGGTGGTTGAGACAATCTCTCCCCAGCCTCTGGATTCTATGTCTGCGTCTCCGCGTTTCTCTTCTGAGAGCGCAGCTCTCCCAGACATGCAGGGCATTAAGGGATTTGAGATGCATGCTGCTAAATTTGATATGTCCTTTAACAGGAGACAAATGGTTCACATGGCTTTAAGAGTATCAACGTTTCTTTAACAATAAGCACTAATGGCCTTCAAATAATCAATAGTTAAAGTTATTACAGGGCTACCCATTACTTGACCACTATTTATTTAACCATGGCTTGTCCACAAGCAAGCTACAGGTATAAGACGTACACAGGAACAAAGACACGATAATTGTACACACGGCGTTGTGTTTCTTATGCAGAATAAGAATAGACTGTCAATGTGGTTAATCAGTTGATAATAGGGAACAGGAAAGGGACATTGTTTTTAAATGAGTGATTCAAAATTGTAGTTTGACGATTTCTTCTGATCTAAAGCGAGAGACCAGAGGAAAAAAAGATATTCAAAGGTTCCAAACTGTAGTTTAGCTCTTTCTGTGGGGTGACCTGTTTGCTACTCGTTTTAAGTTATTTAAAGGAACGCTAAGGGCACCATGACCACTTCATAACAATGAAGCGGTCTGGGTGCAGTGATTCTGCCATTTTAACCCTGCAATGTAAAACACGGCACTTTTGTAGAAACTGCAATCTTCACATTGCAGGTTTAAATACAGCAATATAGGCTGTCATATTAACAGCCACTAAAGACACCTCCTCCTCCAAGTGAAACTCGGTGCCGCAATCAAATATAGCAGCATTTCATCTGAGGAGCGCAGCGTCTAGCTGGGTATGCATATCTCCAATCCAATGCTTCTCTATGAGATTCGTCGAGATAGCGGAACATGTCAGCAGGTATACTGATGTCTTTGGAGGCAGAGTGGGCGCCTGCAGTGAAGGAGTCTCGGCAGGTAAATTAAACTTTCATTTTCTCTACCAAACTGGTGTGGACAATGCTCCTAGTGATAGCAGGAAACCCAAAGTCCAGAAAAAATAATGGTTATTTTCTAGACTATAGGTTTCCTTTAAATATGAACTTTTGTTATTGGGTTTTAACCTTGCAAATAAAATCAGACTCATGCTTTTGTTTTATCAACTTACTGAGCAAGTAAGTGGCCAGAACTCCATGAAAATAGAAAGTTAACCATGTGAGTGCTAGGAATGTGCCCACTGCATTGTCTTGCTATGTGATGGGCACATTCCTGACACTCAATGGGACTTAACAGAGACATGGAGGCTGATTACAATAGTACCAACATCTCACAGCATCTAGAACTGTCATAGATCTTAATTTACTACAATGTAATATAGTCTACTGCCTAGGACAAGGGTGCCCATACATTTCAAAACTACAGCTTCCATGATGCTTTGTCATTGGAAAGGCATTCTAAAGGTATGCAGCATCATGGGAGTTGTAGTTTTGCAACATTTGGGAATCTACCTTTTGGGCAGGCCTTGCTTAGGGACTGCAGCAATCTGAGAATTACCACGACCACTGCCAGCAATAAAGGGCTCTGCTTAGAAATGTCAAACTGACTAGTCCTCAAAATAATATTTAAGCCAGCTCTGTCAGGGTGGTGTGCGAGTAAAATAATTTTAACCCTTCAACTAAAATTAAAATCAGTCATGTAGTTAATCAACTTGAATGAATTAAAGTGGATAATGAATATACTGGCTGCGCATCCACATTTAGATTTAATTAGTCTTAATCAACGTGGGAACACAAGTATTAAAAACGGCAAGCTCTTCTGGGTCTGGGTCTCAAAAATCATTTTATTTTATGCACATGCCCCTCTTAATATACTTCTATTCGCTCCATAAAATGCTATGTGTAAGGGTAGCACAAATGTTAATTTAAATCACACATTTTCTGCGACGTCACGGAAATCAACGGCTCTAAAATAAAAATAATCCCTTTCTTTTTTGTACACACACATATATATATATATATATATATATATATATATAAAAATGAGGGTGGGGTGGAGAAACAGAGACACTGTGATCGATCTCTAGAGCTGGCAATTACTCCTGAGTTTATCATGACAGTAATATCCTGTTCCAGTGCTTACAGCCGTTGGTGGGATGGAGGCCCTGTGCCAGGTGATAACAGATCCCGGCATTCATTTGACTAAGGGATGGATTTCAGAGCTGTGAAGATGTTCAGTAATCCTCCCTCCCCTGGAGTTCCCCCACAGGAAGGCAGGATGGAATCTTAACCCCATGCCAAGCCTTGTCCGCTCTGCTCTCTTCTCCCTCAGAGGCTGCCTCGCTCCGGTTGCCATAAATCTACCTTCGCTCACGCACTCTGCCTGAGGGAGGGAATTGGGGATGGAACAAAAGGGGAGTAAGAGTTTGCAGCTCCATTTATGTGCTCTGGGCTAGCCAATTTCATCCTTTACAGTTAACCCTTACAGAGCTTACAGGGATCAACAGCCACAGACGTGCTTTAACGGCACTTTAAGCTAGAAGTGGGACAGAGAATTCAGTGTTCCAATGAATGGTAACATTATCTACATCTACGCAATGTTACTAGTGCTGGGCAACATATAGACATATGGTTTAACAATCTGTTCCTCTCAATACACAATGTTATAAAATACATAGAAATAAAACTACACTTCAGATTGCTAAAAAGTCATAATTATCTGCCAATCAAGACAGCAGCCACATTAATATAGATCTACAATATTTAGGATCACCAATGGGAATGGTTAATAGAGTGTGCATGTCAGGCCAAAACAATCAAACTGGAAACATAGCTGACAAAAAGAATATTTTCCAATTTGGCTATTTTGGCCTAAAGTTTTAAAATCTCTTTCACGCTTTATAGATTGTAAGCTCTTTTGAGCAGGCCCCTCTTCACCTACCATTTCAGTATATCAAATCATATTTTGTTACAGTTTAGTGCCTGGCTTGTTTACCTATTGTACAGAGCTACGGAATTGTTGACACTATACATTATTGTAATTAAATTAATTCAGATTTCTGAAACGGTCAAAACGTGTTCTATGGAGTGCTGCTTCTCTGTTTGGCAGTCTCATGGGAAGTTCTGGGTTTGGCAGATGTCAGGAGAAGATTGCCTGACTGCATTGTGCTAACTGTAAAGTTTGGTGGAGAAGGGATAATGATATGGGGCTGTTTTTCAAGGTTTGTGCTTGGCCCCTAATCTTATTGCCTCAACATACCAAGATATTTTGGACGATGCTATGCTTCCGACTCCGACTTCGTGGGAACAGTTTGGAGAAAACCAATTTCTATTCCAGCATGTGCCCCAATGCATACAGCAAGGTCCAGACATGGTTGGATGACATGACTGGTGTGGAAGAACTTGACTGGCCCTCACAGAGCCCTGACCTCAACCCTAACGTACACCTTTGGGATAAAACTGGAATGGATATTGTGAGCCAGGCTTTCTCGTCCAACATCAGTGCCTGACCTCACAAATGCTCTACAAGATGAATGGGCAAAAATTCCCACAGGAAGACTCTAAAATCTTGTGAAAAGCCTTCCCAGAAGAGTGGAAGCTGTATAACTGCTAAGGGGAGAACAACTTCATATTACTGTCTATGGTTTTAGAATGCAATGTCATAGGTCCCTGATGGTGTAATGGCCAGCTGTCCCAATTCTTTTGTCCATATAGTGTATTTATATTTTACCAATATTCTGCTTTTCTGGTGCCCCAAGACAAGTAGTATACCTTACTACCACGTGAAGTTAAATCTCTGACAAGTGCTCATGCATGCAGTGCCACATCACACACATCTGGGTGTATCACACAGACCTCAGTCTTGTGTCAGACACATACATGCTCGGCAGTCAATATTAACAGCAAGCTGCATGATTTGAAACCCTACTACCAGTGATATGTCTAATATGCCTCTAACAGGCATGAGAGTGAACAGCACAAAAATACATTATATCATTAATATTTTTACTTCATAGAAAAACAAGGAATTCAGTTATATTATGGTCTCCATAACAGTGCACAAATACAATAACAAAACTTCCACAAATGGACAAAGTTTGTTAACTCTTCTTTATTAAATAAAGCACAAAGAAGATTGTCTTTAAGGGGACTGTGAGGTCCTCTGGATGAAGACATTTGTCAAAGAAGAAGAACTTGATACTGATAATGACGATCATCAGAGTTTATTGGCTCATCGTGCTCTTTAAAAACAAAAACAAAAAAAGTGAAGAAGAAAACCTCTGGCAATCGACCCCTCCAGGAGCCACATAATCCCACTCTGTCAGGTCAACACCAGACACAAGAAAAACAACCACAATTTGTGTTTGCCTAACACTGATTCTATAGAAAGCCTCAGGTTTATCCCACCCTCTTACTGGAATCAACCGTTATTTACTATGTCTCTGCCAGAATAAACGCCAGAGGATCCGGCCCTGCCCAGACAAAGAACTTTTATCAGTTGATAAACAACGGCCACATTCCTCCTCTCCCTTCTGAAACCTGGCAGACAAACGAGGACATCTCCTCTCCAGATGGAAAGTACACTCTGAAGCTAGACTCAGCAGAGACACTTGTTCACTTTCCGCCATGCTCTTTCCCCCCACCGCTGCATTGCTTTGGTTCTTCATCTATTTTTCTGGAAGACATCCAGGCCACACAGAGGTTGGGAGGTTTTCCTGGAGTTATGCTGGACAGGAAGCTTGCAATCCTTGAAGACCTGGCGTGTCTGCGTCTGCAGCTTTCACCAAGATGGGGAGGGTTAGCCAAAGTGCAAGCTCCTTCACTCACTCGTGTTCCCACAACACTGTCATGCTTAATACATTCCTACTGGAGAGGTTGAATCCCAAGCATTATTTAGCCAGGTCACAATTACAAAACCTCATAACCTCAGGCTAGACACCCAGAAAGGGGACAGCAGATCCCACCACTAACCAGAGTCGCTTACGAAAACTGGTGCTAAATTATCGCTTCTCTGCAAAACACCAGGTTATTCAATAAAAAAATAGTAATAAATGTATACTTTTTCAGACCTTGATATAATTTAACTTTGCACAAACATCCAGCAAGTATGTCATATCTCACACTAAGTTTACACTAGGAGATGTAACATGATTCATGGACCATTGGTGCAGTCGTCTGCTATGTAGACAGCACGCCAATGGCATAGCAGTAAAGGCCAGGAAGTGTGTAAGACACAAAAATCCTCTTCAACTATACATTTTCTAGAAATCAGAATAGATTAAATATTACGCCCTTTAAAGTGACACCATGTTAGGCATGGCAGGTATACTTTAATAGGAAAAGTCCTATCAATTTTCCAAAGCCCTCCTCGTTGTCTAATCAATGCACGCAGAGCAAGCTGAAACCACTCCCCGCACATTAAATGCTCATATACGGGAAACAGCAGAGCTCAATAGAGGATGACTCCAGCATTTACTGAAACGGCTACAGTTACCAGATACATCAGCACACGGATACACTGTACAAAACCGTAAACGTCCCTAATTGTACATTTAATAGCACATCAGCAAATCAATCATGTGAGCACAAAATGAAAAGCAGTCACTATAAGCAATTTAAACTGATATACACTTAATGATGCTAAAAGCTATGTGGGTAATAGGTTCACTTTAAATACGTGGATGAAATTAATAAAGAGAGTTAAGTGAAAGTGTCAAAAAGAACCCCTGAAGACGGCACAGCTCCAAGCATTTGTGTGATTTTATCACTGTGTCTTTCGGATGAGTTTGGATTTTATGGGTAATGCAGCATCCAGAAGAGTATAGAAGGACAGCTTAATCTTATCACCTCCTGAACTTGTACGCTATGAAAAAAGCTCATAAAAAAAGACAAACTGTCTGACATGACGCTGGGACAGGCAGGTATCCTGCATCATCAAACCTGGTCTCTGGAACCTCCTACCTACTTCGGAGCCTATGAAGAAGTGATGGCAAATTATAGGCCTTGTCTAGAGCATGGATAAGAAACGTTCAGCAATCTAGATTTTGTGGACAATATCTAAAGTGCCGAAGGTTGTCCACCCCTTATCTAGAGCCATGGGAAGTAGATTAGTAAGATTAGCAGACCTTTGATGCCTTGTCAGTCCTATAAGTGATAAAGTAACACAGCATTTGTAGTTGGCAACAGCTGAGGAACCACCCACTGGCCCCGCCAATCTGGAGTGTCAAAATGTATCCATTACGTCTCTACAGCACAAACATGGACTTTGTTTCTTGTGTTACCTGTCCGTGAAGTGGGAGGTATCTCGATGTTGCGGTAGGCCTTGCTTCCTTCGCTGACTTGACGAGTTACTGGATGATGGAATATGAGCTTCCATGGCCCCTGGATTTCTCACCACGGCAGCTGCCACTTCTTGTCGAGCCCGGAGCAGATCTGCAGGGAGAGAAGAAAAAAAAGAAAAAAAGCTATGAAAAAAAAAACAGCAGGGAGGAAAAAAAATGATATTCCAGTGTTCTGCAAATTTCCAGCACACCAGACTTTAACTGCCTCATACATCACTGTAGGTCCATCCAACATTCTAACTCTCTCTAGAACCCTACATCAGTTTTACCTTGCTGCTCACTCTCTCCATTATACTCTTTACCATTCGCTCTCTCCATCGCTTTTGCTTAGTTTCTTTTTTTTATCTTTTTTATAGTTGTATTTTTCATCCCTCTGCTCTGTTTCCTCTTTCCCTTGAAGAGTTCCACGCAATCAAAACCACATGCTTCGCTGCCATAATACTGGAGCACTGTGTCTTCTGTGTAAACGTAAGCAGCATATTGAGTCACCCCCACGTGGGGTGAGTGAGAGGGAGGAGAGGACATCTTAGTTTCACACTCCTTAATATAGGTCATTATACGGATCAAAAGATGAAAGAACGTCTTAGTAAACCATACTGTGTGTACACGATACCCCACACCTTTACTCCTCCTTTAAAAGAAGCCCCAGTTAGGACAGGACTGCTCAGTTTGGCAGTTGGGTTACAATAGAAATTACTCTATAAAATAATTGGCTGGGTCTTGGCATTACTGGGTTATCATCATCATCACCATGATCTCTATATCTCATACATTCTGTAAAGTATAAAACAGCAAACACGTGATAAATACATTTATAGAGAAGAGGTGAGAGGACTATTAACTGAAGTGTGAATTCAAGGAGAATTCAAAGAGAATGGCCAAACTGAAAGGATAGCTGGTTTGGAGGATGTTTCTTTTATTGAGCTTCTGATATGCCATATACATATACACTAAGGTTCATTTTATCAAACTTCATAAAACACAATCAGGTAACTGCCGGGCTCCTGACCCCCAACCGTGACTGTGTTTTTAGCTGGGGTATAATCCCACTGCCTGGAGGGAGAGCTCTGAGCGTGCTCTGTGTGTGGGTGCCACAGATCAGCCGCCTGTGAGAAACACTGTATTGATGTGATATGGCAGCTCAGCCTGGGTGATGTCCTGGCTGCTGTTTACGGCAGAGACATGGGGGGGGTTAAATATGCTGACAGTTCTGGCAGCTTCATGAACACAAGCTCCAGAGCTGGGGAAAAGGAAGGGGGAGGCAGGGTGAAAACTCTGTAAGCTAAATTAGTGTGACCAACACCAAAAGAGAAGAATCTGGTCTACATTTGTACCACATCCTTTGTGAAACCATGGTGCAGTATCTGATAATATAGCATGGTTTTCGCTATCATTAAACCATCTCCTACACCCCTTAAAGGAACATTAAATATCGCACTGCATTTATATTGCTTATTTAACCCTTTGCTTCACAAGCTCAAAATATGCAAGTGTTATTTGCATCTGTGCTGCAACTATTGTCAGGAATCAAAAAATCCTTTCCTTTCTAACTGCCAATCCCACACTGTCGCTTCTATTAAACTCGGTGTTAAAACCAGACAGCACACAGTTTCCTCTGTGTTACAGTGGTAATACCTAACAATAGGTTGAAAGTGCTTGTATTGTATTGAAAGTGCTTGTAAGAGTGACTAACACTGGAGAGATAAAGTGGGGACTTTGATCCACACTGTGCAGTAAACGTGTACCAGCAGAACATAAATATGGGCTCCACGGCATGGAGGAAAAAAGCATCCACCAATATAACAGATCTAACTACATGCAGGAGGACACATTCGCCTTGCCCATCGCTGTCTAAACAGCATATGTAGTAAACAGAGACAATATGAACTGCAAGAGGTCATTTAAATAAATTATCATTATTTTTCAGACTGAAGGCAGATGAAATAGCATTATTTGTTATACGTCATTCATGTGCACTTCCCTAATCAAATGGCCAACAAGGGAAATTTTGTTTTTAAAGGAACACTACAAGTACCAACACACCAAAACAACATTGTCTATGCATTCTATAGCTTTTATCCTAAATAATTAGCGCTATTGTTGCACATGGTCAATTTAGATTAGTTCTTGAATTAAATAAAAAAAAATACAAGATAAAAAAGTTTAGCTGTTTTCTGTATCAGTCACACCCCCTCTGTTACACCCTCTCCATTCTAGAATACTTTCGCCCCCTCTGTTACACCCTCTCCATTCTAGAATACTTTGCCCCCTCTGTTACACCCTCTCCATTCTAGAATACTTCCTTGTTGCCAGTTCCTGTACCTGTGTTTTGGAATTCCCTGCACTGCCCAATATAATATTTAAAGTATAACACTACACCACTGAGAGCTCTATTCTATGGAGCTCTGTGATACAGTCACACACTACACCACTGAGAGCTCTATTCTATGGAGCTCTGTAATATAGTTACACACTACACCACTGAGAGCTCTATTTT
Organism: Pelobates cultripes; assembly: GCA_933207985.1. Lineage (NCBI taxonomy): Eukaryota > Metazoa > Chordata > Amphibia > Anura > Pelobatidae > Pelobates > Pelobates cultripes. Next base: position 99,963,274 of record OW240921.1, on the reverse strand, counting down.
ATGGAGCTCTGTGATACAGTCACACACTACACCACTGAGAGCTCTATTCTATGGAGCTCTGTGATACAGTCACACACTACACCACTGAGAGCTCTATTCTATGGAGCTCTGTGATACAGTCACACACTACACCACCGAGAGCTCTATTCTATGGAGCTCTGTGATACAGTCACACACTACACCACCGAGAGCTCTATTCTATGGAGCTCTGTGATACACTCACACACTACACCACCGAGAGCTCTATTCTATGGAGCTCTGTGATACACTCACACTCTACACCACCGAGAGCTCTATTCTATGGAGCTCTGTGATACAGTCACACATTACACCACCGAGAGCGCTATTCTATGGAGCTCTGTGATACAGTCACACACTACACCACCGAGAGCTCTATTCTATGGAGCTCTGTGATACAGTCACACACTACACCACTGAGAGCTCTATTCTATGGAGCTCTTTGATACAGTCACACACCACACTACATGGAGTTCTATTCTATGGAGCTCTGTGATACAGTCACACACTGCACTGCTGAGAGTTCTATTGCAATGGAGCTACACTATCATACACTCATACCCAGCGCAAATACTGAGCTCCTAGAAAACAGGGAACATTAAGCAGCTATGAAGGATAAAGGGATGTGAGTCACGCAGAGAGCCTGTCATTTTTGTAGAAGGACATATGAGAATTATGGAACATTCAGACTAAAGAGATGGATGTTACTTATATTCAAAACCTGTTGGTGTAGTAATTAGAGTGTCATTTCAGTTCACAGACCTCTTATCCCTCCTCTGTCCCTGACAGCCTCTATCTCGTACTGTCTGCGCTGCTCACTACCCCCGAACGTGCAGCGCACAAGCTGTCCGCTCTGACAGCTGGGAAATCCTGTAGATGTGACATTGTAAGCCCAGGAGGCTGTGGGGTAAAGCTTGTATCAGAAAGCAGGATTAATAACAGGCAGGAGAAAGCGTAGAGAGGAATGGATCTGTATTTCTATCACGACTAAAGAAAAGTAAATGAAAGATACAGCGGTAAAATAACCCTGTTGACCTGCAGAAATATCTGCACTGGGAAAGAATCGCAACTACTGCTTTAACCCATTGGTCACAGAATGCGCCCTTTAGCATAATTCTGTGCAAGGAGAATTAGACCCAAACAGTGGCTGTTTGTCTGTGTATATGTAGTGCTGATTTAAAGGGACAATGTAAAAACCATAACTGATTCATTTCACTGAAGTAGTCATAGTGGCTGGAGCCCCCCTGGGGTTGTTCTTTCATTCAGCATTAAACTTCTTAAAGATTTTAATGCTAGACAAAAGTCCCCAGCATCCCATCCCTACTGCGCTGCTTGGGTTAATGAGGAAGCTGTTATTGGCTGCTTTTATCCTATCTCGGCACCTATTGTTGGTATGGCTACAGGAAGTTTTTAATTCTGCCTTCGCTATACCTCGAGTGGGGGAATGGCTATGGGATGGCAGGTAATAAACTGCTCGAAAATGGTTTATAATACCTCTGAATAGAGGGACAGCAACAGGGGACTGTAGGCACTGTAATAATTCAATGAGATGAAACGGTTCTAGTACTTACAGTGTCTTTTTAATTTCCCAGTTAGCGGTTTTATAGCTTTATAGCATATCTGTACATGAGAAACTATTAAAAAGAACAAATTTGTTGCTAAAATTGGATCAGTAGGTGATTTCACCCATATCAGAATGCTGCCCTAGAGTGGGTCTTTATAAATAACCCTCACAGAGTTGCAATCTTTCCTAGTGGGCAGATTTCCAAATGCATAACCTTAAAGTTTCATGTTAAACCATCCAGTCACACTGCATTTTATTATAGCAGCAGCTCACATTTTAAAGCTTTTGGCTGCCAGATTAGAAGATTTCTTGTGGTCAAACCAGCTACCCAGGCTTGATGAAGCATTTTTATCGCTACTGGCTAAATGGTACACATTTACTGAAGGAGGTGTTGTGGCAAACGAAGGGCCCTCGCAAAACAAAAAATATATATAGAATTCTATATATCAGATGTCAGTGTTGCTTCCTACACAAACTCCTTGACTATTTCAGTGCTTAGCACTGTATAAAAGAAAATGTGGACAGAAATCTTATTCCAGTTACTTTATCACGACCACTACACACTAACCAGGGCCGGGCTGGCCCACCGGGATACCGGGAAATTTCCCGGTGGGCCGTCAGCACCTGGGGCCGGGCAGGCAGCTGGCTCTTCTGGCGGCCGCAGAGGGAGCTGGCTGTTCTGTCTCTGCTCCACCGCCCCAGCCCGCAGCTTAATGAGACCGGAGCCGGAATAGCCCCGGTCTCATTAAGCTGCGCGCTGGGGCGGGGGAGCAGAGACAGAACAGCCAGCTACCCCTGCGGTCGCCAAAAGAGCTCCCTCTGCAGCCGCCAGAAGAGCCAGCTCCCCCATGCGGCCGCCATCAGACTGAGCTCCCCATGCAGCTGCCATCAGAGCTCCCCCTGCGGCCACCAGCACACAGGTAGCAATTATCTGTGTCAGTGTGAGTGTATGTGTGTGTGCGTGTGTCTGTGTCATGGTGTGTGTGTCTGTCTGTGTCATTGTGTGTGTGTCTTGTCTGTCATGGTGTGTGTCTGTCTGTGTCATTGTGTGTCTGTCTGTCATTGTGTGTGTGTGTGTGTCTTTGTCTGTGTGTCTGTCATGGTGTGTCTGTGTTTCTGTCTGTGTCATGGTGTGTGTGTGTCTCTGTCTGTTATGGTGTGTGTGTGCCTGTCTGTGTCATGCAATGTGTGTCTGTGTCATTGTGTGTGTGTGTCTGTCATGTAATGTGTGTCTGTCTATGTCACGGTCTGTCTGTGTCATGGTGTGTGTCTGTATGTCATGGTGTGTGTGTGTGTGTGTGTCTGCCTGTATGTCATGGTCTGTGTGTGTCTGTGTCTGTCTGTCATGTAATGTGTGTCTGTGTCACGGTCTGTCTGTGTCATGGTGTGTGTGTGTGTGTGTGTCTGTGTCATGGTGTGTGTGTCTGTCTGTCATGGTGTGTCTGTGTCACGGTGTGTGTCTGTGTCATGGTGTGTGTCTGTCATGGTATGTGTGTGTATATGTGTTTTTACTCACCTTTTTTTTTCTCCCCACGTCGTGCTGGTCTCCCCTCGACTGGCCCTGCTTCTATGGCTGAGATTATCAAGCTTGTGATCTCAGCCAATTCGCACTGACACAGGAAGCACCTCTAGTGACCGTCTGAGGAAGCACTAGGAAGCAATGTAAACACTGCCTTTTCTCTAAAAAGTCAGTGTTTACATTGAAAAGACTGCAGGGACAGGCTATAGACACCAGAACTACTACATTAAGCTGTGTGTGTGTGCGGGCTAGCTTGTGTGTGTGTGTGTGTGTGCGTGTGCCTGCTACTGAGTGAGCTTGTGTTTTTATGTCAATGACCTTATGTATATCAGTGTGATTGTTTCTCTATGAGGCTGTGTATCAATCACCTTGTGTCAGTGAGATTGTCTGTGTCTGCATGTGAGTATGCTTACTGTATAATTAAAAATTTTACTCTGAAAGGACCAATATTTTATATTGGAAAAAGCAAACTATATACATATATATATATATATATCAATCATCTAGGGTGGCAAGACATAGCCTTACATATTGCATACGAAAATATATGGGGCGATGACTTATGGGGCTGGCATAGATTTTTTTTTTTCCAGGGCTGCTTTGGAATCCCCAGTCCGGCCCTGACACTAACCCAGGGTTGGAGGCCACACAAAAAGCAGCACAGACCTACTGATCCCCGCTACGCTTGGAACTTCATGAGGACATAACTCGGATGGGTGACAGACACAAGAGGGTGAATAAAAGAGGGGGTTACAGACACAAGTAAACAGATGTTGAACACTATTGCTCACTATAGAATTCTTCAGTCAGAATTAAACACTACTTTGTACAATTTATATATTTAGATATATGGGTAGATTGATAGAATTCAGTATACATTCTATCACACACATTGTATAAGAAACCACCGCAAAATGTACATAAATAATAAATTACACATTCTAGTGAAAGCTATGATCATGTTTCAGAACTACAAGCTACTTCAAAGTTTTTAACCGTAAATGTTTCTTCTGGCTGCTTGTCCTTCCTCCTTTACATGCTCCTCACTCCCCCATCTAACTGTGCTGGCATCAGAGAATACGTTACTTATTGGAAGATATATCCCTTCCCCCCCTTAGGCTGGTACGTTTTAATAAATCAAAGCCGCCCCTTGACTCTCCGTCACAATTGAGAGTAATGATTTTAATAAATCAAAGCCCTAACGGGTTAGTCGAGCGGTAGCCTTGATTTATTAAAATCTGTGCTCTAAATCGCAGCACTGTCCCTGTGATAACAGCTGGCATCGCTACAACTGATTGCGCCTCCATCCTTTTTTTTACTTGGCTGCCGGTTCAGTGCCCTCTGAACATCCCTTTGCATCAGATATTTTTCTTTAGTAATAATCGCAAAAAGGACATGTATTTACAACGGCTGTAGTTCTCAGTCGCACCGTTTCAAAGACTTCTTAAAGAGGTTTCTTGTTACTATTAACTTGTTTCGCTGGCAGAGTGTTGTACAGGGCAGTTGGAATGGTCAGTAGTCTCACTCGCAGCATGAGGTGCACTTACTGGTTTTCTACTCTGAACTCTCTGTAATGTAACCCTTCACTTATGAATCTCATCTTGGTGGTTACAGAATATTACGGATATTCTCTGCTTCCATTTAAATTGTACGTTTCACCGTTTATTTAATGATTAGGCACAACGTGTGTCACTGGCTTACATTATGTATAAATCAGTATCCACATTCCTACCAACAATATGATGGCACAAACAGGGGTAGAAACAAATTGCGTGAATCATTTGACGGCCTTACCGCTGTGCATCGGCACTGCCATTGAGTTTGCAAGCTGGTACAGGCGCTGTTGCTGCTCCTCAAAGCTTCCATGCTCGTTAAGGGCTGACATCATGCGTCTGTAGTGCTCCTCGGGGGTCATTTGAGCCAACGGCTCCTCCAGCAGAGGAGTCTGGGAGTTTTCTGCAAAACGGGAAAGTAATTTCATCCTTATTAAGCCAAGAGTGTATATATGCATGCTCTATACAAAAAATGCTAACACACAGATAAATGATACTGTGTAATTTTGCTTTTCATTCCATAACATCATCTGTGTTAAATGTAATACACCCAGAAGTGTAAAAAGACATTAAACCACTATATTCTACGAGTACTTTGATATAGCAACAGACCCTAGGTGTACAAATGTGGTTCTCCCATGTTGTTGGACTACAATTCCCATAACTGTCAGCCCCAGTTGTATTCACTTGCAGTCAAACATAAATTTGAAGGCTATAACTGAACACACAGGCACTGGTTAGCTATGTATTTAACCTGGTAAGAGTCAGGTGAGGTTTTGCCTAGCGCTGAGAGTTAAAGATGACTAACAGGGATTCAGCAACCAGTAAATTATTGGATCAGGAATGAAGAATTTATTACATTCAGTTATGTTGGTCTAACAGCTGCAGTACCCTGGTCGGTACTTAAACTTCAGAATATTTCACCTATTCACCTACGAGAACTCCATTCTGCGATAGTGGGGATGCTATCCAATTTGAGGGACATTACTATCATCTGTGCTACAATTACCATTTCACACGGCTCAGGAAGGGCAGGATTAGAAGAGATGAAAAGACCGTGAAAAGTCACTTAGGGTTATATATATATCAAAGAGTCAGTGGGAAGTTATCAAGGTGCCTCACTGCAGTTAATGGAGATTATTTCCTTTGATAAAAGCCCTTTAATATTTTGCATTAGAAGGATGGTAATCTTTGGGTCATTCCTCTCCCCATCAGTATATTTTAGGAACAGCTTCCAGGCATCTTTTCAGTAGACACAATATTATCAGAGAGGGGGGAAAAACCCAAAACATATAATCACACCCTCACAGTGCCAAAATGGTTCCATTAATTACAGCACCGAGGGACACTACGCACATTGAAAGGATTAACTGCGAACTGAACATTGAATCACACAGCTCCAGTCTCAGCTCCCGGCCTATTTATAGAGTTCTGTCACCTGAACGCATAGGTACAAGATGACCTTTTGGTAAAGAGGGACAGACAGCTTGGGAATAATGCAGTGACATTTATGCAGCAAACAACGTGAAATTTAAAGGGAATCCAGAGGAAAAAGAAACAAATTTAAAGAATTTTAAAATGTGTTTAGTACATAAAATCCCATACACTCACTTGTCACAAGTCATCATTGAAATGCCAAGAAAATATTTATTTTAGACTTACAATTACTCACTTAAACTGTGTATGGTTCATTAAAGGTATATAAAAAATACACATTTAAAATTTAGCTCTGGCAAGTAGAAATTCACCCCTGGTGAGCATACTATCACTTACAGTGGCAAGTACATTTTACGACGAGGCTAGTAGCCTAAGACTTAAAATTTTAAGCCCTGAAGTGTGTAATAGATTATTAAGAAGAGGATTTAAATAATCTGTTTTAGAAAGCTCATGCCTGCTGGAACAGATGTATGCAATGGTCCAGCAGGGAAAGGGTTTAGAGAATGGGTTTTTCATATTCCTCTACCAGAAAAAAAAAAAAAGAAAATGCTAAGATGGAAGTCATTAATTAGCTTGAAGACCAGACAAACCCGATCTGGTACTTTATGTGGATTCAGCACTCACTAATACTCTGCTCACTGCAGCTTTCCTGTGTCTACACTAGTCATTACCAGCTAATATGTCCAAAGGCTGGACATTGATCCGGTCAAATCTCCAGCAGGCACCAGAGAGGCAAAGTACAGACCAGACAGCATCTGTCTGTCTGTCTTCCCCTCCAGTTCACAATGAGAACAATTATCTTGTGGCTGAGGCAGAAGTTGCAGCTTTCATAACCAGCCAATTAGCAGTTCCTGAACCGTCTTCCAGGCAGATTGAAAGGTTGAGTGGGTCGTACAATGGATAGACAGCCAAGCTCTCCCTCAAGTGATATGTTACAGGGTGCGGGAAATCTGAGCGTAGCGGGGAAAATCTTCCTGTCTGAGCACAGTTAACCTTTTAACAGCCGCAAAGGATTATTAGTTATTGTGTGAAGACCTCATCACTCCCAGTACCATTCTGCCGAGTGGGATGAGATGGCTATAGGGCCAATGTAAGAATGACATGCTCTACGGAGTACTGAATAAAATAATTGGGCATTTAAGGTAATTATTATTATTATTACCCAAGGCAAAGAGCATAATTGCTCAATGAGAGTTGTTCTATGACAGACTGGGGACCTTTTGGCCACCCTTTGCCTTACACATCATCGTGAAGGGCAGGGATAGGCAACCTTCGGCACTCCAGATGTTGTGGACTGCATCCCACATCCCGCATAATGCTCTTACACCCATAACGCTGGCAAAGCATTATGGGAGGTGTAGTCCAAAACATCTGGAGTGCCGAAGGTTGCCTATGCCTGGTGTAGGGCAACAAAAGAAGATGTTTATTACATCATAACGTTATTGTTGTCTATATGATTTAATAAGCCTCTTTTTTTGTTGCACTACATCATGTCTATGGATCTTTTTCCCCAACTATATTTTGGGGGCAGTGGAACCCTATCATTGTGCAACAGTATTCTAGCATAATTTTATTTTAATTTTATCTTTATTTTGCACATTTTGCTTTAGGTGATGGTATGTTTAAGACCAATTCAGTGGGCTTAGCAATATTTAACACCGTTATTTTGGTGCAAACTTTGTAGGTCTGTTCAAATCACCACAACGCACTATTTAGCGAGGAGAGCCCATTATATATTTATATTTAAACATATCGTTCTTGTTTTTTTCTAATATGCAATAAGATGTTTAATATCAATCACGCAGCTTGGTTGATCAGTGGCACTGCTCCCCAAATACCTAACCACCGCAGAGATTCTAAGGCTTCCATTAATACAAGCATCACAGCAGTAATATACTACAAAACTACCATGATAGTAAATTCTGAAGGTGGACACTTAGAACAATACAATGAAAAATACATCCGGCCTTCATTTAAAACGTGTCCAGACAAGGTTTTTCCTGGAGAAAGCCACTGAGATCCAACATAAACACTGACGGGTTAATTGGCGGTATGTAAAACAATGGATATAACTAATAATGGGTTAACTGGCTCACACCATCCTGATGCTTGTAGTTATGGGGTTAAATGAAAGAGAATTCCATCTTCTAAGGCAACCAACTGGGTCCTTCATGGCAATGCAATCTCATAATGAGAAATATTCAAGGAGACCTCAAAACAAAGGAAGGAATCTACCGAGACTCCAAAAATAAAAACACTAATTATTTCTGATTAATTTTGTTTGGTAGCATGAACAGAACAGAAGCTTAGAGAATTAATTGCTATGTTTTTTCATCTCCATCTTCCTTTTTTTTTTTTTTCTGCTCCCAGCGCGGTGTAATTAAGCATTACGCTATTTGCAAAAAAAAAAATGCTTTTCTTTAAACTCTAACTTTGAAAGCATGTTTTTCCTTACAGTGATCATGGGATTTAAGCGATTTTTCAGGCCCTGGGCCAGGCTATTGTTAGTAAGGACAGGTAGATAAAGAAGGATAATGTGGAAGAGGATGAACACAACATAGTAAGAAGAATTGGGATGTGAGAGAGGGCAGCAAAGCAGAATAGAAGCTAGTAAGTAGAGACATGAGTGAGACAGAGGAATGAGCACTGTGCCGAATGACAGCAGAGGGCAGGAGAAAGAGACTGGATTAGGGAAACAAAGCCCCAAAGGTAAAATAAAAAGGATTGCTTCACATAGTGCCTGGTTTAATGCTATTCAAGGCATTGTTTTGTGAATTTGGGAATAAGTGGTGACAATTTTCAGGCTCTGCATGATTCAAAATGGCATGTACAACCTGGGGGAATATAAATGGCTCCAATCCTTTACTTTGCAGCATTTGGACAACATGCTATTCCTTGTAAAGTAGCTGACCCCCGATTTGGGCTGGCATTCACCTAGAGATACTTCAATCATTGGCCGCAATTCAAGAGGCGAAAATGCACAACAGTGCATCACTACTGGTTTAAAATGATGCTCCAAAATTCGGTCTTTCTGGACCCAAAAACACAGACTTTATATGAGAACAGAGACCAGCAAATATAATAATACCCCAAACTCCTTCATAGCTATAACTCTAACACATATATATATATAATTATAGCAGGATAAGGAAACCTATAGAAAAAGTATTGCTTTTGGCCTATGATGGAATGCATTGCAGTTATTTATAAAGAACAATCCCAGGGCAACATTCCAAATGTGGAGCAATCACCATGGCAACCAATGGAATGTATCTGCTAACTGATGCAGTTATAGTTTTGTCCCAGAATTATTCACTATGTGGAACCCTCATCGATCTTATATTAGTGAGAATACATATGCCACAGTATTATATCCAAGTCTAAACAATTCCCAAACTATGAGATTATATTGATGATTTCCACATTATACGAACACTAAATAAAGTATTGATTTCATCTTTTCAATACCAATGTCTCTCCAAATTATCAAGTGGTAAAGAGGTGTTAAACGATGCATGGCCACTATTAAATTAATTCTCAATATGAAGTTAGAAGTTAAATAACATTTTAAAATCATTATACCATCAAAGATAAGATAAAGCAATATTATATAAACGTGGACCATAGTACGCAGATTATGACATAGCATACAATAGTACACAGCTCTTGCTCCTGTTACATTGTCTCATTTATTGTTACATTTCCCTTTGTTGAAGTTGGCGCTATATAATAATAATAATTATTATTCTTATTACGCCAATGACAATAATAATAGCTATCCCCATGATGGATGTTAACAGCAGTCACTGTGGGTTTTGATTGGGATCTGTCCGGGAGCTAACGAGAGTTCCAAGTTTACATATTGGATAATAATTTGGCGGCCGAGAATCGAAAACATTTACCAGTCTGGATATTCAGACTGCTTCACCAATATCATCAGGAATGACATAGGCAGAGATTCAGGTCTAAATAATTCATGCCAAGAAGCCAAGTCTGTAAATCGTTCCCAGAGGTTATCATCAGATTACTCATTCAAATAGAGAAGAATTTATTTTAAATGATCATGCAGTTTACTTTTTAGTGTTAAGGGGTTAACAGAAGTTTGCTGCAGGTGCTAAAATACATTAAAAAATAGTAATGTTTTTTCTACGATTATGGAATGAGTAGGTGAAATAATTCTATACGATCATATAATTAGTAAAATACTGGTCAGGTGATTTAAAAGAAAACGTCACCCAGCAGGTCTAGCACATACATATTATACATTCAGTTGTGTTACAGTTGCTGGGAGAACTCTCTATATTTGGCATTACCCTTCCTTATCTAGTTCAATGCTGTCATCGGGGAAAGAACTGGATCACGACTTAATGTCTGGACTGACATCGTGTAAAGTTTTAGCAGCCTCATTAACATCCATCTGCATGCAGAGGGAATCATTAGGGCATCAAGAAATGACGCTCCTGATAGCAACGAAAGGGTGGGCTAATGAGGCATTTTTATCCACTTCGAGGTCCAGCCTCCCCTCCCTCCTGCGACTCTTTGACACTCCACAAACATCACCTTGACAACTATCACTCCCATCTTCCACGCCCCCCTATCAACCCCACAACTTGCACCCACCCCCCCACCACTCCCATTACCCCCCACCCATTCAACAAGCAGCTTAAAAGAGGGACGCAAGGCATCACTCACCCTTTGGAGACTCACTTCTGGCTTTCTTGCTTTCCAGTGGGCACTCGCTGTTACTATTGGGAGAGCATTCTCTCTTCTTTCCTAAAAAGTCGTCTGGGGGAACGTAAACGAGGAATGGAAAAGAAAGAAGACAAAGAAAGGATGGGGGGGGGTAGCGGGGAAAAAGGAAAGAAAGTGAAAAAAATATAAATGTCAAAAAAATTATGAAAATGAAAAAAAAAATACAGGTTTACGTTTTGGTTTTCTTTAAATTATTATGTCATCGTTTCGACAGTTTAGATGTCTACAAGGTTGAGAACAGACAGAAGGGGAGTGTTAAAAAGATTGCTAGGAACCAGCTGTAATGCTATCCCTTTCACAACATACCCTAACACGATTGTTTTTTTCCTTCTATCAATGTGTGGCACATCATCCCATGTTCATGCAGAGAGAGAGGATCAATGAAAGATTTTTAGCTACAAAAATATTAGATGCAGGTTATTTCTTACTGAGATTCATCATCGGTCCCCCGTGCCAGCGTTTTGTCAGCGTTCAGAGCCCCGTGCTGAGCAACTGGAAGAGAGTCTGAAATTCAACTCAGACTCCTTTTTACAATTCTTGTCCAGCACCCTGTCTCTGACTGCCTGAGCTCCCTCTCCTCTCTGTCTTAGCTGGCTGGCTGTCTCCACGGTCGTCTCGACTCCCCTGCCTGCCTGTCTCTTCCTCCTTTCTGCTGGGAGATGCTACAGAAACATCAGACTCTTTTGCATTAGTGAAGCTCTGCGAACCAACGTAAATTTCTAATATACAATTACAGCGTCCCCCTGCACAGATTTCCAATCAATACCCTCCTATTATGTAGCTGGGGGAGGCTTTGGAGTCTGATACGGCTGCACGCGGCAGGAAGGAAGAGGTTTGCTGTCATTGGAAGCTTCAAATTCTCATCTATCAAAGGCTTGTTACAAAAGAAGCATCATAGAGGAACAAGCCTCCCATGGTCTGTCTGGGGTAACTGCTCTCTGCAAGTGGGCACAATAAAAACCCATTTTAAAAGTCCCTGTTTTAGAAGCCGAAGGTAACTAGAGCAGTATTTTCTAAAAATCAAACCACTATTTGACTTTTTAAATGGTTATAGCTCCCTTGCACAGAAAATAATTTAAGATTTAACTACTTTGCTATGAAATTTAGCAAACGTTTTTCAATCTATAATTCGTCTCATGCAGTTAGGGCAGGAGTGGCAAAAATACATTCACAAAACTGTTGCCGAACTACAATTCCCATGATGCTTTGCCAGCATCATGGGACTTGCAGATATTTCTAGGCGAAGATTCCTTTTGGTAACCAATGTGTTTGGGTTAATGATATGTGGATCACAGAGATTGAAGGTGCCGAACAGGACAGGACAGCACAGGCAAAGTTTGCTACAAAGTCGCAGACAGTGTGCTTGGCCGCAAACACCGAGCACACAAACAATGGCAGATATCCAAGCAACCTTCATAAAGAACACGGCTGCCAGTATTGTAACAAGCAGGGAAGGGCAGAAACCTACAGGCATGTTCACAGAGCCAGAATCTGCCCACACGCAGACACGCTTTCCCGCTACTGACAAAAACAAATACATACGGACTGATATAACGACACCACTCACTAACACAAAGGCCCTTCCAAGATCCATATACATCTAAGAGATCAGCTCACACAGGAGCCACAAAAAATACCCCTCCTTCTCATTATGTACTGTAACACACATATACATACTTGAAAACGAGAGAAATCTCAATGTATCTTTCCTGGTAAAATATTTTATAAATAAATAAATAAATAATATACAATATACTCAGGATTAGTGTCATTACTCAGATCTTACACACAGCCATAGCCACCAGATTGATCAATCCAAGACTCAATCTCAAATAACCATGCTTATAATAGAGTTACAAAGTAACTGTGTGCCAATAAAACACACCCACCCCAATCACACTTTGTAATAACTCATTAATATTAAACGATATTTATAGTTCACTGCTCTAAAAGAAATGACTGCACCATATTTTTACATAAATGCATTTGATTCTATACTGATGGCTAACTTTTTCCACACCGGCAGCTGTGATCCAAGCTGGTGGTATAGTTTTACAAGTCTATGCTCATTGTGATGAGCTCAAGCACACGTTTCTCAAAACATTCCAATGTTTTTTTGCTATATAAATGCTAAAACACTGAGGGGGCGCTCCAAGCACCCCAATGTCTACAGCAATTAGTTCAGGAGATTCCGACATTCCAAAGCACCCAAAGACTTATCTGCGACTGAACAGATAAAAAGGAAATTACAATTCCACATTATCACATCAAAACGTAATCAACGTAAACAGGCTGAGAACACTGCGTTAACCCGCCCCAGACCTCTCAGCCTCTCCTACCATCAATGGACCGATTCAGATTGATAATGCGGAAATGTAATTTCCTCCAACTGATATATCATTTTGCTACTCAACAGTTCTACTCAAACCATCATCAGGCATATTCATCACAACTCATACCTCCAGTGACATTGTCAATCCTACTCGCAACAGTCAGAGAAGAGTCTCTTTAAAAGAACAGCCAGGCCTCTTACTCACCTACAATGAAGGGCTTATTTAAAGCGACACTAGTCACTAAAGTAACTTTAATTTAATGAAACAGTTTTGGTGTATGGATCATGCCCCTGCTGTTTGACTGCTCAATTATCTGCCATTTAGCAGTTAAATCACTTTGTTTATGCAGTCATAGCCACTCCTCCTTGCATGTGACTTACACAGACTTGATAAACACTTCCTGTAAAGAGTCATCTAATGTTTACACTACCTTTATTGTAAATTTTGTTTAATTTAGAACTAATCATCTCTTGCTCTGTTAATAGCTTGCTATAACCTGCAAGAGCATTCTGTATGTAATTAACCCCTTAAGGACACATGACAGAAGTTTGGTCCTTAAGGGGTTAAAGTTCAATTTACAGAGCAGGATATAAAAACTTTTAAAGTGAGTTACATCAGGTTGTGTCAGTCATATAAACAGAAACAAAATTGATTTAACTTCTAAATGGCAGAGAATTGAGCAGTGAGACTTCAGAAGTATGATACATACATAAAAACTGCTTCATTAAGCTAAGTTTGTTTCGGTGACTAAAGTGTCGCTTTAATCTAAAATGCTTGTAGAAATTTACCTTCTCAAACACCTACATGCTAAATTTTAATGTAAAATGGATAGCACCAGTCTATAACCAAAACACAAAAATTGTAAACGCTAAGACATGCTCGTGCTATTGTTAAATATACTTGGAAATCAAAAACCTAAATTATACACACCTTATAGGTTTCTCTCCATAACACCTTAGAAAAGGATAGCTGAAAGAGAGAGGGTCTCTGCACTAGCCCCCAAGAAAGTCCTCTGTAGGTAGATTAATACGGAGTGTTCCAAAACTGACTAACCTCTTTCTCCCATTCAAAGAATATATAGATTCACAATAAGCTATTCTATCCTTCACTTACACGCAGACACACCTTAGTAGCTGTATCTATGTGATTTTGCACCCAAATCATCCAAACAGCCGGTGTTTACTGGCACGCAGTGTAACAGATGTGTGTGGGATTGGGGTGGGTTCTGTCTTGGCTGTCTTGATTACAGTAGCAGTGTCCCGGATCTCGGAGACGATATGTGGAATTGGCTTCCGTTCAACCATGTGAATATGTGTTCAGGAGCCTACTTATTAAAAACTACAGTAAACAATTGTGTACAGCGAGAGCTCATTGCAGGAGGAAATGGGCATACAACCTGCATGGCTCATTGGCATAACAAGGCATTTACACGGTGAGCTTCACTGTTTATAGTGAGCGTTCGTTTACCCAACAGCTGAATAATCTTCCCAAAGACAAAAGTACACAAATTAAATTGGCATAGTCTAAATGTTTGGCAAAAACAGCCAACAGTTTGAGTTGGAGATCTTTTCTCCAGGTCAGTGATTTTGGGTTTAGAATTTGGAGTTTACTTTGAATTCCTGACTATTCACATTTTCGGAAATACCTCTTCAAGTGTAATCAAAGATTTAGAGACTATGGTGTGTATACGTGGTAAAAGATTTGTTATACAACTAAAATGTCAGCTTTATTCAATGCAGGTTCTTGGCAAACCTTTCACCACTCAACGAGAGACAGTAAGAGATCCCTCGAACAAGACTTACGGCAGATGCCTACATCTTTCTTGTTTTATAAAGATACATTAGATAAATCTTTTCCCACTCCGTCAGATCAATGCCAACGTCTAAATATTCACAAGTATACATACAATAGTTCATTACTGCTTATTTCCAATATATAAAATGTGGTTCTATTTAATTACAGAGAGCAGATGTTAAAATATTTCACAGGTTTATTAACATATCACAGAGATGTTCAAACTCCACCCAACTGTTGTGGGGACCACTCAGCAATATAGCCACCAAGGCAGGGTCATATCTTGGTCATCCTTCACATCTTCTATTGTAAGACTATAGAACTCTGTACCACTTTTAAAAGTCTGCGTATCCACGTAATGGGAAAGTGTATGTTCCAAATAAACAGTGCAGATTTTAACCTGTCCCTTACAGAAATGGAAGAACCTCATACTGTGATTTAAAAGTGTGATCTGCGAAACGAGGTTTAAAACACACACAGTCGTGCCAATTAATAAGACTTCACACTCTCTCTGAGCTGAAATGTCCTTTCTTATGACACTCACAAGCACATGATGTGGAGATGTTTTCGTGGCTTCGTAGCAGTAAACGTGAAGACATTTTATCTTACAATAATGGGTTTTGCAATGCGATCCAATTAAAAGCACATTAAATGATGGCTATTAACACTGAAAATCACACGGAACATACAGGAGTGAAAGATGGTAGATGGGGTTTAAATGCTCTAGAACCTTAAATGAAATTTTCACAAAATTCAGACAAGGGATGACACTGTCACTGTTCTCTCTTCAGTCTCTGAAAGAGTTAAAATAAAAAACACAAAAAACAAAAAAAAAACCTGTCCCATTTCTTCTTCCTTCCGCTAAACATATCAATCATATTACATAACTGCAAGTCAAAATTCTCAAAAAAATCAAGCTATTCATTAGGATGTCCATACACACACATTGCAAAGACGTAAAAATCCTCTAGCTCTGGTCCAGTGATAATTTATTGCTTAATTCTCTATATAATAACTCCTATTTAAAAGTATAGCTGTGCTAAGGTACTTAACATGCATGTGCGGAGGGCAGACCAGATAAATCTCTCATTCATGTATTATCTCAGTTTAAACCTCTATCTTTCTGCACACTTCCCCTTTTATTTAATCTTCCTCCATCTATTCCCTGAATCCCTCTCAGAATTCTTCTCTATCTTGATCTTGCTGCCGCCGCCTTTGCTTTTCGCATCTTTTTTTTTTTCCCCACTGCGTTCTCTTTTCTCGTGCTCTCCCTAGAACTCTCTTTGCTATTAAGCAGCAACCTGCAGGGCAAACACATCTGTGGGAGCCAGCATGACGAGCTGGTTGCGGTAGATCTTGCCTCTGCCCGGCTAATGAGGTAGCACTTAACCAGTATGACTTTAGAGAGCTCTTCCACGGAGCCCATCACAGTGTTAAGCACCCCAAAGTGCGTACGCCAGAAGTTGGCATAATCCGCGACTCAAAAGGGGCCAACACACCTCCTGTCCATGACACGTCTGACGGCACAGACTTCTTAATTCGTCTCTCTTATTCCCTTAATCTGTCATCTTCATCAGGCTAGGGAAGTGGCAGCCAGCAAACCAGGACTCCCACACAATCAATCTCCACATTACAGCTGACAGAATGGTGCTAATAACTTATTGATCTAATGTTTGCCGAGCCCCACTGGGGTTGCAGAACCGTCAGTGATTGGCTAGGAGAGCAGAGACTCTGCCCAGAGCAAAGCGGAAAGCTTTCAAACTGTCTTCTTCCTGAGGACCATAGAGAGAGGGGTGGGAGGGGGAGACGAAAGAAGCACAAGGGGAAGCAGCAAGGGAGCGGAGGTGCAGGAGAGAGAAAGATAATAAAGAGAGAGAGTGTGTACTAAAAAGTGCACGGGGAACGTAGAAACGGAATAAGCAGGGAGGGTTAGGAAACAAACACTTTGAATAAAGACCGTAATAAAATCATAAATTAAATAACAGTCAGAAAAGTAAATGTAACAGAAAAGCAAGACTGCATATGTCCCTATACAGATGTGCCCACAGTATACAACTAGCTGTGAGTATAACTCTCATAATTCTTCATTTGCACCAGGATGGCATAGGGTACTGGGAGTTGCAGTCCCAAAAGAGACGGATGACAAAGGATGAAGTTCTAGGACTGATTGATACTTGCAGCCTTCTAGGAGACACTAAATAATGGGGCTTACAGTCCATATTTAATTATTTTAGTGGAAAAGTAGTGTGCAAGAAGTATATATTTTTTGTAATTGTCTTTTTTTTTTTTTTTTAAATGACAGAGATTAATAACAAATAAACACAAAAACGCAGAGAAAACCTGTTATCCTGTTGGAACACTCGAAAATGAAATTTGTAGGAAGAGGGGCCATTAGTAAAGAACAGAAAGGGATGGAAAGGAGCACCCAATAGCTATACAAACTGGCACAAACAATGGGGGGATGGACATCTAAATCACAACTATTTGGGAAAATGAAACAATCACCACGGAAACCAACAGGAGTGATTACTCACTTTTAGGATTGCACAATAAGCAGAATTAAGGTTGTCTTTAATGTATAAAAATTATCAATTAAAGGGTAAAGTTCTGAAAGTAGAGCAGTCACCATGGAAACAAAATACATTTTTCAGTTGACCCTTCCACTTTCAGAATTCACATGTAACATTATAAAGTTCTAAAAGTGGCATGATCGCCATGGAAACCATTGGACTGTTCCTGCAGACTGTGCCACTTCTAGAAATTTGCCCCATATACAGAATTCAGATCGGCTCACGTGCTAAAATGATCAGTTATATAGAAAAGTTACCGAAAATGACGGAATCATTCATCATGCAAATTGATTGATTGTTCCTGATAAGGGGCTGATTTCTGCACTTTACAAATGTTGGCTTTATATTCATATATTTGGACCATAATAGTGGTGAATAGATCAAGTCCATGATGCATATCTATGCAATAAAAATTAGCACATGTTAAGAGTGATATAATTTTCACTTTATATCAGCCTTTTATTGAATAGGCACATATGGAACTAACAGTTTTACAGCTAAACAATGCAATCCGTTCAACAGGTGTGACCCATGTACACAACATAGTTCCTAGAGACACAGACATATACATATAGTTCTCCCTATTCTGATTAATTGAACTTGGCATTAATGATACATAGGAGAAACAACACCGTTTATATTGAAGTATTAGCAATGTGTACTATTGGGCTCTGTGCAAGGAAAGGCCTAGTCTTCTAGAACCTATTGGCCACTAAAGCGTTAAAATGAAGTAGGGCCCTGACAGCAACCTAAAGGAAAAGCTTAAAAGTGAAGCGTGTGGGTAGAAAAGGAGGGTGCTTACCCGTAATATTGTCAAAAGTGCAGACAGACAGAGCAGTCCAGGGTGTAGGCACAAAGTCAAGACGAAATGGAACGATGATGCATTTGAGTAAACAAGATGATGTGGGGAGCTCTATACGCACACAGTGAAGGCAGAGGTGTGAATCAGAAAAAAAGAGGTATAGAGAGAGGTGAAATGTTTCTATTACAGATTCGAAGAGGGCTTCAGAGAGACAGACAGGAAGATGGCGAGTGCGAGAGGTTCTGGCTTGTGTGAAGCCGGTTTACAGATGCAGCACCTTGCAAGCCGTCAAAACCTCAGGGATCTAACCACAAAGCCTTTAATAAGTCCTCACTCAGACAGGTCTGCTGTCAGCACCAATCCTAACCCATCCCATTAGAAGGGTGCTGGACGCCAGCAATCAGACTGTCAGTTGGCTACACATTATCTACCAACACTCCATCTATCGCTATTCATGGCCATACTCTAAGGACCATTTCAATCCTTCTTTCAACAAGAATCTTGAAAAATGTATGACCTCACTAAATTCGTTAATATAAACAATTAATTCCTGGTCTCTAGGATGTCCACATACTTGGAATGTTTTACAATGACTTTAACAGCAATCTCTTCTGACTGCCTTACGCCTGCATCTGACTCTCTTCTAATGTCACTGTCGCCTACTCCTCCTGGCAGGTCCCATCTCTGCTTCTCTCTTCTGGTTAGTGAATCCCAGAAGTTGCCCCCACCCCCCTTTTTGTGTACTAAGGTGAGGTTTTTAATGCTGTACACTGCTGTGTAGTAGCTGCGTGCAGAGACATGGGTGAATCCTACATTCCTTTCACGCTGACTGCATTTACATTGGAGCTACCCATCTAAACAGATCATATCACCTGGAGGAGGAACCGTACAGCTAACATTCTAATATGGCTGTTATAGGACAAATGCATTCCAGCAAGGCCACCATTAACATTTTAATTTGTATGTGTAGGTTTGTTATATCACCAAATATTTTGTATGTTCCGTCTGTCCGCTGTACAGCAGTACAATTGATGCTTTATAAATTTATCGATAGTAATGTCAAAACTATTCTGCACTCGGTTTTTTGTGTGTTTTTCTTCTCCCGCCTCACCGCTCCTTTTCAGTTGCTGTAGGCAGTAAAGAACTGGCACAACGGATAACTAGGGGAAGTGGACATTGTCTGTAGTAAACCTTCCAAAAACCTTCTCTGCATGTGGCCCAAACGGCACACCGCACTTAATTTGGTTAATTGTATTACACTAAAAGGAAGAATCATTGTGAAAGTGTCTATTTCCTGTGTATACGTTACTCCTGAGTGAATGCTCTCCCAGGGCAACCATGTCAGATTGAGGAGAGATTGAGCCAACAGGATCCGTACTCCCACTCACCCCATGTGGATGGTGCAATTCCCTCTATGCTTGAGGCATCTCATTATCGCCTGCAGGTTAATTCAATGTTAAATCAACAGGTTGTGTCGTTTAACCTCCCAGGTGACAAGACTACCCTATGCCCAAATTAACCCTTACTGTGCCTGGGAAAACATCTGGCTGGCACATGTGTGTCTAACTCAGAGAAAACATTTATATTTTACTTCACCTTACAGCAGGCCATGCGATAACAGCAGATATATATCGCCGGCTCATAATTATGGGTGAAGTGTTTTTATAGAAGCATAGATTTTTCTGTAACACTAACAATAATCAGCCTTCTCTACTGCTTTTGTATTGACATTCCTCGCTTGCATTTACCAAGTCGCGGGCAGATTTATTCACACTCTCCAGGCAAAAGCACAGGGGGAGCTATGGATATGGTTCAGACAGTTTCACAGAAGAACCAGCAATAATTTTGAGAAAACACAGAAAGTGTGAAATAGAATCTTATGATCATAGGTCAGAACTTGACCTTTTGGATCCAACCGACATTTGTGGGTTTTGAAATTTGGTGATCAAGCGTGCTTCAAGCATGTAATTAAGCTGTATGGTCCATTGGTGATCGCGAGTCTTGTGGCCCAGATAACTACATTTTATGGCTTCACGCTGTATTTTATTTGCCCATTATCACTGGTTAGTTATTCCAGGCATCAAATCAATCTTAGCATAATTCATATTGAGGGTCAGACTTTATTAAACTGCCCAGATACGGAACGATGATGCCTTCGAGTAAACAAGATGGTGGGAGGAGGGATTCGGTACTAAAGAAAGCAGGAATCTGATGTAATCTTGACTTTTTCGGGAGTGCTGAAGATTTGGGGAAGTGCTGCGGACCACCCTGAAGAACAGGTTTTAGCGATTGTGTGTGTTTTTGCAGGGACTCAGAACAGTACCTCCATAATTAATATGGAAAACGCTTCGGTGAGGATTTCCCCATCATTATGATCATTAGCTTTTATATAGCGCCAGCATATTCCACAGCGCTGTACAATATTATAAAGGGGGAAATTTAACAATAAGTAAGACAATTACATAATGTTACAGGAATAATATGTTGATGAGGACCCTGCTCAAACGAGATTACACTCTAGAGGAAGGGATGGACTATACAATCCATATAGCCTTCTACAGAGTCCAAAACCTGCTTCGTAGCCTTCATTTTATTAAAGTAATTAATAACAGCCAAGGAATTTCAAATATTTGTCTCCAATTACATAAAAAGTCAGGCAGTTAAGTTATATAAGAGAAAATGATAGGTACTGGATAACACTGGTTATGTCAATTACACAGACTAAAACGACTGGAACTGATTAGCGACACAATTAATCTGAAAAAGAACATTCTTATACAAAAAACGATGCTTTATCAGTACGACATCAAAAAACATAATCACTGGATTAATATTTTAAATCAGGGACATAAACCAGTAGTAGATCAACTCCATATTCAAGTAATTCGTAATAAAATATTACCAGAATTTCATTATGCCCTCATGTTTCAGTAGAGTAGAGACATAATAGCTAAGGATGGATAGTGGACACACAAGGCTATCTAAGGTGAGGTATGGTCCTATAGATTGTAAGGGATGCTGTTACAGGGTGGGTTTGCTAAAGTGGACGGATCGGACTGTGCTTGTTTACAGAGACACTATGAGCCGCTTAAAGAGGCTTCTAAATCTGTGTTTAATGTGCAAACCAGCAGCTTTCTGTCCAGCCTTTGTCAGGGAGTCTGGCTGCCTCATCCCTTTGTATGTCTTCTCCAATTAAGATTAAAGTGAGCTTTGGGATCAGCTCATCCTCTCTCTAGATAAACCTCTGAACTATAGCCAGCACTGCAACTTGTGTCTTATCACCTGCTAATCTCATACTAACTACAGATAACAATCTTACTCTGCACACAAGGTTTTCCTGATGTCCATGTAGGACAGAGGTCCACAGAATCACAGGCAATGTGGTCCAAAAAAAAAAAAGAAACCTATCAATTCCTAACAGCTTATTTTAGGGCTACATTCCTTTTGACGTTTAATTCACACACTCCAATAATTACGAGATTTGAGGGTTTTGATAGTGAACTGTCAGGAGTTCAATGTGAATTTCAAATTTCAAATTTTAAGTCACAATAGTTAAACTAAAAACATAGATATATAGGACGTCTTTCCAATTTGAGAATCACTTTGGATTCCCAGCAATTCACACGTTAGTGAATAGCCCTATTTGAACTGTTGAATTAATGCCAAATTTCACAGCTAACGCAAAGCTGCAAGATACCTTATTACAGAAACACATAATAATCCCCCGTTTTTCTGTTACTACGGATGTTTGTACGGAACACGACCATGATTGGGCCTGTTTAATTGGGAAAGTTAAGATCCAAGAATTACCGACTTTTTGAGTAGAATCTACAATTGTTAAAATTTAGGAAAGAGTAAGAAATTCAATATGGCTCTGGCAAAGTCCTCAAATTAGGAAAGTTTAATAAAAAATATCAATAGAAAATGCAAACTGGACTGATTCTTCTAGAGGTCCAACATTTCACGCACCTGCTGGGAACATAAAGCACAGGGCTGGCAGAGTAAATACATCAATTTAGCACACAGCGAGAATTCCATATGCAAGTACTACAGGAATCGGAATTTTGAAAATACTTCGGAAAACAACTTATGTTATGATGTAAATGTGTTTTCTTAAAAAATTAAGTATGGCGTCTGAAAAATACTATCCAAATGATTAATTATGAACTGTTAAGTACCAATTACTGTACTTATGTCATAAGGGACTCTACTCGGGTATGTACTGTAAGCATTAGCAGGACTCTATAGAGGCATTATAACTAGGGCATTACTTACTGCCATGTGACTTGTTGGGACCAATTTTTGATGATGGCATGGCTTGCCAAAGGTACTTAAGAGGTTAAATCTGTCAAGCCCCCCTGCACAATACCTGTGCAGGTAACACAAAATACTATAACAAAAGTTATATCATGAAAAAACAAGGTTTTCCATGATATTCAATGTAAAGTGGTAGAAGGCGCCTTACTGGGACACTAGGCATCATAGCTACTGCAGTTTTTTGTAGTGGCTATGGTTCTCAGATTGCCCCTTTAAGCTCCCTTTTCTAATACAGCAGATTATAACTATGAATAGGCGCATACATACATTCATTCTGTGTTACCTGGGTAAACACAATAGTACATAATAGGATTAACAAATAATGCTACAGAGTGTTATATTGTACACGTGCAATTTAATCACAATATCGCTTTGGTTGCGCAATGTGATTATAGTGCCTGCTTCTGATGCCAGAGAACGTTTCTCTGAAGAAAATAAAAAATGTATATATTTAGTTGGATAAAGAGAAATGTCTTCACGTGGATTGTTAGGGCACTTGAACCTGCATGGTTTTATAAAGGACCCTATGCTGCATAAAATGAAAAAGTTAACCTTCTCTCACTTGATAGGGGGACAAACGTCCTCAAATTCTCCATGTAGATTCTTACTTTTACGTACTTTGCAATCATTTTTAGTTGCTCATTATTCGATGGATAATGAATAGCATGAAAATTGTGGGCATCTTTGGACACACCTCAATAACCTGAATTAGTTATTGTGCCTTTTGCCTTAATTTAAATTTTATATGTTTAATTCCCTAACCCAGGATGACGAACTGGACACGACAGACTTTGTGATCTATATTCACCAAAGTGTTGCAAAGGCCATGCCTCATGGTAACGGATAGTCCACATTATAAACGTGGTCAAAAGTGCTGCGGTAAATGGCCATGTTGCGAAACATACCGTAAATTAATGAATTTAGAATATATATTTTGTATGATTTATAACTGCAGTGGTTCGTTAGCCACTGGTCAGGAACCCGATTTAGATCTCTGTGATATTTTAGTGGAACCCTAGTTGTTGCAACAAGCCCCTCACAATCTCTGCCCACAGCAAGTTGTTTATTGAAGCATCACGGCTTTCCCTAGTGCAAAAGAGACCTTTTCACACAAAAAAGATTTTTTAGAATGAGCAATAATCCTAAATTAATCCTATTTGTCTACTAAACTAGCCAGGTACTACTCAGGTAAAGCAATTTCTTATCCTGTGATATTTGTACCCTATGGGGTATATGTGACATGGCAAGGTAGTATGTTAATAAAAGGTATGTCCCATAGCAAATGGCCGTGCTTACCTTCTCTCGGTTTATTTTTTTTCTCCCTTTTCCCATGATTCCTTCTGTTTCTGAAAGTAATTTCCATTTAAATATAAAGGGATGGGTTATTTTTTTACATTAGTTTGGCCACAACACAATGATTTCTTGGAAGGATTTGTTTTTCAGGATAATAAGAGGAATCGTGAGACTTGCTAGCCAATTTGCATAAAATGCCTTTCTGTGGCTTTTAAGCACGGAGCTATGACAAAGTGGAATTAAATGAATTGAATGATAAAAATAGAAGAAGATTAGTATAAAAAAAATAATAATTACTTTTTGGGCTCACTTGTAGATGGCGACAGATTCAATTTAGTAGCTTGCCCTTTTTTGTTTTGAATTATTATTTCGAACAAAGCTATTCACTAAACCATGAACGGTCAAGAATTGACCTGGGAGTTTTAAATTTTAGGCCTGGGTAGCTAAGCTGATGAATTTTTCTAATTTGGCTAATTGAGCCCAAACTAAAATACCCTTGTCTATTACCAGAAATGTGCGGTTTCTTCAATAACCTTAATACTAGTATGAGCACAGTAGGGATTTATAGCCGGAATTAAGTAAAAGACTTCCGAAGACTATCACTGCCAATGTACTCTTTAAAGCGTAAGCTCTGCAAAGCTAAACACAGCCACCACAGAACTTAGAACAGCTCAGGATTCAAATAAAACAAATGCTCCTTTGTTCTGGCAGTCTTGCCGTGGTGTTAGGGTTAAGGTAGATAAATAATATCAGCCAGTCCCTGAGATGTGAATAGGAAGGGAATACACATCTCAATCACCCCCAGGCTCTCAAGCTGGCTCCGAGACAGATCAATATAGCAATTAGATGTTATCAGCTCTCCCTGCTTCTCCTGCCTCCCTCTGGCCTTACTCCCTCCCCCACCATAAAACCCACAGCTTTCATACATAGGACTTATGGTCCTAATGTCACAAGGAGACCTGAGTTTAAGACCTCTGTGTGACTTTGCACGCCAATGCCGTAGAGAGCCAATATTTCACAAAGGCAAATAAAAAGAACTGCGATTCACCAAGCTGAAGCAGAAATCCACTGTCAGCCTTTGGAAAATATTGATGTTCGTTAACCCATTCGCTGATATAATCGCCATCTCGAACATCCATGGATAATGTACAACTCTAGACAGGCAAGTGGGACAAGATATGACAAAGTCACATCAGTTTTGATCTGAACGAATCGTGACCCTGAAGAGTACATTTAAAATCACAGTAACACCTAGTCATTAAAAAGGCTCAACCACTGACAAACACATGTGTACCCAAATGTATATTCAAATGTGCTCTGCAATAGGCACAGGTACAGTACTATAGGAGTAAATAATGCATACTGTTTTGCACAGATGCACTGGCATAGAAAATATTAGATTTGTAGCCAGTGAATCCTAAAAAAAAACAAGTCTGTTTGACATAAATTTCAAAATCATTCCCTGAATTGCACAGGCCTCTAAAGTACGGACAGCCCAGATTTTATTTATTACGCATTCCATTTCTTTTTAACTGATGAAACTTGAAGCAGATGACTGTAGTGTGAGTAGACCTCATTTGCCCAGGTCACCCCATTTACTCCATTTTATTCTACTTCTCACAGATAAGCGGTTCATAAACCACCGTAAATCGATAATCCGTTTACAGCACAAAGAGAATTTCCCTATCGCAATGCTTGATGCTATGAATAGGTTGGATTTGATGGCTTCTGCACAGGTGTCCTAATAGGTAGATTTAAAATGTTGACAAACTTGTTCTCAGGTACAATAACACATAAAGGGAAACAGCAGTCACTGAAACATACTTTTGAGATAATAACTACCGATTGAGCAGCAAAAAAAATACTATAAAAAGAAAATTGTTCCTCGCCAGCCTCCTGCATTATCTAATGTTCCCTATTGGATTTGAAACATGTATTACTTATATCTGTGAACATTACAAAATGCTCCTTTATGTACATGTACGTCCTTGACAACTACAGATATTTTATGTCGGTTCTAGTTACAATGTAATTAAGCAATTAATACTGTGCATTGAGCTTGCTAGAACCCTGAAAAACCCAGGGGTCAGAGGCCATTGAGGAAGACAGAAGTAAAATAAGTGTAAGCTATTATTCCAATTTAAACCCTGCGCTGTTCATACCTCCCCACATCGCCTGAGCTGTTGTACGTCATAATTTAATTATTAAAACATCATTTGTAAATTAGTTCCAGCACCAAAGTGCTTTATGAAGTGGATTTGCCAGCAGCTGGAGGAAAAGGATGATTAATGTAAGGACTGAATTTGGCAAACACGTGGTTAATACTGCCTTCAGTTGATATGTTAATTATGTCAATTTATCAAACAGTAGCTGCCGTCTCAGCAGTTTCGGAGGACGACTTGTTCTCTCGCGGGCTATTGACGCTGCTTCCAAAAACAATACAGATGTGTTAACTTCCAATGAGGCTTGTAACCGCACTCTGAAAGGTACAGCACACAACCTCAATAACCTGATTGTACTATGGACTTGCACAAAAGCTTGCAATCTACTAGTTACTAAAGTCTGACTTCTGCTCAGCGTACCAGACCTATACAAACCTGAACAAATTACCCCTAGCTTTACAAGGCATTGCCTTACAAATTTCACTTAGTGTTCCTCTTCAATGGAAAGGAAATCAGATTTCTACCCAACCCCTCTACTCACTATACTACCCACTAGATATATCATGAGTGATACAAGCCAATGGATGGAATCATTTTACAAAAAAACAATAAACAGCTTGTTCACTCTTTGGAGAGTAACTGATTAAATTTATTAAGGGGCGTTGATAAACGTGTCGCTAAAAGACATGCGCAGTGAACTTTGAAAAGGAGAACAATTCACTTAGAAAACTGTTCTGCAGGTTTTGACTTTTCAAAATTTACCCCACCTCTCTATAGCAAAACATTTGATAACATCTCCTAGAATGTATCTGCATTTCTTTTCTTGGTTATTTATAGGAAAAAACTGTAACAATCCAGGTTTACAATGTTACATCTCTTTCCAGACACTGCCCACATAACACCTATCACCTGCAATCACTGCTTATCATAGAAGAACCATTACACCTGGCTACTGTCTACATACAGTATTCCCCTTCGTGGATCGGCAACCGGTGGCTTTTAACGACTGAATTTACTACAACTCTGGTATGCCCCAACTGGCCAAATATAGGGCCATTAGGTCGTCGAGTTACCTATTGCTGTGTGTAGGATTTACGTGTGTGCAGGAGGCTGGTTGAAGAGAGCATGACGCAAGAATGCCTCACCTGCAGATGGGTAGTTGAGCTGGTGACTATTTCTCTTGGTCTGGTTCTCTGGCATTACGAGTTGGTGGTTCTGATGAAGGTTGGAGATGATACTGGACAGGTCGTTCTCACGGCTGTGATGGGACAGAGCAAATAATGCAACCGTCAGTAGGAAAACAGGACAAAAATCAGCAGCCTTGACTAAAGCTGACCTCGGATACTTTAAGGGGTATGAATATATGGATCGCTATGTATTTTCATTCTACAATGCACGTGATGGGGCTGATTAGCTCTTTCTGGCACCACTCAAACATTTCAATACATCTAAATAGCAAATGCGTTGCAGTTTAATTGGGCGGTAGAGGGGGGAACGGAAGTCACAAACGGAGATAAAAAGGCTGAGAACAGAGGATGGAGAAGACAGAGATGGGTAAAGTATGGCAACAGAAATAAATACAGAGATAAAGTTGGATGGAGGGGATGAGGGGGGCAGATAATAAAAAAACTAAAACGTTATCACAAAATAAAATTATAATATTCTCTTTCCTGTGACTCATGCAGATGAACAAGTCAACTTTAAAAAACTGAGCTAGAAGGACTCCTAAAAAGGATCCAAACAGCAATAGATTAGCAAATTATAAATAATCTGTTGACTACAAAAATACTAATTTGGTGTAAAACGCAATGAAAATACGGCTGGGATTATTCAATAACTATATAACAGAAAACTTTATAGCAGAATTTAAGCAAGCAATTCTCCAAATCAGCTATAGTCAGTGTGGCAATTTTAGTTTTTCAATTGTCTACAGTTCAGAAACCCCAGTAGTAATTAAAACTTAAGTTTACAGATCATTCCTACGGAGATAATGTAAGAAGCCTTTTTCAGTCTTTGTAAAGAAAAATAATAGATCAAATAATATATAAATGGTACGTATGCTGCATACTCCTGTATTATAACAATGATTAGTTTGATTATTACTCACTTATAGTATATGGGGCGGCATTGACAGGAGTTACACAAAAGTGTACAATTTCGAGGCATATTACCATGCACAAAAGATCGTAAACAGAAACGCTTTCGTTAATAATATTTTGTGTTTTGCCAGGCTGTAATAGGAATTGGCATGGATATAAGAACTCAGAAGATAAATGACATTTGTGATAGTAATTTTCGTTCTACAAACTTGCATTGGCACATCCGACAGAGGTACAAATGTTATAAATTAAAAAAAAATAAAAAATAAAAATGTACCGGTACATAGCAGAAATGTAACATGGGAAATCAATTAAAGGCTCCTCCCTGTACCGTGTGTAACCCGAATCTCTCAGGTTCACATCCCAGCATGATCGGAGATGTGAAGCAAATTTAATGAGCGCCAATTAAAACTTGCAACGAACAACTTCTAACAATTGCTTTGAGATTGCAGGATAGAGAGCTCTAAATCATTGTTATTTCAGTGGGGTTATCAGGCATGACAAGGAGAAGCTCTCCCCTTCCAGTAATTACAGGTCTAATATTTCACGGTACAAGACGCTGGGAAGGATACTAAGACCCTTCTCAGCCAAGAGTCCTGGAACAAATTTCTAGATGCCAAGGTTTTACAGTCAAATCGCAAAAAAAAAGCCACGTTTTACCAAATAAATCTTAATTGAACAGAGGCGGAGAGTAAAGCCACGACTAAACTGTTCCAAATTACCTATTCCTGACTAAGTGTTTTTCTATTCAAATTTAATTTGCCAAAATGAATATAAAGCCGATAGAAAAAGAAACCAAAATGTATTTCATTCTAAAACATTCAACAGGATAAACAAACACAAGATTTTATCTAGACACAAGAACAATCGTTGAGGAAATCCGTACTAACTAGTACCAACTGCCAGCTTTGTATGATATTTAGACACTATTACAGTTATTCTAATTTGTATACGGCCATCCTTTAGCTTGTTTTACAACCCTATCCCCGTATTTCAAGAAAAACTAAAATGTTTCCAGCACCAATCGAAATGTCTGTGTTTTATTTTGGGGGTCAAAACTTCTAAGGAGGAAAACAGACATGACAGGAGGTACATCCCCCCAAAAGTAATTGTTTTAAACGATACCTATAAATTGTACTGTCTATAATTAAAGTATAACGGGGAAAGCAAAATGTGGAATATTGTAATCGCAGATCTCATGTTCTGTTAAATTTGTGTATTTATATAGACAACATAAAAGGGGCTCTTGACATTAATAAATGCATGTATTTTTAAATAAAAAATTTTTATTTATAGCTTACACAAATAAGCAATCTTGTACCAAAGATACCAGGATCGTCAGTGCAAAAATGTGTCAGTAAAACTTCTGCAAATTAATCATTTTTTTTAGTAATTGTAGAGTGGCACATCACACGTGCAGCACTTGGAGGTTGATAACACATAATGTTTAGAGGTTCCGTTAATTTGATCCACATTGGTAAAGAGAGAAGCTGTGTAGAACTGACTAGAATCAAATTGTGGGGCAGCAATACAACGTATGCTAAGAGTTGGGGAATATTATGGAACACAGTTAAGCCAGAGAATCTCATGGTACATTCTTCAGAATATAGAACCAATTCAAAGAAACAATGTGTATCTCACAATCCCATCTACTAACAATACACTGTCCTTTTCCCATCAAACCCTATTACTCACATGGTAAGGGACCCCCATCTTTGTCTCTGTAACACACAGCACATTGTTTGATTGGAGAAAAAAAAGAAAAGGCCGAAGACGTGTCCAAGCTGTGTTCTGCCCCCAGGACCTTTTGAAGGACACGACAGCTACCGAGTGCCCTTTAAATCACCTGGCCTTCATAATGAGCCCCCTCCTCCTGGAACTAATACACCGCCTCCAGCACCAAGGACAGCACCCCCAGCAAAGTTAGAGAAGCAGGGCTTACTGAGCAGATAAGACCCCCACAGCTAATAGGATCAGGGCATGTCTATACATTGCTGGCATTTTATAGCCCGTCTGGATACAGATTTGTGTAGGATAAAAAAAAAAAAAAAAAAGATGTCTTCACATTTCCTGTTAATTTTTTTTCACCCCTTGACCATATGCCCCTTATAAACGAGCCCCATTTTATACTTAAAAAATCTCTACCCATAGACGGAGTGGGCGGTTTAAAAAGACAGTGCCCAGTCTGTTAATCTCCCTTGGGTGTGATCCCCTCCTGCTTTGCCAGAGTGCATTGTATTATGTAAATATTGCAGGGTTGTAAGCAGTTTATGAGGTGATTACCAGTCCTGTGTGTGTTTAATCTCATGGATCGCAGAGAGGAAGCTTCGTCCAGAGGACAAACGAAGATTAATTTTACCTTCAATGCTGAGATACAAGTGGGAGGGGGTGTAAAAACTAAACCAGGATTGCTGTACGAAGGAGGCTAGTAACAGTTACTTGTGTTCTTAAATGTATTTAACCCATATGGTATCACTCTGTAAACTGAGATTGGTTTAGAATCGAAGAAAGGACACGTTTTGGCTAAAATAAATGAGCAAGTAAAATAGCCGAGTCATTACATTTTCCCAAAGTTATTCTGGTAACAATAACTTTGTCAATTCTCCACAGTTCATGGATCTTAGAATTTCCACATATTGTAAAATGTGGAATTGTCACTCTGTTGGCATTGAACCAATCAGACCATCATACCTTGTCATTCGCCTGTTGGCTTTACACAGTGGAAAGGGTATCATAAAAAGTGACAGAATCCCCCTCTAGCATCAAATACCTAGGGGTACATATCACTAGAGACACCACACGCCTTTTCGAAAGCAACTTCCCTAACTTACTAAAGGCAATCCAATCAGATCTAACAGCCTGGAACAAGCCACAATTTGGGTGGTTCTGCAGGTTAAATATCCTAAAAATGAATATCCTACCCAGGATCCTATACATGCTCCAAGTCCTTCCCATAACAATACCGAAGACATGGTTCAGCACGATACGCAAATTATTCACACATTTCATTTGGTCCCACAAAACCCCGCGATTGGCACATACACTACTCACACGGCCGAAAGACGAAGGGGGCCTAGGCCTATCAGATATAAGCAGATACTACAAAGCAGTCCACCTGACCAGACTCTACGACTGGTCATGCACAAACGCTGTGAAACAATGGGTAGCTATTGAAAATACTTTTTTCCGAGCGCCCATATTCACAATACCTTGGCACAAAACAGGACAGCCATTACTGATAAAAGGCCCGCACCCCACGATCACACCCACTCTGCGCATCTGGGAGACCCTCAAGCCCAACGACCAAATATCACCTCACCCATCTGCACTCTACCCGATTTCACATAACCCACTCTTCCAACCGGGGGCAGATGGCAAGGCTCTAAAACACCTTCACACAAGCACATACCTTACGCTGAAAGACATACTCACCGAATCAGGGGAACAACAGATCAAACCAATACAAGACCTTATCGAATCCCCAACGGAAATACAAAAGTTCCAATACAACCAACTAAAACACTTTATACACTCAAGACCACTAACACTGGGACAGAGCAGACCACATACGGCATTTGAACTCCATTGCTCCAAACAAGATATCAAAAACAAACACATCTCAATACTATACTCCACGATCCAAGCAACAACCACCCATAACCTACCAACATTCACCACCACCTGGGAAAGGGAGCTGCAGCTAGAAATACCTGAAACTAAATGGAAACAGATTTTCAGACAAATACACAAAACATCGAGGAACACGATAGCACAGGAGAGCAACTATAAACGAATAGCCCGGTGGCACTACACACCGTCGAAACTCCATCATCTCTTCCCCACTACCGCAGACAGATGCTGGAGATGCCAGCAAACTGATGGCACAACCACACACATATGGTGGACCTGTCCCGAGATCCACAAATACTGGACACGAATTTCAGGAGTACTGTATAAGATCTTCAGGACGCACATCCCATTGAACCCAGACACATACCTCTTTCTCCTCCCTCCCTCAAAAATGCATAAACACGAGAAAACGCTCCTAATACACCTCATCACAGCAGCCAACCAACTCATCCCCGCCCACTGGAAACGGCCACATGCACCCACCACACGGGAATGGTTACAAAAGGTAGAAATGATCAGAAATCTAGAAGAGACATGCTACTCACTCACACATCAATATCAGGAATACACACACATATGGGACCCATGGATCCATTTTCTACGAAATAATTCTATCTAACCACTGGAACACGAAATACACTCCATTCACAGTCCACACCAAAACTAGTCCGAATATAGCTCATACAGAACGTTGCTATGTACAATATATAACTGAAATTGCCTATTACTCAGTTATGTTGACTGAATGAATAACTTTGTCTAAGTACCACTGTTTTACATGAGACAAAACTGTAATAAATGAAAACTTAAATAAAAAAAAATAAAAAAATAAAAAAAGTGACAGAATATATTTAAAATTCAGTTAATTCATTTTACGAGACAAACAGTAAAGGTATATTCATAGAGTTCTGTAAATTAGCAATCTGCAGTAATGGGAGTCGTGGCACCGTAGCTTCAGCCCGGGTCAAACCTTCTACACAGGGCTCCTGTTTTATATCTTTCCTGAGCCAGATACTTATCAGCACATGCTCCTTAATGCCTGCATCATTCACCTCTATGTCTCTTATACATCCTATACAGAGCAGAGAATGTATTAGGTTTTTTTAAAATAAATTATAACATTGCTCCTGTCTACCCATCCTCACTAATACACAACTATCTCCCTCCAGACTCCTACATTCTGCCGAAAACCTTTACCTATCCGCTGTTCATATTCTCACCTGTGGCTCTCGCCTTCAAGATTTCTCCAGGGCTGAACCGTTCCTTAAGAACTCCCTTCCCAGCTCTATTAGACTCAATCTCCAATACTTCAAAGAAAATTACTGAAAGTTTACTTCTTCAGGAAGGCATATCAATTAAACGTGAGCTTTCCCACCCCTCACTGTTGCACATAGAAGACTTATCACTAAAATGCAATCTGTAAGTTTGGATTCCAATATAGTTGAATGGGTAAGGCAGTGGCTGAGTGACAGGCAACAGAGGGAGTATATTTGAAGCAAGGTCTTCTTACCAGTGGGGTACACCTCAGAGATTTGTACTTGGACCCATTCTCTTTAATATTTTATTAGTGATATTGCAGAAGGTCTTGCTGGTAAGGTATGTCTTTTTGCTGATGATACTAAGATATGTAACAGGGTTGATGTTCCTGAAGGGATAAGCCAAATGGCAAATGATTTAGGTAAACTAGAAAAATGGTCAGAGTTGTGGCAACTGACATTTAATGTGGATAAGTGCAAGATAATGCATCTTGGACGTAAAAACCCAAGGGCAGAGTACAGAATATTTGATAGAGTCCTAACCTCAACATCTGAGGAAAGGGATTTAGAGGTGATTATTTCTAATGTCTTAAAGGTAGGCAGACAATGTAATAGAGCAGCAGGAAATGCTAGCAGAATGCTTGGTTGTTTAGGGAGAGGTATTAGCAGTAGAAAGAGGGAAGTGCTCATGCCATTGTACAGAACACTGGTGAGAACTCACTTGGAGTATTGTACGCAGTACTGGAGACCGTATCTCCAGAAGGATATTGATACTTTAGAGAGAGTTCAGAGAAGGCCTACTAAACTGGTTCATGGATTGCAGGATAAAACTTACAAGGAAAGGTTAAAGGATCTTAACATGTATAGCATGGAGGAAAGACGAGATGGGGGGATATGATAGAAACATTTAAAGGACCACTCTAGGCACCCAGACCACATCAGCTTAATGAGGTGGTCTGGGTGCCTGGTCCAGCTAGGGTTAACCCATTTTTTCATAAACATAGCAGTTTCAGAGAAACTGCTATGGTTATGAATGGGTTAAGCCTTCCCCTATTTCCTCTAGCGGCTGTCTTATTGACAGCCGCTAGAGGCGCTTGCGTGCTTCTCACTGTGATTGGAAAAAGGTAAGTTTTAACCCCTTTACCTCTTCCAGAGCCGGGCGGGAGGGGGTCCCTGAGGGTGGGGGCACCCTCAGGGCACTATAGTACCAGGAAAACGAGTATGTTTTCCTGGCACTATAGTGGTCCTTTAAATACATAACGGGAATCAACACAGTAAAGGAGGAGACTATATTTAAAAGAAGAAAAACTACCCCAACAAGAGGACATAGTCTTAAATTAGAGGGGCAAAGGTTTAAAAATAATATCAGGAAGTATTGTTTTACTGAGATGGTAGTGGATGCATGAAGTAGCCTTCCAGCTGAAGTGGTAGAGGTTAACACAGTAAAGGAGTTTAAGCATGAGTGGGATAAGGCTATCCTAACTATAAGATAAGGCCAGGGACTAATGAAATTATTTAGAAAACTGGGCAGACTTGATGGGCCGAATGGTTCTTATCTGCCGTTTCTATGTTTAAATACATCTTACCCTTACCTCTGGTGTCACTTTACCCAACTCCCTTCATAACTATAAGCTTGTTTGGGCAGGGCCCTCTGCATCTTCTGTTCCCGTAAGTCCAACATATCTATCTGTAACTACTTGTTTGTTAGTCCACATTTCGAACTTTGCTGCCAACCGTGAAAAAATGATTCTAACTCTCTTTACGATATGAGGGCCTCTTAAGTTTTTTATTAACATCTTCATGCAAAGAAGTTGCAGATAAAACAAAAACTTTGGCTATTCTTTCATAAAAAGCAATCCTTCATTTATTAGCAAGTACTTCCAAAATTGTCCAATTCCACTTATTTTGTACTCTCTGAAGACAGCCAATCTATTCGGCTGAATATAGAATATGATTAGTATAACAAAATGATTGTAGAAAGACTTTTCTTATTGAAAACAAATGTATGTGTACCGACAGAACAGATAGCTTTCTATGGACTCACTGGGTATTACAGGCCAATGTTTAACCCTTTTAAATTGAGAGGGTAAAAAGTATATCTAATTTCTATAATATCCCTCAATTATTTCATCAATACATTTTTTTTACTTCAACGGGACTGCTATACATCTTGTTATAGCCTCCATCATTAGAAAACTCTGTTCATCAATGGGTCTGCCATCTATCCACTAATCAAGTTAGGATTCAGAGAGCTGACAACTTTTATGCCCTGCAAAACTAAAAGAAATGATAACAAACAAAATAAGATACATCTTTAGCACTGAAACGATAACTAACAAAAAGGATACATCAATAAGACTGAGAAATTACACTCCACCTACTGGTCAAAAGAAGTGTTGGATTGGACCAGTCATCACATATAAGTAGTGATCCATTGAAATTCAGATTATTATTATTATTATTATTATTTATAAATCTCCGGCAACAAACAAGCAGTTGCGACAAGACAAGTTTGACACACAGGAATAGAAGGCGCTGAGGGCCCTGTTCAAACAAGCATATATATATATTTATATGCCATTGTACAACGCTATGGAATTTGCTGGCGCTTTAGAAATAATAAAATAATAATGATAATATATGCCATTGTAAAAGAGTAATTAAACAAATAAATCAAATTGATCCTTTGCCGTATGGCGCTAAAGTTCCCAACGAAACTTAATTTCAAAGGGATATTCCTACTATGATTGACAGATGTATTGTGGAGGAGGCTCTTTTGTCTGTGTGTGTCTCTCTCTCCAAACTACCCCGAAATGTTCCCGTCCCTGCGCTCACTATACCATCTCTTCACCCTTCCACCTTGTTGAACATATTAAAATGTACAATACTCCACGACAGATAAAACCTGAAATGTAACATATCCCAAGTTAAATAAAATCACAGATTTATGTAACCCTATTTTTCATTAAAGATTATTGCCTAATTCTACTGGCATCAGTTGAGTTAACAATGGATGTCTTGGCACTGCTTAACTAGCCATCAGCACCCTCTACAATCTTGTCAGCAAAATAATTCTGCTCCCTTCCTAATATACTCCCTAGCTAGACCCTGCCGTAGGCAGCAAGAAGAGCCTGTTACCGCCTAATGAGCTCCCGTCACCTCTCCGCTGTCCCCTGTACGGCTCCCTCTTCCTCTCCTCCTTATCCCCCTACGCTCCCCCCTTCCCGCTCACAAACTCAGGTCTCATGGGGCTCTGCTAATTAGCTCATTAGAATTCAGTGAGAGGGGGGGGGGAGTAATAAATAAATAAAGGAAGTCAGAGCTGTAAATCCTATCTTTAATGCTCTTCATTTAATGATAAAATCTCTGGATCTGCTCCTCTTTCCACAAACTGCACACTTTGGACAATACAAATTTAACATTTAAAGCACCGGAGGACTATCGCTTGAACGTTGCTTGTATGTAAAAAAAATAAAATAAATGGCAACATATAGTTAATGTAAATAACCTGCAATTTTTGGAAATCCATATTTCAAATAGGAGCTTGCATCGATGGATTCTTCACCCAAAATTGGAGAGGACCTAACAAGAGGGCTTATATCCAAATATCTCATGCCAGGGGGCTGGCTGAGCATGACGGGAAAATTAATCAAAACAAAAATAGGTGCTCTTCTAGGGCAAAGAGCTAACTAGAGAGCAAATCTTGGTAATTCTCCTACATTGGCCAACACAGTTGCAGTGCCAAAGAACAGCCACCACTGCCAGTGCCACATAAATCAGGGTACCAGTGCAATCATATCATAATATTACACTTCTGAATGAACACCGACTTGTAGGTACCCAAATACCCTGAAAAAAAAAAAAAGAAAAAAACATCCACAATCAAAGAGACACTAAACTGCCACTCCTACCCCCAAGAAAAAGTTTTTTTGTTTATTTTTTTAGAATCACTGTTTAGTGGGGATTAGTAACTATTCCCCAATGAAAAAATGCATGCATAAAATTGGACATTTTTCATTGGGAAATATCTAAAAACAGCTTGCAAAAACTGCAGATGTCTTGTATGCAGCCTTTGCAAGCCTTCCCCTTCTAACCCTGCCCAGACTTTCTGTGGCTGTCCAATCACAGACCTCCCAATGCAACTCAATGAGAAGTCTTTGCAAGGCAGGTGCTCTGGACAATTGTCTGTCTCTTGAGGTTAGCATCTACTGAGCTAAACAAACCAGGAAGTAACAGGACCGGTTGTCCAATTGACAGCCAGGAGGGTGTAATGAAGTTAATTTAAAACACTGTAAATTTCTATTGAAATCTGCATGTTTCGTAAAATGAAAAAAGGGGGGGGACACATTCTTCACACATAAAGCTTTTCAGAAGGCTAAAGTGCATTAGTAGTCCATAGTGGTCTAACTTATATAATAAAAAATAATAGGTAAACTAATATAATAATAATAAGTATACTAATATACAAAAGTTGTTTATCAAAGAGGTAAGCATGATAAGGAATGAAACCATACCATATCTAGAAATAAGCTTTCACATGCAAGTTAATGTGTGCACATGTACACGTCAACGCTGCCCATTCTTTCACCCACTCAGTTGGCTGAGCACCACGGGGAACAGAATCCATCAAAAATAGAGTGCGAAGGATTGGTCATCATTACTATAACAAAGCCAGCTAGGTCACATAAAAACACAGACTTATGGGAATTAAATCAACCAGACATGGTTCTCAACCCCTTTAACATTTGTTACGGTCTATTTCAAAGACGGCTCCCGACTAATAATGTGCCATACAATATTCACCTGCTGTCCAGCAGTGAAACGGTTAATTGGCATTTCTTTCTGTCACTCTCAGCAAAATCCTGCATGAATTATTCATTGGGATTTCAGAGAGCAATGGCGACGTGGAGGGAATATACTTTTTAGAAGAAACTGGACAGAATGGTACCCTCGTGTTGACCCATGGAAGGAGGGAGGGGGAGAGACAGAGGTGGGGAGGAGGTCACAGCAGGAGACAGAAAATGAAATTAGCATATTTGTAATCAAGGTGATTTGGAATCAATTAACCAAATGCCTTAAGCGGCCTTAAACTGTTCAAGAAACACTGACCCTGCCAATCCCATTAGAGGAGCTGAAGTCTGCAGAAATATGCCAGTCGCACAGGCCTGAGGGTGATTACCCCCCACCCCACCCCCATCCCCATCCCCTGTCCACTGCCACAGAGGTCAGCAGCCAACAGCAGAACTGGCATCTACATAGAAACTCTTTAAATGTCAGTCAATTTCATGCTGCAATATAGTTCAAAGCAGAATATTTTAAATAAAAGTCTATTCCATCATGGGATGTTTTACCATCTCCATGGACACAACCAGAATCAAGCAATCCGATCAGCAACCTTACAGCAGGAGAATTTGGATAGATTTTCCTCTGTATAACAGAAGTGCATAGCTTGACTGCAACTGAAGAAGCTATTTTGCAAGCCATCAGCTAATATATAAAAGTTGCAAAAGGCTCTATACATTTTTAACCTAGTGGGAATACAATTCCGCATTAAGTACAGACTATGTGCTCAGTCTTCTAACGTTCTTCTATGAGATATAAGCTTCACCCTAAATCTCAGTTTTTAAAGGGCAGATTCAAAGGTTTACACAGGGATAGTAATTTGATAAATCCACTCCGTGCCCCTTACAAAGAAATGCCATTTGCTATTTTCCAACTATTGTAAGACATGAAACGCCATAGAATAGGAATTAAAAAAACCTTCCAATTATTGTATCGATCTTGCAAAATGCCTTCATGTACCATAATATTTCACATCCGGGAGCATCTCAACACATTGCCATGGCAACCAACGCAATGTGCATATGCAGATATCTACATTATATCAGAGAGTATGAGATACTTTAGATTCATTTTGGTGGTGTAAACCATTAAAGGACTCTTACTTTCTTATGGTTTAGCTACAATCTGCTCTCGACAGAGCCCATCCTCCTAGCCCCTCTGAATTCACCTCCACATCCGGCTACAATGTGGAAGCCTTCCCTGGGTTCGGGTGATAGGCTGAGAGCGTTAATTGACGCTCTCGATCGGTCGCTGGACTCCCATTCAGAAAAATGCTTTAGAAACGTATGTACTTGAAAGTAAAGCAGGGGCAAAGATAGTTTGGGCTGAATAAAAATATATCAAATGTTCCAGTAAAATTGAGCAAACTGAAAACTGCACCAATCCATATAAAATAATATTCCACTAGAGAATCATTTTAGACTCAAGACAAGCAGAATTGGTTTCTTACAAATGAGTTGCTTTTATATTATAATATATAATATTAAATTATAGAAGTGTCGCATAGGTCCACTCTCAGTTCACTTTCAAATAGTAAGGATGGATTGATTCGCTCATTTCAAGTCAGACCACTGTTGCCACGTTTCCCTTTTCAATGACTGAAGTTTAGAAAAATATACATATTTCAGATTATATTTCCCTTGCGCTATTTACATTATTCATGAATAAGACTATTGTAGAACTTACAACGTATACATACCACGCATGCACAATAAGTACAACAACTTGTTGGGGCTGGATTGTAGAGTGAGTTTTGCAAACTGCTGTGCATGGAATGTAAACGTCAGGAATACAGCTTGATCTGACATTTAAAACGTACCACTCACAGTAGGGTATATAATTCTGTAACTCTCTGTAACTCTCTGTGCTGTTTCTACATATTTTGTGAAACCTTTTATCAGTGGCCTCTCACTGAGGACCATGTTAGATGGCACTATATAGAAAGGTGGTTTCTGAATGATTAGGGTGAATGAAGAGGGAGTGGGGTTGTGTGTGCCGGTTAGAGTGCTGGTTTTGTAAAATTGCTCAACATCATTTGGCATGGGTCACATAAAGCTATAGAACCATAACTACTACAATCACTACAACGAGCTGTATTGCATATGGTGCTAACA
This sequence comes from Pelobates cultripes, assembly GCA_933207985.1. Classification (NCBI taxonomy): domain Eukaryota; kingdom Metazoa; phylum Chordata; class Amphibia; order Anura; family Pelobatidae; genus Pelobates; species Pelobates cultripes. Next base: position 99,923,219 of record OW240921.1, on the reverse strand, counting down.
GAGTCCCCTTAATCACCAGCTAATTTTGCAACAATCCACAATCTACTTGGGGGGAAGAGGGGGGGAGTAATAAAAATATAAATGTAGAACTAGTTGTAGGAAAACAAACATTGATGGCTATGGCTAAATAGCAGATTTAGGGGAGTATTCCATTTGAAAATAAGGTAAACACTAAAAAAAAAGGAATGTGCCCAGTTATTCTTCATTTGGAACGTTGCCATATAATTTATACATAATACTAAACTTATTTTTACCAGAAAGGGATACATTATTTTATCTTATTTTCTCCCATTTTCAGGTGTAGATGTTTTCAAGTCATCATCATTCACGTTGAAAGAGTGACAAGCGGAGTTGTTTTTACTATGAACAGAATTTACAGCTATTAGCGATTAATATGTTCTCCAGTTAGTGCATCACCCAACTGAGCTATTCTAAACTCTGTTTAGAATACATTAACAGGTATGTCACCATGCTTTCTTGAATTTTCTGCAATGAAAGGGTTACTGCCATCTCTATAAAAGTACCAAGTTTAAAAGACACCTCCCCCTACATAAAATATGAGCGCAGGAAACATATAAATAAAGAGTAAAAGCCCTCTCAGTCTCTCTCCATCCTTTAACGAGCTCCCAGCAGCTGCACGGATTATACAGAGCCGCACAGATCAATAAGGAAACCAATCACCCTGACCCTGCAGGCTCCCACCTCCGAAAATAAAATCCGATAAGTGGCACCAAGGGAGGGGGCTCCGACAGCTATGGGAGGAAGTGAGAGAAGCTGATTATCCTCCGCAGTGAATGCAAGAAGCTGAAGATTTCTCTGAGTATGTGTTATAGGGATTGCTATCTACGTAATTGTGTGTGTGTGTGTGTGTGTGTATGGATTTGTGTCTGTGTGTGCGCATGCACATTTCATTTTCCATGCCCTGTGCTAAAAAAGTGCCCTAATATTACATTCCGCTAAAGGTGGGGATCTATGTGTGTTACCATTTCCCTGTGCATCATTAAATTGGGGTGTCAGTACAATAAACAGTGAATTGTGGTGATTTACTGAAAAGCTGAGATGGATTTTTCCCAAATCTATTTTACGATAGATTTTGCACTTTGGTTCTCAAGGTACCACAAACAAAACTTGATGTTTTGTGAGTATCCCCCTATTTTCATGTAGCTTCCACACTCAATATGCAGGATTATTTACTAAAGTTAGAATTGAAAGTGAATTTCAAATTTAAGGCCAGAGTAACAGCACTGATAGCATAGCAGTTCGGCTAATCTGACCTTCACTTTGTCTTCTAACCGCTGTCATCTAAAGAATGGCACACAGTGCAAACAATTTGCACAGCATTGACATTAGCCAGCCCCAGAACTCTTGTTCCTGACTGGCTAATTATGCCCCAGTGATGCTGTCGAAGGTGGACTTACACCTTTAAGTGGTTAAACTCACGATCTGCAACATTTCAGAGTGAAAAGGTGTACATAGAGACTCCAGGCACCATGACCACTTCAAATCAGTAAGGTGGCCATAATGCTTGGAGTCAAGCATACTTTAAACGTTCCATCCTTGGAACTCTTAATCCCACCCCTTACACCAGCCAAACATCTATTTGTTTTGGAACGCTATTCCACAACACCGGGAACACGTTATAAAAAGAAAGTATGCCAATCCATCTTCAAAACACGGAGTTTGTGCCTAGTAAAGAAAATAAATATTTTTTTCTTCTAATATTATTATTTTATATTGAGCCAATTTATGCACCAGTCTACAACAATTAAAAATCTAATTTTATTGACACTTCCCTGTTTTATATTACAAATAGTGCACAATGTCTGCATACAAACTCATTAGTTTGATACAGACGTGTCTCACTGATGTGAATGTGGCACAATTATTGTCCCACAATAAACATTGTGAGTATTCAGATCTAAGCACATTGCACTGTGTTAGCCAATAGGGAATACCAAAGCTGGTAAAAATGGCAAACCAATGGGCAGTCTTGCCCCCCTCCGTCACCTGCAGGTAGAGGGCACAAGCGCCGCATTACACAGGCGCGGAGAGCTGTCAGCTAAAGCCATCACCTCGGTGCAGGGTGAAAAGAGAAGGTGACACCCCTTGTAAAAAAGAACTGGTAATACACAGCAATCTGAGTCAGCACAGGCTGAAGGGATCGGTTTTACGGAGATGACAGCTGACATTAGTCCTCATAAACAGTCCCAGAAAGCTGTGTAAGCCCCTTTCGTCAGCGCACGGACTGACCCCCGCAAGGATAAGAAGGTGTGGATTAGGGTCAGGCATTATTTAAAGGTACAATTTTTTTTTAAACTGGATTTATCGCTTGCATGACCATGATTTAATCCTTGCAGGGTATGAATATTGTTGAGTTTTCAGACACGGACAGATAGTGCACCTTCCGCTATTGACTGGTTACATTCACTATATTATTATTTTAGTCAGACACTTCCAAAATACGATTATTTACATCCCGAGGGAGGGAGTATTGGTTTATCCTATGTGATCATATATTATGGCCTGACTGATGTTGCAAATTAAGGATAATTAAAACAAAAAATATTTCTCCTGCTGACTTGCAATATGTGCTGATTTGTAATTATTTTATCTCTTCTATGTATACATTCCTATATGCTACTGCTAATGTCATATACTTGTTTCCTCTGGTAAAACATTGATATGAATTGTTACGGGATCTGCAGGCATTGAAACGAGCTGCATATACAAATGTACCCCAAACATGTCTTCAGGTATAGACAAATACTTGTAGGTAATAGCAGTGAGCACTAAATAAAATACATAGAAACATATGGCTCACTTGTACCTAATGTTTGTCAAGTCATGGTCGATCCCTACTACAAAAGTCACGTTAGAATAAAACCTGTCACTTAGGAAGTCACCCAGAACCCAAATAGAACTTCAGACATATCTACTAATTGTTCTGTGACTATAGAGGAAGCATACTACAAAACCAAGATGACCTCCTGACGTAAAATGTATTTTACTCTTTTTTCGTCCATATAACAAACATTTGTGCAGCATACAACAAGCACGCAGGTGTCACAAGGCAATACATATATCTAAAAGTAACTCATTAATGTATCACTTTAGAAAAAAAAAGTCTTCATCCCATACAAACAGGGAGTGAAAGATATGATAAAGTAATACTTTTTTTTACCTCTTATATCGTATGGCTAGAAAACCTACAAAACCAAGACCACAGAGGTAAACAGCAATCGCACACCTACAGACATTACCACCATGCATTATGTTGAACATATAAGGGACCATTTAACCAGAACTCAAACAGCACAGGGGAGGGGGGTATAGGCATTTTCAACAGACAGCATGGTCAACATAGAGGGGAAGACTACTGATCACCATATACATCTGTGCATGCAGGGTGATTGGGTACCATAACTACTTAATATGGTTGCATACTGCAGGATATGTTATATGGCAGCTGTGGTTTACATTGCATGTGTTAACTTTGTCAACTTTTCTGTCCACTACTGGCAGTTGTTAGATTCATCGGCCCTGCTGAATGCCAATGGCAGAACACAGAAAAAGGGGTTAAAAAAGTCTGGTACCTGCAAGAGGAGTCTTGAAAGGAGATGTTTAAGTCCCAGTGCGCCCGTATCCTGTTGATAAATAAACAGAGGAATCAATTCACATGTACCCAAGGCACGCATTAAGCACAGCGCTCGCTGGTAGGCCGCCAGCAACAAACATAACGCTTCTAGATAGAAGATAGAGCACTACCTGTCCTCCCGTTAACCACCAGCAGTTGTAGAACTACAGTTCCCAGAAATCTGTGAACTGTAGGCTCAAAACAGCCGTGAGGCTCTGGATAGGCATACCTTACATAAACAGGGTCATTCACCAAAGTGAGATTTGTGGGCATAAATGAAAGCTTAACTGACTTGGAAAAGAAGTTTTCCAGTTTTCTAGTTCACTTTGGTAAATAACCCTGAAAGCCAGTTATAATGCATTTTCAAAAAAGTCCTGACATATGAACAAAAAAACAATATATACAATCAAAATATTAGAAATCATAATAATGCAATTAAAAAGTTAAGATGGTAATACAGGGGTGACTATATTCCCCGTATAAATAAACACAATAAGCGCTCCACATGACTGCACGGAATGGGAGGATTGGCGACATATATAAGGATGAATGAATTGTTAGCATTTGTACTCAGGAAATGCTATGACATTTGTTAATAGAATGCCACGGCTTCTGACAGTGGCCTCATCCACTTCCTCTTCTTAAGGTGGTTAAGTGGTTTCCCTCCTGTTTACTTGTATCCAGATAAGAGGCACCATTATGGTACAAGAAGGGTGCAGCTATATGACATGCAGATACAAGGTTACAGTTAACCCTATAAGTCCCAGGAACATGAATATAAAGTGATAGATTCAAAAGGCATTCATTTCCTTTATTTAATTATTACAAGGTTAAAGTGAATTTTTAATTTAAGGTCATGGTATCCAATCTGAAGGGATGGCGGACATAGAGAATTTTTTTGAAGTTCGGCTATTTCGACATGAAATTTAAAATTCACTTTGAATTAATTTTAGTACATAACCCTGTTAGTGTTGCTTTGCTGATTTCCAGATAAACCAAGTTTTGTAATTTATTTTTCGGTACTAGTAAAATAAAATTATTATTATCTTATTATTATTTATATAGCGCCCTCAAATTCCGCAGTGCTTTACAGTGGGTGGACGGACAGACATGTTGTTGTAACCAGAAAGGTTGGTCACACAGGAACAGAGGGGTTGAGGGCCCTGCTCAATGAGCTTACATGCTAGTGGGAGTGGGGTAAAATTACACAAAAAGGTGAGGATAGTATTAGACCGTTTAATTGATACGCTTTTAAGAAGTGGGTTTTTAACGATTTTTTGAAGGAGTGGAGACTGGGTGAGCATCTAACGGAGGAGGGAAGCGAGTTCCACAGGAACGGTGCAGCCCTTGAGAAGTCTTGCAGGCGAGCATCAGAGGTGGGAGTACGGACAGAAGATAGACGTAAGTCTTCAGCAGAGCGTAAGGGCCTAGACGGGACATACTTGTGTATTAGGGAGGATAGATAGGTGGTAGCAGCATTATGTAGCGACTTGAAAGCAAGAACCAGAATTTTAAATTGAGCTCTATATCTTACAGGAAGCCAATGTAGGGACTGACATAAGGGGGAGGCATGGACGGTGCGGGCGGACAGGAAGATGAGCCTCGCCACCGCATTCATTATGGACTGTAACGGCGCAAGTTGGGAGCACGTAAGACCACTGAGACGCGGATTACAGTAGTCAAGGCGAGAAAGGACAGTGGAATGGACCAGCACCTCAGTCGCATCTGGCGTTAGCAGAGAGACAGTCAGAGATAATAGTCAAGAGAGACGGGGAGAGATAAAATAAAACAAAAAATAAGTACTGGTATATCGTGTCCTAAATAGTCAAATCCAGTTATTGGCCTACTATAGCCATCCCTAGAGTAAGCTAATAACTGCCCAACATGTGACTTGGGGTGTGAAAGGAAGACATGTTCACACAATGGGCTGTTTGCAAAAAACTAAACCAAAGCAAACACAAATGTTATTTTATGTACTTTGGTAGAAGCAGCTCTGCTGTGGGAATTAACCATTCCTTGCACATTCCTCTGACACACACAGCTATTCCTATAATGGCTACCTCACGTTAGGCTTAAACAGGCGTACTCTGTAGTGATACAATGCTACCTTCATCACGTCATGGGTCATGTTGACATCCAGGGTTGTTTGAATTATGAAGTGTGAATTATCAGGAACTTAAGTGACTCTCAGTTTAGACCAAAATAGTCAAAATGAAAACATAGATGGAGAATGTTTCCGAAATTGAGTTTTTTGGCCTAAAATTTAAACATTCACTTTTTTTTTTGACAATTCATACTTTTGTGAACTCCGATTACTTATGTAAAGAACATGTTGACAAGATTTATTTTGTGCTGCTTTATAAAATGCACAACCTTACGAGAGGGCAAAGGAGCTTGTATGGGGGAAAAGTCAATGTGTAAATAAACCCCCTGGTTACCCTGACATAATTCACCGTCACGAAATGAATTCCAAAGGGGTCAGTTAAACAATCTTTATTCTGCATATAAGCACTATATATAAAAGGTTAACAAGTTAATGTGCCACCTTGAAGCATAAAGAACTGATGAGTGTTCAGGAAGACGTGGCAGGCATGGAATCCCAATGCAGGTGATAAAGCCTTGATGCAAATTAAAAAAAAGTCGTCATCCTCCCTCCCCCACAAAAAAAACTCTTCAATAGTTCACAGAACTTGTTATTTCCATTTGGTGAGAAGGGAAATATTGAATTTGGCTCAAAAAACCTATTCTGGATCCTGGTATGACCAATACATCCCGAATACGATTTCCGCAGGTTTTGAAACGCACGCGAGGAGCAGCATCCGAAAAACCCTTCAAACCTTTATTTCTCACTTGAATGGGAAAACAAAACAAAGAACGCTAGCATGTGATAAGCAGCTGGCAGCCATAGTGGGATAAACGCTTCATTAGTGGGGAATTTAACTTGTGTGAAAGGCTAAACAAACAGCTTCTCAACCCAGGCCCCTGGCAGTGGATTTTTTTTTCTACATCTTCAAAAAAATTGTAATCACTCACACAGAAAAAAAAGATTTCTTGACGATATGTTTCTAGCAGATATACGATGTTAATAACAGGTAGTAACCAGTAAGAATTAAAGCTGCTATTGAAACATCAATCCTATGACTATATCTATGACGACGGCGAAACTTTAGCATCACACCAGCTGGAGGGAAACCTCACAACTAAATGGCCAAAGAGAAGCCCTTTAGTTTAGCGCGCGTGGCTGCGTCCGCAGACATGGGATTTTCCAAACCTGGGGACCTACCTGACTTTACAGAAGTTCTAAGATTTGTCTGTAGTCTAGAACAGCTCATTAATATTCAGACTGGAGGCCGTCTAAATGTTTTTAGGAGCAAATTTCCAATATAGAACAATAAATCACTACCGTGAAATCAACCCAATATTTAAAAAAATAAAAATCAAGAACTTTAAAGTAATCGATTTTGGTTTTCAGTAATTTTTATAGGTTAATGTATATAAAATGCTCCATGACGTAGAGTGTGCAATGGCACACAGACGATTCCAAAATACAGAGAAGTAAAAAGTTGCAAATGTTTTAAACTGACAAATCTTCTACAGTGAAAGGTTACAACTACTTGATCTTTCGGGAAAATATGAATATGCTTAGACACAGGATTTATAACCTATGTATGGGTTTTCCTTTCTTTGCAGCCAGAGATTAATGGTAACACAACTCCAGGTGGGCTCAAAAGAATAATCTATCCCTCAGGAAAGATACGGATGGATGTGAAAAGAATAAAATTGCATTGCAGCAAGGCAGCGTCAGGTTCCATCGATCAATTTCCTCACGTTGGTAAAGCTGGGAAACCACTACTCTATATATAGTGATAAGACAGGCACACGGTGTGCTTGTCCCGCTTGTTGGAGAAATGCAATTGGCACTTTTTCTGTATAGAACAGAACAGACTAGAACACTGCACACTGGTCGGGCGAATGGGTTTTATCACTGTTGCGAGAAAAGATTTACATCAAGAATCCCATTTCTGATCTTTAACTTAAACGAGATGCCAGGATCCAACAGATTCTGCTCTACCCCAGTGTAGCTAGCTATAGATGATGTATGCTACTCATCAAAGAGAAATTGATGTCGAGGAATGTAAGTTTGATTGTATTTCTTCCAAAAATATTTATTTGTGTGACAACCTGTGTACCTTTTCCTGCACATAAAGTAATAAATAAAATGTGACTTTCCCAAATAGAATGGGCTGGTAATTAATTTTTTTATAGACATATTTATGCATTTAGCGAACATGCATGGATTTTTTTAAGCTCTGTGTTGAACTGTAGGAGTTTAGTCTGGAGTCAATCCTGTCTGCACTTCACATGCAACACACTTCTTTGCATGCGTGAGATATACATGATAAATCTGGCTTTGAGAAAAAGCTAAAGCCAGACCACATTGGCTTAAGGCTGGCTAGGAACTGGTTTGGTTGCCCACCTCAGAGTGAATCTATGTTTCTCTATAAATTTATGTAGGAAATAGACATGACAAGAGCTATGAAGACCTGTGAACATTGTAAGTGGACAAGGAAAAACAGGGACTACAGACAATCATTTTCCGACACAAACATTCCTGTGTTAAGGCAACGTCAATGCGAAAGCACATTTCATACGGTTTAATTTAATTATACAATGCAATGTTACACAGGAGATTATGCAGTCTCCGTGATGGTCACCAAATGTGATAATGAAGAGAAAGAAAAAAAAAAAATTTGTAGCTATTCCAGGAACAAGTCAATAACTATCATACCAGCCACATGCAGAAACATTGTTTGCGTAGCCTGGGCCTGTCTATGTGGAGATCTAAAATGGCCACACTGGTTAAAAGTATACTTTATACTTTATACATTATACATTATAAGCATTGAAACATTCCACCAGCCACAGAGAACCAAAGATTAATAGATCCTGTTGTATCTACAGTCATATACATGTATGTGTAGCAATATAGTCTGTAACTCTTATCCCCCAGTTTCCAATTTATTTAGATTCTCATGAGAACCCGGTTTCTTTAACACGAATAGAAGCACCGATGGTTTTTTGCACTTCACAGACAGTAACCATTTCCTGACCAGGGACCCTAGGAACTGGCAGCCCTTCCTGAGCGATGGTAGCTCTCCAACCCATCAGTCTGCGGGCGGAAACAAAGTCCGTGCCAAAAAAATAAATAAAAACATTTATAGAAAAAATGTTTTAAAAAGAATAAAAATAAGAATGTATTAGACTGTTCAATCTTTAGGAATTAAAAAAAGAAATAAACAAAAAATAGATTGCAGTATAAAACCTATATGGGGGCAGTCTGTAAAGCAGGGATGGACAAAAGGTAGACCGTTAACAGTTATAGAAGAAAAGCTACTATGAAGCTTCACCTACCATTAACCCACCTCACTTTTTGGTCACTCTTGCTGAAAATTATTAACTGTGTGAACATAATTAAAGGGTCACTATAGTCACCCAGTCCCCTTTATCTCACTGAAGTGGCCTGGGTGCAGTGGTCCTTTCTTTTTAACCTTGCGATATAAAACACTGCACACTGTAACTGAAACTATAATGTTTACATTGTAGGGTTAAATTCATCTCTTGTGGCTGTCATACAGCCAGCCACAAGAGGCACTTCTATGGTATTGACGTCACGTGGCATGGAAGCCCATAGGAAGGCACTGAAAATAATATGGATATGCACCAACTAACTGTGCATGTGTATCAGTTTCCCAATGCTACTCAATCAGGAGCATTGTATTGAACCATACCATTGGAGATGGAGGACTGAACTGGGCTTGGCGCTGGTAAACGTTACGTAAAACTTTAGATTTAGTCAATTTTAAGGCATGCGGAGGGGGATGTATAGAGCTAGGGACAGGGGCACTATAGCATTAGGAATACATGTTTGTATTCTTAGCTCTATACTGTTCCTTTAAGCAGCTTACTGCAGAGTGTTAATATACATTTTGTTAGGGGCTTTGGTATGTAATAACCTTTTCACCCCATCTGTAAGACACACTCATGTCTCTGTGCACGCACTGCTGAATGTCAGTACCATAGACACACAGTCATGGCACATACTATTTTTGTTATGGGCTTTATTCCAGAAATGGGTCATAAGGGCATGACGTGTGGAGATGATTTCTTCTCTGAAATGAATCAGATGTGATTCCAAGAAGTCAAAGTTTTAAGGAGAACAGATAGTAGGAGTTGCGTTAGGAAATGGTTTTGTACCTGCCACAGACTCTCCTAGAACCAGCAGACGGAACTGCCAGGGATACAGCTAAACAGTGCTGAATTCGTTTAGTTGCTTGGATACGGGAGAGCCCAAATCATGCCCTTGTACCAGCACTGGGTGACCTTAATGCAAGTCATTATATCCTTTTGTAGCTTCAGAAAGTAATATAGCAAAATTGGTGATTACATTTACTTGGTCGTGCAAGATTTTTTTCCCTATGTATTCCATAAGGTAGATGAAGAAAAACCAAACAAAAAATTCATCACATACTGAGAGCCTATCACAAATGCAAGTTTTGCATGTATGAAAACAGAAAAACATGCTCCAGGATTAGAAAATTTCAACAAAGCCGCAATCACCCCATCACTTTCTTTAATAATTGCTCATTATCAGTCATCCACCATATGCGTATTAACACACAAAACACTTTATCTTTCTTGCTATGAAATATACACTTTTACAGTTTTGTATAGTTCCCTTTCAGTGACCTATAGTATCAGCAATATCTCCGCCAGCGTCCAAACATACCCTCTACTGACCTGTTCCGTTAAACGGGGTGGTGTGTGTGTGTGTGTGTGTGTGTGTGTGTGTGTGTGTGTGTGTGTGTATATATATATATATATATATATATATATATATATATATATATATATATATAGATGGGAAGGTATTGCAATGATAATAGACTGAAATAGGAAAGCTCACAGACGCCAGAGACAATTGCAAAAACCAATAACAGTTGTCAGAAGCTCGCTGCAGATGGTCAGACTTGGCCACTATCTCAAGAGTTTCCAGCCAGCTCTGTAATATTGAAAGTCTAGGATAAAAAAAGGACAGAGTCTAGGCTTAAGAAGGCTCATTTTTGGGTTCTAATATTTTTTTATTCTCATTTTCTGTCTACCTAGATTCAGTCTCCCTCTCGTTCATATTACTATCTCCCTCTGTAACTTCTGGATTGTAACTTTTGAAGTTCTGATATAGACCCCGATGTAATGTTTTTCAATGACCTTTAAAATGATTTCATAATTTATCATTTGATATATTTTTTATATATGCTACAGTTTTGATATTTAAATGTTTTGAAAAAAATAATTTCAAAAAGCATTTCTGAAAATATGAAATCATTTGAGAATCTTAGCCACAAATATTACATTGGGGTCATAACTGGATAAAAACACACAGTGAGCTTCGGAGTAATAAAACATTTTGGAGAATTCTAAAAGTGAAGTTAACATTCTAGTGGTTTCCATGGTGACTGCTCTGCTTTTAAAACTCCAGTCCAGAACTCTGTAGACACAACTTCCTATCTCCAGAATAGTTTGTAACGTAGACTATAGGTATGTGGGATCCTGAAATGGGATTTTACAAAAACCTACTGTATTTGTTGGAAGGGAGGGGGATGACAACTGAACATTATTTATATAAAAAAAAGCACATTTATTACATGCACATACATTCGTACAGTTTCGGTAAGTGTTTTATGTCTATATTTTCTTACATAATTACAGCCTTTAGAATGTCATTTTTACAAGTATCACAATTCTCACGTACTCTTTAATGCACGCTAAAACCTTACAGGTGTTCTAACCGCTCGATTTAATAAGTGCCGTGTAGTGTAATTTTTATAGGAAATAATTAAGGTTTCAATTAAGGGTTCCAGATCCAGTATAACTTTCGGTAAATATTCCATTCATTCCTGCAGCTGGACTGCACATAAAAACTGCTGTCCTGCAACATGTAAAGTTATGTTGCCAATGGGAAACCAATTATTTGATCTGTATGATGTATCAGGAGGCTATTCAAGGATTGAACCCCCCTCCCAAAAAACTGCCGTGACTTAAATAAGTGATTTGCCTCTTCAACCTATTGTTCCTGTAAGTTTATTTGTAATTGTCCTATTTATAGTTAAATCCCCTTTCATAATATTGTAAAGCGCTAAGGAATCTGTTGGCGCTATATAAATGGCAATAATAATAATAATAAATAATAATTTGCATATGTACGAATGACATACCACTGTCCATTGTCACATTTTGTCATTTTGAACTAGAGTGCACAGAAACGTAAACAGAGTAAATAATGCTTATTTTTGGTAATGTATCTATATAGATGGACGAATCACTAGGGCTGGAACCTGGAGATATGAACATTCTAGATCAGTTTTGTATTAGCCGGAATTCTGTAAGATGTTAACAATGAAAGCTTGAAAGAATAAATGAATCAGAATTATAGGTGCTACTAATGTACACGGGCTGAATTGCCAAGAACAGCAGGGCCAGGTTCCTGTAATTGGTTTAGATATTTCCCTGTCTCCTTGATTTTTCAAGAGGCAATAAAGTGGCAGCTCAGACACTTAAAGCTTCAACCCAGGCGGATCATATTAGAGAAGGGTGTGGAAGAGACAGAGATGAAAACTAAAGGTTAAAGGGACGGGAACAGATGTGTACCAGGCTCTAGTAAAGTCCATCTGTTCTGTCTGGCTGTACGAGAGATCAGGTGACACACACTGGCCTAAAACCAGGCTGGAGCGTAAGCCAGGCAGTGTCTAAATTACGTCGATCTTCAGAATTCCATTAAGAGATTTGCAACCCAAAGCATACCAATGCCGGGCTGACTGTGGCAAAGCAGTAGTGTTATAAATCAAAGCGGGCTGTGCAGATCAATGAATGTTAAAAAAGCATGAAAATATTCATATCCATATCCACAGGACTGAAGAAGAAAGACTTCTAATGTTGGGTCCTGCAGCAAAGCACTGAACATAAATCAGGGAACATTGGGGGAGATATAAAAAAGTGACTGTAGATCCTAAAAATGGAGTGATCAACATGTAACCCAATGGAACGTTCTATCAGATGTATTTGGTTTCCATGTAGCAAGCCCCATTAAAAGGACAATCTATACAAACAGCTCAATGAAGTCGGTACGCTGTCAATTATCTATGGGTGCTGTCCCCCATATTTTGGGTGGGTTTCTTTGTGTGTCTTGCATCCTGCACTGCCACATGCCTGTTTAGGCTAATTTAGCTACAGAAGTCTCTACCTTTGTGGATAGTAAACATTCATGGGGACTTATAATAAATCCATTATCACACGATAGAATCTCTGTGTTGTACAGTGATCACAAACCTATGAGCTTAATGTTGTTGTCATTTTATATTTTTAGGAATGACGAAAGAACAATTCCCAAAGGAGATTACAATAAAAACTAAGAATGCATATACTGACAAAATTTCATGTTAACATTTAGTATTATTATTTAGTTACTAATCAGAGAGGTGTTGTCAAATGTCATAACTAATTAAATATATTCTCAAATAGGAATTATTTTAGCACAGTCATTGAAAACAACATATAGCAGTCATACAGCGCTACGGAATTTGCTGGTGCTATATAAATAATAAAATAATAACAGTCAAGTGATGCAAAAAAGAAAATAAAAGTACTATCTGTAGCTAACTTTTAGTTGGCTATCAGGTTGTGCAAAAAACGGACATGCAACAGTTTAAATTTAAAGGATCACTATAGGCACCCAGACCACTTCAGCTCAATGAAGTGGTCTGGGTGCCAGGTCCCTCTAGTTTTAACCCTGCAGCTGGAAACATAGCAGTTTCATAGAAACTGCTATGTTTCACTGAGGGTTAATACCGCCTCTACTGGCTGTCTCAGTGACAGCCGCTAGAGGCGCTTCCACGTTTCTCACTGTGAAAATCGCAGTGAGAAGACGCTGGACGTCTATAGGAAAGCATTGAGTAATGCTTTCCTATGGGCGGTTTAATAGCGCGCGCGGCTCTTGCCGTACATGCCTATTAGGATCTGACGTTGGCAGGAGGTGGAGAGTTCCCCAGCATAGAGGGAGACTGGCGCTGGAGTAAGGTAAGAGGTTGAAGGGGTTTTAACCCCTTCAGCCCAGTGGGAGGGGGGCCCTGAAGGTGCCGGGGACATAATGACCGTATAGTGCCAGGAAAACAAGTTTGTTTTCCTGGCACTATAGTGCTCCTTTAAACATACAAAATAGAGAAATCTTAACATATTCTTCCTTGTAATCACTTTCTAAATAAAAGAATATAGTTTAGGAACCATGCTTTGCCCACAGGGAATTCTAACGTCTGAATTAGCTATTAGCTCCCATACCATGCTTGCTAAAGATTCTGAAGGTTTGGAGTTGAAAGTGATCGTATATCCGGTAGGCACAATCTATATCTTAGTCACCTCCATGTGTGGTCTTAGCTGCCTTTCCAAGACCTGTTGCCAAACATTCAACCCCAGAGGCAGCAACTACACTGCTACACAAGTAACTGAATCAAGTACTGAGAATTCCAACCATAATCTGCAGCTAAGCGTCCTTTGTAGCCAAATTGTCAGACGGGAATATTCAAAGTCTATTCAATCTTCAATCAGCTCCATACAATCACCCATTCCACTTTAGCACCCCGAGTGTTATATAAATATACCTAAGTGCTTTAGAAATTTGGGGTTGGTGAGTGTATTATTTCAGAAACTCTTCTATTAACCATCCCTTAAAATAATTTGGCATTAGCCCCCATGGATTTTAAAATGTCTATAAGGACATGAAACACAGAGATTTGCCAAATCCCTTGTCACTGAGGGGTAAAAAGTGCTGTTCCACCTACTTATCTGAATGTAACACACAGATGACTAAATATATCTTTAAGAAAAAGACCCCCACCCCGTTAACTGTGCATGTTCAAACCTTGCACAGAAATAATTATTAAATCACTTCAAATGTCATAATACAGAAAAGGCATTTCTTGTTGACTAGCTTTTTATTGATTATTGTAAAATCCGTGTAGACGTCAGGATCTGCTACTGATTATTGTAAAATCCTTCACGATGACAGGTTCTGTTATTGATTATTGTAAAGTTCTCTTAAGTACTTGGTTCGGCCACTGATTGTTGTAAAGTTTTCTTAAGTGCCAGATTTTGCTATTGATTTTGCCTTTTAGAGGGCATGTTTGCTACTGATTATTGTAAAGGTTTGGTTTTTTTACGACAGATCTGCTATTGAGGATTGTCTTTTAAACTTAAATAACAAATCTACTACAAGAAAAAAAAGGGCATTTTATTTTTCTATTTTCAGTGCTGTTACGGTACAACAATAATAAAAATATTTAATAAAAGGCGTGCATTACCACATCACCTCGAACCTGCAAGTTTCCCAGGGTTCTTATCTACCACTGCGATATTTACTAAAACCAGCAGAGATCTCTCGGTCAGACTCTGGCCTCCCCTAGCTTCCTGTGAAAGAATTATCTAATTTCTCCAAGGTGTCACTAACATTCTGCTTAGATATCCAAAATGTAGCCTGTGAGACTTCCCAATTAATGAGACCCGTGCCTTCCTTAAACTTGTGCAAGTATTTTCCATTTTTTTTCTGCTTTAAATGGTTGAAACACTGCTTAAATCTGCTTGTACTCTTAGCGTTGTAATTCCAAAGGAATTAGACAGCAGGGGTTTCAAGAATAGGTACAGCTTTTCAGACAGGGTCTCTCGGTCTAATGATCTACAACTGCACACTAGAGAATTTTCTGTTGGGAGTGTGATATCAAAGGGTTAAGATCCCACATTAGATCCCATGAGTTCACCCTTAAATTATAGCACTGCTTCCTCTCTCACTGCCTGCTGCTGGCTGGGACAGATTCACTGAAAGTAGCAGGTGCTGTTGAAGAGGCACGCACAGATCCTGTTTCCATGAAAGTGTTGCCAGCGTGAAAGGGAGGGATCAGCCAAAATGGGCCCACACATGACGGCTGTTCAAAGTCGCTACCCCCAGGCACTGGGAGCTTGTTAAACGGAGCGTCTCGTCAAGACACGTACCTTCTTTTCATGATACTGATGTGTAGGTCCTCTTCCAGCTTTACAGATGGGTGTTCTACATTTCCTTTATGACTGTCGTCCCCCGGGGAGAATACAGAGCAGGGTTCCTTTTTGGGGATCCGGCTAGGTGGGAGCGGGATGGTTCTTTTTTCAGCAAGGCGACCCCGATTCTGTATGAAGAGAAGAAATGTCTTAAGTGAAACATATAAACAGAATAATTTACATGCAAGAAGCACAAACATTCACAGTTTGAATCTAGAACTAAATATTGCTAGAACTGTTACATCTAAAAATATATTTTACTACATCAGAGCTCATGGTAATGGATGCTTTGTAGAATTTTAACATATCATATTCTCATTTTATACTGATCATGCCCCTTCTATTTGTTTCTTTGCCACAGGCAAACATCTCATAGATCAGATGACGGAAGCGTAACCAGCATGGAGATAACGCAGTAACACACGCTGAGATCAGTAGGTGTTACCGCACAATCTGCTTTCATAATTCCACTATTAATATGAACAGAAGCATATCATGGGGATAATATCAGGTTTTTGTTTTGTTTTTATTATTACACGCTGCAGAGTATTTTCCTGTACTGTACGGTGCAAAATACCAACAAAGACTGTTACATGTATGTATTGATTTTAAAGTAGTGGAATGTGCAAAATGAACAATAGGTGATCCTCTGAAACCCCCCCTCTCCCACCTTTTTTGTGTGGAGTTTTAGAGAAAGACTGATCAAAAGGGGCATATTGCCAACTCTACTGGTTGTTAGCCAACTTCTTAAAAAAAAAAAACACACACACACACACACAAAAGCCAATTAACAGTCGAGGAGGGAAAACCCAGACGTGGGTCACAGAGATTGGTATCGAATATGCCATTTGCAGTGGCATGTCATTTAAATGGCAAATTTGGGACTAGAAAAATAACTTAAGAAGGTACTTTGGGAAAATTGTGTGCATGAGCATATTAATGGATACTCTGGGTACAATCAAGTATCAGTATTAACTCATCAGGAAACCATGGTACTGACGTCAGAGACCACGCTCTACCCGTAGCTTTGAATGGTTGTAAAACAGAAGAATACAAGAAATGTCCAGAAAAAATGCAAAACATATAAACATAAGAGAGTAATGAGCAAACCCGGGCTATATTAGACCCAAAGCCTATGGCCCCAACATCTGCTTTTGACACCATAGGCTACTATGTAGAAAATGTAACCTATTATATTAAGAAACTCTCATAATATGTATTCGATTTTGCTATTCTGGCCTAAAACTCAAACTTTACTTTGAATTCCCAGGAATTTACCTTTTACAGGTTTATCCGCTAAAGTGATAATTGTCTGGATTTCAAAGTAAATTTCTAAGTTAAGGTCAAAGTAGCCAAGGTGGAAGCATGGTTACCTTGGAAAAAATGTCCAGTTCAGCTATTTTTCCCTAAATTTTTATTTCACTTTAAATTTACCAACAATTCTCAGTTTAGTGAACAAGCCTCTGAGTGTGGCGACAAATGTGGAATACGAGGTTTGCAACATTCATCTTACATCTCAGACCAATTGATAATTTGGAAGTTCAAATTATTTCATTGTGAACGTTAAAACAGAAACAGACAAAACGGAAGAAAAGTGAAAACATCCAGATGCTGACTGATCCCACACTCAAGTAATTTATTTCGCTGTCTACGTGGAAACCAAATACTAAGTGAGTAAGGGACATTCGTCTTGCCATGAAGTACTGTCGTGCCGAAGTGCGCATTCTGGCGATTGCTGATCTGCTTTCTTGTTTTAAATGTATATATTTATTCTCAAACCACACATTTAGTTAGATGGATGTATTGCAAGCAGATGCCCGACAAAGTCAAGGCACCAAAATAAAAAAAAATTGTTTTAAGGTGGGGGTGCCCAAGTATGTCCCCTTTTAGAAGATGTAACACAGCATTACATGCCTTACTTGATGCGGATAACCCACCCAACCAATAGGCATGTTATTACACATGCTCTGAATATAACAGTCTCGGCTCAATGCTTATGGCAATGCACGCCAACGTTCAGGCAATGTATTGGTAAAGCAGAGGAGATAACCCTTGAAGCACTGACAGCCATGCTTTATGATATGTCAAATTAATTTCGTACACCTTGGCTCCCATGGACAGACCATCTCTAACTTGTAACTCTCTCTTGGAAAATGTGTGGGGTTAACCAGATCCTCCTAACACGTCTTTTTTTTTTACCCTTATGTTCATGGAAATACTGGGGAGGGGTGGAGAAGACAAATCTATTCACCTAAAGCTCAATTTATTTTCTCTTTTGACATTTTCTAGATTTGGGTCATATTCAGCTTCTGAAAGCTTCACCCGTCAGGGTCTGCATCACTAAAGTACTGTCAAACACAGTACAAAACAGAGGCACTTGAAAGGAAGGAAGATCCCAATAAATGGCAGAATCCGCGATAGATGGGAAATGGAAAAAAACATGGTGGCCAACGCTGATTGAAACGCCAACCTTTGCCATATAAATTGCCAAGTATATAACACACATTAAAAAAAACACAAAAAAGAAAAGGATACTGCAAATTCTCAGTACATAGAAACAACTGAGGCTTGCTGTATCACCTGGAAATCAAAATATAACTATGTAGTCCTATAAATTAACTAATGAATAATATAATGAAGACTACTGGCAAAGAGAAACTAATACTCCCATGTCTTCCAGATAACAAAGTCCCACAGGTACATGTTATAAAATACCTAAATACTGAACGCACAGCCCTCTATATGAACACTTTATTAGAGAAAATACTAAATAGGGATGGGTCCAGTAGGAAAATAGTAAAAAAATTATACCAAAACCAGGAACATCTCTGGATACACACTGCTTATACCTGACTATTGTCCAAAGGCTGAATATTGTGTTTATATAGATGCCAAAATACACCTCTATCTACATAAAGGGCATGATATGTCAAAAACACAAGCTCCTCCAAATGTAAGCAGGCAAGGAATAAGTGTAGAACACAGAGAGATAGGAGAGGTATTAATACAGAGTGTACAGTTTCTAAGAAACTGACATTATATAGTTAAAAAGCCTCTCTCCCTGGTAAGCTGACTAAATAGACATAGGAGCAGAAATGGAAATGAAGAATATATTAAATAGAAAAAAATCCCAAGAGGTAAATGCCCAACATGGTGCTATATACACCAGTGCCCAGTGCTCATAAGATATGAGAGAAACGCCCCTTAGAAACAACTGAGGCTTGCTGTATCACCTGGAAATCAAAATATAACTATGTAGTCCTATAAATTAACTAATGAATAATATAATGAAGACTACTGGCAAAGAGAAACTAATACTCCCATGTCTTCCAGATAACAAAGTCCCACTTTTCATACACACCCAGATCTCTGGTTCTCGGTAGTTTGTTTTCGATATAACACACATTAGCATCTATGACTGCTTACAATTTCTTTCGATTCAGCTGGAATTATTTTTGTTTATGTTTTATTATGTCTGGTTTCATGCTGAGCTCACTTCCTTTGGTATTTATGTATTTTATTTTATTGAAGACATTCACGATAGTCGAAGGATCTTGAAATCGCAGTCTTATTATTATTATTATGGAAATCTTTACATCAAACTACATATGTGTAAAAAGCACTATTTTATTTGGGCATTTACCCTTACAGTGCTTGGCGTTGCTAGTAATGGTCATATTCATCATTAAATGATACCGAGAATTCTGGAAGTTTTGTCATGAACCAATATAGATTGAGGGCTGATGCTGATTGACAGCTGACAGACACACAGTCCTTCTAGTCTGCCCATTCCCTGACGTAAAAGTACTAACTCTATATTTTATGGGTCTGCTTGTGACAGCTGTGTTATTATCCCAGCAATTCCATAACTCTTTCACAGCCTAAGAAAGTCTGGATGAACACCCAGATGAAATATGAAACTGCAAATAAAACTGGGCTTAATTAAAATAATTATAAAACGAGACAGCATACACTCAGTTTCTTTGCAACAGTTGAGAATGAATACTAAAAAAGACTAACAGACCAAAAAAACAAACAAACAAATAAACAACCGAACAAACCACAGACAGACAGTACATCTAGAACAGGGGTAGGCAACCTACGGCACTAGTGCCATGCACGGTACTCGAGGTGTCATTGCACGGCACTCAAGGCTGCTAGAGCCAAACAGGCTCTGGCCTATCAGGAGTCCCAGTAAAACTTCAGATATCTGCTAATACGAAAAGGTGGTGAAGGACAATCCTCAATTTATGCATTGCAGCACATAGAGGAAGTGATCTGAGATCACTTCCCCCCAGCACCTGTGAACAGGAATCCACACTGTAGTAGAGCAGCCCGCAGTTGCTGATGCAGCTCCTGTCCTTGAGCTGTACCTGCCCAGGCTGGTCCCCAGGGAAGCCACCCACACTGCTAGATATACACAGAAATGCAGAATAACCCTCCCCTCATACAAATAATATGAACAGTCCACACACAAACATAGACACAATCCACACAAACTCAACATCACTAACATTCCACATAGGTGCACACTACCCCACATGCAGCCTCTCACATGCAATACCCCAAACAGCCCAACACATACACACACTACCAAAGACACAATGTGACATATCCATCCACACACACAATGAAACTACTCAACTACACATATGCAATTTAATAGCTCATAGAAAATAGGACCGGTACGCTACGGGACATCACAATCTTATTTCGGCACAGTGCTGCTAAAAGGTTGCTTACCCCTGATCTAGAATATACCTAACTTTTCAGTAAGGTGGGGTGGTAAATGAGATAGCAGGTGGATTAAGAAAGGGGTGGGGAGGATCTATAAAAATCAATTGTGAAGGGCTAAAAATAATATATACGTAACGTTAGTTCTTCTAGAGACATTTTATTAATCAACCTTACCGTTTCATGCTGGGACGGTAAAAGAAAAAGGTCGACCAAGTATTAATATAATAAAATTAAAAGAATCTGAAATTAGAATATGTGATGAAGATCCATGTTTCTAACAGAGAATGGCTTCCTTATTTAGTAACTTGGTACTTTTTCTACTTTACTGGCCCAACAAGTACACACACGGCATCTGCTTGAATGGAATTGGGACTATGCCAAAAAGGTACACTAAAGGGGGTACAGCTTGATAAAGGCTCTATAGCAGAGCCGAAACGTTGCTTCAATAAAGTCTGCTCACGTCACTTTATCAGTGTGCTCGTGAATTTGACTACAATGAATATGCATCAGAGAGAAAAGATAGCGACTGGATTGTAAAAATTCTTTATGGCCATTAAGGTGCTACGGGGCAGTAAGCAGCCGTCGGAGAATATCGAAGGATTAATCACAAGGATACAACGGCATGTGACGGCCATTACAGAAACACATAACTGGCAATGGCATTGTGGCAGAACATAGATTTAGTCTTCCACTGGCTGAAGGTGATACACGTTGTGAGCGTTATGAGAAGCCTAATAATAATCTATTAACAGCTAGAAAGGGAAATCTGCATTTTTCCAAATATGTTTAAACATTCAAACAGGCAAAGAATAAATATGTTGCCAGAATTCATATCTATTCTAATGATAAGAGTTAGACAGATAGGGAATAAGATGAGAGTGAGATAGAAAACACCAGGGAGTGAGACAGAGAGTAAGGGAGTGAGACAGAGAGTGGGGGGTGTAAGACACATAGTATGGGAGTGAGACGGAGAGTAAGGGAGTGAGACAGAGAGTATGGGAGTGAGACAGAGAGTAAGGGGGTGAGACACAGAGTGGGGGAGTGAGACAGAGAGTGGTGGAGTGAGACAGAGTAAGGGAGTGAGACAGAGAGTGGGGGAGTGAGACAGAGAGTAAGGGAGTGAGACAGAAAGTGGGGTAGTGAGATAGAGCGGGGCAATGGGAGACAGAGAGCAAGGGAGTGTGAGAAGGAGTGCGAGGGAGTGAGACAAAAAGCACAAGGGAGTGAGAGAGTGAGACAGAGGGAGTGAGATAGAGGGAGTGAGAGAGACAAAGAGCACCAGGGCATGAGAGAGAGCAGGGGAGTGAGAGAGCTAGATCAAGAGTAAGGGAGTGAGCACAAGGGAGTGAAACAGAGAGTGCGAGGTAGTGAGAAAAAGAGTGTGAGGGAGTGATATATAGAGCGTGGGAGTGAGCTAGACAGAGAGTGCTGATGTGAGAGCGGTAGTGAGACAGAGAGCATGAGGGAGGCAGAGAGATGAGTGAGAGAGAGCTATACCGAGGGTAAGGGAGTGAGAGAGAGAATGTGACGTTGTGAGAAAGAAAGAGTGAATCACTGCATTTCTATGAGGAGCATTCAGTGTCTACATGCTGAATGTGGAGACGCTGTATGTAGCTGCTAGGAAGCACCTCTAGTGGCCGTCTGAGTGACTGCACCTAAAGGTGTTACTAATGTAAACACAGACTATTCTCTTAAAGTTGTAGAGGTTCTGGATTATAGTGTACCTTTAACATAGTACAAAGTACCTTTAACCTTTAAAAGAGACAATTTCTATTAAAATCTGTACTCTCTGAAATGAAAAAAAGAGGAAATACTCTTCACGCACAAACAACTTCAGCAACTTAAAGTGCTTTAGGTGGCTGAAGTGTTCCTTTAAATATCCATCTAATGTCAGTAAATCAGCCCCAATATCATCCCTTCAATAAAGGATACATTTCCCCTTTCAATAAATAAAATAAAAATGAATGAGATCCTAAAACACTCTGAACATTTATTGAATTTAAAAGTAGAAGTTATAAAATATGCACCTACTTCAAATATAAGTTGAATATCTTATGAAAGCAGAAATATTAATAAAGGATTGGTGTCTCAGGGGCCTTTGTGAAAGCAGAAAAAAAAAAAGAAAAAAAAAGAAAAAAATATATAGATACACACACACACACACACACTCTCTCTCTCCTCTAATAGAATGCATTTTCGATCGAACATCCACCCTTTATGCTCCAGAGATTAAAATAATATTAATTATCAACAGCCACATAAATGTAACCCTTAGCAGCGGTTTGCCTGTTAAGACTAACATGCGCCACTATGGGGTCAGGGCCGCTGTAGAAGAGGACTGAGTTTGCCTGTGGGTGTTTATTGCTGGAGCTGAAGTTTATATATATTATGAAGCCCCCACCTCCCAGAGTTGCAGGAGGAGGTCAAAACAGCTGCATCCCCAGCTGTGACATCTGGAGACAGGCTGATATGGAAAGGCTCCCCAGTCTGGGCTCGTCAGGCTTTAATTGATCCCAGCGCTGCGCGTCCCTCATCGGCAGCAAGCTGTGAAGAGTGTGCGGAAGTGAAGAAAGGAAAAATAACAAGGAAAGCACTGCTCCCATTAACTCCTGCATTGCCAGAGGGGAGAATCTGGAGAAGGGGTTACATATTCTACAAATGGCAGAATTGGCCGAACATGTCATTAGAATGCATCTTAACATGTGGATACATATGATAGAAGATTAAGATAATGATGGGGGTAGCACTTTGGTAGTGGGACAGGAAACCCAAATCAACATTTAGTCCACTATTCTTGCGGTTAAAAAAAATAAAGAGAGAGAGAGAGCGAGAGAGAGAGAGAGAGAGAGAGATTTCGTTCTTGGGTATTTCTAAAATACCGTTCAGGCACCTTGATTTTTTGGTCCTTGATTGAGTGGTCAGGATGGATAGAATGGTGTCCCACAGGACTGTGGTAGGATTATTCCTAGTGGTGTTTAATGGAGTGTCTGTGCATTTTATCCTGCATTTAATTGCTGGGTGGTTTCCCCAATGGAGCATCCTAGGTGGCATTTGGCGCATTAAATCATATATATCACATTGCTAGGATAATGCTTCAATGCTGTAGGTTTTATTGTTGTGCGTGGCTGTGTTGTCTGTGCATATGTGCTGGCACAGTTTGCAGCGATATTTTTTTTGCATTGTCTGGTCCCTTTTTCTTGTTTCTTCCCATCAGTGGGACCCAGTGCCGAGGGACATTGACACTGGAATCGGGTGAATGCATAATAGGTTTGTAATCCTCTATCTGCTACGGTGGGGAGTGCAGGGGAGGGGGCACTATAGTTTTAGGAGTACAGATTTAGATTCATATTATTATTATTATTTATATAGCGCCACCAGATTCCATAGCGCTGTACAATGGGTAAATAACACTATAGAATCCCTTTAATAGGTCTTGGGTGCCCCATTACAACACAGCAGAAGAGGGTGGTCTACCATCCCTGATCTAGACTCGAGTATGATGCTCAAAAGCTGAATATTGAACCAGGCCTCATAAACCATATCTAAAACCAATGCAGCCCTTTAAGTCCTAATTTCTATTACTTTCAAACAAGGACAACTGGAAAGGAAATAGTTAGTAATTGTCTTGTCAGAGCTGCCTGTGTACAGCTATTCTGACCTATTCACTAGTTTATTGCTGATAGTGTAATTAAACCTAATTGGTCTCTTACCAGAGGGGGTGATTTTCTATCTTCCTGATGAATTCTTCGCCATTTTAAAGGTGGCTAAAAATGGTTCATCACGTCATTTCTTTACTGACTGCACCAATATCCTTATACTTGCTCTACTCTCTGCGATATGTCACTAACAGGGTTTATTTACTAAAATGAGAATTTAAAGTGAATTTCAAACAGGGATACGGCGTGGCCTTGCCATAAGTGTGTTAATGAGAGCAAACCACACTTTACAAGCAACACAGAGATTTACTGTCAGAATAAACACAATATTATAGTGTGAGGACTGACATTATTATACTAAGCCTCACAGTGACACATTATTCTGCAGTGTATCAATAATGAAAGGCTTGAATTAAACAGTTTCTTAAACCACCCTTTATTTACAGGGTTAAAATTAATTTAACCCATTGCGGCACATCACACAAGCTGCAGAAAAAGTCAGCTCAACTCCCCCCAAAAAATCACAGAAGGTTGTTATTCAGAGTGGATTATATTCTTGCAATAAATGGGTTAATTGGCTAGCCTGCCAACGCACTCTTCTTGGGATTCTGAGAGGTCCCCTGCGTTTACTTGGGAAATCAGCCCTTGGGTGAGATTAACCACCGCTGGGAGAGCAGGAACCGTAACCGTTTCCATATGGGACGGAAATCCTGCCATCTAGACTGTGATCCCTCGCCACCCCTGCTCCCCGACCGACCCTGCACTTTCTCTCACAGATAATAAATAATGGCTTCCTCCTTATGAAAGCCACCGCTAAGTATTTTCATAGGTAATAAAAGGGGGGGGAAGATCTAAGTCATAATGCACGTGGAATGCGATTCAAAAACAACAAGGGGGTGGGAGTCAGAGACTACTCAACAGATTGTGAGCCCCAGGTGTGGAATTCACTATCAGTGCATGTGTGTGGCAGAATTAAATTGAGGTTCACATGCTGCTGTTGAAGGTTATTCAAAAATTGGAAGATATTTAACCCCTTCTTGATGAGCACGCCGCCATCCCGTACGTCACAGTATAATTTACATCCAAAGCTCGGGTGTCACTCATCGTGGCAAGACACTGCTACTCTTAGACTCCTCAATAGTGATAGATTCCACAAGCGGATGTCAGTTGCTATAGAAAACTGTTGATGGTACGCCGCGCGCAGAAGTGCCAGTATATGCAGATCACGATCATGAGCCATCTTGCAATAGCTTTACAGAGGCTGCCCCGGTATCGAAACACTATGACAGGCTGTCAGAGCTTTCCAAAGCCTGTCAGCCTATGTTTTTGAGTTATTTTATTTTTGTTGCACTTGTTGTGTAGAAAATATAAACAAAACTATGAAAACATTATATATAATATGTACAGTGCATCTAATTGGAAAAAAGGAAAGAACGATGAGAGACACCTAACAAAAGTGCCAAAAATACCAACACAGAATCTTGGAAAAACCTCACTCACTAAGAGGTTGATATTGTCACAGCCAGACGAGGTCGCCCCAGAAGTGCCCGGTGACGGACTTGAGCCTGGGTACTTTGCAGTCCTGGACCTGCTTTTTGCCTCTGAGCCACTATACCGCTCTAGGATTGCCTGAAGTATAATCTTGCCTTGTACCCAGCACTTATTCTGTGGCTGCTCCAACAATCTCAGCACACCTGTGGCTGATCACCAATTAGCCAGGTATAAGACACTGCCTCTCCCTGAGGGCAGTGTCAGTTCATTGACTCTGGTTCCCTTGTTTGGTTCCTGTCTTGCCATATCTGCGTTCCAGTATTTCCTGTCTGATTCCGGCTTTTGACCTTGGCTTTCCTCCTGGACTACTCTGATCTCTGGCTTCCCCTGACCTTGGCTTTCCTTGACTATGCTTCTGCTAATCCCTGCTGTACTGCTACTTGGAGCACTATTCTTGGAAAGCCCCCGTGCACAGACTCACAGATCAGGTGGTGTCTTACCTGGTCACCCTGGTCTGTGTCTACTTTGCAAGGGTGAGCGTATAACTCTGCGAGCCGGACTCCCCATCAGGTAAGACTCCTGACAGATATGAGCTTATTTTATGTTGTTATTTTTCATACATTCCAATCCTACTAACCATGGCATGACAGATAGCATTCTGGGATATAATGGGATTTATCTAACTCCTTGTTCTGTAGAGGTCAAGACCAACTTGGATACAGGTAATGTTGGATCTACTAGAAGATAAGGAATGTCCCAGTAAGTTTATTCGAGTAAAGTTATCTGCTTCACATTGAACCACCATAGAGTAACATCGTAATATCTCTCCTAGTAAATCCAACAACTACAAAAACAAATATCGATTTTTTTGTTGCTGGCCTAATATACATGGAACACTGGCTTTTTTAGCGGACAATTCCAAACTACTGCTGGTAAAGAATAAGCATCTTGAGAAAGGAACATGTGTGCGGTACAACACATTGTGATAATGTAACTGCCTATATTCCTGTATATATAGGAAGTTTGTGAATTTGAAGATCTAAGACTTTTTCTACGTTCACAAAAGGCCTATTTCTCTCAAATCACAAATCTGTCTAAATCTGTGTTAGTGAGCACTTCTACTTTGCCGATCTAATCCATCCAACTCCCAGGTGTGGTATATCAAGATGCTAATTAGACAGCATGATTATTGCACAGGTGTCCCTTAGGCTGGCCACAATAAAAGGCCACTCTAAAATGTGCAGTTTTACTGTATTGGGGGATCTGGGGGGAGAGCGGAGGGAGGGGGTCCGAAAACCAATCAGTATCTTGTCTCAATCAGTGCAACACATCTCCTTCGCATAGAGTTGATCAGGTTGTTGATTGTGGCCAGTGAATATTGGTAGGACCTGGGACACGCGGTCGTATACGCCGATCCAAAGCATCCCAAACATGCTCAATGGGTGACATATCCGATGAGTATGTTGGCCATGCACAAACTGTAATGTTTTCAGCTTCCAGGAATTGTGTACAGATCCTTGCAACATGGGATCGTGCATTATAATGCTGCAACATGAGATGATGGTCGTGGATTAATGGCACAACAAAGGGCCTCAGGATCTCGTCACGGTATCTCGGTGCATTCAAAATGTCATCAATAAAATGCACCTGTGTTCGTTGTCCATAACATACGCCTGCCCATGGGCCACTCGATCCACAACATTGACACCCACAAGACGCCATACACACTGTCTGCCATCTGCCCTGTACAGTGAAAAACCGGGATTTATTTTTGATGACGAACTGCAGTCAGGTTGAGACCCCGATGAGGACGACGAGCATTCAGATTTTTTTAAATCAATGGGCCTATTTCATTTGCATGGGCCTGGATCTGCAGCTCCATCAGCCCCTATGTTAATCCGGCCTGGCTAGTTATAGTTATCCTGATTTTTAACCGACTGAAAAGTTTATGTAATTTGACTGTATTTACAATAAATACTTGAATTTGGTTAAAAAGTCCAGCCAGAGCTCTCCTTTGTGAATATATTATAAATATATATATATATATACACACACACACACACACACAGAGGCCCAGACTGGCCATCGGGCAAATGCCCAGTGGGCCGAGATGGCAATGAGCCATGGCCGACAGGGAAGATCAGGGGATCTCCCTTGCCAGCACTGTTACCGCTGGTCCTGCATGACCTCCGGCTGATAGAGGGAGCTTTGTGCGGTGGGGAGATCTAAGATGTTACTCACCAGCCTGCACACTGATGCACAACCCCCACTTTGGAGAGGCATGCCTGTCATTGATGATGACACAACATGCAACCTTCGCAGGTCATGCCCCACCTAGGGCTGCACTGCCTTTAAATGCCTGTGCTGGATTTTTGTCCCAGTCCGGCCCTGTACACGTACACACACACATACATATATATATACAATTCTGTCATATCTTTTCTACCTGTTATCATTAGGGATTAGCCATTAACCTATATTGTGTTAGGTCAGCGGTTGAGTTCTTACTCCCATTCCAGGGGGTGAGATAGACATTGGGAGGGATGGGTAGAGATTCTGTGGACGTCCTGACCTGAAAGCCTGAGTTCTGTGGAGCCTGCAGGCCCCGACTCAAACATTGAAGAGCAAACAAAAGCTAAGCAAACAAGTCTCTTTCAGCAAGGAGGGGACTGCAAACAGCTACCTCGCTCCTCCATTATAGTCACATGCCTAATAACACACTGTGTGCATCCCCTTGACCTCTTCAATTAAGAGGCAAGGCATAGGCAGAGGGGAAGCACACGCAGGGCTAAAAGGACCACAATTAATGTTCTCAGCGTCTACAGCTTTTCAGCAGATGATTTTGAATTCTGACAAGCAATGAGAATTTCTAATTTATCCAAGGCTTCTCTGAAAACCTGCAACGTTCCATTTCTAAAACAGGATTCACATTAGTTTTAAATTATATGAGTTGAATGAACAAAAATCACAAAAAAACTGTTACATGGGGAAAAAAATGGTTTTGCACATTTTTTAAAACAGATTTTTATACTAAGCTGCATTCATAATTATTATTATTGTATTATTTATATAGCGCCATCAGATTCCATAGCGCTGTACAATGGGAGGACTAACAGACATGTAATGTGTTATTAACGAAGGAGTACACTGCGATTTACAGAAGTGAAAATGAAATTCATGCCAAATTATCCTATTCCTGAACACAGCACACCAACACCACTTCAAAAACTGGTGATGGAATTTCAATCACAGAGTAAATTCACCAAAATGAACCATTTAAAAGGGGTTCACTGACAGGGCTAGTCAAAGAGAATTTCAAAATTTTGAATAAAACAGATGAACTGAAATCATAGTTGGCTTGGAGAAATGTTGTTCCAATTCAGGCCTGAATTCTGAAATTCACTCTGCATTCTGCTGTGAATTGCATGCGACTGACCCTTTACTGAATAATTCTGTAAATGGCCTATACATGTGTATGAGAAAATTGTAAAAAAGTATTTGCAAAAAATAAAATGAAACAATGTTTTTATTCTGCACTGGTATAATGCCATGTCCTTTTTAAATGCAGCACTTAAATTTTTTTTTTTTTTAAATGGCTATGAACAAAATCAAATATTGCAGCCTGTTCGTAACAATTAATTTTAAAAGACACACTTTACTATTAATGTTAAAAAGCTACATAACAAGTTGGAATGCAAGACATTTTAACGGAATCATTTTAACATTTTGTTTTTTCATTTCCGTCAGTTTAATAAATGACCTCAGTCCCTCCCCAGTGTCTTAAGTTATTTCAATGGCATCATTTAGCCTGCACAGTTCTTGTCATTGTCTGTCCCTTTAACCGTCCCCCATAGTATCTCCGTGCTTCAGCATAAGGATCGAAGGTTTGCCTGGCACACCTGGGGGATTTTTCAGCAAATTACATTATTGGATTTGGTCAATTGGGCCACAAATTGATTTTCCTGTGCAAATAATGAACATTTATGGTTATTTTCCCAGCAGACTGCTTTATTTTCTGTATGATGGAAGACTGTGAGAAATGCCTTTCCCTTATCCTCTGCTCCCCCCCCCCTGCCTTTCCTATACCTGACAGGGGCCAAGTTCGAAGAGACAGATTGTGTAGGTCATGATGCAGACATGCTCTGCTTATTCTCCAGCCTCCAGAACTCGGTGCCAAGTTAGCTGCCTGGGATGTGAATTAGTTAATATATAATTATGGGGAACATTCTGACAGTGTCAATCCTTATATATGAACAGATCCACCCACTCTCATCTTAGGAAATTACAGAAAAACAGCATCAGTTAACAAAACAACCAGGCTTCCCCTGTAACCACAATACATGTTAAATACAACATTTTTAGGTGTGTGGTTTAGTCCCCCATTTGTATCGGCCACGTGTATACCAAAACGGAGAAGAATGGCATAAAAACTCACGCCCTTGGCTAGTCTTCAGGTAGAACAGATGAATATAATAAAATATAGAGTCAGAGGGAGTATGATACAATTCGATGGAACAGTATTTAAAGGTTTATAAATCTGCTGTGAAAATGTAACAACATCTACAAGGTTCTTTAAAAGCATCTATAACAGTTCACAGTTGTGAATTGTGGCGAACATACTGCCAGAGTGGTAAAATTAAGTTGAAAATATACAAAATGGAAACCTTCTCCATCTCAGTTACTTCATGGAAGAATGTTCTAACAACCAACAAGAGGCCATCTTGCCAGAAATGGTTTTTAAAAATTCCTCCCCAAAAATAGTCAATGGTGACTTTGCCTGACTTTAGCAACTCAACTTGTACGAGTAGTTTTCAGGTCAGAGGTTTTTCTGTAAATGTTTCACATATTATATATATACACACACCATATATCGTACATTATCCTGGAAAAAAACATTTGAATGGTTTTGAGAACTGACACTCTAAATCTATTTCACCAATTAAGATATACCTTTGTACTGTTGTTCCCTGTGGTTCCTATTTCTCTCTTTGTTTAAAGTCTTCCTGCCAAACTGCTTTAGTCAAAAAATACAAAATATCTAAAATGGTCTGAAGTCAAATGAAGTTCTGACGAAGCCCGTAAACTAGTTTTATATCATCCAACCTACCTAGTTCCATGCAAACACAAAAAAAATGGGTCTGCAACGGTTAAGCAGTCACAGATGCTGACCCCTGATGGCTGCTCTCAGTGACCTCCGACCTGTTGTAAACACTAATGAAGCAACCACTAGAGCGATGACAAATCCACCTCTAGGCTGTTACTGTGGGCTAAAGCAAGGACAGGACCTGCATTATATCAGCAGAGAGTTGGCAGGGATCGATGTGCATGTTCTACCTGAGCAGACTACATTGTAATAGGGGGGAGGAAATCAGACACTTAAAACAATTTGTGATGAATATACAGATACTTACATCTACTGTTTACTGTAACGCCATCAATCCAAGACGGGATTCTGCCATTTGGATCATCTCTAATTAGAATATTCTTAATTTACTGCAGAACCCATTCAAGCAATGACTTATCTCTCTCCACCTGCCAGAACGACTCTCAATTTGAAACTTTAATCATCACTTTGAGCAATGACAGAGTTATAGGGAAACTGCTGTGTTTTATTGGGGGTGCGGGAGATTTAGCATAGTCCAATAGCAAAACCTAATATATAAACGTTAACTATGAATTGTGCTAATTTATTTACTTAATGCAATGATATGACGCTAAAAGAAGAATTCCCGAACCCATATTCATTTGTATGGTACGTTTTACGCACTGGAGCATTGTGGAACGATGTCAATGCCTCGTAATAGAAGTCTTGCGTGGGTAACTCCTCACCCTAGTAAAGGTAATTATTGGGGTGAGAAAATGAGAAACTTAAGAGTTGACTTTTCCTCTTTCAGAGCAATTAGGAGAAGATCTTGTAGGAGAGGGCTCAAAATAGAAGAGCAACATATTTTATTTTCTCCTAATGAGGCAAGGGCTTTCGAGAGAGCCCACAGCTATTCTGAAGGTCACTCCTGCAGGTACGGAAATTAACTGGACAGTCTTAAAGCTGGCAAGTACTGGTGTTATTTATGCCACAGCCGAGGAAAGAAGTAATTTGGTCTCTTTCTACCGTTCCACACTTTATTCGGATATTATTGACGTTTAATTAAAGGGGAAAGGTCACCTCTGGTACTTTTTATTTTTTTAATTCTTTATTTTTTGCAGCGCATGCAGATAAACATCAGAGGGATCATGACAGTAATGCAACAGGTTCAGAAATTCAAAATCGTCAATACTTGTAAAAAATAGAGCACTTTTAACATTTATATGGAAGATAACTTCCTGGGTCTCTCTGAGACTTTAGACATGGCATAGGAAACCTTAGAAAGAGAGAAACAAAATCTAAGCTAGAGCTCCCAAGGGGGAAGAAAGCATAGTTGCAATTCACTGTCTTGCGCAGCATTGTCATTTTCAGGCTATGAGGGGTGATTTGGGTAGAAAGAAGTTTATGCAGAGCCGTACGGTGTGGAGAAGTCAACCATTAAACTAGAGGTTAGTAAGCCACCCGCTCAAACTGTAAGTGGGGGTATTTCGAAGTGCTTGCCTAATGTGGCGTCAGCTTGGCTACTGCTTAGGGGTGAGCAGGGTGAGACTTCACAATTTAGGTGCTCAGCCTTAGAGGGGTGCATGTGTTGCCATGCTGTGCTGCCCCTTGCGGAGCAATTAAGTGGAAGGGATTAAGTGAGAGGGCTGCCTGTCACTCTCTCTGCTGGGTAGGAGGCTGGGTTAGAGGCTCGCTATGAGCAGAACAAGAGTGGAGGTGCGCTATGTTATGCCGTGGGCTTCAGTGAAGTGGGTACTTATAATATATAAAATAGAGAAATGAAGAAATAAACAATGTTTAAAAAAAACACCCGAAAATACATTATCAGACTAAATGTAAACGGTCTCAGCTTGGAAGCCGTGGTTGGTTCCTTTGGTCAGGAATGCAAATAGAACAGTTTCAAGACTAGTAAGCTAACCTTTGGCATTAAGAACTCTTGCGTCTGTTGGAGCGAGAACTTCATGAGAAAAAAGGGAGAAAAGGTTAAAATGTATATATAAAATAGCAGAAATACAAAAAACAATGTTCTGTCATAATGTTGTATCTTCGGCATGGCCTGGTGTTTAGAAGTGCAGGGAGCCAGCCCAGTGGTTAAATATACATGGTGGCTTTATAGAGATCGTAGAGCAGTGAAGGAAGAAAGGAGATACAATTAAACAAAGTATGTACAGTCTTAGCCGTTTGGATGGAGCTTGGGTGTAGGTTGCTTGTCGACAGTAGGGATGAAGGGTTGAATTGCGCTGACATCCCAGTGATGTGTTCCTGGCGCGGGACATTGTTGCGGCTTAGTTGAGGAGGGCCTAGGGTCTGTAGGAAGGTGTTAGAATCCGCAATGTCCATGAGCCTGTGGGTCACTCCACTGTAAGTGGCATGTAATGAACGAGGGTTACCTCATCGGCAAGGGATACCTTTCTCTCATAAGATGGTGGTTACAGGTCAGAGCGTGCGTCTCCACTGCAGCGTGGCCCTGGACAGGTCAGAGTAAAATGTAAATGTGTGCGTTTCAAATTCGCATGTAGAGGTACCTCTCACCGCAGCCAGGACTGCCATTCTGTACAACAAGGACACAAATTGCACAATGAGGTCCCTGGAGGAAGATTATTGTCTTTGCTCTTTTTGGTGGCAGTAGGTTGGCGAGCAACCGGTGTAGATAGTGTGGCAGCTCAGCCGTGACCACATCCTCGGGAACTTCCCATATTTTGAGGTTTTTGCCACGGGTTCTGTCTTCTTGTTCCACTTGTTTTGCATTTAAACTTTCTTGAGTTTTGAGCATTGCCATGTGTGGTTCTTGCATAGCAGCTTGTTTGGTCTGCACCTCCATCACATCCTCCTCTGTTGCTATTGTCCTGCCTGTAAGGAAGTGCATATCATCACAGTTAATCGGAGGTCGGCTCGAAAGAGGAAGCGAATGTCCCTCAGGAGGGACTTTATATCTTGTTTAGTAGCTGGCATGTCCTCTTCCTCATCGGAAGTAACCTGATGAAGGCTCCCCTTCGTAGGTAGGTCATCCAGTGTGTCCAGAGAAAGCTCCTTGCTAAACAGCAGGTCTCCAATATCTCGGGAACCTTGCTCCTTCGTGTTATTCCGCTTCTTCATTTTCTTCCCCATCTGATCACCGACAAGTGGCAGCTTTTGAGGTCAATATCTGTGGCAAATCAGTCCGCATAAACCCAATTAATCGATTTGGCATACGGAGCTCAAGCTAAACACGTCTTGTCAGGGAGCCTGTAGTTCCCCCCTCACCTCTGGTCCTTTTAATACTAGATTTATTTACACTCTGCGTTTAACAATTATATAGGCTAGTAAGTTCTGAAAAGGCATTTTAATGTAAAAATCCACATTGCTGTACTTCCAGAAAAGTGAAAGTTCCCCTTTAAGGTGAATCATTGTCTTATGTACTGTGTTTAATACATTCAAATTCACAGATTTTAAAGACATAAGACTGCTAACATTTATTATCAGTTATACAAGTGTGGAAAGGTACAGAGGCGAGAGATTGCTTGTTAAGACGTTTAAGGAAAGTGTCGGACTGGATTAGCTGTATTAGTCTAGTAGAATAGATTTCAAGATTACAGTATGCAATGATAATATATATATACACACACACACACACACACATACATATAAATATATATACACATACACACACACACATACATATAAATATATATACACACACATGCTTTTGATGTAAGATTCCGATGGTAACTAATTCCACAAAATCTGATAAAAGAATTTACACTATTAGTCACAGACAGCATGCATTTTAGTCACTACTATTGAAGGTGTGATGAACGCAATCACCCACATCCTTAAGAGAAGAGGCAGCTTCCTGAGATATTGTACGGAACGGCCGTTTCAGAACAGATAATCTTTAAACGTTACCCTGTGTTCTGAACTCTGTTTATATCATCTGATAAGTCAAGTTATCACTTCGTATTAACGCAAAACAAACAAACAAAAAAAATAATAATTTGGCAGTGAAAGAGTTACAGATCGCTACTGAGAATTAAAATACCCTCAGCATGGAAAAAAAAAAAAAGGCAGACGTTTATAAACAAAGAAAGTGGTTAGCACACCTCCGGGGCTGCGGTATTTCCCTGCTAACAGGAGCCTACTCATGTGGTATATGTGTCTAAGTGCACATGTGAATAAGGGAGGGTGAGTTCAAAGAACAGCTTCCTCACCCTGTAGGTTTATGTAAATAAAAGATGGGGAGGCAGATCGTTGGTTTTAAGGGATTCTCTGACATTGTTTCTTTCGGCGACACTCGCTTAACCGCAAAGAGATGCCTGATAAACACAATTTGCTGTCTAACTGAGAGCTACGTGGGGGAGAAGTGTCTGCAGGTAACACCTGGGCGGCAGCTATCAATAGATTCTTGAAAATTTTCAGTAGGCTGAAGAGACACATGTTGTATTCTGACATTAAAATACAGCTTGCAAATGTCAGCGTTATTTCATTAGCATTTGGGCCTCCTTGACCCGAGGTGTTAGTTAGGGTTAAATGAAAGTAAGATTATTGGTATCTGGATAGCATTGATCCATTATTTAAGTGCATGGCTTAAGAAAAACTTATTTTATATTAGTATGTACGATCACCCCTATAAGGTTCCTTTAAGAAAACAGATATTTGAAAGACTATCTACCTTGCAGCCCCTGGCCTAATTACTTCAAAGAGAATGTGATAGGCCAAGGCACAAATATGGTGTTTCAACCCTATCCCACAATCCCCTTCTGAAAATCTTCATTATATATGTCTAGGCTGCTTGTGTATGTAGAAAGCTCTTGCTACCCTGCCGTTACATTCATTGAAATAAATCAATGAAATACACTTGTGCAGCTGAAGGAATTACATTAGAGACCAGAGATTGGCTGAAACCCTCTATTACTCTCTGGGTCTGAGAAATAAAGAGGGGGGACCAGATCTCTTGTTGAAGACTTTAGGCACAAATTAAATTCAGGACAAGTAAGGTCACACTGCTTGTCAGATAGACAAAGTGTTCGCTTCACCACCGACACACTCTGTCATTGAAAACTTCTGCTCAATTAGCAGACAGGACATCAGACGCTGATGTCCATAAAATTTATGTTTTTGCAATACAAAAACATAATGCATAATACATGCCAATGCGTTGGGTGACAAGAACCAAGGAACATCGTGAAACACACTCAAAATGCTTAAAGCATCTTGTACTGTGTAATGTTTGATTACAGGATACACTTCCCATCATTCAGGGCTGCAGAATCTGTTCAAGCTTAACCCCTTAAGGACACATGACATGTGTGACATGTCATGATTCCCTTTTATTCCAGAAGTTTGGTCCTTAAGGGGTTAATGAGAAACCATCATTTTGGAAATGATATAATTAAATGGAAACAGTGAAAATCATCTTACTTGTGTTAACCTTTTTATATATTAATATATATTAATATATATATTAAAGGAAAACTGAAGCGTTAGGTATACAAACGCTTTAGTGTCCCTGTCCCTAGTTAGATAGGT
The DNA here is from genome assembly GCA_933207985.1 of Pelobates cultripes. NCBI lineage: Eukaryota > Metazoa > Chordata > Amphibia > Anura > Pelobatidae > Pelobates > Pelobates cultripes. The sequence goes on along the minus strand of OW240921.1, from coordinate 99,886,978 downwards.
CCCAGTTCCCATGTGTGCAAATAAATAAATGAATAAAGATATTTACTTGCATTTTTCCAGTGCTGCTCATCTCTCCAATGCCGCAATATCATTGAGGACGCATAGTCTCCTCTACGATAGTTCAATCCAATGCTCCTCGTAGAGGAATATTGGGGAACCGATGTGTGTGCGCTGTGAATCCAAACTTTCCCATAGGAAAGCACTGAATCATTGCTTTCCTATCGGAGTTTTCAAATAATGTGACCGGGTTTTACAGTATGACAGCCACTAGAGGTGGAATTAACTCTGCAATGTAAACATGGTTAAAACCACAGCACCACTACTCCCAGGCCACCATTGAAATGAAGTGGCCTGCGTGACTTTAATGGTCCTTTTATAGGTTTATTAATTGCCCTTTCAATCACGTTCAGGCCAGGCACAGCCCAGTACACACATTGCATTGGAGGAAGAGAGTTAGAAACAGCCAGGAGTTGTAACGTTGATTTACAGAGAGACAAAATGAGACACAGTTCCGGGATATAGATAAATACCATGGTGCGGATTTCTATAAATAAATTTCATTTTCAGACCTCAAAAAACATATTTGTAAATACAGAGGATACATAATAGAACATCTCCGATACATAATAGAACATTAGGTAACAACATAATGCTGAAATAAAAATCCCTAAAAGAGCTACTTCACTAAACAAAATCCCGGGAGGATAAAAACCAGACACAATGTGACATTTAGCCACGAGGATCACTATATGCTGTAACATTAACAGAGTAATCTTAATATAACACTGTGTGCAGGGCCCTCGTTACCATAATGTGCTGATGAATTTCAAAGCTGTAGCCACAAAAGTTCAGGAAATGATTAAATTCTCCAAGGGTATGGCAAAAGCATCCCAGATGTCCTTTGGAGTTACGTTTTTACTTTTTCACTGCTCGAAGTTCATGCAGCAAACTCTGCGCAAATACCAAAAGGACACAAACAAGAGGGGAGGATGGCTTCCAAATGTTAGAGACATAGGTCTTATGGGATAGAAGCAGGAAACTCCTTTACAAATCAAATGTAGTCATGGTTTAAGAAAGGGGGGAGGAGGAATGAATGTTTTACATGGTAAATACTATATATATTTATTGGCCTGCTCACCATTGAAATTATGATTATGGAAAACAAACAAAACAACAAAAATGAGAATAAGTATTTTTTTACTTTTACACAATGCTAGACACAAAACAAGCAAATGTTGAGATAATGAATATTGCTTTCTTGTGCGTGTGTTCTGTCTGGCTCTACAGATGGGACCTATCCACGCAAACACACAGAATGGTGGAAGCACATGACTTGCAACATAATGTGAGACCCCGGGTAGCTTTTGTAACAAAAATGTAAAAAAAAAAAATAATAAAAAATTTCAGAATCCTTTTGGACATTCTTATTTTAATCACAAGAACAAGTCTTACTAATTTTGTGAATAAAGACTTCTTCTCCTTTCTTGCAATAAACACTGTAGCCCTTTGGAATAGACAAGCAAGAATTCCTGTTTCTAGTACTGCCAAGATTAGTGTGCAGAGCTGCAGGATTGCAATCGTTTGGAGTGGAAATCGCGACCGCCAGCTATAGCGGGTTCTCAACCACACAGTTAAAGCCAATAAGACACAATCTAACGCCAAGTTCCATTTTTCTACAGCCTAAGAACATATTTTACGCCTGCCTCAAAGATATACAGATTGTGTATCTAAAGTCAAAGATAGAGCTATGTTTCAGAAATGGCTACGCTTCCACTGATATCACAATTACCATTTATTTATATAGCGACAACAATCTACACAGCGATTAACAAGGTACTTATAGTACTCCTGGCATAAAAAAATTATGATCTTGTGCAATCCATACAGAATAACATTCCATAGTAGTTTGGCTACTTTTGCCTAAATGTGAAATGTATTTTGAATTCACTGTGAATTCCCGCTATGAGCAAAATAAATACTAGTACTGAACGTTATTGTATACGTGTTCCTACTTCTACTAATCCATTTTGGGAACCGTTCTTTAATCACGACTGAAGATTTAATATGATTTCACTATTGCTCTTCTATGTAATGTAAAAGCTGATCATTTAGACTGCATAATAAATGCATCTTTTTCAGAACTGGCATGTACCTATTAACTGGACAGGGAATTATGGGACAAGAGCATACCAACATGAGAGGCTTTGATTGGTGAAGTCTTATCCTGGCCTAAGAGGTGTTGGGATAGATGAGAGGGTTCACAAAAGTTTTATTGTGTCCATTTTTTTAATCTATTTTATTCCGTTTAAATGGGCACTATAGTGTCAGGAACACAAACAGGTATTCCTGACACTATAGTTCTAAACACCGTTTAGGTGGTCAACCCCTCTTATTCCCCTTAAAAAGTGATTTACTCAACCTTTATTCCAGCGCCCAGCAGAACTCTTCAAGTCTGTCCCTACCCATAATCCGCCTCTTTGGGTGACATCATCATAACTGATGATCTCAGCCAGTCACAATGCTTTCCCATAGGAAAGCCTTGGAATGGCTGAGATTGTCAATTCTGATTATCCCGACGAAGTAGGAGGGCTGGGACGAAGCCAAACACCACCTTGGCCAATCAGCATCTCCTCAGAGATACATTGAATCAATGCATCCCTAAGGGGAAAGTTCAGTCCATCTAAGGAGTGGCCACTAGAGGTGTTCCCAGGCTGTAATGTAAACATTCCCTTTTTACTGAAAAGGCAGTGTTTACATTAAAATGCCTGCAGGGACAAGCTATACTCACTAGATAACTACAATAAGCTATAGTTGTTCTGGTAACTATAGTGCTCCTTTTAGTTGCAGATAACTGTATTTCAATAAATAATTATTTAGTGAACAGGTTGCACCGTGTTACTGTCTACTATCCCATTACCATGGTTTTTATATGTTGGAAAGTACGGCAGCAAAATTCAGGCCTGGTGATTGTCTTCTCTCTCGGAACTCAGAATCATTATCATTACAACATTCTAAGTTCAGACTTCCTGTGCCGTGCCTGTACCAGGTACAAGATGATATGGAAAGAGCTTTGCTGAAGGAATAGTAACACATTCCTCTGATAATCAAGCAGACCTTGTACTGACCGATTCATGAATCTTTTGATTAAAACAGGGTACATCCTTTGCATAAAATAATGGATCTTTTAGCACCAAAATTATAAACATTTACCCCTACAAGAACACACACACACAAAACAGAAAAATTAAAGGATCACTATAGGGTCAGGAACACAAACATGTTTTCCTGACCCTATAGTGCTAAACCCACCATTTAGGTGGCTTGCCCCCCCCCCCCCTCCTTGCCTCCTCAGAAATGGTGAAAACTCACCTTATTTCCAGCGCAGCACGGCTCTGCCGGCACTGGCCCCGTTCCCTTGGTGACATCATCAGAATTGATGATTTTTAGCCAATTCAATGCTTACCCATGGGGAAAGCATTGGATTAGCTAAAATCAGCAAGGGGGTGGAGCCAAACACCATTTTGGCCAATATGCACCTTCTCATAGATTTGCATTGAATCAATGCATCTCTATAAGGAAAATTCAGCGTTCCCATGAAGTGCGTGGAGACGCTGAAGAGCAGCACTGCCCCAGGAAGCACCTTTAATGGCCATCTGAGGAGTGGCCACTAGGGGCAATGCAAACACTACCTTTTCTCTGAAAAGGCAGTGTTTGCATTAAAATGGCTGCATTAAAATGACTGAAGCTGTAGTTGTTCTGGTGACTATAGTGTCCCTTTTATTTAAAAATGTGGGAAAGAAAGGCATAGACCAAACACAAAACAAATTATAGTAAAAGGGTACATATAGTTATGTTACCCAAGGCAGCCATTTCTTCCCATCAATAGACGACAGCTGGACTGCGAGTTCGTGAACATACTGACAGCTCCGATAATGGTATCTTATGTGAGAAATAAGAATATTAATCCCATTACGAACACAATTAGTGTTTTTAATCACAAAAGATTTTTAATGTTGGAAAGAATTCAGTTTATACCAAAAGCCTGCTGGACCAGCTGAAAAATAGAATTGCCTAGAATATAAAGGGTATTGGGCAACAAATCAAACTTTGACCACCGCACTAACAAAGATGCATTTCTAACACGGTAAATTATTTTGTGGGCATGTGCAAATTTTCACCCAGCAGATCACTGATCAGTCAATAATCTACTTTCATCAATTTATCTTACTTACTAATATTATCTGCCAATCAGCATTCTGACCAGTGCTAATTTAAAGTCGGTCACCTCCTTGGAATCTACATTTTCCTATGGAACATCTAACAAAATAAAATCACCCTAAATCAAGTGTAGGCAACCTTGGGTACTCCAGTAGTTTTTCACTACATCTCCCATAATGCTTTGCCAGCACAATGCTTGTAGATGTAGTGCATCTGACGTGCTGAAGGTTGCCCTAAATCAATTAACCAGATAAAATATTTTTTTTGCTCACTTTATAAAGGTTTAAGAAAAAAGTGTTTTGATTCTTTCGGCAAGCAAAAGACTAGCATTAGTACACATTACTAAAATGTTATGAAGCCATTGCTTTAAAAAAAGAAAAAAGAATTCACATTAAATTCCTTCAGAAGGTTTACTCCACAGTGAGTAACCACGTGGTGGAGAATTCAACAGCGATGTCCCAGCAGGGCCATTACGGATTACGGCTGGAAGAGAATTTCCTCCAAGGCTAATCTACGAAACAAATTTCCATAAAATCATTATAATTTACACGTCGCGTCCCTGAATTTTTATCATTTCAAACTGCAAAGTTTAACGTGACGGAATAAATCTCAGTCCACGAAGCTTACAATTTAATGGTGAATGAATATCACAGCCATTTGTTAAAGGTCACAGTTAGTAATGAAATCAGCAATTTACCTTCTTTCGGGGAGTGGGCTATGATTAAGACCACCGTTGCCAATTAATGAATAGGTTATTACTATGCTAGGAAAGTAACTTAAAACATTACATGGTCCTTGTAACCCTAAAATGAAAACTGTATCAATTATTATACTCCGCACATAAATGTTTAATTTGCTCATATGTTTTGTTAGCATATCAACAAAACAGCCCTGTGTTTTTTAGCAAAATATGCTTAAAAGCCTAAGGAATGGGCAATGCCAACATCCGTCTCCACTCACGCATTTGATCCTAGATTTTAAAAGCAAACTTGTATGTCATTCTGTACGTAGAGGAAGAAATAAAGACTGCTAGCCATGGTGATTAGTCAATCGATCTGGCAAATCTATATAAGGCGCTCAGAGGTTACAATGCTCCATTTATATAAAACTCACTCTCTACACGTACAGTAATGCATAGGAATTTTTCAGATATCTTTGCTGTGAGATCTCTGCTAAGAGGACAGATGTGTCTCAATCGTGGGCAAAATGGACTTCTCTGTCCCTAAATGTAGGCAACGCTATCCAGAAAATGGTAGGGTAGACCTGAAAGAGGGCAGTTTCTTTTCTCAAGGAGATAGGGTTTCTCATCTTAGCGCAGAGACCAATAAGAAGGAGGAGCGACTTAATTTCACTTAGACCTGTTTCCAGACACAGAGCCTGCAGATGCAGAAGTCATCTGGCAAGCTGAATGTAGGAGTATAATAAATGGAAAATATGGAAAGGTCTCCGGTTTAATTCTTGAGTGTTATTGTGTTAATTCCATTATGAGGATCAACAAGCAAAATGGGCAGATTATTCTACATTACTGTTATGATTAATCCACCATTTTGGGACTACACTCACTAATAGTTGAACTATAGGTTTTAACACAGGTGCCCTAATTAAAGAAACACCTCAAGCACCATAACCACGACAGTTCAGGGCCTAGATCATGAGAGCTAACTGAAGCTCCTGCTAAGAGCTTCCAGCTCTCAGACCACAACAGGAGAGGCAGGCAGTGGCACCCAACGGAAGCCAGGTTAGAAGGCAAGCCGTTCTTAAACGGTTTCCTGTGTGGAAAAAAATGGTTTAATTTTCAATCAGATGTTAACTTACTTTAGAATTCTTTATCTCCTGATTTGTAAATTGAACTTTAATCACACACAGGAGGCTATTGTGGGTTGTAGACGGCTCTTAATAGAGCAGGAGGTAAGGAATTTTAAATTAAACATAATGTGCTATGAAGGAAGTTTAAACATTGGATATTTACAGGAAGTGTTTAGGAAAGATGTGCAAGTCACATGAAGGGAGGTGTGACAAGAGCTGCACAAACAAAGTGATGTAACTCTTAAATGGCAGAGAAATTAGCAGAAGGCTGCAGGGGCATGATCTATACAGCTGGGAGGGTAACATTGACAAGTTCTTTAGTAGAGTGTTTCGTACACACAGTCTCTTCATACATGGACTATGATGCCTTGTGGGCTATTTACAAAGAGTCATTCTGGGAAAAGGTCTCAAACAGGAACCTTCAGCAGAAAACTTCTATTTATTCCGATGGAAATTTCTACAAGTGGAGAACCTAACCCCAGAATGGCTTTTTAAAGACAAAGTGCTAATGTAACAATGAAATAGAGGCTGACATTCACAAAATACTTTCAGGAAAATGGTTGATTTAAGCAGCTCTTGCATGTTTTAATCTGTTTTATCAGGTGTACACTGCTGAGAACGTCAGAAAAGACTGATCACTGCAGTTATTTTTAGTTTATGACGAGCAAGTTTGCCAACGTGGATTTGATTTGAAAGGCTGGGCTACATCGTGTTTACACCTTGCTTTTTGTGCCCCAAAAAACATGCAAACAGTCTCTCTGTTTTGAGTGAAATCATGTAACATACATCAAACCTTATCAAATTACTAGTTGTGTTTCAAAGTCATGTAAAACCACTTCACACACCTGCATAAGAGTTTGAGGTTTACCCAAAGCTGTATAAAAGACTGAGACACACTCATGGACTGCACAGCACCTACCAACCCACATTATCAGTCATGGCACAAGCACCACAGTGCCATGCAAAGATGCCAATATGAGAAGAAGAGGTATAGGCATCCAGGCCTCAAGCCTAACACCTAAAAAAAAAAAAAAGAGAAAGAGTGGTTGGCTGCTGCAGTTAAAAAGTGGGACTAAAAGGCAAAGTTGGAGCTAAGGGGGGAAGCCAAGTTGGAGAAAATTGGTGCCAAGTTGAGCAAAGGAGATGGCAATGACAAAGGGGGTTATAAAAGCAAAGACGTAGAAAAGGAAGCGGTCACTGGGATAGCCACAAGAGCAGAGAAAGTCAATGGGGTCTAAGAAAGACAAAAGGTCAGTGAAAGACAACAGGTCTAGGTAAAGCAAAAGAGGAGAGCCTGTTAAAGGAGGCTAAGAAGGCTATGGCACAGTAAAGCACAAGGGGTGCTGAGCAGATCAGAGCAAGGGAGTAATGGCAAGTCAAGAGAGTGTACGGTGGGCCATAAGGGGCAGAAAGGCAGGATTTTGAACAAGGACTGAGCCCTGCCCTGAAAGGATCACCTGCATTTAATAGAGATAGCAATGGGTCACTTGTCAATCATATTACTGGCAAAACCAATACTCATTGCCAATAATTATCCTATTTAAATTACACTATGACAGGCATCTTTTTATGTACGGCAGCAATTGGTGTATTGCTAACATTGCTTAACAGAGCACACGGTCTTGCAACAGCCCCAAAGTATCTGCAGCACAGTATATGAAGATTAACTTCTCCTACACCAAATCATAACCAGGCATCAAAGCAAGCTTTAATAAAGCCAATTATATAATGCCATAATTGCATCTGCACCGGTCATGACAGAATATTAGGGATTTTAATAACAGCCCATTCACAGCCTAACCAGTTTAAAAAGAAAATACTTAACATATGAGAGGCAAAGCCCAATGCCCCCTGCACAATAAATTTAAAAAAAAAAAAAGAAAAATAACATGTTTGTGTTTCTCATAAAATATAATTACCATAATAACTTCTGCAGAGGGGAAATTGTATTTGTATTTCTTGAATAAGAGGGAAAAGAGACGGACGCTAAAGGTCCTCAAAAGGAGAGACATGATGGCTCTTAAGATGAGAGCATCAGATAGATAATCAGTTTATGGTGAGTACCAATCCATCACTGCTCGATACTGAGATTGGGACAGACCAGCAGATACACTATGGGGTCACTAACACAATCTACTATTATGGGAGGATGGAATCTGCTCTAGAGTAATTTTGCTCAGCCTATCACACCAGCACATCAAAGCCCTTTATAGCAATAAGATTTAACAAAAGCAGGTAGTCACCAAGTTTCACACGCAACACTTCAGAATATTGCGCATCTAGCAGCGTGAAAATATGAAATGATTTTAAAATTAAAAATAGAAATAAAATATTACATTACCTCCATCCTTATTGTATTTATAAATCATCAATAAATGAAGGAGGATGCATTTATTTTTCTCAGTGATATTATTTAAAGGGACACTATAGTCACCAGAACAACTACAGCTTATTGAATTTGTTCTGGGGAGTAGAATCATTACCTTCAGGCTTTTTGCTGTAAACACGGTCTTTTCAGAGAAAATGCAGTGTTTACATTAGAGCCTAGTGATAACTTCTCTGGCCACTCCTTAGATGTCTGTTAGAGATCCTTCCTGGGTCATGGCTGCCTAAAATGCATCCAAACATTCAGTGTCTCCTCCCTCTGCATGCAGACACTGAACTTTCCTCATAGAGATTAATTGATTCAATTCATCTCTATGAGGAGATGCTGATTGGCCAGGGCTGTGTTTGAATTGTGCTGGCTCTGCCCCTGATCTGCCTCTTTGTCAGTCTCGGCCAATCCTACGGGGAAGCATTGTGATTGGCTCAAACTACCACTTCTGCTGATGTCAGTAGGCAGGTCTAAATGAAACAGAGCCAGAGCTAGCAGCTCCAGACTTGAAAACAAGTAAGATGTTGCTAATTTTAGGGAGGCATGAGGGGACCGGGGGGGGGGCTAGATGGTGGTTTTAACCCTATAGGGTCAGGAATACATGTTTGTGTTCCTGACCCTATAGTGCTCTTTTAATACAATTTGTTATCAGAAGGAAATATTATATGATTTTCAAATTTTACTCTTTATTAATATTTATTAGTAATAATGACATCACCTTGCTGAATTTAGGCAGGTAATTCACATTGGGTTTATTCCCACTGACACCTCTTTTAAGGAACGCTGATAATTCTTTGCTAATGAGTTATGCATTGCTGTCTGGATGCTATTCTATTTGGTTTATATGGCATATTGAACATGGCCTTACTGGCAGGATTCTCTGTTGGGTAAAATGAGCATCACTGCACAGCATACTACGACCATGTGTCTCGGATCAAAACTAAAAAGAGAATGCCAAGAGGGTTACATAGTGTCAGGAATAGTAAAGATTTTGACATGGTGTTCCTTGGACATCCTTCAAGGTCTGAACGTCATTCTGGAGGATGTGATCTGTTCTCCTTCCCTGACCCAATATTTAGTCCCACAATTCCTGTTCAAGGATGGAACAGATTACCTTAGACAGAACTAAACTTAGCAATGGAAATGTATTAATATAAAGCACTGATATAAGCAAGAGTTTTTTTCATCTAAATATTACCGTTTTAGAAACAGATATCTACTACAGTCCATTTATAGTATTGTTTTACTATGCAAGACCTGGTGCGGTTACATTCTAGATGCAAAGTTTTGGCCAACTAGAAATGACATAGCAATACAGTAATGGACAATTATTAGTCCCAAGAGTGGCTAAAGGTCACCAGGGTGAAGAAAGGCTCTCAAAAAGGTAAATGGTTTCAAAAGGAATATAGGTACCAATGTCAGAAGCGTAGCCAGCAATACCAGAAGTTACATACCCCCCAAAAAAAAAAAAAAAATAGTCATAACTAAAAAAAAAAAAAATTAAGAAAAAGATACAAATAAAAATTAGCTTAGATTAGAGAATGTTCTTCAGCACAGCTAGGACACCTTTAGAACATAATTGCGCAAATATGGGATATTGACGTAATTATGACAACTGCATCATAAATTGACGTGTGGGAACAGTGTCCGGCTTCAAGAATAAACAGAGCAGAAGAGCACTGTTAGAAGAAACACTACGTGCCAGTTATCGAATAGATCATTCATTTGGGCTAGAAAAAAAAAATGTTTAGTGGGATACTTTTTAAATTCAGCTAATTCAAGGTGTACATTTTTATTGACAGTTATGATCGTAGGTCAGAGGCCTGATGTCTCTATTACGAGGTAAGGGAGTTAATGCTCACAGAATGATTGGCCGGAATTCATAGTTACCTGTAACCAGGGATTAATAGTCTATAAAACACTGGCCACCTGTTTAAGATTTTACTAAATAGAATCAACAGCACAGGTCCATGTCTCCATGAATAGGCTAGTAATATGGAGGTCCTGTAGATTGCCAATGTGATTTTAGGTTTCAACTGTAAACAGATTATCAGTGGGTACTGCTTATTTTTGCTTGGATTTCATTTACGTGTGTGTTCCTTAAGAAGTGATCTAAAGACCCAGTGCAGAAAACGATTTTCAGCTGTGTGGGTCTGTCGGCATATCGTTAACGGACGTCGGCTTTAAAATTATATAGCACTTTCAAAAACGTGCAGGACCTTGGGGCTACCCCCTGCTACCTCTTTATTCTTAATTCTTCTCTTATCTTTCTTGTTGGCCACATTATTACTTTCCTCTTCTCTGTTTATTTTATTCACTCAAAAATTTAGAAACACAGGGATATATCTGGTGATACCCTACGTACTGTTTAATCTCTGTATAGTTTTCTTTACATCTGTCTATTTCCCTAATAATGTTGGATTTGTCTTTGTACTTTTGTAACCATCGCAGATAAACCGCACGCATGGGGATTACAGCAGAATACAGAGTTAAGGGGCAATGACTGTTTCTCAACTCCAAGCCGACCGTTCTTAATTCAGGGTCCTTGCCTTGTAACTGCTTCTTCACACGCTGCACGTATACCGAATGAACTAGATTTACTGTGCTATAACTGGAGAGGTCTGACCTACATAACATTAGCAATGAAATACAGGCGGCACTGTTCATCAGGAAACCTGTACGCATATTATCACCGGCTTCACTTCTCTGCTAGGAGACAGGAAGGGGCAGCAACGAACGGAGACACTATGCTCTTCGAAAGATACAAGATGTCACAGGACATAAGGACCTCGAGCGAATGACTGCCATCAGGTAATGTCCCATTAAACAGGTACCATCTCTCCTTCACTACTGACAGCACTCTAAAAAAATAGTATATGGATACATAGCATGGTACGCGGGTGCACAAGTGCGACAGATTGCAACCGAAATGGAAAACTACAATTTTATAATGTATTTCTCTATTAGCACAACTACATTGTAAAATAATTTACTGAAACATGCCTGCATATATTTTTTACGTCTCTTTAATATATATTTAATAAACCGCTATACTGAACATATTAACTTTAAGAAGTACTCAAAGACCATAACCACTACAGCTGATGGTGCAAGGACTCAATGGGCACAATCCATCCAGTTTTAGTCAAAATGTTTTCATGTGGTGTGAAAAAAGCACCCTAAGTCTGCCCCACAGCTTGTGACATCATAATCAGGACCAGTCCAATTGTTTATACAGAGTGCGCATGCAATGAGTGCAGTTAAAGGGACACTACAGTCACCAAAACAACTACAGATTTTTGTATTTGTTCTGGTGAGTAAAATCAGTCCATTCTGGCTTTTTGCAGTGAAAGCTGTCTTTTCAGAGAAAATGCAGTGTTTACATTACAGCCAGTACTCAGATGGCTACTAGAGGTGCTTCCTGGAGCAGTGCTGCACAGTCTGACTGACATTCAGTGTCTCCACCCTCTGCATGGAGACACTGAACTTTCCTCATAGAGATGCATTGATACAATGCAACTCTATGAGGAGATGCTGATTGGCCAGGGCTGTTTTTGGCTAGTGCTGGCTCTGCCCCTGATCGGCCTCCTTGGCAGTCTCAGCCAATACAGTGCTTTCCTATGGGAAAGGGTTGTGATTTACTCTAATCACCACTTCTGACTGTTTGGCTGACATCATCAGATCAGGGGCAAAACCAGCAGCAGCAGCATACTGGAATAAAAGTAAGATTGTACTATATTTACGGGGCTAAGGGGGAGTCAGGGGGATAGGTGGTGTTTGTGTTCCTGACCGTATAGTGTTCCTTTAAAGCACTAAAATATAAGATGATTCAGCCATGCCAAAACATTGCAGTCCTTCAAGATAAAGCAAATCACCAGAGACCCTCATGGCTCCACTGAACTGACAAGGGGGACCTGTGCCAATTTGGCAGCCTTGAAAAGGGTTAAAATGCTGAATCATTTCAGCATGGGTGAATTCTCTTATATCTCAGTGGTTACAGTCTCTCGTTACCCAGCTTTAGTGATAAGTGGCCTGACGTTTTATTCTCCGCACAAGACTTAAACGTCAACCAGCTCGCACCACATGGAATAAACTAAGATCAAATTGTAGAACAGTGCTTGGGGGATTTGTGGCAATCTATATTTATATAGCTATAGATAGATAATATACATACACACACACACAAATATAAATACATACAGAGAGAATTATGAACACAGACACACAAATACATGAATGGAATTATAGACTAATCTGCAGCTATTCCTGTTGAATATCTCAGCTGAAATGCAACTGAAAACTGCTAACTTTCCTGGAGAAAATGTAATAGCATAGCTATCCCAGGTTTATTAATCCTACACCAATTTTGCTCCCATGTGCGTGTGTAACATATGGTTCTTTTACGTCCAGTATATTTGCTGACAGCTCAGACATTAGGAATGTCTCCTAATGAACCTTGCGGCTGGCCCACATCCAGAATCGTTTGAGCAAGCACACAGGGAGGTGTGTATTAAGAAGGTGCATGCCTTGACAACACGGTCCTGTAATCAGTTACTGAGAAAGTGACCTGTTCCTCCCAGCTCCCTCAATTGACACCGAGAGAAAAGCCAGACAGGGAGTGGAAGGTACGCAAGCATCCAGGTGTTAGGAGCTTGGCTTCGTACACTGAATATTACTCAGGATTCTGGGAGCTAACACGTCTACATCCTCTGGGGGATTGAATTAAAAGGACGCCATGTGACAGACTAAATCTGGAATAACCAGAGGCGCCTGCTCTGTACTTCAAAAATAGTTAGATTTTGTCATCAGAATGGTGTGCGCTAAAATAATAATAATTATAATAAATAAATGAAAGGAACAAAAAAAAAGTGACTAAACTGTTAAAACGTGGGGGAGTTTTGCATGCATAGCAGTTTAAGTATTAATCAGTTCATTATTTATAATATTGATTGTGAATTGTATTTGTAAGCGCTTTCTAAATATATTTTTATAAAGAAAAAAGGTGGGGAGGGGAATTGAGGAGGGAGAGGAGGGGAGCTGACGCACAGATGAGAAATCATATTATGCGCAAACAGAAAAGTCGTCTGAATATCACCGAAAGAGGAGACCTTCGTTTGTTCCTTACGAAAATCGAACCAGATATCAAATATTTAGTTTTGCAGCATCAACCTCAAGGATCTCATTAATCACTAGTAAAGGTAATTTCAATTTAATTTATTGTTTTCTCATTGAACTTTTTAAAATTAAAAACATTATAAACATGCATTAAGTAGAAATAAAAAGATAAATGTACGTACATTTTTTTAAATTTTTTTTTTAAACACCCCCCTTTCTAAAAAATATTCCGCACTTGCGTGAAAACTTGTGGGCGGTAAGGACATTTTTACAACCAAAAAGATGCATTAGTGGGCGGTAGGTCGAAAAAGGTTGACTACCACTGATCTAACCGCTATATTTAGCCAAATATGACTTTAATGTCATAATATCAGATGAATGGTTGCTTAAACATTTCTGTAAGCATTTTGCTGCTGGGAAGACACATGACACTAATGGCCACAGTGGAGCTAAAGAGGGGGGGGAAAAACTGCAGAGCAAATGTACATGCCATAACCATATAAAACGCAAAAAGTACCAGATAAGCACAATATGATGGACTGCACATCATGAGGTGTAGGAAAAAAATTCAAGGTTTAATGGTAAGGACGTTGCCTGCAACTTGGGCCAAACTACATTGGGGCCAAAATGCTGCTTGAAAACATTGGACAGTCTAAAAGCAAAATGAAGTAGAACGTTGAGTGTTGCCTAGCTACAATGTTGCGCAAGCAGGCCTCCAGGGCAAATTACCATTTTGTGACTCGCTTGAGCACATAAAGTGATATCCCAGGTGTCAAGAAGCCATAGCTCCAAGAAAGTTTTCTGAAACAACTTGTTTGAGTAATGATACAAATTGCTGAAGATTTCAATTCAAAGCCTCCTGTGGGATCAACCAAAGAGGCATAGAAATACCTGATATTACTTTGTAACTACGTAGCCTTTCTCAGCTCAAAAACCAAGTAAAATGGACTAAATCCCATTGCATACTTAAACTCAATAGTACGATTTTGTTTGCTGAACAATATGGCAACCGACCCTGCTGTTTTTAAAGTACAAACAATGTAAGGATGGCTTTTAGTAGACAAAGTGGTCTTACAGTCTTTGACCACATAGTAAAGGAACACTATAGACACTCAGACCAGTCCAGGTCATTGAAGCGGTTTGGGATCATTTCAATGAGAAACTGAATTTAGTGCCTGTCTACCAGACAGCCACTATTGGTACTTCCGGGAGGATACTGGACTCTAGGTCCTCTAAATGACACTGGACATCATCACGTTCTGCATGAGGACATCAGTTTTCCCTATAGGAAAACATTGCTTAATGCGCTCATGGCACTCGCAGCGCATGCACAATTAGGCGCCCCCCGTCAGGTGTCATCGGAGGATGCGGAGCGCCAATGGGCATCAGACATATGTATTCCACTATAGAATCCACCTAAAAAGGACCATAAGTGGCGAAATAAAATTGGTGCAGTTATTGGTTTTATTGGATAGGCAGATAAGTGTGTTGTATATCCTTAATGCATCTCTATAAGAAGAATTTTATAGGCCAAAAGTTATCAATCTTGATGACTTCACTGGAGGAGGATCAGACTATTATGAGGAGTCTGGTTTGTCACTGGAATAAAAGTAAATTTAAGGACATTTAAATTTTTCAAAAAAACAAGTGGGCTTCTCAGTAATCTAACATAAAGGAGGAGCGTATATAAAAATATAATTTTATTTTTTTCCATTTAATCAGAGTGTGCCTTAAATGAAAGTTTTCAAGGTTACAAATACTGGATCTTATTTTTTCGATTTAGTGCAGACACACTTCTATCAACACTTTTTTGGATGATTATTGTAAGAGTATGTCCAGATGTTGACATTTTTTTTTTCATTCCCCACCACCACCATCAATGGCTTTTATTTTTTTCCTCACACACACTTCCAACCACCTCCCCCTGGTGATTGGGGCTTGCACTTCAACCTCCTTAAAGATGGCCTGTCAGACAGAGCACAGTGACCCACAATTATGTACATTCATCTAATCTCACTAATCTCACTCCATCAATGGAGCACCAGACAGTAAAAAGGGGGAGTGGGAGAGACACCTGGCTTTTCCTATCTTCACGCAGTAACTATGGTAACCATGGCAATACAGCAGAAGTAGTTTCATGGGTACGTCGGAACACCCAACACATTTGGTTTTCAAAACCGAGAGACCCTGGTACAACAAAAGCCTAAAGTGTGTCCCCACATGATGACATCATGACAGTTGGCAGACTTATAGATATAACTTGTAACAACAGCTATAGTTTACATGTGCAAGATAAGGTATAGATTTGCGAAGATACATGAAGCTCAGCAAACCACAATACTTGGGGTGCCAAAAGTAAGGAGTTATTGTGTTAGGTAGAAAACGCAACCAAATCCACTGGTTTCCTGCAATCTACTAATTATATAGATCATAACGTTTGAGGGTTAATACCCAAAAATATTTTGCACCTATGTAAAAGTGTACAAAAAGAAAGTACCTGATTTCCAAGGTGGTTGCACAGTTTGCGGTTTGTACATAATAAAAACGAATATATTGACGGCACATTAATATTTTTATTTATATATATATATATATATATATATATATATATATATATATATAGTCCTTGCAAAAATCACACCAGCAACATGCAATATTCACACACAAATCACTAACGGTATATGGTTTCCCAATTCTCTCTCACATTAGTAAAATATAATGATATGAGTAAAAGGGCAAGAATGCAGATTACTTTTAGTGAATAGTCTGCAGAGCTGTAGGGTTTGGAGTAGTGAACATACAATGAGTGACTTAATCCCCATTGTCAACGCTGCAGTCTATGTCGGCTCTTCATAAATACTACTAATAGTCGCATTTGAACAAGCCAACGTGGAATCTGACTCAATAATCTGATGGTTTTCTTAGCAATTAAAAATACAACAACAAAAAATAGTTTTTCAACAGAAACCTGTTTGACATCAGGATATCAGTTGTTGGGTTTTTTTTTTGTTTGTTTTTTTGCTATATAGTACTCTGTATGCCTAAACTGATTTTAAAAATCTGCTTGGAATACTGCTCATAAAACAAATTCAAGCTTTTGATAAATGAGTGTTTCATACCCCTTCGCTGTAGCTATTTTCATTGCTGTGCCACACTGATGCCCTAATAGAACCATTGATGCTAACTTCACGAAACCCTATGATTTGCTCCCATAGACCTTAACTCCCATCTCCAAATGCGGCTTCATCCTCCCCCTTCCTTCAGTATCCCCTTCAATTATCTCTGGTCTCCTCAGACACTATCATCCAACCCCCCCTCTCCCACCCCCCCTTCCCACCTTCACCCTAGCCAAGTAATTTCCTCTTCAAATCAATTCTCCTAATCACAGAAAGCCCAAAAGGGCCACATGAACGCAGCCTCAAACCAGAGCACAGACATTAATTAAACCCCCTCTAGCCTCCCTGACACTACAAATTGGATGCCACAGGGGTGGGCTTCCTCCTCCGAAATGTTAACCCTTTACAGAGGAGATGTCTGTAGCTATGAGACTGAGAAAGAGGATGAGTACACGATTCGTGACTGGTGCCATGCCAGACAGAGCTTGGGACTTACACGATCTTCTAATAGCAATTATTAATAAGAAAGCTCCCTATTCATCTCAGGGATTTGGCAGAGAAGCAATTTCCACACTCCGCACATAAAGCTGACAGTTTCTTGGTCGCGCTAGCGGGAGAAGGTGGGAGGTCCTTGGCAGGGGAACAGCGTGCTTATGAAAGAAGCCTGGGCTTCCCTCCTGCATCCCCTCAAGAGCTGAGCGCCATGTGCGCCGCTGAGCATCGGAGTGGGCCCTGCGTGCCCCTGACACTAAAACCACAGTCAACAGACAGAAGGAGACGAGTTCTGCCCATTTCCTGAGCGCTTTCAAAGGGGAATTGTTAGCTGAATATCTGTGTGCAATGCTGACAGCCCCTCTGGAGATCACCTCCCCCCAACTGCACAGAGAAACGGTTTATCTGACAGCTGTGAGGTCTGACCGCATGGGAAGAAGGGGGGGGAGAGGACGTGTTATGGGCGCAGATGGAGAACCAAGCTTTCAGTTATAGGCAGGGGGTCGCTCACATGAGAACGCACTCAGCAACCGCATAGTGTCCAACAGAGGAGATGTTACCACGCTGAGATAAATAATCTATGAGAGCTAGGTGTCAAACTTGTGCTGATGGTTTCTACCAGACAGGAAAAAAAATTACTAATATTATTTAGACTTTTTTTGTTTATTTTATTAACAGAAGGGTGCTGTGAAGTTTGAGTCCAAATGTAAAAACCCTTACAGGGTTATTTACTAAAGTAAGAATTGTGGGGAATTCAAAGTGAATATTATTATAGGGGGCCTGTTGTGTTTGCAAAGCAAAACTTGGCTTGTGGAAGGAAACAGGAAAAGTAACTCTTTCAGGGACAAGTTTAGATAAACAGCTAGTTACGGTGACATATATTTGGTTCTGAAGAGGTTAAAGGAGCAAATGATAGTTTGCTTCCCTTGAAATTGTCAATGCAAAGTGCAAACTGCCAAACCGAATGGAAAGTCCTTGGGAAGATTTCCCGTTGCCAATAATATTTTATCCATTTTGCCGTTAACATTTTATAGTTATAATCCCTCTGCTTTGTAAGCATTTCCGAGAACTTATCTGTGTGCTACTTCAGTAAAGCAATGGGTCTGCCATGAGCGCTATACAATTAAGGCAATAATAGGAGCAAGCAAAAGACTATAAAGAAAAATCGGACTCAACAGAGCCTGTGTTTGCGACCGACAGCTTTTAACACCATAATCTCATCAAATGACGCTATCCCTGCCAGAGAAGCCTGGAATGAGCGGGTTAATAAAGTGAGTTCATTTTGGTTTTCTCTGGGCCTAGAAGCTGAGTACAGGACCATTTCAAATTTGTTAACGCTTGCATTACATCACGCAGCATTTGGTTAATAAAGATAATGAAAAAAAAAGATCTACTTTTGTTGTGAAGATTATTTATTTATCTCCAGCCCGCGACAGCAAGACTACCTGGAATGGTACCATACAAGCTACACGTGCTGGTATTAAAATCCAACGCAGCATAATCCAGCTCACTACCGCCAACGCTGCAACACAATGGTCTGTGTGGCTGCACACCCCCCAAGGTACGACCGGAGCTGACTCCCAGCGTAGGGCCACTATGCCCAGGGTTTCCAAAGGAGGGACTCACAATGGCAATAACCGGGACTTCCCAATAATGGGCATAGGCTGAAACATCCACTATACAACCTCACAAGAGCCATAACTTATCACCCCGGGTACCGCTCTACCTGACCAGGATACAATGAGGCCATGCTCGCTCAGGTCTGAAGGGGTTAATGCAGACTTTTACTTTTCTTTTTGCCTGAACTCAGCGCACACTTAGCCATTACACTCACTAACCACCCAGATGTTGATCCCTACAGCATACCTCATGAAGCCTAAACCCCCCGTCCACATACCAGAACGATCATATGAAGTCACTCTTGTTCAAATGAGACTCCAGTGGCTACTTACCTATTGCCTGATTAGCTTCAGACACAGCATAATAATCTCCTGTCTAGAAATTAAAGCGATGTTATTTTATGTTATGAAAATACCTAAGCAAAGTAACTCTATACTGTTTATATCCTTACAAAAAATGTGCTAGGTCTACCATATACCTCCATGTTCAAATGTTCATAATGCGCTAGAGGACTGCCTTTGGGGTACCTCACATGCAACTGTTATAAGCGTACGCACTAAAAAAATAAAGAATTAAAAAAAATGTTTTCAAAGATTATTTATTTATACGAACTACATGGAAATAAGCCATGGCACACACCTGTAATCTGAATTTAAAGTCACTTTGTAGCACACAGGTTGCTACTAAGAGAAAGACCAGCAATGATTTATTGTACAGCCTCTTGTGTATGCAACAATGCCACTGTTGCAGAGGACATCTCTGACCCTTCAACATCCCCTAATATAAGAAAGGGCACACTTATATGTTAAGTGTAATTTTCTACAACACATTGTGTGTCAAGGCGTGCGGTTAACTTAGGTACCAATTATGGTTGCAAGATTTTCAGTTACAAAAACCCTAGTACATAACAACTTTCAAAAGTTATTTGAGACCCAAAATGCCCTGTCCTACTTTCAACATTTTCTGTGCCACTTTCTCTATCTGTGTGATTAGCGATCTGTACATACATTAAGTTTGTGTTAATGAAACGATGGCTTTATTCTATAGGACAGGTACAAGTGATGTCACCTAAAAAAGTAATGATCCATCCGGTTGTGAAAAAAACTGACAACCTGGGTGAGAGTGAGGGGCACCAACAATTTATGGAATAAAACGGTTAACATATTCTAATAATTCCACAGAGGTAGGTACATATACATGATGATACTCTTCATACCGAATTAGCAACATCAAAGGGTCTGTGCTTTAAAAAATTCAATGTTGAACATTACTTAGGAATATTTGTGTATTATTAATTTCAAAGATCCTTCATATGCAGTATTGCATAGATTCAACAGATACAGATTAGAAAAAAAAAAAAAAAAGAATACAGGCTATTTGTTTTACAAATGCAAATATGCAGTATCATTAATGGGCAATGGGGTATCTAACCCAATAACCCGACACCTAATACCTAAATCAATGATACTGCCCCAATATAAAAGCTGTTGTAGTTTCGATAAGTATCACAGTGCAGAGAATTTGGTATAGACTACAGAACCTCATGTTCAAATTACCACTCAGCATTGTGATGTCAAAGGCCATGAACGAAGCAAAACAGTGATTGACAGTCCTGATTTGGAGCTATTTAGTAGCAACTGAGTTCTATTGATTCCAAAACCTGGAATGCCAACAGGATTAGTGGGTTCCTTGGCCTTGGAATTGAATTGCCGGATATCTAGGCCAATTGTACCCCAATCAAAAAAATAGAGCTGTCAGCACAGTCTCTATTATGGTCATCCATCAAGAGAAAATAAGCGTATTCCTATGTCACATTTTCCAACTCCCCCAGTTGTCATAAAGCTGACAGATTATAGTAGTGAAACTGACACAGGGTAACATCATGAAGACTACCAACGCAAGCCACAAGAAAAGCAGAAAGTATAACACAGCTTCCCACAAAGCTACACAACATAAACTCGTGAAAAACATCAACTAGTGCAAATCATTATTGGCTCATTCTCATGAGATATTTACCCATCAAAATGTATCTAGGTCCAATTCTTCTCCAACTGAAATGGTTCTAGCAGAACTATTCACCAAAGAGATAATTATTAGGAATTCAAAATGCATTTAAAATTTAAGACCAAAGTAAGTAAACTGAAAGTAAAAGCATATTTTTAAGTTTGTTCATTTTGGACTTAACTTTGAAATCACTTTGAACTCCTGACAATTCTCACTCTGGTGAATAACACTATATGTCTGTAAATGGTTGAATGAAAAATGCTTGAGTTAAAAGTCAACAACTGTCAAGAGATCAACATGCTGGCGAAACCTTGTTTATCTCACCACATAGGATAGAACCATGGACAATCAATAAACAACATGCGCCACAGACTGTAATACACTTACAAATTTGTCAGTTGATAGGGCATGTCTATAATCAGTGAGAATTAGATAAATATTTCCATTATTAACTATTAACTTGTGAGGAAATCGAAATAATCAAGTATGAATGTAGCAAAAAAATAAATATGAAACACTTATCTATAGGCTACTATTTGTCCCTTTAAGGCATACATTACAAATTATGTTTTCCTTAGAACAAAGTCTAACACCTTTCTATTTGGGTATGCCTTTCCCATTTTAGCAGATCGTGGTATGTGGCAACAGACAACTGCTATTAGGGGGTCTCTGTTAAAACCCCTGGTTAAACAAGATTGTCAATGTCCAAGCATTTGAATTTTCAGGAATTCAAAGTGAATTCGAAATTAATCTAAACTTTGGGCCAAAATAACCAAAATGGAAACATTCACCAAGTCAGCTAGGTTTTAAATTGGCCTGAAATTTAAAATTCACTTTGAATTCATAAAAATTCAACATTTAAAAAAAAAAAAAAACACTTTAAGCACCAAAACAGCTTTAGCTTAATAAAATAGTTTTGGTGTATATAAAAACCTAACTGTGACTCACAGGCTCCATGAAAAATGACTTTCGTTTTTACAGCGCAGTGTATTTATTTTAGAAGTTCTTATTTCCTGCTCTGTTGGTCGAACTTTAATCACACACAGTAGGCAGTTGAAGGCTCTAGCATGCAGATAGAGCAGGAGATGGGAAATTCTAAATGAAACACACTCTGCGAGTAGGGAAGCTTAAACCTTTCACTCCTTTTTCAGAGCCAGAGCCAAGGGAGGTGTGACTAGGGCTGCATAAATAAAGTTATTTAAATCCTAAATGGCAGAGGACTGAACAGAAAGACTGCAAGAGCATGATCTATACACCAAAACAACTTTACTAAGAGACATTGATTGCTCACCAGTAACAATATGTGAACATCAGTCCTATACTGCCAAAGAGATAGATTCAGGATTCTTTGCTTTACTACATATAAGACATATCCCGAACAGGGTACGTTTTCGAGGTGCTCTCTTAGAAACAGAGAAAAAGTGTAGATATAAAGTTTAAAAGCACTGAACCTACTTGAAAATTAATTTAGTTTTTTTCTATGGGATAGAATAGGGCTAGGCATATGTAACCCATCAACTCTAGACTGGCTAAGATTGGAGAGTGTTTAATAACTAAAAGGCAGGAGTCGCCCAGTCCTAGCTGAAAGGAATAAAAAGATATTATGAACAAATTAATCACAAAGCTCTCTGCAGAAAAAAAGAAGAATTGGATCCCAGGCACTGGTAAAAATATTATAAGAACGCAACTTGGCTCATAAAGAATCTAAAATTATATTGCAGCGTAAAACGCATTCAAGTTGGGTCATAAAACAGGATATCAATAAAAATGCCATTTGATCCCACAAAATTGCCTTTTTGACTAATATCTTCCGTCTGCCTATGGGATTTCATTGATTTTACCGTTCTTCACCATTAATTCCCTTTCGGCAGGTTTTTATCACCTTCTGCTCTTAGCTGTCTGGTGCGAAGGGTGGTATATACTTCATGATCAAACCTACATACCAGCTGTCTCACACCTCAGAACTATATGGATATAACCAGATAGCAAAAGTTTGGGGAAACCCCTATTCCTAATCACACAACCATATGGAAAATCAGATTAGATTTAGGATGGGCCACCAAAAGCTGAAAGAAAAAAAAAATGTGTAGGGAAATACTATACTACACATTCCGTCAAGGGGGCAAAACAGCAGTTGAAAAGAGCGATATCGTATATAATCAACCCAATACTTCCAGAGCTTTTATTTTAAAAAGTTAATTGGTTAAAATAAAAAGGCTTCTAATTGCTCCATACAAAATCATAGACCACTACATAATCCTGGAGGCATAGCTATGGAAAAGTAGTTATATTTCAGTAATTTCTGCATACAATATCATATATATATATATATATTTATACACAGCATAGATTGACAACAGTGGGCACAACAACACTTTTGGACGAATTCTTTTCAAACCTGTGAGTGCCACAATAGCATAACAAATCACTGCTTTGAAATGTCCTTTGCGGAGAGGGGGCAGGGGTTGGCACAGCACTGCGTTAAAAATTCACCGTTCTTCTAAATCAATAGACAGACATCTGAAATAGGATTGCCGTTTACATCAATAAACATTATTTATTCAGCACCATTAGCGTGTTTGGGGGTTTTAAAACTGCAGTCACTCTGAAGCTACTTTGGAAAATATAGAGGGCAATATAATCATAAAATACTCTAAAATTTGAGTTGACACATCCGTTTTCCAAAACAAATGAGATAGGAGGATGTGAATCATTGTGGATAAATGCTATATGCCTTGTAGTATTAAATGTGGGTTTGTTTGTTAGATTTTTCTTTGCCTGTCTGTAGGAAAGTGGTGGCTTAGCCCAAAAGAGACTTGCTTGTATCTAAAACCCATATCCTGTTCAGACCCCAAGCCATAAACATCTGTCAGACAGACAAACGCACATACATCCATTAAGACTAATGTGTCAAAATCTCTCAGACCGAACCCTACATCAATTGATGCAGAAAGAGGGGTTAAAATGCAGAGTCTGAGCAATAATCTTACCACTGGAGACGAAATTCGACACCCAGGGCAATCACAGATTGGAGGATGTACCTGTAAGATTCCTTTGGACATAAGAGTCTTCAAACTTTTCCCTGGGAGAAGCACATGAAAGAGAAAGAGAGAAAGAAAGATGAGATTCAGGCAGCCAATTATTACCATTGAAAACAGGAGACAGGGATGATAACATACATAGAATATACATGACACACACAGTGACAGGTGAGATGGAGTGTCTCACACACACACACACCAAAACACCAGTACAAAACTGGTATCAACACACTGCTTCACAATTCAGGCATTAGACAAAAGGGTATAAAATACAGAAATACGTTCAATAATATTATTAAGCACGCAAAACTAACTTCAGATAAGGCAGCCGCAGACACCAACTTACAATATCTTACAAATTACACACAAAAAAACACACAGAAAATTGATATCTGTATATAGAATGGGCTCATGCACAGTCATAGAACAGTGGATCAGACATAAGTGGTGACCCTTTGAAAATGATGTATCTATGGGATTATGGAGTACACACTGTGTTCACAAGGTTTTCCTTTGAGCTGTAGGGACTGGGTGCAGAGCCATAGTCATCTAAACAGACTCCTAATCTGTTACACCCCCTCCTCCTCCTCCTCTCACTGCCTGTGAGCTTTCTAGGGGGTTAATGACCTCTCATTAGAGCTGCCCTGTCTCCCCCTTACACCTCCCTCCTTGCTTACTTCCCACCATGGCATGACACACTCTGTGCGTTTGCTATTAACCTCTTTATTGCTAGTGGGAACAGCAAGTGAGCAGAATACAGTGGATATTACTCTGTAACAGACCACAAGTTCTAACGGTATACCCATGATCAAAGTATACCCAACAGTCTAAAGAATAATCACAATTACACAAATATACCTATGCACCCCTTGGCATATGCTATAGAGACCTTTTGCTTGAATTTTCCCCTTCCATACATTATCCCATACAAATGCAGATATATATATTTTAGCAAATGTACTTTATAAAAGGCAATTAATGGAATCCAGACAGTCATATACTAATAAAATACACCAATGATTAACACCTTCTCCAATGCACTCAGACATTAACCCATTCCTCACTGGACAGCTCTGACACTTGTCAATCAGTGGTGTCCCTGCCAAGTCAATTGATTATAATGATCTGGATCTCTTCTTCTCGGCCCCCACACCCCCAAAAAGAACACACTCTGACAACAGCCTTTTCCCTAGTAAACTCTATGGGTTTTCGGAGTCCATGCCCCTGTGGGTGCCCATGGTTTGCCTGCAGGGGGGAGGGGGTCCCCGATCCCTCCCCATTTACCTCTCCAACCCCAGCAGCCTGCGTCTCAGTGCCAAATCCCCATCCGGAGAGCCGGGGTCACCGGAGAGGGAAGGGAGAGGAGGGAGGGCAGATCCAGCAGGGGAGGGCAGTTTGGGGTTGTGTCATTGCTAGCTTCCTATAACCACGTTTGGATGCTAACCCCCGCCCCGAATTTGACTGCCAGGAAGAGGGGGATACACTGACTGCTAAAGAGTTAAAAATTAACTAGCTGGGCAAAATGGAATTAAAGGGTTAATTATCCAGCTGCCAGAATGTTTGGGGAGCATCATGTGCAACAATGTATCAAACATTAACCCGTCGAATGCCAGAAGAATGCCCAGCTCTTTGCCATGCATGGTTAATCATTCTCAGCATTATGCTGGCTAATTATCCAAATTCTATGTAAGTCATAGTGACTGTCAAATTAATGGGCACCTTAATATGTGACAAACAGAGAATCTGCGATATTGATTAATTCTGGTGGTCTCAAAACGCTGCTTTTAGGGGTGTGGGGGGGGGATAATTGATAATATTGAGTGACAAGAATGTCAGCGCTGTATCTTTAACTGGTTAACTTGATTCCCACTCAGGAAATCCCAAAATAAAGTTTTTCAGTAAAAAAAAAAAATTAAAATAAAAAGTTATATGTATAATCCACCGTCATCCAGTTTAGTCAGATAATAAAGTTACTATAATTGCAGTAAAACTAAACAATCCACAGGCATCAATCTGCTCTCCCCATTTGCAATATTGCTCAATCTAGCCTCTAGAATCAGCACTGAGACACCTGACAGCAACAGGGGGTAACTAGGATTACCCACACTAGACCACAGCAAATAACATGTGCCAACTCCGGACAGGGGCACAGAGTCAGGAGCAATGCGGTTTAACCCATTCAACATTCTATGGGTTAAGAGAGACAACAGCTGAATTAACCAGTTCCCTGTCCTGTTGCTAAATATCCCACACTCAGATCCCCTGGCTTAGCCAGAAAAGAAGGTGTGTGTGTGTTGGTGGGTAGGGGGGCTTGGTTTTAGGTCGCCCATTCCTCCAGTAATATAGATAGTTAGGGCTCAGTCCTCCAGTAATAGAGATAGTTAGGGCTCTGTCTCAGTCCTCCAATATTAGGGTCAGGGTCTTAGTCCTCCAATGATAAGGATAGTTAGGGCTCTATCTCAGTCCTCCAGTAAAAGGGTAAGGGTCTCAGCACTCCAATAATAGGGATAGTCTTGGCTCAGTACTCCAATAATATAGATAGTTAGGGCTCAG
Organism: Pelobates cultripes; assembly: GCA_933207985.1. Taxonomy (NCBI): domain Eukaryota; kingdom Metazoa; phylum Chordata; class Amphibia; order Anura; family Pelobatidae; genus Pelobates; species Pelobates cultripes. Next base: position 99,860,639 of record OW240921.1, on the reverse strand, counting down.
TCCTCCAATAAAAGGATCAGGGTCTCTGTCCTCCAATAATATGAATTGTTAGGGCTGAGTCCTCCAATATTAGGGTCAGGGCTCTGGCTGTAACTTTGCCCCTCTGACTTGGTACCTTTGTGTCTGATGCTCCTCTTCCAGTCCTTGGCAGTCTCCCGGCCGCTGACAAACTGGAACTCATTGGGGGTTAGCCAGTCCCCCCTGTAGCGGATAGAGGGTCCCTTGCTCCCCTGGCACAACTTCTGGATGTAGAGCAAAGCCTTGTTCTCCCCGCATTCCACCTCAATGCAGGGCTCCCCCTGGTCAAACAGGGGCTGAAAGTCCGGGATGGAGGAGAACCTCTCCAGCATCAGGTCATCGGGCAGCGGGGGGTGGTGGGGCTCATGCAAGCCCAGGTAGGCACGGTGGGGGGTAAAGAGATGCTCGTAAGCCGGCTGGTGAGGGGTCACCACGGGGATGGCAGCAGTCAGGTAGCCCGGCATGGTCTCCATGGGCTGGTTAAAGGCTGCCAGGGCTAGTTCCTCCCGATCCAGTCTCTCCTTCTTAATGGCCGGCATGGTGTCCCCACAGATAGCGCCCGATTCCACCGGGGTCGCCCCTGGCTCCTGGTCGCCCTGGCTGGCGCTCTCCCGGATCAGGCTGCAGCGGTGGCGACTCGCTTCCCCAAGCTCCCGGGCTTCAGAGCTCCTCTCCCTGCGCCTCCTCTGCCGATCTGCCTCCCAGCCCGACTGAGACATGACACGGAGAGGGCTGAGCCACCCCAGACATCATGCTGCTTTAGGAAATGCTTATTGATCCCTTATCGACCTGCCCCCCCCCCCCCGTGAGATCTGCACTCCCTGTGCCCTACTGAGCCCCTATCCACCTTCCCCCCTGTACCCTACTGAGCCCCTATCCACCTTCCCCTGTGCCCTACTGAGCCCCAATTAACCCCTGTTCCCTACTGAGCCCCAATTAATCTCCCCTGTGCCCTACTGAGCCCCTATCAACCTTCCCCTGTGCCCTACTGCCCCAATAATCTTCCCTCCTCGTGCCCTACTGAGCCCCTATAAACCTGACCCCTGTACTACTGAACCCCTATCAACCTGCCCCCCGTGTCCTACTGAGCCCCTATCAACCTGCCCCCATGCACTCCCTGTGCCCTAATCAACCCCCATCAACTTGTACCTCTACTCTAAGCCCCTACCAATCTGCCCCTTGTACTGCCTGTGCCCTAATTAACCCCTATCAACTTGCCCCACTGTACTGAGCCCCTATCAACCTCCCCCCTGTACTGAGTCCCTATCAAATCAAAGATCTGCCCTAATTAGTTCTATCAACCGCCCCCCCCCCCTCCACCCCCCTAAGTGAGATTAGCACTCCGAGTCCTTATCAACCTGCCCCACTGAGTGAGGTTAGCACTCTGTGTCCCCTTCTGAGTCCCTATCAACCTGCCCCCTGAGTTAAGTTAGCACTCCGTGTTTCCTACTGAGTCCCTATCAACCTGCCCCCCCCCCCATGTACCATTATCAATCTGCCCCCTACACTCCTTGTGCGCCACTGATCCACAGTTGAACAGCCCCCTGCACTCTTTGTGCCCTAATCATCCCCTATCGACCTGCACTATCCCCCCGCCCCCCCTACCCTATTGTGCCCACACTAACCAGCACCCTGGGTGAGATAGCTGCACTCTGTGCCCCCTTGATCACTTTACCACTCTTCTCCCCCCTGCCTTACCTAGCACACATCACCCCTGTTACCCCTGGCTTGCTGCACTCCTCACCCCTGTTACCCCTGGCTTGCTGCACTCCTAACCCTTGTTACCCCTGGCTCGCTGCACTCCTCACCCCTGGCTCGCTGCACTCCTCACCCCTGTTGCCCCAGGCTTGCTGCACTCCTCACCCCTGTTACCCCTGGCTTGCTGCACTCCTCACCCTTGTTACCCCTGGCTTGCTGCACTCCTCAACCCTGCTACCCCTGGCTCGCTGCACTCCTCACCCCTGTTACCCCTGGCTCGCTGCACTCCTCACCCCTGTTACCCCTGGCTCGCTGCACTCCTCACCCCTGCTACCCCAGGCTTGCTGCACTCCTCACCCCTGCTACCCCTGGCTTGTTGTCCCCTTGCTCTCCCTCTGAGCACTGATCCTGAGCTGGGTTCTCAGACCCCTGTCCTGGATCCCCTGATCCACCTGCCGGCTCCCCGCAGCCTGTCTGTGTATTAATGAGGCTAATAATGGTGACTGAGTGATTATCTGTCTGTCCCCATGTGATAGAGAGAGATGGAGAGCTGTGCCTGGCTCCGCTCAGCGCCGGCCGGGGTTAGGGAAGGGCTGTGTGGAGGGGGATCCCTGTTAATGCTCCATGTCACACACACACTGGAGTTCACAGACTCTCTGACCAAACAAGCTTTGCCTCCGCCGCCGCCGCCGCTTCTCCCAACTTGGCCCATTTAAACAGCACAGGCGGGAGGGGAAGGCGGAGAGGCGAGGGGGGTTTGTGACGGACGACATCTCCCCTCAACGCCGCCACTGCTTCCATTACAGGCTAATGCAATGCAGCCTTAGAGGTCACAGTGGGAGGAAATCAACTGGATACATGACTTCACAGAGTTCCACTTGTAGAACGAGAGATTAGTGGGTGGTCATCTGTCACTCTATCACTAGGAGATCACCTGTTACCCTGAACTACTACTCTCAGCATCCTCAGTCAACCATTACTATGAACTGAACGTTGTTTCCGATGGTTTATTAGTGGTAATGTTAATAGTTAAGCTGCATTTTGTGATTGGTTTTGTATAAAAGGGACAGAATGCCTTTTAAGGCATCCGTTTCGGCCCATTCTGCCTCTGCACCTTATTTGTTGATTTTTTTGGGGGGGGTATTTTTTTTTTTTTGTCATAATCAGCTTTGGTTTGGGTTAAACATTTTGGCCCCATCTATGTAACAAAAGAAAAAAACTTTTTATTCCCAACAAAATGTAACATTAAAGTGCCAGTTTTTATGTTTTCCTGATAGGCTTCATTGACTAAAAGCACAGGTGTTCACCAAATGGGCATTGGTGAAAAAAGGCTAAGAAGTTCTAAAAAGGTGCAAAAAAATAGGCTAAGAAGTTCTAAAATTAATATTGTAAAGCGTTACGGAATCTGTTGGCGCTATATAAATGGCAATAATAATAATAATAATAATTATTATTTAAACGTATAACATTTTATAAACAGACAGCTGCCTTAATATTTGAATCCATATATTATATTCCAAATGTAAGCAAATGGTAATTTCATTTATGTTTATCCATAATCATATCCGTGAATAATACGGGGAGAAAATAAAACAAAAAGTAAAAAAATAAATCTAGAAAAGCATGTTAATTTACATTAAAAAACAAAACGTATACATCTTGTAAATTTGGTTCCGAGTCATGCAAACAGGGCTTCCTTTACATGATGTACAGCCCACCAGAAGATGTTGGCAATTTAACATATAAAAAGTGTTGTATCATGAACAGTTCTATTTTCAACACACAATTACACAAGTACTGAAATTTCTACAAAGATATTCAGGAAATTATTTTTATTGTTAAGAATTTCAGAAGTTATTCATTAAACTGCAAATGGTACAATTACAATTATTTTCTTTAGTAAATAAACGCTTACAGTTTGTTTTATTAGAAATTCTACACTCAATTTGCATAGGCAGATTCGTCCTAAGGTTCAGTTCCGAACCCGGGTGCAACAGAAAATGCATTGCACTTGCAGTCCCTGGGCTATAGTACGTGCACAACCAATCAGAGCACTACAACCAATCGGTGAACCTGCAACACCAAACACCACTGTGTGGCAAGTAACACAGTGGATGTCTGAAGCACTCTGCCCATGAACTGAATGCCAGTATAAGTGTGCATTTATGATTGACTGCCAATCACCAAGTCCCAAGCATGATAGTGAAAGCACTTTTTTCAATGCACTTGAATAATGGATGGATTTAGTACGGAACCCCAATTAGCAAGTTATCCAGGCTCCGTTCTAATTACCAGTAAGAGGATGGTACCGAGACAGATTTGGCAAGTATTATTATTAGAAACCATATCCTGCGGAGCTGTAAAATGGGCAAGCAAGTGATCCCAAGGTACACTTGAATCTGACAAAGTTTTCCATGGCACACCTTCGACAAAGGCTTAAAATTCAGCTGTAGCCTTACTTGAGATGTATGCAAATTGACGCCCTGGTTTAATTGTTTTTCATATAGTGTCTAAATTTAAGGAAAACTGTTACATTTGGGGTTTATGCATGTATTTGTAAAGACATCACGGGGTTCTATCTTTGCTTGTGTGGAAGTGGCTGAAAGGTGAACAGTCACAGTCAAAAAAGGGCTTTTCAAATATGAAAAGCACAAAAGTGACAAACCTATAGTCCCATATTTCAGGACCAGGGCCGCCATCAGAAATTTTGGGGCCCCTAACACAGCTCAAGGTCTGGGCCCCCCTTCAAGCCTGCCTCCAAATCCCGCCCACAGGAATACACACACACTAACAGATACAAATACTGAAACAGACATACACACATGCATAGGGAGATGCTGAGACACACACACATATACAAGCAGACATACATACTGACAAACATACATATACATACTGCATATTGATATATACATACATACCGACAGGCATACATACATACATACAGACACACACAGGCATGCATACAGACACACACTGGCATACACGCACTGGCATACATACACACACGCATACACTGGCATACATGGGCATACATACACACATGCACTGGCATACACACACGCACTGGCATACACACACACTGGCATACATACACACATACACTGGCATACATACATACACACATACACTGGCATCCACACACTGGCATACATACACACATACACTGGCATTCATACACACATACACTGGCATACACACACTGGCATACACACACATACACTGGCATTCATACACCAGCATACACACTGGCATACACACTGGCATACATACACACATACACTGGCACACACACACTGGCATACACAATGGCATACACACATTGGCATACATACACATACACTGGCATTCATACACTGGCATACACACACACATACACTGGCATTCAGACCCTGGCATACACACACACACACATACACTGGCATTCAGACACTGGCATACACACACACACATACACTGGCATACACACACATACACTGGCATTCATACACCAGCATACACACACATACACTGGCATACACACACTGGCATACACACACATACACTGGCATTCATACACCAGCATACACACTGGCATACACACACATACACTGGCATACACACACTGGCATACATACATACACTTCATCCACAGCCACCCTCCTCTCTTCCTTACCATTTCGTCGCAGGAGGGTGGCTGGGGATGATGGGCATTGGCTGCTTCTCCTCAGGCTGCGTCCTCCTTCCCGCGCGGAGTAAAGTGGGAGGAAGTGACCGGACGTCACTTCCTCCCAGCAGCACTTGCTTCCGGCTGCATTTTTTTTTTTAAAGGGGCCCGGTCGCGCTATTACAGCGCTAAACGGGCCCCTGAAGATAATAGGGCCCATTGGGTGGCCCTAAATGATTGGGGCCACCTGATGGGCCCCATCAGCGTGTTGGCCCCGGTGCAGATGCACCGGCGGCAGTTCCGCTGATCCACGTGGGGCCCGGGCGGCCGGGCCCCCCAGGGCCGCCGGGCCCGTGACAATTGTCACGGTTGTCATGCCCTGATGGCGGCCCTGTTCAGGACTATAAATTACCTTCTATTGTTGTGACCCTTATCCACTCCCCTTTCCTGATAAAAGTTCAGTTAAAGGGACACTATAGTCACCAGAACAACTACAGCTTAATGTAGTTGTTCTGGTGTGTATAATAGCTTCCTTCAGGCATTTTCATGTGAAAAGGCAGTGTTCACATTGCCCCTAGGGACATCTCCAAGTGGCCACTCCTCAGATGGCCAGTAGAGGTGCTTCCTGGGTCAGGGTTGCACAGTAAGTAGCCCTAACATTCAGTGTCCCAACGCTCTGCATGGAGACGCTGAATTTTCCTCATAGGGATGCATTGATTCAATGCATCTCTATGAGGAGGTCCTGACTGGCCAAAACAGCATTTGGCCCCGCCCCATGCCAATGGGAAAGCATTGGATTGGCTAAAAATTGGCCGTTTTGATCATGTCACAAAGGGGGCAGACCCGGGCAGCGCTGGAAATAAGGCGAGTTTTAAACTTTTATAGGGGCTCAGAGGGTGCAAGCCACCTATATAGTGGGTTTAGCACCATAGGGTCAGGAATACATGTTTGTGTTCCTGATCCTAGAGTGATCCTTTAAATAAAGTATACTCACATTTTTTTCCAGTGTAAAGACACCACTGCTGCATTTGCCCGCAGGCTTGTTGATGTTTGCGCGATCTTGTCCAATCTAACGCCATAGAGAATCTTTGGGTACAAGATACACATGCACAGCAAACGCTGCACTCCTCCAATCAAATGCTCTCTTTAACTTGGCTCTTGAGGTGGAAACGCCTGTAGTGACTGTCAGGAAGACAGCTACAAGAGGTGCATTCAACCCTTTAATGTAAACATTGCAGTTTCTATAAAATAAGCAATATTTTACAAGGAAGGCATAAAGGAACACTATAGTGTCAGAAATACAAACATTTCAAAATAACAGTTTAGGCCCCCAAGCCCCCCCTCTCCTTACTCTGAAAAGGTAATTTTACTCAGTTTTTTTTCAAAGCCACGCTGGTCTTGCCACAGCTTGCCCCGCCCTGCTCTGCCTCCATGGTTGAGATCATCAATTTTGATAACCTCAGCCAATCCAATGGGAGGCTATTGCGCATGCACGACAAAAACGCAGCGCTGCACCATTAAGCATCTCCTCATAGAGATGCATTGGTCCAATGGACCACTATGGGTAGCATTGATACCATGCAGAGCGTGGCATGCTGACACAGGAACCACCTCTAGTGGCTGTCTAAGTGAAAAGGCATCACATTAAAAATCCTGCAGGGATAGGCTGGATACACCAGAACAACTACATTAAGCTGTAGTTGTTCTGGTGACTATAGTTTCCCTTTAATATAAAAGTGGTCTGGGTGCTTTAATGCTACTTTAAGGGCTGCATTCTGTCTGTTATAGCCCAGAAGTAAATTTGTTGTATTCACGCCTGCAGCAGTTATAGGAGAAAGTATTGAAATTACCAGGTGTAGAAAATGCTGTTGAACATCTAAAAATTTACATTGACCTTTGCTGAATAGCACTTCTATATGTCAATCGGATAAAGCGTGAAATGACCTTTGGCGAACTGCCACTAACCTGTGCCCTAGCGACCAGCATTGTATCAATAAAGTTGATGCAGGTTATTTACAAAGTCATTCCAGACCTCTGCGTGTTTTCTTCATCTGAAATATCAAAATCTGATTAAAGAGAAAGTGCTGCTAAAGCTGCTCCTATCACAAGAATTTTTTATTTTTCACAGACATATTTCTACATATTTACAAAATAAAAATAATTTTTAATATTTTTGAAATTAGATTGGGGATTCTACACAATTTCTACTGTGCATTTTGTTGATAGTGATCAGTTTGCTGTTGTAACATCATAGTTTCAATCAGGGGTGCTTATAAAATGCCAATTTTAAGGTTATATTTATTAGAATACTAGTGGACTGAAACCTAAATGTAAAAATTGCTCATTTATAATAAAAAATTAAAAAAATCTCCCATTTAATAGTCACAATTTGGCCAAAATCTTGCAAGTCGTTTTTCAATTCACTACAAGTCAGTTTTTAGTGAATAACCCTCTTGCAATATACAGCAGAAAATTAGTATGACAAGCAATGTTACATCATAGTCTTCTGAAAGCGACACTTGCTAGGGCACGGGATCATTCACAGAATTTAACATCATACTAAAAGTCAGCCTTCTCACTCACGCTCAACACATTACATAGAAACATAGAATGTGACGGCAGATAAGAACCATTCGGCCCATCTAGTCTGCCCAATTTTCTAAATACTTTCATTAGTCCCTGGCCTTATCTTATAGTTAGGATAGCCTTATGCCTTTCCCACGCATGCTTAAACTCCTTCACTGTGTTAACCTCTACCACTTCAGCTGGAAGGCTATTCCATGTATCCACTACCCTCTCGTTAAAGTAATACTTTCTGATATTATTTTTAAACCTTTGCCCCTATAATTTAAGACTATGTTCTCTTGTTGGGGTAGTTTTTCTTCTTTTAAATATAGTCTCATCCTTTACTGTGTTGATTCCCTTTATGTATTTAAATGTTTCAATCATATCACCCCTGTCTCGTCTTTCCTCCAAGCTATATGTTAAGTTCCTTTAACCTTTCCTTGTAAGTTTTATCCTGCAATCCATGAACCAGTTTAGAAGCCCTTCTCTTAACTCTCTCTAAAGTATCAATATCCTTCTGGAGATACGGTCTCCAGTACTGCGTACAATACTCCAAGTGATGTCTCACCAGTGTTCTGTACACTGGCATGAGCACTTCCCTCTTTCTACTGCTAATACCTCTCCCTATACAACCAAGCATTCTGCTAGCATTTCCTGCTGCTCTATTACATTGTCTGCCTACCTTTAAGACATTAGAAATAGGGGGGGCGTGGCCAAGGACGCATGGAAGCGGTCGCATAAACCAAGAGCTCCGCCGTTTCGAGGGCCCAGCAGCGAGGCTCACAGCATAAATCCCACAAAATACTGGCCGGACTTGCCGCCACGCACGCAGAGAACACCATGTCGACCAAATCACAAAAAAAAATGAAGCAGAAAACGATGGATTCATTAATGCACGCGCAGCACATGGTATACCCGCGAGTTCAAGATGGCGAAGGGGAAACGAGATCACCCCCGCATGAACCCGACACAGATGACAGCCGGAGTGGTTCCTACAGTGCCACAACACATCCAGCCACCGATGCCTCAGTGAGTAATATGCTGCAAAACTTAAAATCGGACCTACGCTCAGACTTCCTAAAAATGGCGTCGGACATTAGAGCTGACATCCAGGCCCTAGGAGACAGAACGGCTCACCTGGAGGAGAAGACGGAAGGCCTGATAGACGCACATAACGATTTATCTGATGCACACACAGCTCTGGCAGACAAAGTCAAATTCCTGGAAGGGAAGATAGCAGATAATGAAGATCGTGACCGAAGAAACAATATTAGACTCCGAGGTATACCAGAAAGCATAGGGCCACAAGACCTCGCTCAATATGCGCAAAAGCTGTTCAAAGCCTTAATCCCAGCCCTAGAAGAATCGGATCTACGATTGGACAGAATACACAGATTGCCTAAACCCAGACATCTACCTGCTACCACCCCTAGAGACGTGATCACAAGAATACATTACTTCACGGTCAAAGACCGGATAATGCAGGCGTCCAGACTAGAAAAAAACCTTCAGGGTGAATATGCAGATATTAAGCTTTTCATTGATCTATCGGCGGCCACCATGTACAAGAGGCGAACCTTTGCACCTATCACTGCAGCCTTGCGTAAGGCCAACATCTTATACAGATGGGGATTCCCGGCTAAATTATTAGTGAACAAAAACGGAGCGAACCGAATCATCCTCACCCCAGAAGATGGTCTGAAAACCCTAGAAGAATGGAACATACCAATCCCAATAACTGATATACAAAGAGAAGGCACCCCACCGCCACGTAAAATGGCGAGGAATTGGCAACAGGTTCCATGGAACGCCACAGACCCGCAGACCCGCCGAACACCCCGTACCTAAGACTTTCCTCTGACAACAGCGGGACACGTAATATCTGCATTCACATTGGCTTTATTGTATTTCTGCATAATATATGTTTACTATTGAAGTGTTCCACTCTAAATAGACACAGTTATGAGAACACAACAATAGGCCCTCGAGCGGTGGAGAAGTACCACCTGAATTACAACTCCACCCGTACACGCTTTAGAATTTACCACTACCCCCCACACGGCTTACAAGTTAAGCCAACATATACCCGTGTGCAAGTTTGTGCACTTAGCCCCAAGGGCCAACGGGATCCTGTATATAGTTTATCAGACCCCACTTCCCCCCTTTTTCTGCCGACCCATTCGGATCTATACCTAACAGCCAAGGTAATAGGCGACCAGAGTGAGAGATCCCCCCCTAACTAACGCAACACTCCATCTATTACCACACAGCAAAGTAGGCATAATGCCGTTAAAAATCCTCTCCCTCAATACCAAAGGGCTGAACTCACCCAACAAGCGTAGGCTAGCTTTACTAGAAGCTAAGAGGCAGAACGTACAAGTAGCTTTCTTCCAGGAAACCCACTTCAAATGGGGAGCTAAACCCAGATTCAACTCCCCCTGGTTCCCAATAGACTATCACACATGCTATCATACTAAAAAAAGAGGAGTGTCGACACTAATAAGCAAAAATGTTTCCTTTGAATTAATACGAAAAATTGGAGATAAAAAAGGCAGGTACCTTATCATACAATGTCACATTAACACTCAACCGTATACGTTAGTGAACATCTCTCTCTTATCAATGTACAGTTTTGGGGAGGTAATCATTGGAGGCGACACCAATTTTCTCTTAGATGCACATATGGACTCATCCGCTTCTAGAACGGTAAATACAAATACCTCAAAAAAACGACTCACACTGACATCCACCATCTGCCAAACACTAATGACACACAATTATATCGACCCATGGAGGATTTCGCACCCGACGGAAATAGACTATACCTGCTACACTGCAGCGCATAATAGCTATTCAAGAATTGACAGATTCCTAATCAAATGCTCGTCTCTAGAGAGAGTATCTCACACTGACATTGGCAATATCACATGGTCTGACCATGCCCCAATCACACTGACACTAGCAGAACAATTCCCCTCCGCTGGCCGCACCACCTGGAGACTGAACGAGACCCTTCTCAATGATCCGGCGATAGTCTCCCACATCACCACAGACCTCCAACACTATTTCGCAGACAATGTACAAAATAACATAACACCAGAATCAATTTGGTTAGCACACAAAGCGGTAATAAGAGGCAGTTTCATAAAACACGCAAGTCACGCCAAAAAAACTCGCCAGGCACTATACTTACAAATCATTGCAGACATAACATCATTGACTCACAGGAATAAGCATACACCGTCACCTAGCATACAAACTGCCCTACACCAGGCACACTCCAAACTACGAGATTTTGAACTAGCCAAAACCACATACCTTCTGCAAAAAACCAAACACAAATTTTTCGCAGTTGGCAACAGAGCAGGAGCAAAATTGGCTTCTCAACTCAAACAACGATCCGCCGCCTCCAGGATTGCCTTCCTAAACAATAGTAGGGGTCGGAAAATCATAGACCCACAAAAAATTGTAAATGAATTCTCTGATTATTACTACAACCTGTACAATCTAAAAACAGATAAAGGGGTGAAGGTCCCCACACACGAAGATATCGATAGATACTTAACGGATATCCAACTGCCTTCCTTATCAGCAGCTGACATTAACAAACTCCGATGCCCAATATCCCCCGACGAAATAAACAAGGCCATAGCTGACCTCCCCCCACACAAAACACCAGGACCCGATGGCCTACCCAATAAATACTACAAAAAGTTCTCCGGACTACTAACCCCACACCTAACGAACCTCTTTCAGCACTGCGCAGGACAGGGAACATTGCCAGCAGAAATGCTACTAGCCCACATTACTACCCTACCCAAGCCTGGCAAACCCCCTACTATATGTAAAAACTTTCGGCCCATATCCCTCCTTAACAGCGACGCCAAACTGTACGCGAAAATACTAAGCAATCGACTTACTCCTATATTAAACAGTTTAGTACACAATGACCAAACTGGGTTTGTGATGGGGACGCCAAGGCTCGGATAATACCCGAAAAATCCTTAGCATTTTAGCCACAATGGAACGCAACTCGGTGGGAGGCCTGCTCCTTGCATTGGATGCGGAGAAGGCCTTTGACCGACTAAACTGGTCCTTTATGCAGGCAGTACTCCGGAAATACGGCCTTCCCCCTGAGACCATTAGAAGTATCATGGCACTATACACAACACCAGCAGCCAGAGTTTCACATGGAGGCTACATCTCCACCACATTCCCGATATCAAATGGGACACGACAGGGCTGCCCTCTCTCCCCCTTACTCTACATTCTATCCCTAGAACCCCTGGCCCAAAAAATACGTTCCCACCCTAGCATTGAAGGCATAAAAATCCGTACGCACGAATACAAATTGGCTCTCTTCGCCGATGATATCCTAGTGACGATAGGGAATCCTCAAGCATCAGTACCATACCTTATGGAGGCCCTAACAGAGTTTGGTGACATATCACATTACCGCCTCAACCAAGACAAAACCCAGGCTCTACCTATTAGACTCCCCCCGACCACTACAACCCCTCTAAAAAACAAATTCCAATTCGATTGGAGAACGTCCTCCCTGACATACTTAGGGGTAAAAATAGCGTCCTCACTTACAGAGATAACAAAACTTAACTATAACATCCTTCCCAAACAATGCACGAAAGAAGTCCAAAAATGGATACAGACAAAAATCTCATGGCTGGGAAAAGTTAACGCATTTAAAATGGTGATTCTACCAAAAATATTGTATACTTTCCGAATGCTCCCCATTCAGATCCCGCAAACGCTCCTCAAAAACCTCCAAACCATATGCAACAAATACATCTGGGGGAATAAGAGACCACGCATATCGCACACCATACTACAAAGACATGTAACACAAGGAGGTGTGGGACTGCCCAACATAAGCCTCTATTATAAAGCTTCCATCCTGACAGCGGGAATACTCCTGCATACCCCAGTAGGGACTACCCAATGGGTTGACCTGGAAAGGGCCCAATTCCAAGATGACACTGCACTAGACTACATGTGGACCCCCAAAAAATTCAGGCCACCTAAAACCGACCTGCTCCCTACAACAAAATGTACCCTCCGAGTATGGACAACCTTCCTAGAGACCCTAGGAGCCAAACATACCTTCCATCCTAAAGCACCTTTAACAGCTTTGAAGGCAATCTCACCAGATATCCACTTACACAAATGGTTGAAAGCAGGAATCACCCATATACACCATATACTACAGCCACAGGGATTGATGAAATTCCCCGAGATACAACAGACATGGGGCCTACCTAACAACACCATATTCTCGTATCTCCAACTCAAAGGTCTAATCACCACCCATGTGCACATCCAACACCCCAATCCACTCCAAACATCTCTCCCAACAGAAGCGATCATAGAACGGTGCAGGACAGCACCAACGAAATCAAAAGCCATCTCCCTCTGCTACAAAGCGTGGGAAGATACCCTACCCCCTACCATGCCTAAACATAAAACTTTATGGGAGGCAGACTGCTCTATCCAACTCACAGAGAGGGAATGGATACATACACTCAACGACTTGTCCAAATGGACACGTTGCTACACTCACATCGAAGCCCATAGGAAACTAATGTATAGATGGTACCTAACCCCAAGTAGGCTTCACAAAATCTATCCAAACACATCATCGGTATGCTGGAGATGTAGGGCTGCTGAGGGCACACTCATACACATATGGTGGAACTGCCCAAACATACAACCCCTTTGGACAGAGGTACATCGCACACTTCGTATCCTTCACGTGCCCAACACTCCAAAAACCCCAGAGGTGTACCTACTTCTGCGGTTCCCACCACTATTTGACAAATCACAAAAACAACTATGTGCACTCGTCACTCTTGCAGCCCGTAACCTATTAGCTTTGAACTGGAAATCCACACTGTGCCCTACAAAAGCTCAACTAAAAGACAAAATACAACAATTTTACCTTTTTGAACGCATGGCCATAACAAACGACAACACAGCGCGAACATTCCAAGCGACATGGGCCCCATGGGTCACATTGACCACACTCACAAAGGGTTAACCAGGAGACATGACCAACTTATCCAAGGTCGACCTACAGAGGCCACATAACCACGCCAACAGGCGAGATTGAAAAACTCCAATATCGAAAATACACACATCGATAGGTAACACCAAAAACCCGATAGCGGAGTACTGAGAAAATGCACGCCACAACACGGTGAGCCCCCCTCCACTAACTGATACGCCCCAAGTGATAGGAGTAGGTAGACAGGGAGAAGTGTCCGATAAAGGACGCTAGGTATTAGTTCTTGTTGTTTATAGGTAGTTTTTGTTGTTTTCATATTGTTCTGATGAGCGATGTACGAATACAGTAAGGTACGGTTGGCATGTCGAGCATCACCGAACCAAACACTATGTTCCCAAAACGAATCTTCTGTACAATACCAGAAGCTAATGTTGTGCTAGGGCAAGCTCATTTGTAGCCCGCTACTAAAGTGATATGTTACTTCCTTGCTGTACCATTACGACTCACTTCTGTATGTTTTATTATACCTGTTATGTTGAGATATACTTCTATTGTCAATTAAGCAAAACCATAAACCACTGAAAATCAATAAAAATTATATTGGAAAAAAAAAAAAGACATTAGAAATAATCACCCCTAAATCCCTTTCCTCAGATGTTGAGGTTAGGACTCTATCAAATATTCTGTACTCTGCCCTTGGGTTTTTACGTCCAAGATGCATTATCTTGCACTTATCCACATTAAATGTCAGTTGCCACAACTCTGACCATTTTTCTAGTTTACCTAAATCATTTGCCATTTGGCTTATCCCTCCTGGAACATCAACCCTGTTACATATTTTTGTATTATCAGCAAAAAGACATACCTTACCAGCAAGACCTTCTGCAATATCACTAATAAAAATATTAAAGAGAATGAGTCTAAGTACAGAACCCTGAGTGACAAGTCCAAGCTTCGAATATACTCCATTGACTACAACCCTCTGTTGCCTGTCACACAGCCACTGCCTTACCCATTCAACAATATTGGAATCCAAACTTAAAGATTGCAGTTTGTTGATAAGCCTTCTATGTGCAACAATCTCAAAAGCCTTACTGAAATCTAGGTAAGCAATGTCTACTACACCACCCTGATCTATTACTTTAGTTACCCAATCAAAAAAATCAATAAGATTAGTTTGGCATGATCTCCCGGAAGTAAACCCATGTTGTCTCTGATCTTGAAATCCATGTGTTTTTAGATGTTCAACAATCCTATCCTTTAACATGGTTTCCATTACATGCATATATAAATCATTTCTAATATCCACAGCACCTAATCATCACCCATATCATCACCCTGTTACCCCAATGCATCCGCATCAATACCAGCTGCCCCATGGCACACAAACAGAGAAGCCATTAGGTATACCCATCAGCCACTCAACTGGCACTCACTTTCTAAAGGTCAACCTCATGACACCGACATACATACCTAAAAAGTCCATGTCACCAATTTCAGTATCCGTCATTCCCGCCGCACACAGAACACAGTCACACACACACAAAGTAAATCGCATGACACACATTATACACAGCATTCATCAAACACCCTCTTGCAATCGCAGCACCCAACAGTGATCAACATCACTCTTGTCATTTACATCACACAGAGGACCCATTGGTCACTAAGAGCTCCTATAATATGCATTGCATATACTGCACTCATATCAAGCAAATAGATTTTGAAAATGTTCACAAAAACCCATACTCTGAATTCTAAATTTGATCTCTGCATTTACGGAATATTTTATTCAGCAGACCTGGACGCAGGAAACGGGTCTATAGTCCCTCAGTTCCAGAGAGTTTTATTAAAGTACACGGGAACACGGGGTGGTTTCAGTTTGCTAGCTCCACCATGCGTGGATAACACTTGGCAATAAACCATGCCTCATTTGATGTCAGACCCTCCCACACGTAGTCCAATCCAGTGCTATTCAAAGAGAATATTGGAGCCACCAAGGGAGGGATGCACAAGGGAGGTTGTTTTTTTTTTCTTAAATATTAAAAAGAAAATATGAATTGCACAAAACAGAGGAAGGAGCAAGCTGCTCGGAATTAACATTATGCTGCCCAGAACAGTTCTAGGCTTCCTAAGTCACATGTTCCGGGGGGGCCACTAGCCCATGGTGTTTACTCCCCGAAAATATCGCTGTATGTTCGGGGTTTAAACGCAGTACATAAAGGCACCTACCACCATGACCACTTCTAAAAGCAGAGTACCTGGAGTAACCCTTTAAGTAGTGACAGAAGATATACAAGCATCCTAACACCCTACACAAATTGCGTTCTCTTACAACTAAATTTGGAAACACTACTAAAGGGAAACCAGAACAAGGTTTATTAATTTGTTGTAACTTTTTCATCCTAAATAATTAGCTGTACATGTTGTATGTACCATTTATTTGAATAAGTTTGGCAATTAATAAACACAATAATTACATGTTCTGCAGCATTCTGTACATGAGGCTTGTCTCTTATACTATCTCTTTCTAAAATACTTGCATCTTAATGGTTCCTGTCTGTCCCTCCTAATCTCCGTGTCCAATAACACATTTGTACATGTCACCAGGAATCACAGCATGAAGGCAGATAGTGGGGGTATGAGATGGGCCATCTTCCCCCAGTAATATTCTGGTTAAGAGTCATTACCTGGAGTTAATGCAGTGTCTCTGGCCTGGCTGATGTCTGCGCTTTCCTGTCTGTTTATATTTTAATTCAGCCGGCCACTGTGGGGCAGCATTGAGACCTGGGAAGCTCTTTCACACAGAGACTGTGAACATGCAATGCAGACCTAGCTGGTGTGACAACCAGAAGGACACCACTGCCCCATGGCAATAACATGGAGGAGGGCTAATATTAGCATGGGTTGGGGGCCTCTGAAATAGTAAAACTGTCTTAGAAATGCCCAAGGAGAGAGGGAAAGAGAGGCAGGAAGGTCCTGTGAGACATGCAAGAAGAGAAACAGAGAGGGACAAAACTGAGAGAGAGAAATTAGCTAACAGAGAGAGACAGAACCTGACATAGTAAGGGACAGAGGGAGCTTGTTCACAGTATACGAATCTAGGAATATAAACCCCACTGTCATAAATGACCACACAGAAGAATGATCACGGGGAAAAATACCCACACGGAAAGTTACCCATATGGAAAAATGCCCATACGGAATAATATGCACATATACCAATATAAAGTTGGACAAATTATCCTATTATGCTACACTTTGAACTCTGCTAGTTTGACCTCAATTTTGCGTTGCAATTTCTTTAACTTCCTATTTCCCTCTTTCTTGAATAAATCCCTAAGTTTTGTCACACCCCCAAAGACAAGGGAGCATGCACAACAACACTTAATAATAGTGCTAATCTACATGCTAAGCAAACAATGCCAATAGACACATCTGGAATGGACAGTATAAAAAATAATTACCAGTAGGTTGCTGGTAAAGAGAGACATTAAATGCTCTGCACAGACAGAGGGAATTATAGGATCTAAATGAAGATGACCAATAGGGTGATAGACAGACATAGATAATAGCCAATAGAGTGAAAGAGAAATCCTGGTAAGGAAACCTGGGCCATATCATGATTCACAAGTGAGACTGTGAATTAAAAGATTGTCTATTGATAAATAAATAAAAAAAACTTTTATTTCCTTTCCAAACATTCACACTCAATGTATTAAGGCCCTCTTCATACACAGGCCACTTTTGTTCAGCAATGAATTAGTATACTTATAACACAGCTATATTATTATTTAATTATACTCAATAAAATCACAACACAAGTTGTTGCACATGAAAATGACGCTTTAATCACAAGATATCAACAACAATATAAAATATAGATAATGCCTATTTATGTTCAAATGGTTATCTACAATGATCTATATCTATGGTACTTTGAATTGCACCTACATCTTCACCTTTACTAGCAAATTACGTGCAAATATGTGCATATTATTCTGTGTGGGCATTTTTCCGCTTGGGCAATTTTGTGCAAGAAATCAAACATGCACATGTTCCTAGTCTCTTAAAAGGAGCAATGCAAATAACGTTTGCAAGTACAGTTAAACTATTACCTGCATGTAATTAAAGGGGAAAAAAAAAAAAATTTAATGCAACGTAAAGGATACAGAAATCAAAATTAGACACAGCTGTTCTGCTTAAAATAGCAAAAAGTTGCTATTTATTTTATTTGCTCACCATCTTGCAGTTAAAAGAACACTATAGGCTTCAGAGGCCTGGAAGACACTGCAGTTCAACGCTACTACATTTCAGGCAGGCACTTTGCGCACCTTTGATAATCTAAACACCCTGGCCCCACTTACAAACAAAGACCACTTTAGATATCTTTAACTAAGGGACTTTGCCAGGAAACCCCTCATCGCCGAGGTGGCTAGAACCAGGCCTACATTCTATGAAACACTGTGTATGTCTGAAGGACCACGTGCCGGCCTCATTACGCGTCTATATACGCAACTGAGCGCACCTACTAACGAGACCCAAACACCCTCCTATATCTTATAATGGGAAACTGAACTCCAACAGACACTAGAAAGCGGGGAGTATCAGGACATATGGGAGGCAGCGACCAAGTCCTCCATATGCGTCATTCACCAAGAACAGTGCTACAAAACGCTCATGAGGTGGTACACCACACCAGTTAAATTGCACAGAATTTGCAAAACACCCACAGACATATGCTGGAGTGGGTGTGGGGAGAAAGGCACATAGCTACATATGTGGTGGACATGTCCAAAAGTTGTCCAATACTGGGATAGTGTAGCCAAACTCCTGACAGTAATCTTAAACAAGCCAATCAATCCAGACCCCTGTACTTTCTTGATAGCTAAACCGATTGACAGCCTACCCAACAGAGAACAAAGGCTCCTTAGTAAAATCAATCTGGCTGCCAGGTGTGCCCTGGCACAGATGTGGCTCCAGATGGAAACCCTGCAAATTGTAATATCAAGGAAGCCTACCTCATGGACAAGCTTACAGCGCAGGTACGAGACACATACCCACTCTTTCTTAGAGTGTGGTAACTGTGGGAAGAATACATTAATTCTGACTAGTACACTCCCCCCTCCTCCCCCTGCGGCAGAAACCACCCATCCTCAACTCCCCCCCACCGCCACTCCCTTCTTCCCCCACTAAGGCCATGTGCCAAGAGCGTACATAAAGACACATACTTCAGAGCTACCACACAGCTACCCGCTGCACAGAAGAGCATGGCCACCTTTTGAATCCAAAGTTACACGAAGGGAGAATTGTCTTATACATCTCTTATGTATTGTTTTATTTCTCTATATGTTTTTATAAAATACAAAAATGTGACAGCATATGAAAATACCTGTTGTATATGATATGTACAAACTTGTATTCCTTACCCTATAGTGTTAAAACCACCATCTAGCCCCCCTGGTGCCCCCTTGCCTCCCTAAATATAGTAAAATCTTACTTGTATTCAAGCCTGCAGCTGCTGGTTTTGCCCCTGTCTGCCTCTGACCTGCCTGCTGATATCATCAGAAGTGGTGTTCTGAGCCAATCACAATGCTTCCCTGTAGGATCGGCTGAGACTGCCAAGGAGGCAGATCAGGTGCAGAGCCAGCAGAAGTCAAACACAGCCCTGGCCAATCAGAATCTCCTCATAGAGATGAATTGAATCAATGCATCTATGAGGAAAGTTCAGTGTCTACATGCAGAGGGTGGGGACACTGAATGGCAGTACTGCAGTTTGTGCAGCACTGCCCCCAGAAGCACACCCAGTAACCATCTGAGGAGTTCTCTGAAAAGACAGTGTTTACTACAAAAAGCCAGAATGGAATGATTATACTCATCAGAACAAATACACTAAGCTATAGTTGTTCTGGTGACTATAGTGTCCCTTTAATGAGGTTGTGAGTCAGTGATATGTACAGTGCACAATAACAACAGGCAATGGCTTATTTACTATCTGTTCTAGCAACCATAACCACTTATTTCACCCATAAAGGCTGCACATAGACCTTCCCTTTACCACTTCATGACAAAGCAATAGGCAAGTCAACCCCTTCATTTCATGACAAAATTGATAATTCAGTTGTCGCAATGAGAGTAAATTACATTTTCAAAATTTTACATGTAGCAACCAAAGTTTTATTACTATTTTTAAAGGGGAAAATCAGACTAAAATATTACACATAATAAATATATTGTATGCATGTTATGTAAAAAGAACGTTATAAATAATACTACAGGGACACATTCAATACTTGAAAAATGTTTCTACTTGTGGAATGCTGCCTAAACAGAGTTTTTAATATAAATTTTGAATTTTCCTGTAATGAAACAAACTTCTATTAATTAAAGAAGAGGCTGACTATTTCATATATTAAAATGTTCAATTTTAGCAAGTCACACCTTCATTTTGCGAGTCTTTTTTCATGTCTTCATCACAGCGCATTGTTTAGATAATTGACCCAGATGTGTCCAGGTGTGTCTTGCAGATTTGGATGTAAAAAATGAAGCAATTCATTCTGGTATGTGAATAACTGTAAGTGAAGATAACAGTATGGTAAATGTCAAAAGGCTGCTCGACTGAAAAGAAAACCAACTTATCATTGATTTTAAATTAAAGTGTTACTCCAAGGATAATGACTACTTTGGTGATTTGTAGTGGTTATGGTGCCTGGCGTCTCTATGTGCAACATTGAGCTATGAAAACGCTGTACATACTGAATTTAACCCCTGTGCTGCCGGAGGTGTAACTTCACCTCCAGCAGCGTCATAAGCTAGCCAAGAGTTGTGGGCTGCCTAATGTCAATTCTGTGCATATGTCTATGAACAGATGCCCATTCATTGGCTGAGAATCAGCAGCAGGATTTTATCTTTATGACATATTCATTTTTGCAAAGGGAGGGTGACAGTGCCACTTTAACTATTAAGTCTGGTTCCAGGGTCTAGCTGTGTCAATCAATAAATAGAATCCTGAGAAATTCTTCATCTTAATTCTAACAAACATGTAGAGGACGCTGCTACGTCGCTGGACAACTGGTTATTTCGTAAATGCAGTACAATTGTAAAAAAAAAAAACCAACACATTATTCACTGGCGTTGAAACTTGATATCATCGTTTTGTAAGTCAATAAAATATGGAGCCCAATGACAGAGATGAAAGGAAAACTGCCACAATAATTTTTATTTAAAAATAAAGCTTTCTTATTAAAAACTGTAGATGAATGCATAATTCCGTTCTCCTCTTCATCTGTGGATTCTCAAGCAGATCAATGATATCAATACCAAACCCACAATAAAAGAAGGCAAAGTGCTGGCTTTCAGCATGCAATACTGTGCATTGACGTCAGTGACACTTGCTCAAAGCATGACTTTTTTCTCTCATTTTTTATCTGGATAAATGACAGATTATCAATCTGTTAAACCAGCTCAGATTCTTTTAGAATTTCATAACCTGCCATTTTGCTGGGCTATCAATCTCAAAAGGCTGGATCAACCACATTTTTAATATTGATTTTCTGTTGAGATGACAGAGTGCCCTACCATTGGTAGGATTCTTTGGGAAATCAGCGATCTACTTACAGAGTCACAGATTTTCGTCCATCCACACCTGTCTGATGGAATGAAGAATTTAAACACAATAGGATAATATGAACTCAGCTCCGCAGTATATCACATTGTAAACAATACGGAGGCTAAAATAGTCATGACTATAGCTCAGTTGGGGGATTTTTCATAGTCGACAAATGTTGCCATTTGGATTTTATTTGCTACAATTCAGATTTTAATAAATAAATACAACCGAAGTAATTATGTTAAATTAAATTTGAATTCATTTTGATCATAAAATCATATTACATTCCCTACATTTATAAATCACAAAATCACAAAAGGAAATATGGGATGTAGAACTAAGTGTGTACTTGATCAAACAATTATAAATAAAGTGCAAGAGAAAATAAATTCTTTAATTTCCACTTACCTCCAAATTTAAGAATGGTACATTGCTCCCCTGTGCCTAATCCTGACCCTGCTCAGAACCATTTTTTCTAATCGCCTACCATACTAAGGCCCTGAATCTTTTACCCGTGGTATAATGACTTTACATTACCCCATAGACTTCTATCGGGATTATGTGATAAAACAGTGATTAACTAAAACAAGGTCATCTTTTTCACCACTGAATTGGAGAAAAACGGTTCAGATTGGAATGATAAATTGGTGCAATCATCACTCACTACTATTTTTTTTTATATTTTACGATTACTACTGTCACTTTGATAAATCTATCCTGTATGTTGGTTATATGAATCATTGTTGTGAGACATATGTATCAAACAAAACCAATTTTTCACCAAGTCCCCGACAGGCACAAATTCAACACCATGCGTAATAACATGAGCATAAACAGGGGGTAGGCAGCCTTTGGGACTCCAGATGTTGTGGACTACATCTCCCCTGATGCTTTGCCAGCATTGTGGCTGTAAGAGCAATCCGGTAGATGTAGTCTACAACATCTGGAGTGCCAAAGGTTGCCTACCTCAACAGCTGCTTGAGATTCGTGGAAGAGGTCGTTCACAAACATTGCAGTGTTAAGGTTATTCTTGACTGAGGTAACATTCCATGCAGAGCTGTTGCCAGCGAACAGAAAGCAGCGTACTGTGGTCCAGCTGTTAATGCTTCACAGAGAGAAGTTTGGAATTTAGTGGCTCCCTTTAAGAAGCATCAAGTTGGTGGAGCGCGGCCAATGCTGTGTATGTTTTGTAGGTCCCAATGCTCTTCCATGGGAAGCATTGGCTCGTACCAAGATCAGCAGCATTGATTATTATTATTTTATTATTTATATAGCACCATCAAATTCCGTAGCGCTGTACAATGGGTTTTATCTCAGAAGAGGCAGAGGGGCTGTATTGAGGAGACTGTCCAACGTTATTAAGTTAATATTTTTTGCACCTTTTTTTTTTTTTTTTTAAAGAGGGGGTGGGGCAGTAATATAAAAGAGTTAGGAACACATGTAACTTTAAAAATAATGTAATTATTTTTAAAGTTAGAATGCTATTTTATACCGACTGTTAAAGGAACACTATAGCATTAGGAATACAAACCTGCATTCCTAATGCCATAGTGTTCTTTTCCCTATTTAGAGTAAGCCGCCCACTCCTCCTCCTGTAGGCCTTTAAGTATCAAATAGACCTACAACACATTACATTTGCGCTATATTAGTGGGAAAGTTACTCCTGTTTAGAAAAAAGGGGAAATGGGGGCCACAGCCAGAACATGCATCACCCAGTTGTGGTGCTTCCGTAAAGACCAAAATATATACGAAATACAGATTAAGGAAAAACGTACACAGAAAATACAACTTTAAATTTGAGGCCATGTAAAATCACTTATCTCAGCGAGCAAGTATCTGAATTAAGTTACACCATATGGCCACATCATGTTAAGCCCACAACTACGTTACAGTGCCCCAATATCGGTGGGTCCTACACTAATCTTAACATGGTAGATTAATAAGAAACATAGAAACATACAAGCTAACTGCAGTACTTACTGCTTAAACTGCTGTTTGCGATTCTCCTAAATTTTTACTTTCCTGTGGTTCCCTTTAAAGGGGCACCTGTAGTGGATGGGTGGGGAGCTCTTGTTAACACAGACTATTAGTTTGCTATTGTGGTGTGTCAAAAACGTTGACAAAATGGAACGGCAAATAAACGCCTCTTACTGCAGAGTAAAAACCCGTTTTGGAGCAAAGTGGCAGACAAACAGGACTTTATGGGTGTAAATTAGGTTGGCTTGTTAGGAAAGAATGGCTTAACATAATGGTTATGAAATGGTAACGGCAAACAGCCCAGACGTCTGTCTTTAGACACTAACCTTGAGCGCTAGTTTTGTCTTTTTAATCACATTGCTTCTAATCCATTTATTTGTGACCTGCTGGGTTCGGCTCCCCTAGACAACCGTGACTGCTCACAGAACGGCGTATTATGTAATATTTTGTTTCAGTAGAACATGTAACTACTGCATTAGAAATGGTCTCTTTTATGTGCTATTTTGTCTACAATTCTTTTTCCTTAAAACAAATATATATACTTTTTGCACTGACTGAAAAATTGCCCTTAAGGGACGTAGGATTAATTAAAATGATGTCACAGAAGAAACGCCTGCAGCACCCTGATTGTAGGGATAGGATGGTTTTCGAGGCCTTTAAGGGTATTCTAATATAATTTACACCCTAGCTGCCATTATACCACTACAAGAGTAATTAATGTATTTTTTTTATCTTAATAGACAGCTAAGGGAGAATGCAGGCTGAGGCTAGCACTGACCTCTCAGAGTACCATAAAAAGAATCTCATTAGCTCACGGACACATGCTTACAGCAAGGAGCAAGAGAAAATGGTGTTAGGAGATATTGCTGTGATAAAAAAAATAGTACAAATATATAGCATTAGTGTGAACACGTAAAAAATGATTACTGTACTAATAATAAAAAAAACCTGCCTTATTATTAGTTGGGCAAAACATCCTACAACCTTAATTTTTAACGCTTGCTTATAGTTTCCTAAATTTTGAATTCCGCTAAAACAATTTTTAGATGAGACGACTGTGCTTGATATTTATGCCATGATGTTTTGATGTGTTCACAACAGGTCACAATCTTGCCTTTTTAAATTTTGCATAAGTTTAAATTTCTTAAAGTTGTGTAATGTGAATGCTATTGGCATTACATGTCTGTTAGTCCACCCATTGTACAGCGCTACAGAATCTGATGGCGCTATATAAATAATAAAATAATAATAACAGAATGTCACGTGTCTGATATGAAGCGAGTGCTGCATGTATAAAAAAAAACATTTAAAAAAAATTAAATATTTACTCTGTGACTGAGTCTGTCTTCTTAATCATGATTCAATTCCGTAAAGCAGCACTGCCACTCATAAGGTATTAGCAGTTTTTGCAAAAACCTTTAAAGTGACATGTCCACCTGCATGGGATAGCCCTACGGGAGAGTTATATTTATCTGGAGCTTAACCTCCTTTGTATCACCGGTGCAGCTTGATCATCTAATGGGGTTACAGACCATGAGATCCTCCATAGATCTTATTGACCATCCACAATGAGAAGCCCTATTGTAGAAACTATTGCATGTTGTGCAAGAAGCATCTTCAAAATATGACTGTCAAATGTGTCAAGCTAAAGCTGTTAAAAGGAACACTCCAAACAGCATAACCACTACTGCGTGTTTATGGTGACAAGAGTGTCTTGGCACTCTCCCAGAGGTAAGTAGTCAAACTGTTTGTAAACCATCTCAGTGGTTTCTGGGTCTCGTGTTAGAGGTAATCAATGCCTGGCGCCTTTTTTTCCATACAGGTAATCTATTGCCAATTGATATCATTACACTATATATTTCATATACAGTACCATTATGCATATTTAATTCTATAACACATGATGCTAGTGGCACTTTTAGCTCATCACTTTTATGACGTTATTTTTGTTCATCATTAATTCAGCTTTGGGTCTCCTGGAGACAACAGAGATGTATTTTATCTTTAGCAAATCTTCTTTATCACAGTCTCCTGGAGACAACAGATGAGTATATTATCTTTATCACATTATTTTTGTTTACCATTAAGACTGCATTGGTTCTCCTGGAGACATTGTACTTGTGTGAAGATCAGAAAGTAGCAGTCGAGATTGGTTGCTACAACTATAGTGTCTGCCAATACATAAAGCAGTTTCATTCTTGTTTCTTTATGAATGAAACTGCTGCTTGTGTTGAACAATATAACCCATATTGGGCGAACGTTTAGTAATAGGGCCATGAAGATAGTAATAGGGCCATGAATGGCTGAACGAGTTTCATCTTCTTCCTGGTCTGGGCTGAACTCTACAAATCACAGCAAATGTTGCAAATACAGAGATCTCAAAGTTAAGTATATTTTCTTTTTTCCTGCGTACGTGATCTGTTTATACTATACTTGTAACTCAACACCAGCCGGAACATTTTATCATGATCAGTTCATAAAAATACCAACCCTCAAAAAAATCTATATGTATACAACACAATTCACTGCCTACATTAATATTCAACCCGAAAACCAGAAGCACAATAGCACATGTCTCTGAAACACCTATTTAACAATGATGACACTGAAAGCCTGCCCATGCTAGAAGCACTCTTTACAGTAATTATTGTAGGGCTGCAGAGCTGGAAATGTCTACTTATTTGCTTGTCTGCAAAAAAATTGAAAAGGATACATTTAAAATGATTCATTAGAGTTGGCTGAGAATCACAGGAGTTGTAATCACAGGACACCTAGTGCCAAGGATTGATGTCTTAAATCATGTAAATAATGTGCCTTGCAATATGCTGCTCATGCAATAGATTAAATGTGAGGAAAAAAACAACAACATTATAGTGATTGTTTTCATTTATTTTTTTTAAATACTGTGAAGCAACATCACTGCATAGAATCACATACCTTTCAAACATCGTAAGTTTGGCAAGACCTCTTCCAGGCCCGGTATGCTGGGTTTGCAACCTGGTACTCCACAGATGTCCATCAAATGTCCCCAATCAGATACTCTCACACTGCGCTTAATGACCTAAGGGTACGAAGACCGTGTGGGCAAAGTGCTTTTGGAGAGTTCTGTATTTGGTCTGCCCTGAGAGGGCTCTTCAGAGCCCGTCTGTCAACCACCTCTGCATGGATAACAGGCTGACATATTACTTTACTGGATGGGCTCGCCTGCCCATTGTAGTGTTTATGGTTTTAGAATCTCTATGACGCTATGCCTCGTTTTTGATTGGTTTGACACATACTTGAGTCCCTCCAGTTGCCAAAATTCATCAGGTGATGCTCTCAGCCAATGAATGAAGTGAAAAGTTGCATAAAACTAATATGTATAGCGTATAAAACTGTTAATAGCTTCCAATTGATTCCTCTCCTGCAACGGTCATTAGTCTAATACTATCCTTACCTTTTGTGTCACTTTACCCCACTCCCTCTAGCATGTGAGCTCAGTGAGCAGAGCCGTCAATCCCTCTGTTCCTGTGCATCCAAATTGTCTGGTTACAATTACATGTTTGTTAGTCCACCCATCGTACAGCGCTGCAGAATTTGTTGGTGGCATATAAATAATGATAATAATATGGCTAAAGTGGAATGAGAATGTTTGTGTTAGGGGTTTTAAGAAGACCTGAATGACCACAAGAACTGGAGAAATCCAGGTAAGTGTCAAACCATTCAAATATAGTTTATCTTACTGGGAGGATGGTGCCAGCAGTTATGGTGCTTGTAGTGCCCCTTTAAATACAATATTCCAGGAGAGATGTGTGAACACTGGATGAGTTCAGGTTAATCTAGGGCAAACCATGAAAAGTAATGACTTCCAGTGACGCAAGTCATTTACAAATACCTAGTCAACATTCATACTTTATTCTCATGCTTCCGTGAAGGTTTGCCTCAGCATAAACATGATCTGCTGGTTGTGCTGTGCATATGGATTCAGAAGAAGATTTTTAGTCAGGGCAAAAAGATTAAGATATCTTGTAATCCGTCTGTACACGTAACTTAGAGAGTTACAGGCACTGTGTGTGGCTTAAAGGATAGAGGCACAACTCAAAATAAAAAATAAGGAGATTGGTGGATAGCCACATAAGTTACATTACTGTTGACAAATCCGGACCACGGCCTTCATCCAGCCTCAAAGGGACGTTCTCCCATCCCTAATGTGCCACGTCTTTTTCACTTTCTCATCCCTTTTTTCCAGGCTTCGTGTCCTTTCTCTCTGTTCCATCTCCTTGCCCCAGTAAAATAGTAAGACTGGTAGAAATGCACTTGGCCCACACAAAAAAAAGCCCAGATCAAAAATAGGCTGTGGCTATTACAAATGGAACTTCCACTGTCAAAAAATGATGAATAAAGTCATAAAAAGGCCAATGGGCACGCATACAACAAGCATTCCAAAGAAACAAAAGTAAAGATAAAAAAAAAAAAAATCTTCTTGGGTTTATAGAATAGCCAGCACAATAATTCTTCCATAAATATAAAATAATGGCTGAGAAGCTTAAACATGTCTTTGACATATAAAAATGTAAGTGTTATAATTTATAGTTTATGAATCCACTAACCAATTGTAAACAGGTATTCACTGCATACTTTATGGTATAGTCCAGTAAAAAGGACTTTGTTCTTTTAAGGTAAGAAAATGCTGCGAGACACAAATCTCATTTCATTTATCAATCTCATTAAGCCCGTTACTTCTCCTAATCACTGCCTGCCAGGCCCATTTACATTAACAAAGAAAAAACATGCTTTCACTCAAGTCAGCAACCAGACTTCACAAGAACACCCAAACTTTCAAGACGGAATCACTCCCTACACATACTACAACTCCTATCATTCCCTACACATACTACAACTCCTATCATTTCCTACACATACTACAACTCCTATCATTTCCTACACATACTACAACTCCTATCACTCCCCACACATACTACAACTCCTATCATTCCCTACACATACTACAACCCCTATCACTCCCTACACATACTACAACTCCTATCATTCCCTACACATACTACAACTCCTATGAACCCATGCACCCGCTACACATAGTAGAAACCTTTTTACTCCCTACACATACTACAACCCCTATCACTCCCCACACATACTACAACCCCTAATAACCCATACACCTGCTACACATAATATAAACCTTTTTACTCCCTACACATACTACAACCCCTATTGCTCCCTACACATACCTCAACCCCTATCACTCCCTACACATACTACAACCCCTATCACTCCCCACACATACTACAACCCTTATTCCCCCCTGCACCCACTACACATAATATAAACATTTTTACACCCTACACATACAACCCCCATTACCCACTACAACCCCTATACGCCATACACATACTACAACCCCTATCACCCTTTACACCCACTACAGCACCTGCACCCTCTACAGACCCTATTACTAAAGATCCTATTATTATTTTATTATTTATATAGCGCAATCAGATTCCGTAGCGCTGTACAGCCTGAAGCCTCCATTACTCTCTGCATCTACTACAGCTCCTATCTCTCATCTGCACCCTGAATAGCTTCTATATAACCTGCCCCCATTACCACTTTCCTGCACTATAGCCCCTATTACTCCCGCCCCAATATAGCCCCCATAACCACTACATTCCTCTGTGTTCACGCACACTGACCTTCCACACATACAAGCCTGGGTTCACCCACTAACTATATACTAATATGGCCTTGCATTTACACACACATACAGACCCTCAATACAAATATGTCCCTGCATGCACACACTGATGTCACGGACATACTAGAATTAATTAAAAAACAAAAAAAAACATGCATTTAAAGGAACACTACAGATGTGTATTCCTGACCCTATTGAGTTAAAAACTTTATTTAGGTCGCTGGCACACCCTTGAATCCCTTAAAAAGGCAATAAACTTACCTTTATTCCAGCGCCATAAACGGTCCACCTGTCTCAGCCCACGGTCCACCCGCTTAGCTGAGATAATCAGAATTGACAATCTCAGCCTTTCCAATGCTTTCTCATAGGAAAACATTGGGAAGCTAATGCACACGCATGGCAAAAGGCTGCTTGCGCCAATTTGCATCTACTCATATAGGTGTATTAAATCAATCCCCATCTCTGAGCAGAGCATGGAGACACTGAACGACGTCAGTACTGCACAATCCCCATCACTGACCCAGGAAGCACCTCTAGTAGCCGCCTACAGGAGGTGACTGCCACTGGAGGTGTCCCTAGTCAGCAATGTAAACACTGGCTTTTCTCTGAAAAGGCAATGTTTACATTAAAATGCCTGCAGGGACTGACTATACACACACCAGAACAACAACATTAAGCTGTAGTTGTTCTGGTGACTATAGTCGTCCATTTAAGGTGGTCTGTAACTTTCAGCACATGGTTAGTAAGTCAAGACCCAAAATTTGGATGCCTGCATGCCTCATTCAAACACATTGACATGTTTCACAAATACTCCCTTATACATACTGCCATGCTACACAAACACACATAAATAATACCCTAGTTACAAAAAACAAAACATGTAATTAGATATACTCTGAATCCACACGTCCTGATACTACGCACTTTAAGATACATATATTCACTTAGACCACGGCTCATAGTTAATATACTTACAGAAGCATACATTCACTTTACATGCACATATAATCAAATACACGCTACATCTATACCAGCATATATACCAGCATATATATTGGTCTGCAGGGGGCCCAGGTTCTAATTTTGCCTGGGGGCCCAATGCACTGTCAGTCCGTCCCTGCGTTCTTACAGTTTAACTCATGTTGTCATATTTTCTTAGTTCAGATGGTATTTTTTTTTCCAATTTGAATTTTATTGATTTTTTCGAGTATGCAAACTTGGGGGGGGGGATACAGAAAGGAAGGGGGAAGACAGGTTATCAGCATTCGTGTTTAAGCAGTTGTACAGGTAGACAGTTATACCGTTATACCAATATACCATTATGCATTTGTACATTTATACAGTTATACAGATATTCAGTTATACGATTATCCACTTTTACGTGGGTTCCCAGGTATATGTATATCTCCCCGCTAATCACCCTTCTCGTGTAGGTAGTTGTACGGTTATACAGTTACACTCTTATATCATTATGTCATTAGGTTGTTGTATATGGGCTCCTAGGTTTATTTACATTTCCCCCGTTATGTGGTTGACCAAGGTTGTCCCTGGCGTATCTCCCACTACCTGTTGCGTAATGTAAGCTGAGGCATTTGCTTGTACACCTAGTGGATGCTGGTAACGTCACCTTTTGTGGGCCTTGATGGGTGGTTTGCTTTCTGCCCACTAGTGTGGTTATAGCTTATCTCCAGCTTCCCGCCCTCATACCTCGGATGTTATGCTAGCCTTCCAAGTCTTGTGTGCCTCAAGTATATGAGTGCGTTTCCCAAATTGTGCTGCTGTCATAAGTTCGTACTCCCAGTTTTGTTCTACCTGTTTTATCACATCCTGGATAGTGGGGGTTGTTGTTTTTTTCCATAACCTGGATATCGTCTGATTTGCTGATATGAGGGTGTGATAGAGAATCGTCCTAATGTGCTTCGGGATGCTCTTGGGCAACATAAACAGGATGCATGTTTGTGGGTTATCTAACCTGGGTGTCGGATATATTTTTTGTAAATGTTGGGTCACTTCCTTCCAGAATGAGCTAAGTGCGGCACAGGACCACCAGATATGTAGCATGGTCCCCACCTCACTCCCACATCTCCAGCATATGTTGGTAGTGTTTGGCCACATCTTTTGGAGTTTGTCTGGTACTAAGTACCAGCGGTACAATAGTTTGCGTTGTAGTTCTAGGTGTGTGTGGCATGCTGTGAGTCCCTGGTGCGCCAGATATGCCCGGTCCCAGGTGTCTTCTGAAAACGTCTGGCCCAACTCTTGGTGCCACGCCAGTTTGATCTTATC
Organism: Pelobates cultripes; assembly: GCA_933207985.1. Classification (NCBI taxonomy): domain Eukaryota; kingdom Metazoa; phylum Chordata; class Amphibia; order Anura; family Pelobatidae; genus Pelobates; species Pelobates cultripes. The sequence goes on along the minus strand of OW240921.1, from coordinate 99,829,132 downwards.
TAGTGTTTGTGTTCGTGTTGCTATTAGCTCCTGGTATCCCCATGATAGGGTTTTCCCCAGTGTCTTTTTGCCCACACAGTGTTTTTCAAGTCTCGTCATGTTCAGTTCATCGTCCCATTTATCTTCGGCGTCTAGCTTACTTGAAACGTAGGACTTTAGCTGCATGTAAGAGAATATGACCTTATTGGGCAGTGTGTATTCCTCCTGAATTGCCGGTAGTGCTTTCAGTCGCCCCCTGTCTATCACCTGATATATATGGCGTATCCCCCCTTTCACCCATGTCTCCCACGGGAAAGTTGGGATGTCCAGCCCTACTGTTTGGATTGGTGTGGCCATAGGAAGCTTTTGTTTTGCCACCATTTTATCTCTTATTTTGTGCCATATTTGTAGAAGGGTCTGGGTACTGGGCAGGAGTTTGTCCCTGGTGTGCTTAGGGCAGTTTCCTTGCCATATCAGTGCTCGTAGGTCCCTTCTGGGTGCCCAGTGCGCCTCTATGGCTACCCATTGTGGAGCCTTGACAGTGAGGTTTATTTGTGTAATGTTATGGAGGTATGCTGCTCTATAGTAAGCCGTTAAGTTCGGGAGGCCCAACCCCCCCCTGCGGACTGTCTGCTGTAGCGTCCCTGCTGCCACTCTTGCTTTTTTCCCCTCCCAAATGAAGGCACTGATGGTGTGCTGCATATTTTTGAGGTATTGCTTTGGTAGGGGTATCTGTAGTGTACGGAACAGGTATTGGATTTTTGGTATTAGCGACATTTTGACTGCTGCTATGCGTCCTGTCCATGACAGGTATTTTCCCTTCCATGCTTGCATGGAATCTGTGAACTCTTTGTGCATGCGTACATAGTTGTGGTGGAATAATTTATCAGGGTTTTTTGTAAGTTTGAGGCCCAGAAAGGTTAGGTGATCGTTTCTCCAATCTAAGGGGAATGCCTCTCTCAGTCTGGACGTGAGGTTTGTGCCTAGATGCATCCCCAATGCTTGTGTCTTGGTGACATTCAATTTGTAATATGATACTTCACCATATGATTCTATGTGTAGCATCAAATTTGGCAGGGAGATTAGGGGCTGTGTGAGCGTTACTAGGATGTCATCTGCAAATAGATTGAGCTTGTACTCCCTGTCTCCTATTGTGATGCCCTGTATGGATGGTTCCGCCCTTATCGCCGCTGCAAGGGGCTCCAATGCCAGGATGTATAATAGTGGGGAGAGGGGGCACCCCTGCCTGGACCCATTCGTTATGTTGATTTGTTTGGACACAAATCCTGCATTGAGTACCCTTGCTGTGGGGTGGGAGTATAGTGCTTTTACCCCATTTATAAATGATCTAGGGAACTTGTACTTTTGGAGCACTGCTTCTAAAAAAGGCCAATTAAGGCGATCAAAGGCCTTTTCTGCGTCCAATGAGAGTAAAACACCCTCCGTCCGATCTCGTCTTAGGCTGTGTATGAGGTCGATCACTTTCTTCGTGTTGTCTGATCCCTGTCTACCTGTGGTAAAGCCCACCTGGTCATCATGTATCAGTGTAGGGATGATGTGTTTTAGCCTATTTGCCTGTATTTTAGCGTAGATTTTTGTGTCTGTGTTTAGTAGGGATATTGGCCGGAAGTTTTGACTACATGTGGGTGGTTTGCCTGGTTTTGGAAGTGTTATAATGTGAGCTCCTAGCATGTCTGCCGGGGCTTCTGCCTTTCGGGTGATGGCATTAAAGGTGTTTGTTAGGTGTGGTGCAAGAGTGGCAGCAAATCGTTTATAGTACGCGTTGGTAAACCCATCGGGTCCTGGTGCTTTCCCCTTGGGGAGGCTCGCTATTACCTGTAGCACTTCTTCCTCTGTGATAGGGGCTTGTAGGCCCTCCCTTTGGTCCTCAGTAAGGCCCGGTAGTGATATACCCTCCAGGTATTGTTCTATTCGTGTTTGTGACGGTTGCGGGGTGTTTGGGTCCCGACCCAGGTTGTACAGGGTCGTATAGTAGTCGGCGAACACGTCGCTGATGTCTTTGGGTGTAACCCTTTTTTCCCCTTTAGAGTTCAGTATGAATGGGATTTTTGTTTGTGCGTTCCTTTGCGACAGTCTCCTCGCTAAGAGTTTGCTGGCTCTATTTCCCTGGGTGTAGTGGGCTGCCTGTAGCTTCCGCATTGTGAACCCCATTTTTACTAGGTCATGTTTTTTGCCTTCGTCTATTACTTGTTTAATTTGTTCTAGGAGCTGTGGGGTTGGTGTGAGTTGGTTCTGTTTGGTTAGATTGTAGAGGGTAGTCAGCCATTCTTTTCTTTTTGTTTGGGTTGCCCTTTTTATTGCACTTGCTTTCCCTATAAGGAGTCCCCTTACAACTGGTTTGTGGGCCTGCCACAGTGTTTCTGGTGATATGTCTGGAGTTGTGTTGGTGTCAAAGTAGTTGGAGAGGTCGTCTTTAACTGTGTCGCTGTATTGTCGGTCTGTCAGTAGAGATTCATTTAGTCTCCACGGGCTTCGATGCTTGTAGTCATATGCGTCGCATAGCACTAAGGTTATTGGGGCATGGTCTGACCACGTTATGGTACCTATCGTGCAGGACATGATGTGGTTGAGGTGGGCACCTTTTATATAGTACCCGTCAATACGCGAGTAAGTGTTATGTACCTGAGAGAGGAAGGTGTAGTCCCTCTCCCCAGGGTGTTGCAATCTCCATGCGTCGTAGTAATCGTGTTCTTTGAGCAAGCGTACTAGTGGTTTGCATTCCCTCTGGAGGGTAGCTGATCTGGGAGTGTTTAGCTGTACTGTGGTATCCCATTTGGGGTCCAGTATGTGATTGAAATCCCCACATAATATAGTGATGCCCCTCTGGACCGATTGCACTAGTGTGATGACTTTATGTAAGAAATTCCTCTGGTGTGTGTTGGGTGCATATAGGTTGACTATCGTGTATTCTAAATTGTTGATTTCGCATATCATGATAATATATCGCCCTTCTTTGTCTATGGATATGTATAACGGTTTGAAGGACACATCCTTGCTGATGAGGATGGATACCCCTTTCGTTTTGGACGTGGAGGTGCTATGGAATTGAGCTGTGTATTGCGCCTGGGCTAGGATTATTGATTTTTTGAGGTGTGTTTCCTGCAGGCACACTATATCAGGGCATTCCCTGCGCAGATCTCTTATGAGGCAATATCGTTTTACTGGGGTGTTTAACCCTTTTACATTATGACAGTGTATCTTCATATTTTATTGAGTGGTGTTGAAGTATCTTGCTTTTGACTTGGGGGGTCAGTGTCTGGTGTGCTACTCCTCCCTGGGTCCTATGGTCTCCAACTCGGATATATGCTACGTGGTCTCCAACCTGTCTGGTGGTGGGGGGAAGGGTGGGGTGGTGAGCAAGGGTGGATGCAGTCATGCTAACCTTATGCAAGACCTTTGGGGTAAACAGTGCAACATAAAACAAAACATACAATATCACAGTATTACAATTGAACATTTCCCACTGAAGGGTAGGGCACCCATTATGTGGTGCCATTGGGGTGCGTAGTGAACTCTGATGAGTGATGTGTGCGGTGTAGCTAGGTGAGCATGCCATGCCCGTTACACGCTATCTTTTTGCCTGCGTGTGTTTTGCGGCTAAATGGTGAAAGGTGAGATGGGTGTGAGTTCTAGCGTGTCTGGGGTGTAGCTTCTGGACAGGCCTGTATTTAGGTCTGGGCTCCTATCAAGTTGTTGTGAGTGAGTTTTTTTTTTTGTTTTTTTTTTCGTCTCTATTTAGTGTGCTAGGCACTGACATGTGCCAGGTTAATGGTGTGGCTGTGTGAGTTATATATCGAGTGATAGGGTTTGAGTGTGCGTGTCATGTGTGTCTGGTATACTTGCGGCCCATTGTCCGACTGCTCCCTCTGGAGTCTCTGTTAAGTCCCATCTCTTGCTTGGAATCCCTTTGTGGGATCATTTTTTGGCCCTCTTCCACTCCGGAGACAGTCTGCGCTGATCTGCAGCCTTTGCCCCTGCCTGGGTTGGTTGAATGCCCCAGCTGCGCAGTAGTTTGTGGCCTTCCTCTGGCGTGTTGATCGTTGTCAGTGTGCCATTCCTCCTGATCAGCAGGCGGACCGGGTATCCCCACCTGTACTGGACGCCATTGTTGCGCAGGGCCTCTGTGGTCGTTTTGAATTCTTTCCTTTTCTGTAGTGTAGCCGCTGACAGATCCGTGAAGATTTTTATGTGAGTGAATTTTTGTGGCAGATCCCTTTGCCCTCTCGTGGCCTGGAGAATTGCCTCTTTTACGTGGAAGTAGTGGAGGTGGGTTAGCACGTCCCTTGGTGTGTCTTGCGGCAGGAACGCTGGCTTTTGGACCCTGTGGTACCTGTCCAGGATCAGCATCTCCGCTGGTAGCTCGGGGGTCAGTGCTTTGAAATACTCTATGAGGAAGGGGTGCAGATCTTGTTGAGACACCTCCTCCGGTATGCCTCTAATTCGCAGATTTTGCCTTCGTGAGCGGTCTTCCAGATCCATGATTTTCCTTTGGGACTGGTTCAGTAACTGCTGCAGGTTGTGCACTTGGTCTGCCAGCTCGTTATGAACAGATGTCTGCTCCTCCACGCGCTGTTCCACCCGTGCGGTCCTGTCCCCCAGCTCCTGCACTTCTTTGCTGAGTTCCCTCAGAGTGCTTTGGATGGATGCCAGGATTTTGCTGGACATATCCTCCAAGCATGTCTGCAGAAAGTCTTGCGTGACTGGCAGGTTGTGGGAGCCCGTGGGAGTCCTTAGCGGCAGTGTGTCGTTCCCGCCGTCGCCATCTTGGGCCTGGTCCAGCAGGCCTGTAGCTTTCGGCGTCGAGGCTCGGGCCGCGAAGAACTCCGACCTGTCGGATTTTTCTGCTTGTTTCTTGTGCTTTGGGTGGGACATCGTTAGGTGAGTCGGGGGTCCCGGTTTTTCCCGCAGGCAATGCTGTTTTTTGTCGCTTTTAGGGCTAGCTGGGAGCGGAGCTCAATCCCGTGCGTCCATCCGCGTTGCCCGCTAAGCCACGCCCCCCCAGATGGTATTTTTAATAAGGATATTTCAATTCAACAGGTCTCTGACTAGCACTGGAAAGATCTTTGGCCAAGGAGATATAGCACCGGACATCTAGACTGGAACACAACAAACATACACTCCAACATTAGAAGTTATGGATTTGGGATGAGGTAGACAGGCCCTCGAGGTGTGCCATTAATGCAACTTGCACTACAGCCAATGCTTAAAATGGGTGAGCCTGCTGAAGTGGCAGGTCTGCATAGATGTGGCTTGCAAGCCTGGCACCAAAGCACACCAGTCTGACCTGATGGCCTCCGGGCCAGCCACACAAACAGAATATGCTCCCAAGAGCACTGAAGCATCCTCTGCATGGCCCTAGAGCCCTCAACACAGTGAGAGCACATCTAATGATGCACCCACTCTGTGCTGGCTAGGGACAGTTCCCTGGTGCTCACAATGCAGGACATCATGGTACCAACATGGGTCAAGAAATACAGAAATAGAGATTGCTCAGCTAAAAACTGAACATTTCGTATGCCTATTATCACAATATAATTTCTGTGGTCCACAGTGATTGGTATAGTACATTACATTTGTAATGCTGTTTGTTTGGGGAATCTGTCCGCAGACCCTGCTTGATTATTGAATACCCTTAGGATACAGTGGCTTAGTACAGATACCAGGCTTGGATGGAAACACTGCTGGGTACTGTGGGTATTTTTCAGGGTGCCTTACCACCTAGTCACAATGTGACTAATAGCATCAGGAAGAGACACATAGGTGCACCCACAGATTTTCCAATCATTGGGTGCCAATTTATTACAAAAGCAGCATATTGTTGGCAGATACTTGGGTACCAACGGACCCAATGAAACAGCAGATAGGCGGCACTTCTCCCTTGTCAATGTATCCAGACAACAAAAGCAGACATTATTTCCTCCTCCCTAGGTAAACAAATTGTTTGAGAGAAGTGAACAAATTTCAACAGACAGTCTTTGTCCAATGTATCTTGCTTTACAGTATATTCTGTGAAATTTACTGATGTATGTTGGTGTCTTCTCTTTTATAAAATTACGAATAATGGATGTTAGTTAAAGGAAAGAGAAACATTAAACAAATTACTTTTAATTTCCCCTCACAGCTTTCTTTTCTAAACTCTGCATGGAAAACTGAATTGTGTTTTTTTTTTTTTCACGAGAAAATTAATTTTGTCTGTGAAGTAAAAATATATACATCATAAGAGGCCATCATCTTTATTATACCTGAACACCCAAATTATGTTCAGAAGTATTTATTATGTCAAATTCTATTCCATGTAATTTATATTTTCTCTGGGTCCCTAAGTCTGACGTTTTACATCACGGGGAGAGAACACCCGATGGCTTAAAAAAAACTTTCCATAAGAGGATATAAAACAAACACTTCTTGAGGAGTAGTTAAATAAAAGATATAAAATGTTGCACCTTAAAGGGACATTCCAGTCACCATAACCACTACTACTTATTTTAGTCATTTATGGTGCCTTAAAAAGTTATGGATGCAATACCTGGATACTTGTCGAATTGGGAGTCTCAATTCAAATTCAGAGGTATGCAACCTTTTAATGTACAGGAGTACATACTATTCAAAAGTTTAATATAGGATCCAGGCACCATCAAAAGGAGGTTCGAAATGCCACTGCCACTACATCTTAATGTACCAGTTACGATACAAGGAATCTTTGGGTGACATCTTCTTTCAAACCATTTTCACTTTCCTTAGAAAAAGAATAAGGCACCTGAAGACTCCTTACACCGTAACCACTTGGAGCTAGAAATCTATTAACAAATCGCTAATTCCGGCATGGTTGTTAACACCTAAGAATATCCTTAATTTGTGCAAATAATTTTCATGGCACTGTACCAAAACTTTTTGAAATATATAAAGAGATCATATCTACTATGGCTCTCGTGATCTAAAATCCTACTTACTTCCTCAATTAAATGTGGGAGATTAGTTCGGAATGCCTGAAACCCTTTGAAAAATAAAATGTGACGCTCAACAATGCTAGTAAATGTATTCTGAAAAGGTATCCTTGCGTAACAACACTTAAATTAGCATTAAGATCTGTAAAGCACGCTGTTTTGAACTAAACCAACACACTAATGTTGAAACTCTAGCCTGGGGGATGCACCAGGTATTAGTGCCATGATGGTACATTCTTCAAAGGAACACTATAATGTCAGGAATAAAAACAACTATTCCTAAAACTATAGTGCTGGAGTGCAGCGTTAGGTCCCTGCCCCCCCACCCCCCTCTCTCCAGAGATTAAAGGTGATTTTACTCACCTTTTCTCCCACGTTGCGTCGTTCTCGACACGGCTGGAACCGCCTGGTCCCACCTCGACGACTGAGATTATCAATTTTTGATGATTTCAGCCAATCCAATACTTTACCGTAGGAAAGCATTGGGAGGCTTTTGAGCTTGCATGACAAAACACTGTACTGTGTCAATCAGCATCTCCTCACAGAGATGCATTGAATCAATGCATCTCTATGGGAAATGTTCAGCGCCTCCATGCAGAACGTGGAGATGCTGAACATAGGTGATGCACACTGTGCAGCACTAACACAGGAATCTCCTCTACTGGCCATCTGAGAGACTGCCACTGGAGGTGTAACTAGCCAGCAATGTAAACACTGCATTTTCCCTGAAAAAGACAGTGTTTACAGTTCTAAGGCTGCAAGGACAGTCTGTAGATACAAGAACCGCTACATTAAACTGTAGTGGTTCTGGTGACTATTGTGTCCCTATAATGCAATAAACAATACACAAGATCTCCTATCTACTAAACAGCAACTTCAATATTGACAGATTTTATTAGTTTTTTTAAAAGTTTTTTTCTAAAGTTTTTAAAAAAAAACACCTAATCTAGGCAAAAAATAATGGGGATTTAGTTACATTATATGATCATACATTGCATAAGCCTGCCACAATGTCAATGTACCCCATCTTTGGCAGGTCCTACTCTCACAGTCTAATGTCTGCTCTTATGTGAATAACTCACTTATATGGGGGAAAATTCCATCTGGGGCTCTCTGCAGTACAAGGCTAAATAGGGACCTGAGATGAGGCACCTGTAACAGGGAGGGGTGCAAAACCAAGGAGTTGGCTAGACTCCCAAATATATATATATATATGAAACATGGGGGGGTGGTTGCACTCACCTGAACATGCTTAAATGGGGTGCTGCTGGGGGCCATATTATATAATAAACAATACACAAGATCCGGTGCACTCTCCTATCTACTAAACAGCAACTTCAATGTTGACAGATTTTATTAGTTTTTTTTTAAAGTTTTTTTCTAAAGTTTTTTTTTAAAAAACACCTAATCTAGGCAAAAAATAATGGGGATTTAGTTACATTATATGATCATACATTGCATAAGCCTGCCACAATGTCAATGTACCCCATCGTTGACAGGTCCTACTCTCACAGTCTAATGTCTACTCTTATGTGAATAACTCACTTACGTGGGGAAAAATTCCATCTGACTCTCTCTGCAGTATAATGCTAAATGGGGACCTGAGATGAGGCACCTGTAACAGGGAGGGGTGCAAAACCAAGGAGTTGTCCCTATAATGCAAGGTGAGACAAAAGCAGAATACATGTTTTATCTGATGCATCAAGATCAACAGGAGGAAATATGTAACATAGGTTTTGAAAATCTTTTTCGTTTAGTTTCTATTTTGTTTTATTCATTTTTCTGACTGCTGGAGAACTTTACATTTTTTGTTATTAAGCAATATAAATTGTGGTTTAGTTTGTAGATTTTAATACTGCTCTTATAACACATGAATAATAGCATATTTATAAATGCACTCTAACATGTGATAACTGACTACACCTCTTACATGTACTTATATAACATTATACTATATTAAGTGACCATCCTTTCGAACATACATTGATGGATGATACATTCTCTCTGGAAGAGAACCAGAAATTGGTTAAATCTTATTAAGAACTGTGTCTTCACCATTATAAAGAAAGAGTTCTCACTTATCAAAATCTCCTTGTACTTTTATGTTGGGAAAAAAAAAAACAACAAAAAAAAAAACAGGAATTCTTGCAGCAAAGTGTGAGAATAGGCAGAAAATACCACTGTTTGATGTGGAAAAGATCAAATATGCAGAGGATCACTAGTGAATGCAGAGGTTACAAAACAACAAAGTAATATTTTGATGTAGGCCTAAATGAAGTAAAACACATAGAGTTATGGTAATTCCAGCTTCTGGTTGTAACAGCCTTACGAAGATAGACTGTCCCACCTGGCATTCGGGTATGCCCTGATTAATGGCATCATTATGTCCCTGTGCACTAGAGGATAGGGATGACTGATTGTTACACTATATCTGTCCAGTTGTGTGTTAAAGCAGAGCTATGTGCTCCGGTGACTACTCTCACTATATAGGTCAATGCCAAAAGAGTCACAGATCTACATTAGTTCCATTAAACAGCCAGGAATGATCTCAACCACCACTTTTATGCCAGGAAAGAAAAAAGTGGGCACGGCTTAGTCAGAGGGTAAAAAAAAAAAAGTTGGTACTATATATTTAAGAAAATAATTTTCAGCGAGAGGAAAGAGAGTGTAGTAGAAAGGCTCCATCCAAAAATGTGGTTGGACAAAATGTGCAATGGGATAGTGAGAAGTAGATTTAAGTGAAGGAAAGACTTATGGAGAAGGAAAATACATTTCTGAAGAAAGGATGAAGAGTTAAGTGCAAGGAACTGACATAGAGGCTGGAAAGGGTGGAAAACATGATTTTGGAGAAAAAAAGAATTGATAAAAAGACGGGGCAATGACATTGGGCCAGTATGTAAGGATCAGACGCCGAACGACTTGAAATAGTTAAGGTACTAGTGTCTTTTGGGCATGAAGCTGGTTAGTACTTTTAAAAGCTCACAATGTCACATATCTTTATAGTCAAACTCCTGTTTAACTATTTTACTTATATCACCATATTTTTGCATGATGGCAAGTGCATGTGTTTTCCAAAACAAAATTATCTCCATCTTCCACTCTCAGAAGATGTTTAAGGATCCAAACACTGCTGTCCTAGGGTGTTTTTTTGTTTTTAGCTTGTGTTCCACTGATGGGGATACCGGGGGAAACTAAAAGGTACCCAGACCACTTTATCTCAATGAAGTGGTCTGGGCACAGTGCCCATGTTGTTTTAACCCTGCAATGTAAAACATTGCTGTTTTGGTGGAATGGCAATGTTTACACTGCAGGGCTAAACACACCTATAGTGGCAGTCTTCCTAACCATTAGAGGCACTACCCCTGTGAGAACCAAGTCAGGCTCGGTTCTTAATCAAATGCTGCTCATAGAGAGCACACACATGTGGACTAGTCTCCCAATACTAGAATATGGAGAAGCCAGGGAGGTAGCGTTAAGACTTTCACGGGCTGAAAAGGTAAGTAAATCTGCTTTTTTAGTGCAAATGGAAGGGAGGGGTCGTCGGGTAGCTAAATAGTTAGAAGGACATTAAAGTGTTAGGAACGCATGTTTGTATTCCTAACGCAATAGTGTTTCTTTACTGAAAAGTGTGAGAGAGTATGTTTAAGCATTCACATAACTGCATGAGAATACTGCAGCTCCCATTCCATTTTCTTTTTTACCTGTGTATAATTTTTTTTAAGTAGTTCAGAACTGAAAACAACGTACAGTGTAATTGGAAGTGCAAAGGAAAATAGGACAATGGTAAGAAAATAAAATTATATCACAAAATAAATACATGTAGGCAGGAGCATCAAACAGCCCCAGAAATAAGAATTCGAGGACATCATCCTTGAACAATATAGCAATTGAAACACGTGCGAAGAAGTGGAAGACTTGTGACTTGCATTCACCCGCACAAGAAGCTTGCATCATTTTCTTTTTTAACTGAAAGCATTTGCATTGCACATGTTCGGATTTCCATCTTTGTTTTATTCAGAAATTAATGTAGATGTATCTAGTAGTTATATTATGTATACTGTGTCTAACACTTGCAAACTTCTTTGCTTTTAATTGGGAGACAAAAGACAGGCAAAAGAGAGATCCCGGTTTGATTGGAGGAGAATCTGGGCCTAATGATTTGATCAGAAAGAGAAAGTTGGAGAAGAGTATAGTTCATATATAGGCTTATTTTGTTGCATAATGCATATTTTATACATTTTAGCATGGGAGTCAAAATAGTCAATGTAATAGTTTGCCACGTGAGGTGCATCTCAAACGAGGTTTAGTTTACTTGTACGATTACCAAGAAAACCTATACGTGGAAATAAAAATTTTCTGTATCTCTACCAAAATGACACTTTTTTTATTCCTTTTTTAGTTTATGGGAAAATGTGTGATTCATATGTGTTATAACATTATCCAACGTTACAATACTAATAGGCATTCAAAAACAAATGGAATTGCAGAATTAGAATCATCATATGCAATTCTTGTATCACAGTACAGTATAACTACCCTTGTCATTATAGCCTGGCTTTGTGGGCTTATAATATAATATAATTATGTATTATTCTTGCCCATTGTCAATGTTCCCACTTTTGTCTAAAGACATGTCTAACACGCCAATCTTTCGCACATCTTCCCAAAGGAGAATGTGAGACTTTTAAAACCGCCTGTATCGTTATCCCTATTGTGACCAATTTAAAATCTAGGCTGAAGATTTTCGAGCAGAATTGCAGTACTAGGGAGGGCTACGAAAATGCCAGAGGGGAGAGCGAAAGCATTAAGGTCTATTCAGAAACGGCCAAATGACTTGGCAGCTGGAGACCGATGAATGATTTGGCTGAAAAAAGGTTGTTGAATCATTCAGATCGCAATGTAATTGGGTATAATTGAAAATATGATTTGATGTCCTACTCACTTAATGAAACCTTATTCTGTAACCACTAATTTCATAAATGTCATGCCTAACTAGTGGATCTAAATCTATACATTTTACCATGTCAATCGATGGAATTCCATTGTCCCAGGCCAAGCATGTGGAGTGTTTCAACCACATCGCAAGGACTGTATGCACTATTTACTCTGCAAATTGTTAACAGTAGCGCCATGAAAATAAGAAGTTTCTATCAAAATGTAAACTCATCTAAATTAACTCATTACACATTCACATCTAAGTAATTCCACATTTAATGCAAATGAGGTGTAGAGTAATTTGAAATGTACTAAACTCCAAGACAGGATGAATATATAGAATCCAACTGGAACAAAATCATGCTAGTCACAATTTGGGGTAATCCAGAAAAGATAGCATAGTTGCATTAGTATTATGGAAATATTTTCTTATTGAGTTGACATGAAGAGTAGGTTATCAAATAAAGGATTACTTCAAGAATCATAGCCACTACAGCCCCGTTTCCCCGCAATGGGTTCAAACTGTTTAGTAATGGTTCGCCCATTTACCCGGGCTTCTGGTATCTTCTCAGCCCGGGTGACATGATTCCAGCTTTTGCACAAGCCAATCCAGTTGATATACATTGGCTGAACACTCCCATCCAATGAATGCAATTCTCTGTATTAAAAATGTGCAGAAAACTGATATTATACAGCCAGAAGGTGGAGAAATACCTCAGACAACAGAGGGTTTAAATTCTGTATGTTCTCCAGAAGGCTCGGACATATGCTACAGATGCTCCTTAGCTCCTGGAACCATGTTCCATATCTGGTGGCCATGCCCAATGATATCCTTCTTTTTGAAACCATAAATAGGTACCATTCACTTTGGAAGTAATGCTGCTTTATCACACCCTACGTTCTGAATTTTACAAGAAATCTCTTACAAAACATTTTCTCATGGATGTGAGGGGATTGATCACACACATCTAAAGACAAAAGGAGGAGGTTCACAAGTTTAAAATCATGGAAGCTTTGATAGCCGCTCTGCAAATGAGAAATTATAAGTACTTGGCATTCAGTTTATCAATAAGCAGTCCTCGGGATAGAGGTCTCTCTGGGCTGTAAGTCTCCTGTACAGCTACCAAACCAATCCTCGGGGAGGTAAATTTTTCTTCTGCCCACTTTTTCCTCCATCCTCATATCTGTCTTTACCACTCTCTTACCCATTCTTTATTTTTCTTCTCTCCCTACTATCAAGTTGATTTATTTTCACTACATTACTTTTTGGCTTTTTGTTGTCTTTTCCCCTTGGTTCTGGGGTGGAGGTACTCTCCTTAAGGCAGGTCTGCGGCCATTGGGCTCCTATGGGGGCGACTGACCATATAGCTATATTATCAGCTCTTTCCAGGGCTGGAGTAGCTTTCTTATTGGGGGGAGGTGGGAGGGGATTATGCCTTCAATTTTGGAAATGGCTTGCATGTCTTTCTTGTATTGATGTGTCGACTCCAGATTTTTAAAATAAAGATTTTCAAAATCCATATGGGCAGCAAATCAGAGTGAAATGATGCACAAACAGAGTCCAGTCACCACAACCACCTCAAATCACTTGAGTAATCTTTTAGGAACTCCCATTGCTTTGGCCATATTTTATGTCTTGCTAAAAAGCACAAATATTATAACATAATTTGTAAAAACTTGTATTTTTATTACCATTCTTTCTCACTCTGGCCTAAAATAATTTCTCGAGTAAGGTAATGTACACAACATTTAAAACAAATTATGCCACTATGACGTTCCAAGTGCAACATTTTACAGTGTATATTCCATTAAATAAGTTTTAGGAAAATAAGTAGGGTAATGGTTCTAAGTGTCAAGAAGTTGATGCTTTCGACTCTAGACAGACGCCAAAAGAAACAGCAAAGAATCATTACTAGAGTCATGGGCAAAAGGATAAGGAAAGAGCAGCTTTGTTGTTAACTTGACAGGAAATCAATTCTTTAGTTGGGGAAGGTACTTAAGCTTAACCTAGTTGCAACCAGGGGGTCAGAATCATCATAGAGATGAGCTTGCTGGGGGTATCTGAGAACAAACTTCTAAGTCAGAAACAGAGGTCTTCGTTATACAAAGCAGAAGGAATATAGAATGACTACATTGCTCAAACATGGTGAGATTGTCTAATAATGCAAAGTAGCTCAAGTTCAACAGGTGACCTAGAGGACAAGATGGAGATTTAGGCTATAGAGGAGATTAGTAATGGCTTATGAATGCTTCCAGATGTGCACGAGGTCCATTTATGCTATTACCAAATGATGACGAAGGGTATGCTAATGTTCTAAAGAATTTGTTGAAACAATGCTTCCTTCTTCTATGTACTAATTCACTAAAGAATACATCTACTTATAAAAATGTGACCAATAAAATATTTGGACCTACTTGTCACAAGCGACGACAGAATTATTTTAGTTTATTATTATCGTGATTAATATTTCTAAAATGCAAATATATTCTGCAGTGCTGTAAATTAGGTATATAAAACACATGTGACTGAGCTTACAGTATGTGGGGAAAAGAGTATAATTACACATTAAGTAAAAGTGGCATGTTTTGAGACGGTAACATAGGATAACAAGTGTGAAGAACCAGCATAATTTTCACTCAAAAGACCTATATTCGGGGGCGTGGCTTGACCGAGGATCAAGCTGGACGCGCGAGGCTAGAGCTCCGTCCTAAAACAGTCGCCTAAAGCCATCTAAAGCACTTGAAAACCCAGGGAGACGAGCTTTCCCACGACCCTGATGGAGAAGCGACCCCCCAAGAAGCAGCCCAAGAAGGGTCAGAATCAGGGGGCGTCGGTAGCGGACATTTTCGCGACCGCCAGGCCCCCTTCACTTCAGGCCCAAGATGGCGCCGGAGCGTGCCCCGCTCCCAGAACTCCGCCACAGCGGACAGCTTCGCCACCGGCACAGCAGATTGAAGAAACCCCACAGATCCTCACGCAACTGGCTGAAGTCAAGCATTTTTTGGCGGGGGAAATTAAGAATTCCACCACACTCCTCCAAAGCGAAATACAGGCACTGGGGGCCCGGACCACGAGGCTGGAGCATAGGCAAGAGGCCGCGGTGGATGCTCATAACTCAGCGGTGCTGCAGTTAAACCGCCTCACTACCCGCCTGAGAACAGCGGAGCTGGCAATCGAGGACATAGCCAACAGATCCCGGAGGAATAACCTGCGTCTCAGGGGGCTCCCTGAGATCGCGGGAGAAGGCCCCTTGGTGGATTGCATATTGCCTATCCTTCCGCCCCTGCTCCCCGACCTACCTGATCACCTCTGGCACATTGAGCGCGCTCACCGGGCGCTGGGGGCGAGAAGACCGGATCAGAATCGCCCGAGGGACGTCGTGATGCAAAAAAGCAGAGTCATGCCCATTCAGCATAATGGCATTGATCTGGCCCTTTATCAAGATCTGGCTCCCACGACGCTGCAGAGGCGCAGGGAGTGGAAGCCTATCACTGATGCCCTCCGAGCAGCAAGACTTCGCTACGCCTGGGGATACCTGTTCCGCCTATTGCTCTTCAGCGGGGATCGGATCCACGTGCTTCAGCCGGGTGACGACCCCACCAGACTGTTTCGGGCATTGGGCCTGCCTGCTCCGTGGAACATCACAGCGGTACCCGTGGAGCAAGAAGAGTTGGGCCTGCTGGCCCGGGACTGGTCCCTGGGAGATCATCCCCACTGAGGACTTGGTGGACTGTGGCGGCACACTTCCAGATGCAGTGTCCCCGCATGTATGGACCCTCGGTACCTGGTGGGGAGGGGGGGGGGGTCTCTTGGGACTTGTAGGGACTCTCATTGTGCACCAGGGGGGAGGCGGGTGGTTGGGGGGGAGAGGCAGCTCATCACTGCCTGTGGGGTTCCCTGACAGTGGGCTTGGTAGATTTATAGCAGTGCCCGGGAATCAGGGGAGGTGAGATTCTCACTACTGACCAGCACTACCTACACACTGTAGTTGCCCAGGGCTGGAGGGGGGGGGGATGTAGGCAGGTACCAGCCTCGTGCACCCGCAGCGACACCCAACAGCACTCAGAGGGCACCCGGGAGCTGGGGGGACAGGCCTAGACGGCCATCACCACCATGTAGTTGTTGCCGGGAAGTCCCTCAGCGAATGGCGGGGACGGGTCTTATACACCTCGGGGGCATGGGTTGTCTAATGGGGAGGGGGGGCACGGGGGTTAAGAGGGGAGGCTATGGCGGACACCTCCCTCGTCCCCCACCATGGGGTGATCACCGCGGGAGGCCTCCTTGGCCGGTGGGGGGGGGAGGGGATCCTGGTAGCGTATGACTCGGCTGGTCTCTGTGGGCGGGGGGGGGGTGTACCTCACTAGGCTATGGGGGGTTCATTGACTGCGGGCCTGTCCCTGCCCCGCCCCCGGGGGACACAGGACATGGGTGACAAGGGACACCCGAGGGGGGGAGACTGCCCCATGCTGAATTCGCACCGGGTGTGTTGTGAGGGGTCTAGGCGGGCCCGGCTGCCCGGGGTGCTAGGGGGGGGGTAGACATCACCCATCACGTTGCGGGCCACCCTGGTCTCCCGACCCGGGTGGGACGCAAGCTGTGGGGCCGCACTGGGTATCACCCACGGTTTTGTTAGGAAATGAGGTCAGGTGGCCCCAATTTAATTCACCTGATACACTGCTGACTTCGCTTCCCCGAGCCTCACAGGCTCCTCTGGGTTTTTTACTATTATCTGAAACGAAAGGTGGCTAGTTTGGGGACAAACAGGATGCTCAGACACTCAACCCCACACTGGGACATGGCACCGGACGACCCGGTACAGGTTCCCATTTACACCCTGGCGGAACATAAGACCAGGCACAAGGTTCACCCTTTTTTTTCTTCTCTTCTCTTTCTTTTCTTTTACCCCTCCAGTTTTCCATTTCCTCACTTCCTTTCCCTTTGCCCAGGCTCCAGGCTGCGTGTGGTGGTGGTGGGGGGGGGGGTGCGGGAGGGGGGGACACATAACGCGTACCCTACCGCGGAGCTATGGCGCTGCGGCTGACCTCCCTTAATGTTAAGGGACTTAACTCCCCTAAAAAAAGACGCCTCATGTTCCGTGAGCTCAAACGCTTGCGCCCAGATGTTGCTCTGATCCAGGAGACACATTTGCCCCAACGCACGGCCCTGACTCTCAAGGACTATACCTATACCACAGTGGTGGAGGCACGCGCGCTCAACAAACGTAACGGCGTGGCAATCCTGTTGCGTCGTGACTGCCCCATTCGAATCACGGCTACTAACTGCGACCAACACGGACGGTACCTTATCCTCTCGGGCACCATACACAAGCAAGTCATCCACATTATTAATGTATATGCTCCCAACTCCCCCGACTCTGCGTACTGGGGTAGCCTGGAGCGGATAAACCCACTCCCTTCCTCATGGCATGATGATCCTGGGTGGCGACTGCAATGCTGTTCCCTGCCCTGCAGCTGACAGAAGTGCCAAACAGGGTCAGCTCAGGTCTCAGGGTAGGGGGACTCAGGACAAAGCCTTCTTTAACTTTTTAAAGTCCACGGGTCTTATTGACATATGGCGGGCGCACCACCCTGGAGTCCTCGACTACACCTTCTTTTCCCCGCCGCATCATACCTACTCACGCATCGACTTGTTTCTGGTTAATAGCGTTACCGTACCGAAAGCTGTAGGCACTAGCATTGGCTCCACCACATGGTCGGATCATTCCGACATCCGCTTGACACTGGGCAATATGGGGGGGAGGGCCCCATGGACGTGGCGGCTTAACACATCACTTCTGCAAGACCCCCAGGTAGTTACGTCCATCTCGGACGAGATAAACACATACTTCACCACTAACGAATCCCCTGACTTGGCAAGAGGAACAATATGGGCGGCTCATAAAGCGGTGATCAGAGGCCAACTCATTAAAATAGCCACCCATAAAAAAAGGGTTAAGATGCAAAGACTGCAGGAACTCATGACAGCACTTAGGACGGCAGAACAGAGACACAAAGTGAATCCCACTGAGGCCCTATACACCCAACTAGATACAGTGAGGCGACAAGTGAAGGACCTCCTACTGGAGGACACAGCCCGCAGCCTTCTCTGGTCTAAATGGACCTTTTACGAGAAGGCAAACAGAATGGACACGTTCCTAGCCCGCACACTGCGGCCGAGACAGACCCGTCCACCCATTGCCTCACTGAAACACCCAGACGGCTCTATACGAACCACCCCTGCTGACATTGCCACGATCTTTACTGAATTTTACAGATCCCTATACAACCATTCCACATCGACAGACGCCACCAGGGCTGACGAAGCCGACCGGACCCTAACGTTCTTACGACAACTGATATTACCGGGTTTGACGCCCACAGCGATAGCTGCCCTAGACCAGGACATCATGACAGACGAAGTTGACAGGGCCATAACCAAGCTCCACGGCAATAAGGCTCCGGGTCCGGATGGTTTCGGAGGAGCCTATTATAAAACCTTCCGGGAGGCCTTGGCCCCTCACCTCGCGACTCTATTTAACGATTTTCGTCACGGAGGCTTCCTGGATAGGGACATGACGTTAGCTAACATTGTGTTAATCCCAAAGCCAGGGAAGGACCCCCAACTACCGGAGAGTTATAGGCCCATCTCATTAATTAATCATGACGCCAAGATCTTAGCTAAGATACTAGCAGACAGACTTAACCCCTACCTGCACGCCCTAATAGACCCTGATCAAGTGGGCTTCATTCCTGACAGGCAACTGTTTGAAAATACGAGGCGAAACTGCACACTCATATGGCGCCAGCACAGTAGGAAAATTCCCAACCTCATGGTATCCCTTGACGCTGAGAAAGCGTTTGATAGAATCAAATGGCCATACCTGTTCTCATTACTGGAGCACCTGCGCTTCCCACGCCCATATATATCAGCAGTCCAAGCTCTATACCATGGCGTCTCGGCCCGGGTGCAGATGCCTGGAACGCCTACCTGACCCTTCCCACTCTCGAACGGGACGAGGCAGGGGTGCCCCCTATCCCCCCTCCTACTTGCCCTAGCACTAGAGCCTCTGCTACAGGCCATTCGGGAACATCCTGATATCCGGGGGGTGGCGGTGGGGGGCCAGGAGTTCGTTGTGTCTGCCTATGCGGACGACGTGCTCCTCTCCCGGTCGCGTCCATGGAGGGGGTTCTGGGAATACTAGCTAGATTCAGCCCACTCGCAGGATATAAGATTAAAATGTCCAAGTCCAGCTCCCTCCCCATAGGAATCCCCATAGCAGACATAAACCAGATACACGATGACTTTGGCATTCCGTGCATGACACAATCCATTAGTTACCTGGGGGTCCAACTAACTGCGGACCCGGCGGACATGTATCAATATAATTACCCCCCCATGATCAGAGCCCTCATACAGGACATGGAGAACTGGATGGACAGGCCCATATCCTGGTTGGGTAGGGTCCATTCGGTGAAAATGAATGTCCTTCCTAGGATCCTCTTCCTCTTTCAGGCCCTCCCGCTACCGCTCACCAAAGCAGACTTAGCACATTTACAAAAAGCTATTTGCCGCTTTATCTGGCAAAACAAACAACAGCGGGTGGCGAGACACATTCTATTTCACCCGAAGCGGATGGGTGGTCTGGGCCTACCCAATCTATATTACTACTACCTGGCGGCCCAGCTCACACAGATCGCGATGTTGCACTCCCCGATCGGGACATGGACGTGGGTGGAACTGGAGTCACTTCTTATGGGAGCAGATCTACCCCAATACTACATTTGGGTCCCAAGGGACCTCAGGCCCCTCCCGAGAACCAATTGCCCAGCTATCACCAACGCCATTCGCATATGGGATAGGATGGGGTGGAAGTTCCACCTGTCCTCAGCCCCATCCCCGCTCATGCCGTTCCTGAGAAATAGGGCCTTCCCCCCTGGTATGATGGCACGTCATTTTAAGCGAATTGAACAAGCGGGCAGAGAATATGCCACCTCTTTGACGGGGGCGCCCTAATCTCCTTCGATACACTTAAGCAGGGGCACCACCTCACTCCGGCAGACATTTTCAGGTACCTCCAAATCGCAGATTTCGCCAGGCAACCCCATATCAAAACAGCCGCTTTGGCCCCTTGCACCTTCTTTGAACACATATGCCTCAAAGAAAGACCCCCTAAAGGCCTTATCACACTGATATATGCCCACCTATGCTCGGATACTATGGAGTGGGGCTCCTTGACGTATACGTCCCATTGGGAGAGGGACCTGGGGGAAGTGCTGGAGGGAGTGGAGTGGAGGAAAATCTGGGAGGCCTGTAACGCCTCCTCCATCTGTGTCTCCATACAAGAGCAGTCATTTAAAACCCTGTTTCGGTGGTATGCTACCCCCTTCCAATTATGTCGAATGTGTAGATCACCTTCGGACCTGTGCTGGAGGAACTGCGGACAGAGGGGTACGTTCCCTCATATGTGGTGGACGTGTCCTATCATCCGACCGTTTTGGGCGGATGTGGAGGACATAGTGGAGCAGGTTCTCCACAGGGCCCCACCCTTTGACCCGTGGATATATCTCCTGAACAGGTCGACTGAAGGTTGGTCGAGACAGGACCAGCGCCTACTCCATAAAATGACGTCAGCAGCCCGTACAGCCCTTGCCCAAAATTGGTTAAAACTCAGCCACCTTCTAGAGCTATGGTGATTAGGAAGATAAAAGATAACTGCCTCATGGACGACATCACTGCTCGGGTGCAGGGCACACAGGCGAAGTTTACGAGAACTTGGGATCCCTGGATTGGGAGCACATTTGCAGATTGAGAGGGGGCGCGGTTGGCGCGGGCTGCCGCCCTTTTTTTTGCGGTTTGGCCCCGGAGGCCCGCCCCCGTCCCCCGCGGCCCCCTTCCCCCCCCCTCACGTCCCCGGAGCCGGGGCTTTGCCCCTCCTCTCTCACTCTCTCTCCCCTGCTCTTTCTCTAACTTCTTCCTGATACACTCCTCTCTTCTACTTTCTATGGCCCCTGTCTTCTCAGGGGGCACCTCATCACACACTGATAGCACCCTTATGCGTAGATTGCTTCAGGAAGCCAGCAGTAGCCTTGATATCCGGCTACAAAGGACATTGTAGTAGGGGAGGTGCTGGGGCAGAGACGGTAATAGATGAGGCGCTGAGAATTACACTAGGAACCAATAAAGGGAACCCCCCTAGCGTCCTAGGAGGCATGCAGCCTGGCCACCATTAGCGAGATAGCGCCCCTACCTGACCCCACCACCAGCTGACTGCGGCCATAATTGCTCTTCGAAACCTGTAGCATGTATTTCTAACAGCCCAAATTCCATGACCCGCTAGACGGGATGACCAGACGGGGCCTCTGGATCTGTTAACGCACCACACAAGGTCGAATGCCCTATACCAGATCTGGGGGAAAATCCCCAACAGCTGGGACCGCCCTGAGAGCGGAACACGGACCCCTACTACACCACCTCTATCTACCAGTTGATTTCATTTTAAAACTGTGCCTCTGTTACCTGCTTTGCATTTTTGTTTAAGATGCTGTTACCTATAGTATGCAAATGTCGTCGTGGCAACACGACACCATGTTTCTCACATTTGTGCACAGACAAATAAAGAAAAAAAAAAAAAAAAAAAAAGACCTATATTCACATAAAATGGACTCCCTGAACCTTTGGCGGTCACCTTCCAGCGAGAGTACTCTGACTGCAACCCACCCGGCATCACTAGCTTGCCGATTAAGGCTTCAGGGAATCTAGAATTATTTCCATTCTGGGTAGCGTTTCCACTACAGACATTGGATCAGGGTGCTATTTTACCAGATTGGGCGCTCGGGGATGAGCTGTCCAGAGATACCACGTGTGAGGGGGGTGGAGGGGGGATTTCATGTTTTTGGAGGTTTGGGGATAATTTTATTAAACGCCTGTGTGCTCAGGAGTTAATTGAATTAGCGGTGTGTGTTGCAATCCTCTCCTAGACACAGAGGCGCCTTGGCACGTTTACCTATGCTTTTGCCGGGAGTCTGTGTATATAAACCCATATTTCACTCAATAAAGTGTTCATTATTTTCACCGTTCATCAAGTCTTAGCTGATGTTTGGGTGAGGGCTACAATCACCAACTGCTTTACGGGATCAGATAAAGGTTCTTATGGGAGGTACTCATCCGGAGTAACGGAGCTCCGCTACAACAAGTATGCTATTAGTACCTCAAAAAATATTAAATACTAGATGGCTGCAGGGAGAAGATCTGTACACCCAAATTACTTCATTAAGCTAAAGTTGTTAATGCCTATAGTAACCTTTTAACTTTACTTCACAGTGCTGGTCTGTGTGGGAAAGCACCGACCTCCTTGGCTGAGACAAACGAAATTGATGGTCTCAGACAATCCACTTAGGAAAGCATTGGGAGGTAGTGCACATGTGCGGCGTAACATCACATGGCACCAATCAGGTGGTCTCTCAGAGTTTTACTCTGCTATTTCAGCGGAAGCGCCTCTAGAGGCATTTAAGCTCTGCAATAAAAACTTTGGCGTTCTGCAGGACCACCATTTTTTTTGCTGCAGGATTAAATTGGGTGGAAGGGGGAGAAATAACGCCCAGACCACTTCATTGATATTAAGTGGTATGACTGCTTATATTGTCCCGTTTAGAGCTTCTAAGACAATATGGTTAAATGTTTACCTCCAGTTTCCTTTCTTGAGTAAACAGTGCAGTTTCCTGGTTAATACCTGGGTCAACAGTAGTCATTTGCCAACTTCTATAAAAGTCTAGGAGACACCACGCTCAACAAAATCAAAAGGAGAAAGGTGACTTAATTGGTGTAACTCTTCTTAAAAATCCCCCAAATGTTCTGCTGTCAATCCTTGCCAGCCACATCACAGATCTCCACCATCTGCTATTGTCTAAAACGTGATGAGATTGTGGTGTTCGTCGTGTTCGATGTAGGAAATTAGAAAATTGGAAACACTTGGAGGATGTGAAGCTTCACTAACCCTTTTGTAACACTCTTAACAGCAAATTAAGAGTGTTTGAATAACATGGAATTAGCGCAGTTACGATTTACAATTCTTTCAGTTACAATTTAATCCTTTCATAACAGTTTGGTGTTTCTGGAACAACTAGAATAAACTGAAATTAGGCTACCAAGCTACTACAATCCAAGAGAAATGAATAAGCGTGCATGCTATCCGATGATCTTGATGCCAATAGCTACAAGATTTATGATGATTGCAGAAAACCGCAGCTGTACTTGGTCCATCATAAACCAATCATTCTAAAATGATGACATGCAATTTCAGCATGATAAATGTTAGGGTTGCATTAAAGGAACGCACGGGGCACCATACCAACTTCATCAGAATTAGGTTGTCATGGTGCCAGGAGGTTCCTGGCGCCAGTTTATCTTGGTGGGTTTAACCAAAATCAGACAGTTAAACCCCAAAATCTCGAATCAAGCACCGTTTAGCTGTGCCCCAGCCATTATGCTTCTTTCGATTCTTGAAATAGGAAGCCTGAGAAGGGGGTTAATTTGACTGCAAATTAACAAATAGTTCCTATGGGGTCAAAGCAGTTTAAAAAGTTTACTTATGGTTAGAAATTAATATTTAAAAAACATTATTGTATTACATGGTAAAGAAATGGAGCAATTATCGTAAAGGGGGTAGAATACAATAGTGACAAATTCTGTTCCTTTAGATCAGGCTCTCTTCAAGATTCTGAGATTTGCTGGGATGATTATTTAAATGGACTCTATAGGCACCCACACCACTTCAGCTTATTGAAGTGGTTTTGATGCACTGTCCCAGTCCCCTTAACCCTGCAATTGTAAATATTGCAGTTATTGATAAGCCGCAAAAATTACCTTGCAGGGTTAACTCCACCTCTAGTGGCTGTTTACCAGACAGCCACTAGAGGTACGTCCGGGTCCTTAGTGGAATTGTGGTCTGCTGAATGACGCTGGCCGTCCTCACGCTCTGCATGAGGACTTCCAGCGTCATGTAAAACCCCATATGAAAGCTTTGAACTTTGAATGCTTTCCTATTGGGTAGCCCTAATGTGAGTGCGTAGCTTGCTGCGAATGCGCATTAGTTTCCTCTGTCGACATTAGCAGGAGGAGCGGAGGGACATCGGTGCTGGAATCCAGTAAGTGACAAAAGGATTTTTAACTCCTTCTAGCACCGCAGGGGTAGGCGTTGCGAGGGAAGAGCATTGTGAGGAAGTGGGGCATTATAAATCACCATAGTGCTAGGAATACAACTTTGTTTCCCCAGCACTATAGTTTCCCTTTAATGTAAACATTTTGCTCTGCGACAGTGACTACTTACTGATGATGTAGCAGGACTGTGTAATATATTCATTCCCAGTGATGATAACAATCTTTCGATAGGTACAATGACTTGTGGATTCAATCCAATCTGGGTAATGAGATCTACTGACTGTACTAGGATAATCTAGGAATGCCAGTCTGATATTGCCAGACCCACAAAGCTATTTCTGTATTCATAATTTAGGTGAATGAATAATATTATCTTGAACCAAGATGACATTTTATTTGGAAGTCACCAGGTATTGAGAATAGCATAATCAAAGTTCTTATTTGTCAGAGGTTCCTCTGAATATACATCATCGAGAAGGAGAGCAGTGAAGGAGAGTGTCCCTTAGCCTTTGGGAACAGATAAAAGAACATCTTGATATTCCTTTGCAGATTAAACATATCCTAAGGTAGGCTTTGTGATACCAGCGCACATCCATTCCAGCAATATCTGAGGAGTCCTGTGGAATGCATGATAAGTTAAATTCAGCATATTGAAAGTGAATGCGATTTACATCCATTCAAATAAACTGCTTCCAGTAAAGTTACTTGATTTTAAAGAGGAACTGTAATTATTCATAAATTTGTTCAATCGAATAAAACATTGAAAATCACCTATAACTTGCTTTAAAGTGTCTTTTTTCATGAGATGCTCCCTTTTCTTATAAATAAAGATGAAAGATTTAGCAAATGACATTATAATCCAGTTTGGGCCAGGCACAGCCATGGCACATGTTGCAAATGAAGAGGAGAAACACAAACATTGTTTCATTTGTACTCTTCTCTCTATGCTGACTGACTGGAACAAAGTGCACAGCTTATAACAGTTACTGAGAGGGAGCTAAGATGGAGGCGCCCAGTTGCACAATAAGAAAGTGTGGCTTTCTAAATATACTTCTGACTTTCACACTTCAAGTAAAAGGGACAATACAGGCATCAAAAAATATTAGTTTAATTAAGCAGATTTTGTGTATAGATTATGTGTATGCAGTCCCACTGATCAATTCTCTGCCACTTAGGAATTAGCTTTACCTGCCTTTTCTCCATCATGCACTGGTCTTACCACGGCTGGTCCCCACCTCCATGGCTGAGATCTAAATGTATCCATAGGAAAGCAGTAGGAGGCTGTTGCACAAGTGCGGCAAAAGGCAGGGTCAGGCTGTAGATACCAGAACCACTGCATTAAGCTGTAGTGGTTCTATTGACTATAGTGTCCCTTTAAAGTGAAAAATATTCAGTCCTAACACATGTGCCTAATATATGAGACAAAGCACGCCAAAACACCTATTTAAACTACGTTAAAACACATATATTCCATGCAAGGACTCCGAGACGTACACAACTACTGACCCAAAAGCACAAGAAAAGTGGGCTCCAATATGCTCAAAATCATATAAAAAAAAGCCACAGAAGTTTGAAAACTCTGTTCTGTGGAGCAATGAAACAAAACTGGAACTTTTCGTCTGGAGGAAGAAGAATGAAGCATACGCTAAAAAGAACTCGGATTACAGTTAAGCCATGTGGTGGCTCAGTCATGCTCTAGGGCTGCTTTGCATCCTCTGGCACTGGAAACCTGCAACGTGTGGAAGGCAAGATGGATTCATTGAATTATCAGGAAATCCTAGGAGAAAATGTAATGCCATCTGTAAAGAAACTGAAGCTTGGGCATCATTGGACCTTCCAACAAGACAATGCTCCTAAGCATACCTCAAATTCCACCAAGGCTTGGTTGCAGAAGTGCTCTACAAGTACTCTACTAAGTACTAAAGATGCGTGCAATGAAGTTGTTGAATAATTTGGAGACTGGAGAAGTCATTATAAGTTGCATTTTCAGTTGAAAATGGGGGAAAACAACTTGAAGCATTTGCTGTGTTGAGCTATTTCAATTGCTTTCGTTTGATTTGCTCATTGCAAACAGCTGAAAGTCTGTAAATGTTGATACAACACAATAAACCTGATTTTCAGTGGGGTTGATTACAACAGTTTACACATCTATTTCTAAATGCACATTTTAATGAGAAAATACTCAAAAATTCCAAAATAGCACAATGACAAATGGAAAGTTGTGTTATTTACTCCAGGTTGTTAGGATTGGCCCAAAGGCACAGATAGGGTTCTGTAGGACACAACGGAAGTGTGTACATTTTTTATACAAGATATTGTTAATACTCTATTTTTTGGCTCCCCGTTTTTTTTTTCCGTTCAACAAATTTTTCTCTTATAATATATTAAATTCCCAAGTTACCACACAGAAACCTTGGATTCTATGTGGTAACGAGGACATTTACAAGAAATGGCTCCCAGACCTTTAGCAAGTTTAGCTAGCTAGAATTTATGTATTTATTTTGAAATTTGTGATGGTGGATTTATTCCCGTTGATGAGATGGACTAGTGACCATTGAGAAAGCCGTATCTCAGCTCCTCACAAGTTTGTGTTAAATCCGTTTTTATTGAGGTCAACAATTTGAACAGTTCACCCACACAGGGGATGTAATGCATACAGTTTAAGATGCAGTATTAATTTAATTTTTTTACGTCTGTTTTGGATTTCTCTTAATTTTTTTATTAATATTTATTTATATGATTGCATTCTCTCTCTCTTTTTTTTTCATTATTTTTTCTTTCGTTCCTTTTTGTTTTTTTCTCATTTATGTGACATAAACAATACAAAGGACATTAGAAAGCACATGCTGTGCTCCTCACAAGTTTGGAGTCATTATGTCAAGATTACACTGGAGATGACAAGTTATGCATGTCTTCTTAACCACCACCCAGTGTAATAAATCACATCTTTTAGAAGCAATACATGTGTAGCCACTGCTTTGCTCCAACACTCAGGGCCAGATTAAGAGCACAGTGGGCCTGGTGCTGACAATTATGATGGGCCTAATTACAGAATCTTATCGACCAAAAACATGAAAACAGTCATACCTACCAATCGTCATGTATCTGGCAGAACTGGTGCTGAAGGTAAACTCAGAGGATGCAGCTATGAGAAAAAAACACTCTATGCTAATCTTTATCTAATTTATGCTTTCATCTTTTAAGTAAATCCATACCCCTAACAGTAGTGTCCAGTGAAGCAGGCAGTCAATGGGTGGGGTAAAAGGGTGGGCCACTGATACAAATTATGTAATCAGAACTGCTGAAAGAGGCGAACATGCCTTAAAAAGGGGGCAAGTCTGCCTAAAGAATTGGAAGGCCAACCTGGAATGAATGCAGGTCAGGCTGCCTGCCAATCACGCAAGCTGGCCAACTAAGGGCATACTATGCAGACAGCACCCTGAGCGTGGCATAAATGCGTCTAATGATGAGTTCGCTCCACACTTTCTAAGGACTGTCCCCAGCACTCGCTGGTCCATTCCTCTCCTGACCTCCTTACGAGCAGGCAGAAGCTCCTGGTATACAATCTGGGACAGAGAAAAGCTGTATGAAGTGAGTGTAGAAGAACGAGGACATGCTATAGTGTTAGAGAGACTGAAGCAGCAAGATCATAAGCATTGTGCACAAAGTCCGCTTTACCTTAACTAATTTCACTCCACACAAGTTTTGTTCCCATACATCCCTCTAAAGTTTCCATACTTAAGCAAGAGTATGTGAAGGATAGTTAGTGTTGCCACCGTTCTTGGGGAAAAAAATACCGCCCTTGCTAATTTGCATAATTAATTATGTATGCTTGTAAATCACAAGGAGTGACCTGAGAGATAATTCTGTAAAATCACCAAACAACTACTTCCATTTATTCTGCTGAATAAAAGATGGATTGTTCCCACTGTCTTCCTGTCTCCTAGTGTCTTAGTGTCCCCTAGTCTTCCAGTCTCCTCGTGTCTCTGTCCCCTATGCATCACAGTGTTTCAATGCCCCATGTGTCCCAGTGTCCCCTCATGTCCCAGTGTCTTCTATGTATCACAGTATCCCTATGTATCACAATGTCTCAGTGCCCCATGTGTCCCAGTGTCCCCATGTTGCCCACTGTCACTTGGACACTAGGGGACACTTAAGAGACATTGGAATACTGTGAGACATTGGGACACTGGGAGACCCTGAGACATAGGGACACTGGTAGACATGCGGGCACTGAGACACTAGGGACACTGACTGGGAGATATGGAGACACAGAGACTTGAGGACACAGATAGTGATGTCCCGAACAGTTCGCCGAACGGCATCCATTTTGAAGCTGCATTCTTAGTGAGCTGTCCAGGAGGTGGGAGGGTCTGGGAGGGAGCGTCTGCTGCTGATTGGCTGGAATGTGTCTGCTGACTGGAGTCCGCGGCGAACCGTTTGCGGCGAACCGTTCGGGACATCACTAGACACAGACACTAGGGACACAGTGTCTCAGTGTCCCCATGTCTCCCAGTGCCTAGTATCTCACAGCATCCCCTAGTTTCTCAGTGTCCTCTGATCTTCCAGTGTCCCCAGGTGTCTTAGTGCCCCAGGTCACCCAGTGTCCCCTAGTGTCTCCCAGTGTCCCCATGTCTCCCTGCAGCTTTTACCCCATCCCTCACTTCCCTGAGCTGTAGGCTGTCTCTGCAGGCTGGGAGATGCTGTCTGAACTCTCTGTGCGGTGTAGCTGCTCACCCGAGGATCAGTGAGTAGAGAGTTTTTGTTTTTTTCCAAATCATTTGGCCTATTCCATGGGCCTGGGCCTGGGCCTGGAGCTGCAGCTCCATCAGCCCCTATGTTAATCCGGCCCTGCCAACACTAGTAATTCTTAGTGTAAATGTCAAGGCTCTCAGTTGGTTTCTGAAAGTTACAAGCCACAAATTCCAAGGAAACATTTTTAAGCTTAAAGGACCACTCTAGGCACCCAGACCACTTCAGCTTAATGAAGTGGTCTGGGTGCCAGGTCCTTCTAGGGTTAACCCATTTTTTCATAATTATAGCAGTTTCAGAGAAACTGCTATAATTATGAATGGGTTAAGCCTTCCCCCTAATCCTCTAGTGGCTGTCTCATTGACAGCCACTAGAGGCGCTTGCGTGCTTCTCACTGTGATTTTTCACAGTGAGAGCACGCCAGCGTCCATAGGAAAGCATTGTAAATGCTTTCCTATGACCGGCTGAATGCGCTCTTGCCGCGGCCGCGCGGGGCGTAACGGAGGCGAGAGGAGGAGGAGAGCTCTCCGCCCAGCGCTGGAAAAAGGTAAGTTTTACCCCCTTTCCCCTTCCAGAGCCGGGCGGGAGGGGGACCCTGAGGGTGGGGGCACCCTCAGGGCACTATAGTGCCAGGAAAACGAGTATGTTTTCCTGGCACTATAGTGGTCCTTTAAAGTTTTCACAAAACTGACCAAATTTAAATTGGGAATGGGATACTTGGAGTTTGGTGCCAATGCTCCTCAGAACATACTACACTATTGTACATCATATACATCGCTACTGTCAATGTCTGAGTCTATAAGAATTTAAGCATATTCAGAGAGAAAGTAGGAGATAAAAAAAAAAAAGGAAAAAAACATGTTTTCTACTTTTTTCCATTTTATGTGCCTGCAAATCAAACCTCAAATGCATATCTATTTTAAAGAGGCACCCTAAGAACCCTATCAAAACAGCTCATCTCAGTGTTAATTGTACTTTGACTGGGTGTCATCCATCAGTCACCTGCAAACAGTTTTGGAGTGATCTTCTTGGTACTCATAGATTCAAACTGATAAATTTGTAAATAACACTTCTAAATTAACGATTGCAGATCTGTCCAGATGGAAGGCGGACAAAGTTGGAGTCTGGTTAAAGCAGCTCTGTCACCATCTTTGTCACATTTTTCACCTGCCCTTCGCGGCCACCACTTTGGTCTTCCTGGTGATCTTCTCAAACTCCTGGCACTTCAGAAGCTGATGTCAGTGTCGCGCATGCATGAAAATAGACTACGGTCTATGGAGGTTGTGCAGGACCATGAGATCCTCCATAGACAACAAATTTTCACTGCAGTCTTCACTAGTGACGGCTGGGGGAAATGACAAAACTTTTGGTGGAAGTTTCACCTTTTGTAAATTGAGAATGTACATAAGACTAATTAGTCCCTACTGTGTCCCTGTATATCTTTTGACGGAGTTGAAACAGAGCCACTTTAACCCAGCCGTCTTCATTGCTGTCTAACACTACGGCCCCTACAAATGAAGCTGATGTAGTGCAGGAAACATAAGCGATGGTTACAGTTACAGTACTCGGAGTCTTTAATATCACCAATATCTGTTATAAGTTGTGATTAGGTAGAAACCCATGTATTTAATAGATATTAAGGAGTGTTAAATAACACCATAATGTGTAGTAAAATAATCCATCAGCAGCTTGTTTCCTAGCCAGCTATAACTTTTCTCATAATTTTACAAAGATTTATTTTTCTTTGAGCAACAGGTGATTTTTTATATTTTTAATTAGGAGGAGCTTGCATGAAAGAAGCATTTAACATGCAACCTTTTAGTCATTTTAAATTTCAAATGGCTTTTAAATTGCTGTTGCCACGGACAACTTTAAAATCACTTGTATCATTTAAGTGTTATCAGCCTGCTTTATTTACACAAAATATTGCTCCTCAGTTGTGTTGTCTAATTAAAGGGATCCTATAGTGCCAGGAAAACAAACCCGTTTTCCTTGCACTATAGGTCCCTATAGTGTCCCCCTCCCTCGCAACCCCTCTCCTGGGTGGCTGGTGGCTGAAGAGGTTAAAACTCCTGCAGCCACTTACCCATACTCGTTTTCCTGGCACTATAGTGCCCTGAGGGTGCCCCCACCCTCAGGGTCCCCCTCCCGCCGGGCTCTGGGAAGAGGAAGTGTGATGGGATTCCAGCATGGTCAAAATTTAGTAGGCCAAAATCTCCATGTGGCATATGTGTATGTTGTGTCAGTTGGTTAGCTACATGTAGCTAGGATACTGTCATCAGTGTACTGAGCATGTGCAGGAATGCAGGAACTGAAATTGCACTTATTTCCTTTTGTCTTGGATGAGCCATGTGGTTTGACTAGATGTACAAGTCTATATTCTGCTCATTGATTGGTTAAAGGTATATGTGGGTGTAGCTATTAATGGGAGGAGTTATAGTGCTATATAAGGAATGTACACTATGTGTTGGTCTCTCAGATCTTTTGGAACAGGAGTTCATCTGAGACCCGATCGGTAATGTGAATAAAGGCCTGTTACTTCCTGAAGACCTGTGTCCAATATTTCTGTGTTTGGCTTCTGCATGCTTACACTGCAACATCTCTGGTGCATTGGCAGTGGGAACCTCATTGCATGGAAGCTAGCGCAGAGATTTGAGACGGTAAACTTTTACCAAACCTTCTACGCTACAATCCTGGACTTCTACTGCGTGGACTTCCTTTCGTCTCGGCGCCACAGGCCTTTTGTCCAGGAGATCATCGGCTTCTGCGCAGTGAGTCCCGGATTGTTCCGTCTATGAGTGAACCCAGGTCCAGAAACTAACAGGTGAGATTGATACCGTTAGAGCGGTAGACCCACAAGGGGTTTTATATTTGGAACCGGTTATTGGAATCTGCCCTGTCCTAATGGATGGAAGAAGTGAAAAGCGCAACGCTTATCTGGAAATTAGACGCTCTGTAGTCAGCCCGTCTAATATAGGTGGTTTGGGTCAGACTGAGTTCTGGTGTAAATAGCTCATGTCGGACACCGGTGTCCTGTCTTGACTAGCGTATCTAGGGTGTAAATTTTGTTCGCTAGGTCGGGGGGACCGGGAGACTAGCATACTCTGTTGTATATTATAGTTTGCTAGATTTCACCCTATCTTAACTAAGTGTGCTCTGTTGTAAATCCAGCCACTAGCTTATTGATAGTTTAATAGACTAGCTGGGTACTGTGTAAATTCTGCCTGCTAGTTCGCTATACGTGGTGTCTGGGCAGCGAAGAACTTATCGAATCTCTGGTGTATAAATAGATCGAAAGCTCTCGAGGTGCTGGCCAGTTAGAATAGTTGGGATTATTGTAAATGTTGTTAAATATATTGTAGTTGGTGAATTGGTTAACTTGTATGTCCTACTAGAAAGTTAGAGCTCTGCTGTCTAGTGGGAGTGTAAATTGTGTGTATAACTGTAAAATAGCGCACGGTACCATAACTACTGACATGTACCATAACCACTGACATTGTGTAAAAATTACTAACAATTGCTGTTTTATGTTATATGTATAATACCATAACTGTTACTAACTGATCTGTGACTTTAAAACTGTATTATAACCACTTACTAACTGTACCATAACCACTGACTGTAAAGATGAGGTTACTAGAATGTGATATAGTTGGTTAGTCAAAAGTTGATTTATAGTACGGATAATTGTAGAGATGAAATTGTTGAAATGTTATGTGATCGGTTAGTTTATATGGATTAATAGCGTGGATAGTTGTATGGTTTGAATAATAGTTACATTGATAAGTGTATAGTCTTTGGTGGGTTTTTGATTTAATTTCGTGTGTGCGACGTCGTGATATTGTTGAGCATGTGAGGATCCTGTGTGTGTGTTTGGGCCTAGTGACTGCGCAATGTGTTGCTGGTGATAAGGAGATTGGTGTGACTGTTGAAACTGTGTGTATATTTGTGCAGCTTTTTGAATCAGACGTTCTGTTGAAATAATCTGATTCACTAGGCTGTTAGTCTTTTGTCTTGTATGTTTAAAAAAAAAAAAAGTAGGGAGTAGCCTGTCCTGGTGGCCGCATGGCCTCCATGTAGCAGTCTTCACTTAAATTTAGTGCAGGGTGTACATGTGGCTGTAACTAGTAGGCTGGAATTCTATGATCAGTTTCTATATATTGACTGTTGGAAACTGATTGTTGAAAAACTGCCTTGGTGAATTAAACTGTGTCATCATCTGATCACCCCCTTACACCTATCTTACTACTCCTAGACTGGAACCTATTATTGAGCAGCCTTGCCGAAGTCCCATATTAGAGACTGCTTGAGTCAAATAGATTGTACACTCCTTTCAATCCTGAAGCCCCTGAAAACTTCCGAATGATAGACTCAGCATTTGTCAGCCAGGCCCAAGGTGATATTAAAAGGAAATTACAGAAATTAGAGGGATTTGTAGGGATGTCCATATTACAGCTAATGGAGATTGCAAATACAGTATATATGAATAGGGAGATGGAGGAAGAACGTAAAATGAGGAAAAAGGCAGATATGCTAGCGGTAGCTATCTTAAGTGTAGAAAGGCAGGGAAGTGAATAGAGGAGACGAGAATAGGCTGAGCAAGGGACTTTAAGTAGGAATTAATGTGCGTATTGTAGAAAGGAGGGACATTGGAAGAGTGAGTGTCCACAGAGAGAGCAGTATGAAGGTGATAGACAAGGAGAGAGAAGGGTACGAGGAGGTTATAGTGGTAGTTATAGAGTAAGAGGAAGTTTTAGAGGGAATGATGGGAATAGTAGAGGAAGTGTTCAAGGAGACAGATACTATCCACCCACGCAGAGACCTAGAGAAAGAGAGGATAGAGATTTTGTGGGTCTGGCTGACACTATCATGGAAGACTATTGATACCGACCGGGCTCCATCCCACTTGGTCAAGCGGAGCCTATGGTCGATGTAGCAATAGGGGGAAAGAGAAGTTCTTTCATGATCGACACAGGTGCTGAACATTCTGTGGTGACTAAGATGGTGGCTCCGCCTTCGGGGAAGACTATAACTGTGATAGGAGCTATTGGGAGAAGTGCAGCTAGACCGGTTCTTAAGAGTCGCACTTGTATTCTGGGAGGCCATGTGGTGAAGCATTAGTTCCTATATATGCCAGAGTGTCCGATTCAACTTTTAGGACGAGATCTATTATCGAAACTTTAAGCTCAGATAACCTTTTACCTAATGGATTAACATCTCTGAAGTTTAAGGGATTACCAGGCATAATGGTGATATCGGTGCCAAGGGAAGAAGAATGGCGCTTCTATTCCATAGTGACAAGTGTTAACCCTAAGAGTGATGAATCCTTACTTGACATTCCAGGAGTATGGGAAGAAAATAATCCTCCAGGACTTGCTCGTAATATCCCACCAATACATATTGAGTTAAAGCTCGGGGTGTATTCTGTTAGCCTTTGTATGTTGTTTTTTTATCTACCCCAAAAGCTGTAAAGGTGGCGGAAGTGACTCCTTGGATTCATCATTCTAAGGTTAAACCAGCGGCAGACTCTTGGCAAGCTACTCCAGATCCTGAGAATCCTTGCAGGACCCGGTTGAAGCGTGCAACTCAGTCGGAGTGACGAGGGGATATCGAGACATTCTAGTTAAGTTTACAAAGATCATCAAGTAGGTGTTTTGACGGCCATAATAAAGCCTGACCACCTGCCTACGTGTCATAGCCAGAGTATCTTGAAGGGATCTCTGTGAAGGAAAGTGAGGATCAGAAGAACAACATCCTTGCAGCCCTCACAATCGGGAAGCTGAGAGGCCATCGCACGGTTGAAGAAAAATGAGGATTTCAGGAATAATGTGTTTTATTGTGTCTTAGTATTTTTATGATTTTTCAGGAAGGTAGGAGTACAGACATACCGAATTGCGATAGTTGCATTAAGACTACTAAAACAGGTAACCAAATATCCCAAACTCTCATCTGGCACTCACAGTATGAATGTAAGGGATCTGTATCTAAATGTAGATATTTGGATATTGATTATAGTGTGTGCAAGCCAATATCAGGAGAGTCTAAATGTTTTGATCCCCAATTCCAAATCTGTACAATTTGGTTGGTAATTCGGAATAGTAACTCCCAGGGGACATTAATAAATAGGACTGTGATAAGTACCATACATTCCACGGGTATTCTACTATTTGATGCATGTAAGGCGATTTCGGGTAGTGGAAGACTTTGGAATGTATGTGGTAATCTTAAATGGGAACAAACTTATGGGTTTAATGATAAATACTTATGTCCCAGTAAAAGATCTACTGATCCTGATTGCCCAAATAGAGACTAACTTCTGCCCCTATTTGTCATGTGTAGGTTGGGCAACCTGGGAAAAACAGTGGATCAAGATATGATTATCCAAAGGTTGCCTACCACACCATACTGTAAAACTATGTGTGTAACCCCGTTCACATGACCATTTCCAATCTGCAGTACTTTATTGACAGGTTTGGAGGTCTGTTTGGGTTCCAAATATATGGCACAGGAGTAGATTCAGGAACAATAATATATGTAGGTCTTGAAACTGAGACAGTGGCAACTCAAACTCATCAGGTTTCTCATTCCTTCTATGAGGAGATGAGTATTGAGGATAAAATTCCCCATAATGTTAACAACCTATTTATTGATTTGGCTGAGGGTATTGCAGGTAGTCTTAATGTAACTAATTGCTATGTGTGTGGAGGTACTAATATGGGAGACCAGTGGCCATGGGAGGCAAAGGAAATATGGTACCCTGGCTCTGAGACATATGAACAACAGATACCTTTCCAGTCTGATCATCAAGTAAGTACTAGAAGTAAATTGGAATGGTGGTTGAAAACCTCCATTATAGGTCATGTTTGTATAGCCAGGAAAGGGACAATGTATAACACGTCTGTAGGTGAGCTAACTTGCTTGGGACAAAAAGCCTATAATGTTAATACTAAAAATACTACTTGGTGGTCAGCTTCAAATGTCTCGGAACCTACTAATCCGTTTGCCAATTACACTCATTTAAAGGAGGTATGGTTTGACTTATCGGCTACATCTAGTTGGAAAGCCCCAGCAAATTTATACTGGATCTGTGGTAGGAAAACTTATTCGGAGTTACCACAAGATTGGGAAGGGGCATGTGTATTAGGTATGCCAAAGCCATCCTTCTTCTTGTTGCCAATCGAAACAGGAGAGACCTTGGGAGTTAAGGTTTACGATGTAAATCATAAAAGGGAGAGAGCATCCTTGAATATAGGTAGCTGGGAAGATAATGAGTGGCCCCCTCAACGTATTATTAATTATTATGGACCTGCTACTTGGGCAGAAGATGGCACTTATGGATATAGAACTCCGATTATATATGCTCAACCGCATTATTAGACTACAGGCGGTAGTTGAGATTATTACTAATGAGACAGCTCAAGTGCTTAATCTTCTAGCTAAGCAAAATACCAAGATGTGATCAGCCATATACCAGAATAGGCTAGCCCTTGATTACTTACTAGCAGTAGAAGGAGGTGTATGCGGAAAGTTTAATCTAAGTAACTGTTGTCTGCACATAGATGATGAAGGGCAGGCAGTGGCTGAACTTACAAGCCACATGGTTAAATTTGTGCATGTACCTACTCAGGTCTGGAATGGGTATAACCTAAGTAGTTGGTTTGGAAGTTGGTATGAGCAGCTTGGAGGAATTAAGACATTAGTAGGAGGAGTAGAATTTATTATATTTTTTTTGTGCCTCCTCCTGCCCTGTCTAATTCCACTAGTGGTAAGGTCCCTACGTAGTATTATAGAGAGTACTATAGAGAGAAAGACAGCGGCTCATGTAATGGCTGTCTGGAAGATATGATCCCCTAGCCCGAAGAGAATATATTCAGGATGAAGAATGTTGAAGGAGTTTTTAAGATGCTTACAAGGTCTACTTTGGTTCAATGGCTACTTGAGAGATGTAGGTAAAACTGTGATTGGTGATGCATCTGGAATAATGTTATATCAGAGGCATCAAAGGGGGGAATGTGATGATATTCCAGCATGGTCAAAATTTAGTAGGCCAAAATCTCCATGTGGCATATGTGTATGTTGTGTCAGTTGGTTAGCTACATGTAGCTAGGATACTGTCATCAGTGTACTGAGCATGTGCAGGAATGCAGGAACTGAAATTGCACTTATTTCCTTTGTCTTGGATGAGCCATGTGGTTTGACTAGATGTACAAGTCTATATTCTGCTCATTGATTGGTTAAAGGTATATGTGGGTGTAGCTATTAATGGGAGGAGTTATAGTGCTATATAAGGAATGTACACTATGTGTTGGTCTCTCAGATCTTTTGGAACAGGAGTTCATCTGAGACCCGATCGGTAATGTGAATAAAGGCCGGTTACTTCCTGAAGACCTGTGTCCAATATTTCTGTGTTTGGCTTCTGCATGCTTACACTGCAACAGAAGGGGTTAAACTTATCTCTTTCTCCAGCACCGGGCGGGGAGCTCTCCGCCTCCTCTTCGGCTGAATGCGCATGCGCGGCAGGAGCTGCGCATGCATTCAGCCAGTCTCACAGGAAAGCATTCATAATGCTTTCCTATGGACGCTTGCGTCTTCTCACTGTGATTTTCACAGTGAGAAGCACGCAAGCGCCTCTAGCGGCTGTCAAGAGACAGCCACTAGAGGCTGGATTAACCTATTTATAAACATAGCAGTTTCTTTGAAACTGCTATGTTCATAAAAAAAAAGGGTTAACCGTAGCTGGACCAGGCACCCAGACCACTTCATTAAGCTGAAGTGGTCTGGGTGCCTATAGTGGTCCTTTAATCTTTACCAAATACAATTGAAAGGCATGTTAGCCAGACAATATGTAACAATAACCTTCAAAAACTGAGAATGAACAGTATCTGTGTCACGCTCAGTAACACCTTATTGGTAGAATATGACAAAATTAAAAATACACTTTTTTTCAATACATACTTATACCTGAGGGCAAATACAAAAACAGCAACATACACACTCTTAATTAATGCAACTATAAAATGAACAATGTGAAATGTATGTATTATTCACAACAATCATTAAAAATAAAAAATATTAGGGAAAAAATAGGTGTAAGTAGAACTGTACCATGAAAACATAAATATGAAACCAATGGGGTTTTTAAAAAAAAAAAAATGTAATTCTTTATTTTTGTCTTGCTTAAAGGAACATTATAGTCACCTAAATTACTTTAGCTAAATAAAGCAGTTTTAGTGTATAGATCATTCCCCAGCAATTTCACTGCTCAATTCACTGTCATTTAGGAGTTAAATCACTTTGTTTCTGTTTATGCAGCCCTAGCCACACCTCCCCTGGCTATGACTGACAGAGCCTGCATGAAAAAAAAACTGGTTTCACTTTCAAACAGATGTAATTTGCCTTAAATAATTGTATCTCAATCTCTAAATTGAACTTTAAAAATCACATACAGGAGGCTCTTGCAGGGTCTAGCAAGCTATTAACATAGCAGGGGATAAGAAAATCTTAATTAAACAGAACTTGCAATAAAGAAAGCCTAAATAGGGCTCTCTTTACAGGAAGTGTTTATGGAAGGCTGTGCAAGTCACATGCAGGGAGGTGTGACTAGGGTTCATAAACAAAGGGATTTAACTCCTAAATGGCAGAGGATTGAGCAGTGAGGCTGCAGGGGCATGTTCTATACACCAAAACTGCTTCATTAAGCTAAAGTTGTTCAGGTGGCTATAGTGTCCCTTTAAGGTTACATACTTGCACAACATACATACACACCACAACAGCAGGAGCTAGCAAGGACATACTTGAAAACGAGAGAAATCTCAATATATCTTTCCTGGTAAAATATATTATAAATAAATAAAGTCAGCAACATTCATTGTCATGGGAGAAAAAACAGCACACTTTTATTTTTATGTTAGAGATAACTAGCTAGGCATACATAAATTCACTATAATAACAGAGTAACCAGGTTAGGTAAGCATATGTATAACCAAGATATTTTACACAGACAAGGTCTACATGAGTATTACCAAGATATTTTACACAGACAAGGTCTACATGAGTCAACAACCCATTAATGCACATCTCAGTAATTAACCCTGAAGGCTCCCACAACAGTAGTAAGAGAAAAGAAAAGGAGCTGTGTGAGGTGAGAAGAGAAACACATAGATAGTTGGGAACAAGATAGTAGGTGAAATCACATAACATAGAGTATCTCCCGCTAGCTAGACATGGATGGGAAGGTGGGTGACCATGTACTGTGCACCATCCAGTCAATCAGACAAAACATTGTATTCCTTCAATGGCCTGAGCAAGATCTCACTGCAGAGATGAACACCACAAGACTCCATACTCAGCAGGCAGTAAGGCAGATTGATGAATGCGAGTGTCAGGATCAGTATTCTTCAAGGCTCCTCAAGATCATCGCCAGTTTGAGCCACAGGCTGGTATCGTGCCCGTTTCTGTGTTGCCTCCATTTTGGGGTCTGCTGAGCAAGCGATGGCAAAGCTTTTGGACGGTGGCATAGAGGTGGGTTTCAGAGTGAGACATCACTCTTCCGCGGTGGGGTAAGTTGGTACTGCCTGTTCCAGTTTGTGCCAGAAGGCATCAAATAGTTTGTCCAGTCTTGCCAGGACATCGATATTGTCGATACGTGTCCACCATCTTAGGTGAGTCACCGCACCAACTTTCTTCCCGAGATGTCCCACCCTACACTCCCGTAGTTTTAGGGTAGCCTCTTTCAGGTGGACCGGGATCACCCCCGACGGTCTAAAGGGCGTTACGGGCTTGTGTGAATTGCTGAGATTCCCTGGGCACTACCAGGCCAGGAGAGCGGCCGTCTCTCCCGCCCGATGCACACCAGGCCGCACGGCCCAGCCAGCGGTAATAAAGTCTTGTTTAGGTCACCTAACACCCCACTGCATATCTTCGGGTGCAAAGATCAGGTGGGTAGGTGATGCCATCAGAAGTTTTGCTCATGTAGGCTGTAGTAAGCTTTTAATATCAGGCTTTTGTAGGAGCTCATGCAGAACACGTCTCTCCACCATGATGGTCAGGCCCCGCCCCCGATGTGTTTTTTTTTTTAACTGTCTAAATTCTATTCACATTTTTTGTAGAAGACACAGTTAAACCCCTTGATAACTCCTGAAGGACCGCAATCTGGTCCCAATGCCGATATTAAATGTCCTGCTGATACTGCCCAGATTTATATAGTTCTGTATTTGTTAAAGGATTACTCCTACCTAAAGCAGTGTTTTAATAATAGGAGTGAGACGCTAAAAATGACGCAGGAATATTCAGCAATAGCAGTCAGCCTTTGGAGGACAAGTAACAATGACCTCTATATTTATCAATCATTTAATATAACAGTTTAAAACTGTATCCTGTTTTTTAACTGCAATATGGGAGATATGTATATGCAAGACAAGGACATCAACTAGCTATCCAAAATATCACTTCTATTCACAAACACAAATCACTGTTATTTTAGGAATCCTGAAGTATTATTTTTAGTCTATAGTTGCAAAATGAACTTCGCAAGACTGCCGCGTGATCCTTGCCTTGGATTATGTCTTCATCCTTTTAAATAAAGAAAATATTAACATGCCATCTACTATTCCTTCCGGTTTGCCAAAATATTTGGTTTAATAGTTAAAAAGTAACTCTAACCTTTTTGTGGGGTGGAGGAACATTGGGACATTTCCAGAGTAAAACGCTCTATTTGGCACAATGGAGAAGGTTCCCCCATTATTACCTACAAATAAAAGATTTTTACTTACCTGGAAACCAGAGCCTAACAAAGCTCTGTAGCCTTTTGTGCTTTATTTTAGTCCTTTTATATGTTACCTATTAGAGCATTCATATATATCCTAGCTATCTGCTTGATTGTTTACCTGCTGGAAGACTTCATCATATTGCAGCCAGCTTGGGTGAAAGCCCTCCTTATTGTCCTACATTCTTTATATTTCTCATGGTCTTTACAATAAGCTCAGTGTGTGCAAAGCAACACTAATAATTCCTGTCTGATCTCCTATTCATGACACTGGATTTGTTCGCGGACGTATTCCCTTTCAAAGTATTCTTATTTGTTTCTTGAAGGCCACTGTCACAGGGTGTCAATAAGATAGTTGTTTTAGACTATTGGGAGTGATATTTCTGATGTCTGGCTGCAAGTTGCTCAATGAGATCTGTACAATTCCTTGAAGATTTTCATCTCCTCGCATTCTCCCCAATTCTCCCATAAGTCCTTGCACAACCTCTTCAAAAGCACTCCCTTTCCTTGTGTCTCTCCTTATCACTCCCTACCTTATGTCTCTCCCCATTACTGCTGTTCCCTCTGCCTATGCCCTTTTCACAATACCCCATCCTTCTCCTCACAGCCCCCATTAATACACTGGAAGTCCTCCCCAAGCAGCAATACCTAGAAGTCTTTTACTTTCTGAGCCAGACTGCTGCTCACCTCCACATCATGTAGTTGGGAACAAGATAGTAGGTGAAATCACATAACATAGAGTATCTCCCGCTAGCTAGACATGGATGGGAAGGTGGGTGACCATGTACTGTGCACCATCCAGTCAATCAGACAAAACATTGTATTCCTTCAATGGCCTGAGCAAGATCTCACTGCAGAGATGAACACCACAAGACTCCATACTCAGCAGGCAGTAAGGCAGATTGATGAATGCGAGTGTCAGGATCAGTATTCTTCAAGGCTCCTCAAGATCATCGCCAGTTTGAGCCACAGGCTGGTATCGTGCCCGTTTCTGTGTTGCCTCCATTTTGGGGTCTGCTGAGCAAGCGATGGCAAAGCTTTTGGACGGTGGCATAGAGGTGGGTTTCAGAGTGAGACATCACTCTTCCGCGGTGGGGTAAGTTGGTACTGCCTGTTCCAGTTTGTGCCAGAAGGCATCAAATAGTTTGTCCAGTCTTGCCAGGACATCGATATTGTCGATACGTGTCCACCATCTTAGGTGAGTCACCGCACCAACTTTCTTCCCGAGATGTCCCACCCTACACTCCCGTAGTTTTAGGGTAGCCTCTTTCAGGTGGACCGGGATCACCCCCGACGGTCTAAAGGGCGTTACGGGCTTGTGTGAATTGCTGAGATTCCCTGGGCACTACCAGGCCAGGAGAGCGGCCGTCTCTCCCGCCCGATGCACACCAGGCCGCACGGCCCAGCCAGCGGTAATAAAGTCTTGTTTAGGTCACCTAACACCCCACTGCATATCTTCGGGTGCAAAGATCAGGTGGGTAGGTGATGCCATCAGAAGTTTTGCTCATGTAGGCTGTAGTAAGCTTTTAATATCAGGCTTTTGTAGGAGCTCATGCAGAACACGTCTCTCCACCATGATGGTCAGGCCCCGCCCCCGATGTGTTTTTTTTTTTAACTGTCTAAATTCTATTCACATTTTTTGTAGAAGACACAGTTAAACCCCTTGATAACTCCTGAAGGACCGCAATCTGGTCCCAATGCCGATATTAAATGTCCTGCTGATACTGCCCAGATTTATATAGTTCTGTATTTGTTAAAGGATTACTCCTACCTAAAGCAGTGTTTTAATAATAGGAGTGAGACGCTAAAAATGACGCAGGAATATTCAGCAATAGCAGTCAGCCTTTGGAGGACAAGTAACAATGAC
This sequence comes from Pelobates cultripes, assembly GCA_933207985.1. NCBI lineage: Eukaryota > Metazoa > Chordata > Amphibia > Anura > Pelobatidae > Pelobates > Pelobates cultripes. The sequence goes on along the minus strand of OW240921.1, from coordinate 99,786,713 downwards.
CTCTATATTTATCAATCATTTAATATAACAGTTTAAAACTGTATCCTGTTTTTTAACTGCAATATGGGAGATATGTATATGCAAGACAAGGACATCAACTAGCTATCCAAAATATCACTTCTATTCACAAACACAAATCACTGTTATTTTAGGAATCCTGAAGTATTATTTTTAGTCTATAGTTGCAAAATGAACTTCGCAAGACTGCCGCGTGATCCTTGCCTTGGATTATGTCTTCATCCTTTTAAATAAAGAAAATATTAACATGCCATCTACTATTCCTTCCGGTTTGCCAAAATATTTGGTTTAATAGTTAAAAAGTAACTCTAACCTTTTTGTGGGGTGGAGGAACATTGGGACATTTCCAGAGTAAAACGCTCTATTTGGCACAATGGAGAAGGTTCCCCCATTATTACCTACAAATAAAAGATTTTTACTTACCTGGAAACCAGAGCCTAACAAAGCTCTGTAGCCTTTTGTGCTTTATTTTAGTCCTTTTATATGTTACCTATTAGAGCATTCATATATATCCTAGCTATCTGCTTGATTGTTTACCTGCTGGAAGACTTCATCATATTGCAGCCAGCTTGGGTGAAAGCCCTCCTTATTGTCCTACATTCTTTATATTTCTCATGGTCTTTACAATAAGCTCAGTGTGTGCAAAGCAACACTAATAATTCCTGTCTGATCTCCTATTCATGACACTGGATTTGTTCGCGGACGTATTCCCTTTCAAAGTATTCTTATTTGTTTCTTGAAGGCCACTGTCACAGGGTGTCAATAAGATAGTTGTTTTAGACTATTGGGAGTGATATTTCTGATGTCTGGCTGCAAGTTGCTCAATGAGATCTGTACAATTCCTTGAAGATTTTCATCTCCTCGCATTCTCCCCAATTCTCCCATAAGTCCTTGCACAACCTCTTCAAAAGCACTCCCTTTCCTTGTGTCTCTCCTTATCACTCCCTACCTTATGTCTCTCCCCATTACTGCTGTTCCCTCTGCCTATGCCCTTTTCACAATACCCCATCCTTCTCCTCACAGCCCCCATTAATACACTGGAAGTCCTCCCCAAGCAGCAATACCTAGAAGTCTTTTACTTTCTGAGCCAGACTGCTGCTCACCTCCACATCATTCACAGACTTATTGTGAGGAGAGAACCGGAAGATTCATCTCCAGGTCATCTCCAGTCCTGCCTCACATTCACCACACACAGCGCCAAGCCGCAAAGTTGAAGAAGTGACCTCTCGCTAGGTCTTACATAATGGGGTCCAGATGATGGCATGTTTCCTTTGGCCGAATGTGGTGATGCATTTTCCAGTGATGGCAGACACACATGCTCAGTTGTCGCTATGCCTGATATTGTATGCTGTGGGCCACTGATCATGCATTCGCAGATCATGCATTCGCAAACACCGGGGGGGGAGGGGATCCATTCCCCCCCCCCTGTGTTTACCATTACTCTACTATGTTATCCTATTGGAGGTTAAACCAGTTTACCTTATTATAAGGGAAATGGTAGCACAAAAATAGGAGTGTGAAAAATGCTATGCATGAAGGATCCTCTCTGAATTCCTTGCAAACCTCCAAACACAGGAATTAAAAGTGACAGTCTGTCTCCAATATAACCGTTGCAGTCCGATTCATTGACATTCAGCCTAACGGCAGACCCGGCAATATTTTGACCCCTACGCGGGCATTTGTCAATTAAATGTAATAGGATGCTGCAGACTTTCTCAAAGACTATAATAAGCTGTCTTGAGTTGACAACCGAGTGACCAAACAAAAAGTCGAAATAACCACAAAAAAAAAAAAGGAATTATTTTTCCAACATTGATATTTTGGCGTCTCTCTCTATATATATATATATTGCAAGAAACATATGGACGTAAAACAAATGAGTTTTGATCTCACTGATGGTTAAGGCACTTTGTACATGCTTTAAAACATTTTTAATATATATTTTATTTTTCCAATGACTTGTAAAAACAATAGCAATTTAAACTATTCTAAAATTATCAAACAAGCTAAATCATCATCCAGATAGGTCATCTCTAACTTCACAGCTATAAATGTTTTCATATGTGTAGATCCTAATCATGTCTTAGCACTAGCCGGTCAGAAAACAACCTGAAGCATATGTTCAGGCTCTAGGTGTTTAAGTACTACAGCCTCGTCTAACATCATCTCGCTGTGCAACAAGGGCCTTTATGTCAGAATGTATTAGCAGTAACGGCCACGATGAAAGAGCCAGTTGGATGACAATCGACTAAGCTTCTAATTCTAAACAATATGGCAGCAGATTGGGTGGCAAGGAGCACCCATTAATTCAGTATGTTTGTACACTTCATTATCATTTTGCTGGAATAAATTGGTGGGTGGATAAGAAGATCATCTGATGTTTTTGGAATTTTGGAATGGTATCAGTCATCCTGTTCTAGATATCAGGCATATATTTTTTTTGGGGGGGGGAAATACATACACGCAGTAACTTTTTGGGTAGTGTGAAGAGACTGTCACAGATGTGTTTCTTATGAGTGATACTTGTCTAATGAATTCTCAAGAGATTGCAAGCCACTGAGGCTTAGAACTCAGGGAATCGGTGATGGGCAAGCAGTTTTTACAATAGGCTAATCTTTTTAAGTGATGATCAGTACCAGGCATGATTGATACTTTGTCACCCAGGCCAATTAGTCCATGAACCGTAAATAATCTTATTTTTGTAAATGAGTTTGTTAGGAATATATATATATATATTATTCTAGTAGAACCAAACTGCTATGGTATTTTCTTTAGTTAATTACACACATTGTCCCCTCAAAAAAAATAAAAATTTTTTTAAAAAGGGATCACTGCGGATCTCCAACTATTTGCATTCAAATGGGTGTGTATTGTAATTACCATCACGTTCATTTACCCTTCTAGGTATCTGTATTATCTGGATCAACAGGGGTCGGACTTTTTTTGCACAACGTTAATGGTTATTAGCCATGTCCTAAAAAAGCCCTGAGCATTTAAAGCTTAAAATGAGTTGCCTAAGTAGACTATCGGCGGAGGAGGGGGTAAATCTGTCCACCCAGACTTTGATGTTCTCATAAGTTGAGAGGCAAAAATTACCTTGAAGGCAGCAAGCTGTTAGAGAGGGAAATTGTTTTGTGCCTGAAGTTCAGGAAAAAAGAGGGGGGTAGCCCAGTTATTTATGAACAGTGGAGTTTGCTCAGATTTCTGTTCACAATGCTTGCTGATCCTTTATGGCCCCTGGGGCAAGTTGGATGTGTCAGAATCCAGGGCAACTGAAAGCGTGAATGCCACGGGCCTCACAAGCAAAGCTTGTCTCATTTCACTGGTAACCTGTGTCTTCTAAGAGAGAGATCCTCTTAGCGTGGAAAAAGAAAGGGATTCATTACATATGAATGGAATGAACAAAAACTATTTTTTTGTATCAGGAGGATTCGTAAACTGGAATTTAGGAATGGTATGTTTGTATAATCTGGTTACTTTAAAAAAAAAAAAAGATAAAATGTTATTGATCACTCATACAGGAACTTTGTCACTTAACCAGTTCAATCCTTACAAAGACATTTATTCACCCAACACAAAATGCATTTAGAGGACAATTTGGCTGTGATTCATCAAGTGCCAGTGGGAACAAACTCACACAAATGAGTGATAGAACCTGCAGTGGACAATAAACAGTAAATACCCAGTTAAACTATATTTCATCATATAATCAACACACTTGTAGTAGATATCCTGCATGTTTCTTAAAGGGTTGCTCTAAACCTTTTGGAGAGGGGGGCACCTTTCCTGTGTAAAAAATCCCTGCTAGGCACTAAGGAGAAGGTCCTCCCTCTCTCAGTTTGCCCTCCAACCTGCAAAATAAAGTGTTTTACTCATCTGGAATCCAGCTTCTGCGCCCCGATGTCGTGAAAGAAGCAGCGCTCTGCCTGCAAGGTGAAGATTATCATGTCTGCCGGCAGTGTGCGCTGACAACAGACGTATTTTATGCACAGAATTGACACTGGAAGTCTGGAACAGAGTTCTGGGCTGCCAATGTCATGTGTGCTGGGGGTGCAACTAATCTCAAGCACACAATTACAAATATCTCAGTATGTGCAGTGTTTCAAGCTAAAACACTGCACATACATACTCCTACCCACCATGACCACTTCAAATCACTGAAGTGGTTGTGTTAACCCTTTAACTCTCTCAAGGCTCTCATACCAAAAATTAATAAACACCAAAACGTAGTGATTCAATTTCAAATTGCCCAATGTAAGCTAAATTCGCCAGGTTAAGACTACAGTGCAGTTGGCAAATTATCCAAATTGGCATTTTTTGCCTAAATTCTGCAATTCAATTCACTGCAATTTGCCATGTGATACAATCACTTGCCAGTGAATATATCCTTTTGTGTCACTCATCACAAATAAAAAGTAATTCTATTTTTAATTTTAACGGTCTCTGTTTTTTTTCCCACTTGTTTTTAAATATCTGTATTTTGGTCTATGTATTCTACCTCTGCTGGAGAAACTAAAAAATAATTGAGAAAAAAAGGGGACACATACTATATGTATGTATATATATATTTCTTTGAGTCTGTGTTTGCTGTATACAACAGCTTTGAAACACAACTTGATGCAAAGCCAGTGAACCACTCATGAGTGGTAAAAATTGTAAAATCTGTCAACATTGAAGTTGTTGTTTGGTGGATAAGTAAGTGCGCTGGATCTTGAGTATTGTATAAATTGGCTGACAGCAGCACCCCATTTATGCATGTTCAGGTGAGTGCAGCCCTTTGGTTTCATATATACACTGAACACAATTATAAACGCAACACTTTTGGTTTTTGCCCCCATTTTTCATGAGCTGAACTCAAAGATCTAAGGCTTTTTCTATGTACACAAAATACCTATTTCTCTCAAATATTGTTCACAAATCTGTCTAAATCTGTGTTAGTGAGCAATTCTCCTTTGCCGAGATAATCCATCCACCTCACAGGTGTGGCATATCAAGATGCTAATTAGACAGCATGATTATTGCACAGGTGTGCCTTAGGCTGGCCACAATAAAAGGCCACTCTAAAATGTACAGTTTTACTGTATTGTGGGATCTGGGGGGTGGGGTCCGAAAACCAGTCAGTATCTGGTGTGACCACCATTTGCCTCATGCAGTGCAACACATCTCCTTTGCATAGAGTTGATCAGGTTGTTGATTGTGGCCTGTGGAATGTTGGTCCACTCCTCTTCAATGGCTGTGCGAAGGTGCTGGATATTGGCAGGACCTGGAACACGCTGTTGTATACGCCGATCCAGAGCATCCAAAACAGGCTCAATGGGTGACATGTCCGTTGAGTATGCTGGCCATGCACGAACTGGGATGTTTTCAGCTTCCAGGAATTGTGTACAGATCCTTGCATTATCATGCTGCAACATAAGGTGATGGTCGTGGATGAATGGCACAACAATGGGTCTCAGGATCTCGTCATGGTATCTCTGTGCATTCAAAATGCCATCAATAAAATGCACCTGTGTTCGTTGTCCATAACATACACTTGCACATACCATAACCCCATCGCCACCATGGGCCACTTGATCCACAATGTTGACGTCAGCAAACAGCTCACCCACACAACGCCATACACGTTGTCTGCCATCTGCCCTCTGTACTGTACAGTGAAAACCGGATTCATCCATGAAGAGAACACCTCTACAAAGTGCCAGACGCCATCGAATGTGAGCATTTGCCCACTCAAGTCGGTTATGACAAAGAACTGCAGTCAGGTCAAGACCCTGATGAGGACGATGAGCATGCAGATGAGCTTCCCTGAGACGGTTCTGATCGTTTGTGCAGAAATTCTTTGGTTATGCAAACAGATTGTTGCAGCAGCTGTCTGGGTGGCTGGTCTCAGACGATCATGGAGGAGAAGATGCTGGATGTGGAGGTCCTGGGCTGGTTTGACTACACGTGGTCTGCGGTTGTGAGGCCGGTTGGATGTACTGACAAATTCTCTGAAATGCCTTTGGAGACGGCTTATGGTAGAGAAATGAACATTGAATTCACGGGCAACAGCTCTGGTGGACATTCCTGCAGTCAGCATGCCAATTGCACGCTCCTTCAAAACGTGCAACATCTGTGGCATTGTGTTGTGTGATAAAACTGCACATTTTAGAGTGGCCTTTTATTGTGGCCAGCCTAAGGCACACCTGTGCAATAATCATGCTGTCTAATCAGCATCTTGATATGCCACACCTGTGAGGTGCTTGGATTATCTCGGCAAAGTAGAAGTGCTCACTAACAGATTTAAACAGATTTGTGAACAATATTTGAGAGAAATAGACCTTTTGTGTAGATAGAAAAAAAGTCTTAGATCTTTGAGTTCAGCTCATGAAAAGGGGGGCAAAACCAAAAGTATTGTGTTTATAATTATGTTCAGTGTATATATTTGGGAGTCTAGCCAACTCCTTGGTTTGGCACCCCTCCCTATCACAGGTCCCAGGGCCCTATTTAGTCTTGTACTGCAGAGCCCCAGATGGAATTTTTTCCCCAAGTAAGTGGGTTAATCTCATAAGAGCAGACATTAGGCTGTTAAGAGTAGAACCTGCCAAAGATGGGGTACATTGATGTTGTGGCAGGCTTATGCAATGTATGATCATATAATGTAACTAAACTCCCATTATTTTTGCCTAGATTAGTTGTTTTTAAAAAAAAAAATGTATAAAATCTGTCAACATTGAAGTTGCTGTTTAGTGGATAATTGAGTGCGCTGGATCTTGTGTAGTGTGTGTGTATTGTTTGTGTATGTGTGTGTATATATATATATATATATATATATATATATATATACACATACATACATATATATATATATATATATATAGATATATATATATATACATATATATATTTGTCTTAGTCTTTATTTCCACTCTCTCTCTATGCTGTCAGCCTTTACCCTCTAACACAAAATGGGTTAAGTCTAAAATGTAGGTTTTAAAATAGAGTAAGGGGACCGCAGTGACCCAATAACCCATCCTCGTGACTCTCCCCCCGCCTTCACTCTTGTTCCCTGCCAGGTGTAGTTCTTCTGTGTGACAGCGTGAAGTGGCTGTAGCCTCGATGCTCAGCGGTGGGAAGGAGAGTAGCCCCAGGCCAGACTGCTTCATTACGGCAGATAGTTTGACAAGGCAGCCGTCAGCCACAGTGCTCTGCATTGTGCTGGCGCCTCTCTCCTTGCTGACACGCGTTCGCCTCTCTTTAGGAGACCTGTCCTGCTGCTGGTTTTATGACTTGTCTTCTGGGCAAATAGATTCAGCCACTAGGCTCCAAATCGAATTACATCCCTTCCCCCTTTACTATTCCATGCCTGACGCTGATAAATCACCTATTCCACCTGCACAAGTTATAAGGCTCCAAAGACAGACTAACGAGAGACAGCCTACGGCATTCTACGGGGCACTCCTGTGGCAGTGGCAAGAAATGGGGTCAGCGGTGGACAACTGATCAACAGAAGGATGAGCTATATCAGAGATAAACCTCCATATGATTTAACTCTTAAAGGGCTATTTACTAAAGTAAGAATTCCAAGTGAATTTCAGATTTAAGGCCAGCTTAGCTAAACTGAAAGACTGCTTGGAGATTTTTTTCCATTTCAGCTATTTTAACCTTAAATTTGAAATTCCATTAAATTCTTATTTTAGTGAATAAAGCTGTTAGTGTGCATAAGGTACAAATACGAACGATAACGTACGAAGTATCATCATAGTATCAGAAACAGATCATCAAATGCAACAAAGTAATACAATGATATAACTAAAAGAGCTAAAAGTCTAAATGTATTGACCAACGGACATGTGAGGGAATTGCAGAGCAATCTGTATTATTAATGAGACTGTTATAACGCTAATACGTTGCAATTAAACTCCTACAGTAGACGTCACTAACAAAAAAGAAAAAAAATGGATGCTTTTAAAATATTGTCCAATGTTCAATCCCATAGGAAATTTGTATTTCTGGTGCTTATTTCACATGATCATGAAGGAGTTTTAATTTTTTAAATTTTGTATACTGCCTCCTTTAAAGAAACCCTATAGTGTCCCTCGGCCTATGCGGCCGCACCCCTGGGGCTCCTTCGGCCATGAATTTGTTAAAAAAACATTTTATTCTCTTACCCGATTCCTGGATCTGGCTCCACCTCCGACGTCATTACGCCTTTGCATGCGCATTAGGCCTTCTCCAAGCTAGATGTTCTTGTGCACAGCATGAGGAAGTCCAGCGTCATTTCAAGGAATTAAACTCTGATCGACAGCCACTAGAAGCAGGCTTAGAGCGGCACAATCATCCCCCATGGAAAAATGAGTATTTGCCTGACACTTCTGGACATTGGGCGCAGCGACCGCCGTCTAGAAGGGTTTATCCCCTTAGCCATCACCAGTGACGCATGCATGGAGTTCACTTTATATATGGAGGATCTTGCGGTCTCCGCTTGTCACTCTGCAGCAGGCACTGTTCCGCAGTCCCCTCGAGCTGTTTTGTTAACCAGTGTCTCTCCTCAGTCTCTGTTCCAAGCTTTGAAAGGGGTATTCTTATCCTCTGCCAATGTCTTACACTGCCTCATTTTTCAACCCAATGCCACCAGTCACACCCCAAATAATTTCCATTCCTAGATTCCCCTTCTGGTCTACTTTATTTGCATCCAGTACTCAAACTGGGAGTATGGGGGATACATTGGTGTACCAGGAGTAATGTGTCAGTGTGGAAGGACTGCATGTATGTGATGGAGTTGTGTAAGAGAGTCGCATGTGTTTTATATGAAATGTGTGTGTGTGTGTGAGACTGTATGTGTTTTACGGGAAGTATGTGAGACTACATGTGTGTTATAAAAGTTGTATGTAGGAAGGCTGTTTGAGGTGTGCACATTTTTTTCTTCTTATTGCTTATAATTTGGGCAGTATGGAGTGCTGGATCCCTATTACTCTAGTGAGTGGAGTAAATGGTCTGTGCCTCTGGCGGGTTTCAGTCAGTCCAGTCCTCCGTCATTATCGATCTAATTATTTTGGAAGCATCAGATCACAACTGAGTGCTGACAGTAATCTGGACAAACCCTGCTCTAGACTGGGTAAGCGACTCTTTAGCTATCTGGTTTATGTAGCTAGGGAGTGACCCTCTGATCCATCCTTTTTAGCCTTACATTTAGAGTAGACCAGCCATTTTTAATACATTATAAAACAAATGTATAAAAATATGCACACAAAAAAAAAGTGGAAATAAAGATAAAATAGTGAAAAAACGCATATTGAAAATACATATGATATTCTTAAACACACACATAACCCACGCAGCTTAACAAGCTATAGCATATCCTACGCATTGCACCTAACGTGTGGGTGCGTGGAGTGTCCCTTTAACAATTTCCTTCTTGTAAATACCATGTTTTAATATTATCCTTAAAGTACCAGAAGGCATTTGTTCTCTCGCTGATGATTCCATCTGTGCCTTTCCCAACACATCAGAAGCCATTCTATAATGAGCAGGATGTGTTGGATCTTAAAGTCCAATGGCTCTCATAGAATATTCCTTGCAACACCAATGCGGCCACAACCAATCTGTAGAGGCCACTGAATATGCTGCAGCTTCTTGGATTGTAGACCCTATTTATTACATAAAATATATAGACAAAAAAAAAAAAAAGATGCATTACAGGCATGTTTTGTAAGTAATTAAATGATATTAAAGGGTCACTCTAAGCACTATAACAACTTTGTATAACTGCAAAGTTTCTGGTGCTAGAAGCACCCTGCTTTATTCTTGGCTCAGAGAGTGGCTTAAAACTGCAGTGATATATAATATATTTGCTGCAGTTATAAGACATCCTCTCAAGAGCTGTCAATCAAGCAATCAGAACTCTCAGTTCCAGGCAATCTAAATTAAAAGGTTACTCCATGCTCCATGCGCATGCCAGTGTTTTAAAGTGGTGATGGTGTCTGGAATCTGTATGTGCCGAGTTTTGCTGTGTAACACACCACCCCCGGGTTAGCCCCCCCATACTTAGAATTTTAACAAAAGATTATTCCATTTGTTAGATATTTGTTAGATCAGGTTTGATCAACAATTTTTTTCGTTAGATCTACTCTAAAATATGCGATATTAACAATCATTGTCAGGGGGGGCTAACCCGTAGCCAGCCCCCCCTCAACAAAAATTTGGAGAAAATGTTGTTGATTATGATAGGTCTACGTTAGATCAGGTTTGATCAGGCAAAATTTTTGTTTGATCTAGTCTAATTACTGAGATATTGCATATATAATTAGGGGGGGCTGGCCCCCCCTCAACTGAAATTTGGACAAAATGTTACTGATTTTGGTAGCTATTCGTTAGATCAGGTTTGATCAACTGTTTTTTTCGTTAGATCTATCACGCAGGAGGCGGTATTCCCTACTTGACTTTGTGGGCGTGACTACGGGTTAGCCCCCCCTCAAGTGAAATTTGAATTTTTTTAAATTGATTTTGGTAGATATTCATTAGGTCAGGTTTGATCAACTGTTTTTTTCGTTAGATCTATCACGCAAGAGGCGGTATTCACTACTTAACTTTGTGGGCGTGACTACGGGTTAGCCCCCCCTCAAGTGAAATTTGAATTTTTTTTTATTGATTTTGGTAGATATTCGTTAGGTCAGGTTTGATCAACTGTTTTTTTCGTTAGATCTATCACGCAAGAGGCGGTATTCACTACTTAACTTTGTGGGCGTGACTACGGGTTAGCCCCCCCTCAAGTAAAATTTGAATTTTTTTAAATTGATTTTGGTAGATATTCATTAGGTCAGGTTTGATCAACTGTTTTTTTCGTTAGATCTATCACGCAAGAGGCGGTATTCACTACTTAACTTTGTGGGCGTGACTACGGGTTAGCCCCCCCTCAAGTGAAATTTGATTTTTTTTTATTGATTTTGGTAGATATTCGTTAGGTCAGGTTTGATCAACTGTTTTTTTCGTTAGATCTATCACGCAAGAGGCGGTATTCACTACTTAACTTTGTGGGCGTGACTACGGGTTAGCCCCCCCTCAAGTGAAATTTGAATTTTTTTTTATTGATTTTGGTAGATATTCGTTAGGTCAGGTTTGATCAACTGTTTTTTTCGTTAGATCTATCACGCAAGAGGCGGTATTCACTACTTAACTTTGTGGGCGCGACTACGGGTTAGCCCCCCCTCAAGTGAAATTTGAATTTTTTTAAATTGATTTTGGTAGATATTCGTTAGGTCAGGTTTGATCAACTGTTTTTTTCGTTAGATCTATCACGCAAGAGGCGGTATTCACTACCTAACTTTGTGGGCGTGACTATGGGTTAGCCCCCCTCAAGTGAAATTTTAATTTTTTTTAATTGATTTTGGTAGATATTTGTTAGATCAGGTTTGATCAACTGCTTTTTTCGTTAGATCTATCACGCAAGAGGTGGTATTCACTACTTAACTTTGTGGGCGTGACTACGGGTTAGCCCCCCCTCAAGTGAAATTTGAATTTTTTTTAATTGATTTTGGTAGATATTAGTTAGGTCAGGTTTGATCAACTGTTTTTTTCGTTAGATCTATCACGCAAGAGGCGGTATTCACTACTTAACTTTGTGAGCGTGACTAAGGGTTAGCCCCCCCCCAAGTGAAATTTAAATTTTTTTTCATTGATTTTGGTAGCTATTCATTAGATCAGGTTTGATCAACTGTTTTTTTCGTTAGATCTATCACGCAAGAGGCGGTATTCACTACTTAACTTTGGACTCCAGTTGGCTGACATCTCACTCCAATTAGCTCTTGGAGATTTCATTAGTCTAGGGGTTCACATACTTTTTCCACCTGCACTGTGAATGTTTACATGGTGTGTTCAATAAAAACATGGCAACATTTCATTATTTGTGTGTTATTGGTTTAAGCAGACTGTGATTGTCTATTGTTGTGAGTTAGATGATGATCAGATCACATTTTATGACCAATTTGTGCAGAAATCCATATCATTCCAAAGGGCTCACATACTTTTTCTTGCAACTGTATTCAAATATCACTAATAAGTTCAGGCTGCGCATATGCTGGACTTTATCACCTCAATACTGTGCATGTAGAGAATAAAAAAAAAATATTAAAAATGATCTACACATTGTGTTAGAAAATCCAAGCAAATTCCTAAATTATGATGTCACCTGTGGCTTGATATGAAAATTTACTGGTATTTATGTGCAAAATTAAAATAAGATTGTGAATACCGCCTTTTGCGTGATAGATCTTACGGAAAAAAACAGTTGATCTTACTTAATCTAACAAATAGCTACCAAAATCAATGAAAAAAAAATCAAATTTCACTTGAGGGGGGGCTAACCCGTAGTCACGCCCACAAAGTTAAGTAGTGAATACCGCCTCTTGCGTGATAGATCTAACGAAAAAAATTGTTGATCAAACCTGATCTAACGAATAGCTACCAAAATCAAGTTAAAAAAATTCAAATTTCACTTGAGGGGGGGCTAACCCGTAGTCACGCCCACAAAGTTAAGTAGGGAATACCACCTCTTGCGTGATAGATCTAACGAAAAAAACAGTTGATCAAACCTGATCTAACGAATAGCTACCAAAATCAGTAACATTTTGTCCAAATTTCAGTTGAGGGGGGGCCAGCCCCCCCTAATTATATATGCAATATCTCAGTAATTAGACTAGATCAAACAAAAATTTTGCCTGATCAAACCTGATCTAACGTAGAGCTATCATAATCAACAACATTTTCTCCAAATTTTTGTTGAGGGGGGGCTGGCTACGGGTTAGCCCCCCCTGACAATGATTGTTAATATCGCATATTTTAGAGTAGATCTAACGAAAAAAATTGTTGATCAAACCTGATCTAACAAAGATCTAACAAATGGAATAATCTTTTGTTAAAATATTCAATATGGGGGGGCTAACCCGGGGGTGGTGTGAAACCCTGCACATATGGCTCCCGTGCCGATTTTAGCCAACCCAATGCTTTCCCTATGGCAAAGCATTGGATTGAATAAAAAAATCAGCAATTCTGATGATGTCAACGGCGGACCCGCGCAGCGCTGGAAATAATGTGAGTTTTAATTCCTTTTAAGAGGGCTGAGAGGGGGCAAGCCACCTAAATGGTGGGTTTAACACTATAGGGTCAGGGATACGTTTGTGTTCCTGATCCTATATAGTATTCCTTTAAGCTGCATTTAAAACAAAAGACATGAAAAGGCTCATGCAAGCATTTGATGGAGCATAATTGATGCTGTTCTGTCATGCACGTGTAATTCTATAAGTGAAGTGATTATAGAAAGTCTTTTTTAAATGAAGAATTGAAGGAACCTTGACTCTGACCAGAAGGCTGGAACACAAATTTCCACTGGCTCATTATGAGTAGAATAAAAAAAAAATAAGAGTGGGGGTAAGTAAAATAAAATTGAGAGAGAGAGAGAGATAAAGAAAGAGAGAGTGCCTATGTTATGACAGGTATGGCACTGAGAAGTTCCAGGATGTGGAATTTGAATTCCCCTGATACCCGTGACATTTTGTTTGTGCCGACCAGGAAGTTTCTTTTTGGGCTTTTAGCACTGCCCAGAGATCTCCCCCGAAAAAAGAATTAAAAGCACTCACAATAATAAGACAGTGGCAGCAGTAAATCACACATGGATTCCCAGCACCTTTTGCAAATACTAAATATACAATTGTATCGATAAACTGTGCCAAAAAGAAAACACCTAAGTGTAGTTATACGTGCAAATATACATACATGTGGCAGAGGATAGTCTTCATGTATAGAATAATGCTCCGTAAAAGACATAAACCAATAAAAAGAAACAGAGTAATATGTCATAACAAAAGAATATTTGTTAAGTATGCCACAAAAGCACTCACAACTTTTAGAGCTACTGAAAGCTCTGCTAATGCCAGTGTAGATGGTAAATTCCCTGTCTCAGGATGCAGTCCAGGCAGGGGCAACAGGTACCTCTCTTATAAAAACTCAGTAAAATATATAAACACAAAGAGAGAAACTCCAATGGTGCAATATATAACTTAATAAAACGTAGGACACATGTACGTAAGTATGGATCTTCTCTGGATATGAAGAGCTTTGGTGGTTTGATCCTTATTACGGATACCAGGGAATCAGAATGCCAGGTAAAGGAACAACTCCAAGAGATTTATGTAAAAATGAGCTAACTATATTAATAAAAGTAAAAATAGAAACATTGCTGCTAATAAAATCCTAGACTTAATAGAAATAGTGGTGGACAATAGCTAGCGCCACTGGAGGAAATAGTGTCAAGCTATGACGATATGTCAAATCTCCCCCATGACAAGAAGGGCAGAGGCTGTAATTGGACATAACACTGAGGGCAGAAGCTGGTATGGTACATGGTGAGAAGGCAGAGGCTCATATAGGACAATACACATTGCATACAGCCAGTACTCGCTACACATACCACACACACAGCCAGCACACAACACACACACACAGACACATCTGGTATTTTGTAGCTGATTTTTTTCCGAAAGATGAGTGTCAGATGGTTGGACAGGGGCACAATTTCACTTCTGCCAAAGGCGCTATTTTCCGTAGATACACCACTGCGCATGTGTGCATGTGTGAATGTGTTTGTGAGTGTAAATAATTTATTTTTTCCATACACGAAACACTGACTTCCCTCAAGGCCAGTATCTTTCTCCAGGCCGATAAATGGAGTTATACATTTCCCCTTCTTTATGCACCAAAGGAAATGGAAGGGCAATTAATAATATTTCCTATTTAAACAAAACACAAAAGAATTTTACTTCCCGTTGATATTAAACATTAATATTTCCACCATGAGATTATGTAATATCTAGCTCATCTGGACCAGGTTCTGTGGAGGTTGGCCCTTTGGGGCAGGACCCCTAACTTTTTGTTCAAATGAAAAAGATAAGTAAATATCTTCTAGCTTTTAAAGACTAATGATATATATTTAAGAAAAAAAAGGAATAAATGTTTGTAATGATGAATTTTAAATTTTCCTCATCAAACCCCTTATTGATGGCTGGAGATGCTGATAAGAGACTGGACACCTAATTATGTTACAATTTGGCGGTATTGTTGAAGAAGAAGAGGAAAAAAAGTGTCCTATTCTGGTCATACACCTCACTGGCCAGTTTGAGGGCAACTTGGAACATCATACCTGGATTTGTACTTTCCTCATGTTCCACACTGTCCACATTGCATGGAATGTAAAATGCTGTTCGGTAGCGAGAGGACTTATTCTATATGCAATATGAGTAGCAATGAATATTGAGGGGGAAGCATGAAAAAAACAAGTAAAACCACAGTATCTGAGAAACAAGACTATCTGAAATAGCAGGGAAACTGTAATATTTCCGCTTCTGCCTTTTTGCATTGAGTCTCTCACCATTCCCCTACACGTTCAATTTACCTCCACATTCACACACGAGCAGGCATCTATATTCCTCGATAGTACCTTCTGCTTCTCTCTCATTTTCCTTGACATTGCTGGTGCCACCTTCCTCTCTCCTCTCTTAATACTCCCATCTGTCTCTCCTGCACCCTGGATGCACAGCTGGACGTGGAAGGTTACACCTCAACTGTTTCCTGCCGCGAAACGCATCTCCAGGGTTCATCTCTAGAGCCAGCTCACAACGTGCCCTTCCGACACGCCAGGCAGCCTATTTATAGAACAGAGGGCTGCGGGGAAAAGATTCACACTATAAATCTCCTTCCATCTCCCGTTTGTATCTTTCTACTTCGCTAAAATCTAACATGTGTTTTATGATGCATTAAAAAAATTAAACACAAATATAGTGGGTTGTTCATATACTGCATGTAAGGACTAACCCTATATCCACCATGAAGAAGCGTTAAGAGCTATTTCTACAAGGAAGATAATCTTGTCTTTTTAATGTTCAATAGCAATGCAGATGAAAACCACAACAGAAAGCATCACATTTGTACAATGAGACCTCTTTAGTCTTTAAAGAGCATCCTCAGTCCAAGTTACTACATTGCTGCTCTACACCTGTACCCATGTCACAAATACATTGATACAGATTAAGAAATAATGAAATTAAGCATGCATTTAACATGCGGAGTTCCGGCGAAGGGTCTACACTAACCCTCTGGCGATGTTCGACGCCGATATGGTGCTTGTCCGTGGGGAAATCTCCATGCTTTCAGGCCGTGTGTACTCCATTGAGGAATCCCTCGGGAGCACAAGCGGCTACAGACACAGCTCTGGGACTGTTACAAAAGCAACGCTGACAGCACAACTAGCGGGAATGGAGGACAAAACTAAAGCCAGAAACCTATGGATCCGGGGAGTGCCCGAATCGGTTGTGAACCAGGAGCTGCCACACTATTGCAGGAGGCTACGAGCGACCTTATTGATCCCCAAGCAAGCAAAGCAAGCAGGGATTGACTCATGCTTTCGCATCTCCAAAGCACCCAAGGCTCCCCAGGAGGCACCAAGAGGTGTGATGATTAAATTTGTCAGGGACTCTGATCGGGGGGCCCTCATGGGAGCTACGAGAGGCTCTCCCACGGTTACATTTGAGGGAGCAAGCCTGACCTTCTATAGAGACTTGTCACGGCATACTCTTACCTGGCGCAGATGCCTCCGCCACATCACCTCGTTGCTGAAGGAACATGCTATCCCCTATAAATGGGGACCCCACCGTTTAACAACGGAACACGCTAGCAAGACAGTCCACCTGACACACAGATGCGAAGCACCAAAGTTTCTCCAGTCCCTGGGACTCCCGATACCAGCAGCAGCAACAGGATCCAGCCCAGCATGGAACGTCGACAAAATAACTCCATTTGTACCCAGAGAAGCAACGCCGAGGGCAACAGACTCCCTAACACAAGACAAGTGATCGTAAACGCAAGTGCACCGTCAACCTGTCAAACAGGTGCCCTAACACGTGACTATACACGGGACACTCATTTTACAGGCAATGTGGCTTATTAAGCTTAGTTATTGTTTTTACGTATTTCAAGTTCTCAGTTTCTAAATGTCTCAGGGTACCAGACACAATAATGACACTGGCTCTGCAAGCAGATGACCAGCGATGTTGGCTAAGCAGATCTACCCCCCCCCCCTCAAGCCAGTGCAGGGTCCCTTTCCTCTACCCATAGGATCCCCACTAAAGGAGCGATGATATACCACACACCCAGTCTGATATGCTGGGGCCTGCACCAAACCATTGAAAGGCCAACTGCCGACACACCCGCACTCCCCCCACCTCCCATACACGTGCCTAAGTCCGCAGCCCTAACGCCTCTGAGCACGGCACATAACGCTATTCACTAGCCCCCTCCGAGATACTACATGTTTCCACTGTTTCTAGCACGAGGGAGTAAAGCAGAGATTACCTTATAAAAATCGGGTGGCATAGCACCTATATATATGTTATATGTTGATTACCTGGAATGTATTTAATACATGTTATCCTTTATACACATGTTGTAAAACAAATGTAATACTTACATACCCACAAAAATAAAGAATTATAAAAAAAATTAAAAAATAAAAAACTTGGTAAAGGATGTCCCTTTAAATAGGAGAAATTAATTCTATGCTATATCACAACAAGCAAACTTTTTGCCTGACACGGAGAGTCATCTCGGAGTTTTAGCATAGACGTTAACAAATTTAATTAGAGATTTCAGTAAGTTCAAAAAGCCGCTGTAGCCTTATAAAAACGGCTCTAATAGGCAACAATGCTCTTCTGCTGTGATAACTCACTATCCGGCTGATAGCCCTGTTCAAACTCAAGAGAAGAATTAAATAGAACAGTGGGACAGATTTATCAAGTTTTCTTTCTGGTTTTGCCGTCCCAGTTCAGCAATAACGGCCTTTCATACACATGGGTTGCTAGTGAATTCACAGCAATATAACGGCTGATTTAGGAAAGTGCCAAATAAGGGATATGGACATAACACGTCTCTATATTAAACATTGGTCTAGCATTGTATTGTATTCTGTTAATAGGAAGATTTAACAGCAACCCTGATCACGATATTTAATATAGGAACAGGGGGACAGTCTAGCCTGAGCTGGATTATTTTTTAGTTCTTGGGACCAATACGTTTCAGAGATAATTGCCAGAGCAGAAAACAGTATTAAAAAGTCCTAGAAGAAGAAAAAAAATCAAAATCAAAATGAGCTTTTTTTTCTCCACGTACCTGCGGGCAGCGAGACGTCAGATGCGGTCCATATGCACTCACTTTATGAATGAAAAAGTAAACAACATCTATACAAGTAAACAATGGCATTTATATAGGTGTATAACAAAATATAGTGTTCCTAAATCCTCCATATTTTTCTTGATACATAGAATGTGACGGCAGATAAGAACCATTCGGCCCATCTAATCTGCCCTACGTCATTTCTATTTTTCTACTATTATTACGCAGTACTTTACGAGTGCTGTCATTAAGCATATAAAATCATATTCGGCTGTAGGAAAATTAAATTATTAAATACGAGGCTATTTAAATACTAAATAATAGGCTATTTTGGCCCACATCTTAAAAATTATATTGAATTCACTTTAAATTCCTGAAAAAATTGGGAGCGGAACCAGCTCTCAGCCTGATCAGTAGCATACTTACTGCTCTCCAACAATTGACGCCCCAAACAGCCTAAAAACAGCCCCACAAGGCAACTCACCACACTGCAGACAGCCTGGAAACATCCCTACACCGATGGGGAGGAAAACGAAAAAGCCGCGCCCGGATCGGCCTTGGTACTCCTCGGATATAGGTAACCTATTGCGGAGGCCGCATGGCGCGGCAAGACCTAACGTGGCGGCTGACACCGAGGAATACTCGGACAGCTTGGACGACATTCCCCTTCACAGCTCTGAGAATCTGGGATATAAAGAGTCTCTAAAGCCCACTCAGCCGACAGCGGGCCTACCGGTCACCACGGAGATACTTACCACTCTCCTCTCAGACCTTCGCCAGACGCTTTCTGCGGAGATCTCCCAGGTAAGGGAGGATGTTAAAGGGGTTTACCGCTCGTCTTATGGCTGTTGAGTAGATCACTCAAACGTAAACAGCACAGGTGAGGGAGCTCCAGAAGCAGGTCAAGGACCTTACATCAACGCTCACTACACTCACCCACCAACTAGCAGCTATGGAGGACAAGCAGAGGAGGAAGCACGTTAAAATTCGAGGCCTCTCTGACAAGGTGTCCCCAGCTGAGCTGCCCCATTTCCTTCAAAGGTTCACTGCGGCCCTTCTACCCCCTAAGCAAGCTAAAGGGATGCAGCTGGACGGCATGTTACACCTGCCCAAACCACCACAACTCACAGGCTCTGCAACAGGTGACCTATTGGTCAAATTTCAAAACAGGGAAGATAAAACTGCTTTTATGAGTGTTATCAAGGGGAAGAACCCCTACCACTTCGAAGACATGGACCTAACATTCTTCTCTGACCTATCACGCATAACCCTACAATGGCGAAAGTCCCTTCGACCGCTAACAGTGGCACTACCATTGGGGACCATCGCACGTACTCCTAATACTGAATATAGAGTGGCAGACATTGCGGAGATGGACGCTGTCCTGGCGACTATGGGCCTCATAACCGCTTCGACCACTACAGCCGGGACTCATCATTTATTTCAGGGTTCAGGGGCGCAACTGGGATGAAGACCTCTTGAACCACTGACTTTTGTTTTTCATTTTCTCATACTGCTTTAGGTTGGGTTTTCCCCCCAGTTTGACTTACACTGACCTATAATAATGCACAATTGCAGGCCACATCAGGACCGTTACCCTGCGGTCACTCTTCACCGAAACCGAACATGACCCGGATATGCTGGCTACACTTCACCACCTACCTCCCCAGCTCCTATCTGATCATTTCACAATTTGTTTATGGACAGGGAGCTATCTATACACCGCATTAGGTACCACGTCAGTACCCTCTTTTCATGCTTGTTGCCTACGGTAGCCTAGGCTATGTGTTAGTCCCTACCTCCTATATTGCCTCACGGGCCCTCTCATGGCCTATAAATGTTGTTTCCTTGTACCTCAACATCAAAGGCATATCTCCCTTAATCCCTTAGGGGGCATGGTTCTCACTAGATATCAATATACGCGATAAGCAAACGCACATCATACCTCCATCTGAACGCTCACTCTAGTTCTAATGCACTTATGCCAATGCTAATCTTATTGTTAGTGCAGAAACTACTCTTTCCATACTTTATCTCTCTGTTTTAATCTGCAATCTACTCTTAACATTTAAACATTTTGCTGTCTCCATATATGCCATCCATGCTGATGTTATACTCTGTTACCATTAGGCTTGTTATAGCTGTGGTGGCTATCTAAGCCAGTGGCGGATCCAGAGCCTGATCTCGGGAGGGGCACTTGTAGATTATTTAAAGAAATAATCCAGACACAATAACTACTACAGCTCAGTGTAGTGGTTATGGTGTCAATAGTGCCGGGACCCCCTCCTAGAGTAAGTAGTCAAACCGTTTAAGAACAGTTTGACAACTTACCTGAGGTCTGCTGGGAAATGGGGCGGTAGTAGGGCATAGGAGCAGTGGTGTGTGAGTGGTGCAATGTGTAAGGGGTGCAGTGTGTGTGTGTGTGTGAGGGGGACAGTGTGTGAGCAGTGTGTGTGTGTGTGTGTGAAGGTTGTAGTGTGTGAGTAGGGGGGGCAGTGTATGTCAGGGATGCAATGTATGTGTGGGACAGTATGTGTGTGTAACAGTTGCAGTGTGTGTGTGAATGTGGGCAATGTGTGTGTATGGGGGGGCAGCATGTGTGTATGGGGGGGCAGCATGGGGGCAGTATGTGTGTATGGGGGGGCAGCATGTGTGTATGGGGGGGCAGCATGTGTGTATGGGGGCTATGTGTGTGTGTGTGTGTTAAGGGTAGGGGGGGCTTTTTTTAATAATATATATCTTTATTTAATTAAAAAAAAAAAATATCCTATGTCCCCCCTCCCTTCTTACCTTTACTGGGGAGGAGGGGGGACATATTTTCATCCCTGGTGGTCCCAGTGGTGATTCCCTGGTGGTCCCAGTTGGGAGAGTGAACTCTAGCCCGCGCTCCCGGGCTAGAGTTCACTCTCGCGAGATTTGGAGCGTTGCCGCGGTTCCAAATCTCGCGAGAGGAGGACCCGGAGGAGCTGCAGCCTGAGCTCCGGGTCCTCCCTCTCACTCCCTCTCCCTCCCCTGCCGGCTGCCAGCACAGTGCCTGCGGACTGGGGAGGGAGATCTCTGCTCTCCCCTCCGGTCCGCAGGCACATTGCAGGGCTAGCACCTGCATGTCCTGGCAGGGGAGGGAGACCGGCGGATTTCTCGGGGGGGGCAATTGCCCCGTTGCCCCCCCCCTGGATCCGCCAGTGCACACAGCATACCAATATTTAAAAGAAATAGGTATTGTTCACAAGCCACTCAATGCCAAACACAGGTGCGTGCAGTGATTATTACATAATGCCAAGGACAAATACAATGTCAACGTTCCAAAGACTACTTTGAGAAAATGAGAGAATGTGTACGTCTTATTACTTGTTGCATTCAGATCCCCTTGTGCTTCTCTAGGAAACCTTGTGATCTTACATTGTTCAAGTATTAATAAATGGGAAAAGATGCCTAATAGACTGGCTTGTGAATACAGGCCCTCAATCTAATTGTAAAGCAAGGGGGGGGGGGGGGCTGATCTCATGAACGCCAAATCTTTCCTTATAACTCAGCCTTATAACTTATACATCAACAAAAGGACATGGCTTAAATCAGAGGGACGAAGGTTTAAAAATAATTTCAGTGCCGACATCACTGACTACAGATCGAACAACAACCCATAACGTACCCAGCATTGTTAGAGAGTTAAATGTTAGTGTCATATCAAAGCTTAGTAACACTTTTGTGGCACCTAAAATTCAATGTGAACGTATCTTTCTGTCTGATCTGTTCATCTTATGATGCATTTGTTTGACATTCATACACCCTAAACTTGTTTGTCTCCCGTGTCATTGTTAAAACCACGACTAAAATGAAAAATAAAGATTGTCAAAAAAATAATAATTTCAGGAAGTATTACTTTACATAGAGAGTAGTGAATGCATGGAATAGCCTACCAGCTGAAGTGGTAGAGGTTAACACAGTAAAGGAATTTAAGCATGCGTGGGATAGGCATAAGGCTATCCTAGCTATAAGATAAGGCCAGAGACTAATGAAAGTGTTTAGAAAATTGGGCAGACTAGATGGGCCGAATGGTTCTTATCTGCCGTCACATTCTATGTTTCTATGCAATAATAGTCACACAAATAAAGTAACAATGTCCTAAAATCAACTATAAAACATTAAAGGTGTACACAATTTAGTCAGTTACATATTTAATAAACTGCATGATATAACAGGTCAACTGTAGATCCTAATTATAGAGAATATGCACTGTTAATGCTATCTTCCCATATGTTCTAACAATATTTTAATTGGTCAACTATAAAAGATGGTTGCCTAATGGCCATTTCATAGTTTATTGCTTATAATGATTGTATTGTTTTATTATGCATATTTGGATGGATGTGTTATACTTTTTAAAATTACCAATTTTCAAAGTGGATTTTCTGTTACCCCTCTGTTGTCTTTTGAAATGTTTGTTAAAATTAATATTTTAAAATTTTTTCAATAAAAAAATTTGACTAGAGGTCACTTTTCTCTATGGAGAAGAAAAATCCACCAGAATAGTTTTTTTTTTTTTTTTAAAAGAAATATATATCTATAAAGATAGATACAACATTAAATCTAATATTTATTTTCCTTTAGTTTATCCAGTGGCTGCTTGCTGTATTACGCAGACATTTTCACAGGTTTTTTGGAATAAGCCATATCTTTCATTTACTAATTCGTACACTTGTGCTCAACCTCAGCAAAGAGAAATATTGTTTGAGGAAACTGCAGGTTAAGTAGACATAATTAACCAAGACATATGCTAACAACAATGTCAAATAAGCATCTGGTTTTAAAAAGGGGTAATAAATCAACATATCAGTGTTTATCTAAAGATCGATATTAGCTTATTTCTGGTGGGAAAAATACAACTGGTGTGAAATGTTAAGAATCCACAATATATTAAATTAAATCGAATTACATAACATCCATCACTTTATTGTGAAATAATCAGGTCCATTCATAAAACCAATGATGTCAATATGTATCCAGACTGCTGTTCCATATGCTGCAGTCATTAAAATATCACCGTAGAACAAGGCACATGAAAATGTGATTCATTTAGCTTTCTTACAACAGTGCATTTGTGTTAAGATCGGTTATGAAATTCTGTAACCTACACACACACACACACACACACACTAGTTATGTACCTACACATTGGCCATGAAAGGTGTTATTTATACAGGGTGGGCCAAAATTCAGAGTAGGATTTTACAGGTAAATACGTTATTTGTTTGCAGTTCTATTTGTTGTTGCAGGTACACATTACAACTGAATCTTGGGAGATTTATCATGGGTCATTTCACAAAGGAAAATGTTATTTTCATGGCAGTTCCATTATTTTGACGCAAAAAGCTTATCGCCTCCACTTAAATGTAAGAAATGGACCTTTCAGCTCCCGATTACGTCTGTGGGGATATCTGAAGGAGCGGGTATACGTGAACAAAACATGTACACTTAAACAGCTCAAGGAGAATATCCGTGCAGAAATTCGAGTGCTAGAGCCTCAAACATTAACTAATGTTATGAACAATGCAATAGAGAGCCTGACTTTGCAAGGGCGCTAAATGGGGCTCATTTAAAAAAAAATAAAAAATAAAAAATAAAAAAATCATCTTTCGTACCTAGTCAAACAAATCTCCATATGTTAAGCATTCATTGTATGTAATATCATTAAAATTGGTTCATTAATAAAAAAAGGTTTTTGACTCCTCAAACCCTACTCAGAATTTTGGACCATCCTATATATTGCTAGTTGTGTCTGTTTGTTGCTATGCATCTTTTGGTGAGCACATAAACTGTGAATGCACGATGGTTAATTTAAACATAAAATGAATGTTTGTCCACATCCAGCCACAAAATTACTGTACTGTATTACACGTATTGTTACGTGTAGCTATCAATGTAATTAAATCTAACAAAATTAGGATTTTTTTATTTTTATTTTCTTAGCTTTTCAACGTGTAGGAGTTTAAAGCATGTGATCTGCAAAATAATCTGCTTTTAGAAGACTGCAGTTTTGTATGCTCAAAAGAAATCGCTTTAAAATGTCTCTTGTTAACTGAGTGCAGGCGTAGAAAGACAATGATTAAATAGAATGGGATGGTCCACCCACCACCAGGAAAGGTTACCAGGTTAGCCTTGAGAATTATAGCATGCCTGTTGAATTAAATACCAACACATGTCTAACAGAACCGATGTATGCTTGCAGGGATGTCAGGTCAGAACTTTAATGAGAAATTGTTTATTTTTTTTATGAATACATGCTATGTTGCTGTATTGTATAAAATCTAAGTAGTCATTCTGTAAATCTATTAATACAAGTGTGGAAAATTTACGTATATAAATATATATAAAATTCCTTGTTCCCCGCACTCACTGTACCCCGTCTTGTTCTACCTCCAGCCAATTCATATGTTCCAAAAAGAGTGCACTCGAAGGACTTGATAAGTTTCAAAGAGGTGCTTTATTCAGCTTTCAAATATCATTGTGTCAACGTTTCAGTCCACCCGGACTTTTTACAAGACCATATATAAAATATATATTTCTCCAAAGAAAACAATTTTATGAAAGTATTTTGCACATTTATTTTTAATAATTGCATTCAGGAATGTTCAAGAAATACAAGGACTTCAAATCCACAATAGACAGATTTGTTTAGTGATATTTTTTACTTTTAATATGTCGATTTTGTATGTATGTTTTATTGTATTATTAATATCCCATGTTAAAAATAGAATGTTTTGCAGCCTGGACTGCCTCTTATGGATTATAAGTGGTTTACATGATCAGTATGCTTTCAGTGTACCATTTCCTCCTATCAACCCTGGTGGGTATTACTAAATAACATTGGCACTGCTGGCATCCTGTAGCTTTCGGTACCTTCTGGCATAGTATGAAAAATGATGGTGACAGTAAAGAAAGAAGGGCGAGTTACGGATCTAAAAAAAAAAAAAAAAGAAAATAACTTTCTGAAGGCTAATGACCAAATAAACAAAACATGAGCCAATTGAATGTTTTACAGACCCCATGTTCCTCATGTGCACTATGGTACCCCTGTACCTTTGGGTATTTTGGTGTTTCCCAGATCCAGGTCCATGCCAAGGTTTGGGACAGGATTCCATCAATACAAGAAAATAAAGATGTGAACTGGAGACACTCTGAAGATATTTGAATATGGAACATTTATTTTCATGAACACCGAGTTCCATACCTTTTCTTTCTATCTATTTTTTTAATTTTTTTAATCTATATTTAAGAGAAACAGACATGTAGAAGTACAGTGCACAAATTATACAGTAATTTTTGAATAAGCATCAGTCTAAGATTAGACACAGATATAAAGAAGAGGGTAATGAAATATGCTAACAATAAAATATATACGTTATGTTCTGCAGTTGGATTTAGAATACTTTATTATACAAAACAGATTACTTTTCCTTACTGTGTCTATTATTGAGACAATATGTACCTGTTGTATCAAGATCTGTGTATACATATCTTTTCTTTAGAGCTTCCTTTTTTTTTTTTTTTTTTGATCTTGGTAATTTTCCCTTAAAGGGACACTATATATAGTCACCCAGACCACTTCAGCTCAACGAAATGGTCTGTGTGCCAGGTCCCTCCCTTTTTTCTCTGCCCCTATTGCTAAACTGCACAGTCCACATGGGTTTAACTACACTCAGGGCTCCCCTTTTTTAGGCTGATTAATTTCAGTCTTTATTTACCTTGATGCCTGTCTGAAACAGCTTTTGGGATACAAAATTTATTTTTTCATGTAGATCTTACCTCCTGGTTGACCTAGCTGTGTTCTCCAGATGGTGTGCCCTATGATTTCAATAATCCAACGACAATTTAGTGGGAAGAACATACTTTAGTACATTAATGATCTTTAGTGTAATATTGTAAGGATACAAACCCTTGCACTATCCCTGGTGCCTGTACCTCCCAAGTAAGCAGCACATCAGTTTCAAACCCTCAGACAAGTTTGCCAGAGTTTCAACACCAGACACAATAGCCCCACCCCTTTTGTGATGTAATTATGCCACACCCACTCTGATATCATTGCAGAAACCCATTCACATTTTGGGGGCATGGCTATCAAAATGCCCCTAGATCTATAAATACCTAAACTTTACATCTGCTCTTTGCCCTGTTGAGGTTTTTTTATTTTTGTTATTCAAGTGCACATTTTTGATGTATTGCTATAGATGCTCTTCATTTACCGACCGGGTTCCGTTCTTACGACCCATTCGTAAAACGAATTGGTTGGTGAGGCGCATGCGCTCCAGTGCAGGTCTATGTTCTGAGTAATTTCCCCGAACATAGATTAGATTAGAGGGATTCCCTGCTCTGGTGCATATGTCTATGTTTGGAGAAATTACCCCGAACATGGACAAGCGCAGCAGAGCAGGGAATCCCTCAAATCTATGTTTGGGGTACCTTCCCCGAACATAGATCAGATGGATTCCCTGCCCTGGTGCATTTTTCTATGTTTGGGGAAATTTCACTGAACGTAGACATATGCACCAGAGCAGGAAATCCCTCTAATCTATGTTCGAGGAAAATTTGCTGAACATAGACCAGCTCTCCAATGTGGGGAATCCCTTGAATCCCCACGCTAGAGAGCTGGTCATAAGTGCGAGCCGTCGCAAAACAGGTAGGTAGTAAAGTGAGGGCCATCTGTATTCTTAATTCTGTATCCCTGACCTCAGCTAATTTATCGATTCTGTGTACCTCCTGACCTCAGCTTGTTTCTTTACATTCCTATTCCTTGTGTTTTGCATGTTAAGTCTGGCCACTCTAAGGTAATACGAACCTCTTATCTACTGTTCTCCTTGTCCTGAATGGCTTTATTGTGCTTGGTGGGTTATACCTATCCTGACAAATATTACTGCACTATAGTTGTTAATATTATGGTGTTGTATCTGGGTTTTTCTCTCTCTCTCTCTCTCTCTCTCTCTCTCTCTCTCTCTCTCACACACACACACAAAAGAAAATGAGCTATTATTAGGCAATTATTACTCTTTTGTGGATGTACAAATTATTAAGCTGGTACATACATTAGAGCTACATCCGATTCTTATGCGGTCTTATGAAAAATAAGCCTACAAAAGGACAGAATGCATTCCTACGTGAGAGTGTTCAGGCAAAGAAAAAAAATACAAATTGATGTCTCCTTTAAACTTGTGTGTTTATTTTATCATGCACAAACACTAAGTGAATGATGATGGTTTACAAAGAAAGTCGAACTGCTTATTAAATCCATCCAATAGTATGCACACTCTTTATACTGGGTTAGCACAAGTATATCACTGTGCATACAGAATGTCACATTAGACAAATGGTTTAAAACAGCGCGGGAGGAGAACGCGCACCAGTGAAGAAGGAGAGCCAGACAGTGAAGAGGGAGCCGCGCCGAGTCCCATCATTCCAAGCCACCCTCCTGCAAAGAAAAGGTAAGAGACAGGAGGGTGGCTGGAAAATGAGCTGTGTGTGTGTCTGTATGCATGTATGTCTATGTCTATATCTATATCTATATACACACACACATACATGTCTGCCAGCATGTATGTCTGTCAGTCTGCCAGCATGTATGTCTGTCAGCATGTATGTCTGCCATTATGAATGTATGTCTGTGTAGGTCTGTATGCCATTATGAATATATGTGTGTATGGATGTCAGTGTCTGTATGTATGTCTGTATGCATGTATGTCATTATATATGTATGTATGTCTGCATATTATTATGTCTTTTTGCTGATGATACTAAGATATGTAACAGGGTTGATGTTCCAGGAGGGATAAGCCAAATGACAAATGATTTAGGTAAACTAGAAAAATGGTCAGAATTGTGGCAACTGACATTTAATGTGGATAAGTGCAAGATAATGCATCTTGGACGTAAAAACCCAAGGGCAGAGTACAGAATATTTGATAGAGTTCTAACCTCAACATATGAGGAAAGGGATTTAGGGGTGATTATTTCTGATGACTTAAAGGTAGGCAGACAATGTAATAGAGCAGCAGGAAATGCTAGCAGAATGCTTGGTTGTATAGGGAGAGGTATTAGCAGTAGAAAGAGGGAAGTGCTCATGCCATTGTACAGAACACTGGTGAGACCTCACTTGGAGTATTGTATGCAGTACTGGAGACCGTATCTTCAGAAGGATATTGATACCTTAGAGAGGGTTCAGAGAAGGGCTACTAAACTGGTTCATGGATTGCGGGATAAAACTTACCAGGAAAGGTTAAAGGATCTTAACATGTATAGCTTGGAGGAAAGACGAGACAGGGGGGATATGATAGAAACATTTAAATATATAAAGGGAATCAACACAGTAAAGGAGGAGACTATATTTAAAAGAAGAAAAACTACCACAACAAGAGGACATAGTCTTAAATTAGAGGGACAAAGGTTTAAAAATAATATCAGGAAGTATTACTTTACTGAGAGGGTAGTGGATGCATGGAATAGCCTTCCAGCTGAAGTGGTAGAGGTTAACACAGTAAAGGAGTTTAAGCATGCGTGGGATAGGCATAAGGCTAGGGACTAATGAAAGTATTTAGAAAATTGGGCAGACTAGATGGGCCGAATGGTTCTTATCTGCCGTCACATTCTATGTCTATGGATGTCTGTATATATGCATGTATGTATGCCATTATGAATGAATGGATGGGGGGGGGGGTGGGTGTGTGTGTGTGTGTGTGTGTGTGTGTGTCAGTATCTGTATGTATGTATGTGTCTTTATGTCCTCATGCATGTGTGTCTGTATGTTAGTATGTGTCTGTCTGTCACTATGTATGCCTGTGTGTATGTCACAGTATCAGTATGTATGCCTGTATGCGTGTGTCTGTTTCAGTATGTGTGTCTGTTAGTATGTATCTGTGTCCTTTTGTATCAGTGTGTGTGTGTCTGTGTGTATTCCTGTGGGCGGTATTTGGAGGCGGGCCCCAGACCCTGAGCTGAGTTAGGGACCCCAAAATTTCTGGTGGCGGCCCTGTCACCAGATAGTAATAAGTAAGCCACAAGTTATACTTATAAATCACATAGGCCTCGATTTAATATTATTGGACAAGCTTTCCAATTATTTAATATTTTTGGCTAAACTTTTAAAATGATTTTTAAACATATTAACCCCTTAGTGACCAGACCATTTTCAATTTTCTTACCGTTAAGGACCAGGGCTGTTTTTAAATTTCTGCGGTGTTTGTGTTTAGCTGTAATTTTCCTCTTACTCATTTACTGTACCCACACAGTTTTTCTTGCCATTAAATTGTATTTTTAAAGATACCATTATTTTAATCCTATCGTATTTACTATAAACATTTTTTATAAAATATGATGAAATTTCTTTTAAAAATAAATTTTTACCCCCAAAATATGTTATGCATCTACAACTGCCAAAAAAAACATATGTGCTAATGTCAGGGTGGCAGTCCGATGCCCGGGACCCAGACACTGTCCGGGCGGCGGTGCGTGGACCGGGACCCATGTATGCCTGATGTTCAGAGTAGGAGTCACAGAGTGGAGGTGGATTAGCAGGGTCTGGTGCAGGGCAACCGCACGCCCCCTGGTGTTGAGCACCAGCGTTTGTGCAGCCACATACCAGAACCCTGATTCAGTTTATGCGGATCCCAGGAACTTAGAGCAGGTAATTAAGCAGACCTCCCAGGAGCTGAATAGGGAGGCTCTGCAGAATCAAGGCAAGACTAGAGAGCAAGGCACCATACAAGAAAACAAGACAAAACTAGGAGAGCAAGGCAAGACTACAAATAGACACCATGCATGAGAACAAGACAAAACTAGGAGGACAACAGGGCAAGACTAGAAATAGACACCACGCATGAAAACAAGACAAAACTAGGAGAACCTAGAACCGGAGCAGGACAGAAAGCATAACCTAGAACATGTACACAAGACATGAGGAAAACAAGAACATAACATGGGCATGAATGGACAAGACTGTACATGAACTGGGATTACAAGACAATAGATACAAGGTAAAACAAGAGGAAACATAGCTAAGCATTAATTATGAAAAGTATGGGGATTTAGTCACATTATATGATCATACATTGCATAAGCTTGCCAACAACGTCAATGTACCCCATATCTGGCAGGTCCTACACTGCCTAACGCATGCTAAAACAGCCACACTAAACCACAATATCACTTACCTGCAAGAAAGGGCAGAGATATGAAACACTGCTGCAGGTCCAGGCTGAAACAAAAGGAAAGTGGAAAACAAACAGGTGTTGCAATATAAAACAAACATTTAAGTGAATCCAAGAGACTGGGAAATCCAGGGACAGAATATAAGAATGAACTCAGAAACCCAGCAATAACAAAAACCAGACATAGACCAGAAAACCAGAAAAACCAAGCAAGGACAGCAAAAAGAATACTGGATACCAGAAGCCATTGCCAGAATGATCCTCAGCGAGGAACAGGATGTGACAGCTAAATAGTTTATACATTTTTTCCTGAGTTTAGAAATACCCCAAATTAACATGTTCCTAGCCTTTTTTTTTTCTTCACGTTATAGGGCAATAAGTAGAAGTAGCACTTTGCTATTTCCACACCATTTAAAAAAAAAAAAAAAAAATTTAACGAAAGTTACATTGTAACACTGATATCTGTCAGGAATCCCTGAATACCCCTTCACATATTTTTTGAAAGAAGACAACCTAAGGTATTAAATTTAGGGTAGTTTGACTCTTTTCATGCAACCATTTTACCACCAATCTATGCCAAATTAAAAAAAAAAAAAATATTGGTGATTTTTTTTGGACACACATAGCACTTTAAGAATACATGTACTGAGAACTTTAGGAGTTACTGCCAAAAAACACCCCAATATGTATTCAGCAACATCTCCTGAATACAGTGATACCAACAATTTACATGTGTGTCTGGTTCTCTGGTGGCTAAAGGACTTTATTTGGATGGTGCACATTCCAGTTTTCCAACATGCAATTTTTACATCTGGTCATCATGCACCCATGTCCAATGTAATTTACCCCATCAAACCATATAAAAGTAGACATCCTAGAGTATTTCAAATGGTGGTATTTTAACACTTTCCATGCACTAATTTTACCACCAGTCTTTGTCAAACATTTGGGTAGTCATTTTGTGTTATTTTTCACACACATTGTACTTTAGGCATGGATTATCAACTACTATTATGTGTTACTGCCAAAGAAAATCCCAATATGTGTTCAGCAACATCTCCTGAATACAGTGATACCAACCATGTACAGGTGTGTCAGGTTCTCTGGGGGCTAAAAGACTTTATTTGGAGGGTGCACATTCCAGTTTTCCAACATGGAATTTTTAAATCTGGTTATCATGCACCTATGTCCTATTTGGGACATTTTTGAAGCCGGTCAGTGTAATTTACCCCCATCAAACCATATATTTTTGAAAAGTAGACACCGTATTTCATTTTGTGTAGGTGATGCAGTGTGTTTGTGTGTAGTGGAAGCAGTGTGTTTGTATGTAAGGGATAGAAAGCAGTGTAGGTTTGTGTATAAGGGATGTATTGTGTGTTTCTTGTTGTGTGTAAGGGATGCATTGTGTGAGTCTATGTTTGTATGCATAAGGGATGCAAAGTGTGTTT
>OW240921.1:99570965-99754761 GCA_933207985.1 Pelobates cultripes | reverse complement strand
AATTGGCCCTTTAATCTCACTCATCGTCTCCTCTCATTCCCTATAAAGCTGTGATCCCAGCTTGCTCATAATCATAAATTGCATCGCATCCCCCTCCTCCATTCTAATTACCAAGTCTTCAGAGCACACAGCGGAAAATAATGCAATGCCCTCTAATCTGCTGCTACTTCTAGAACAGAAATAGTTAAACCCAATACTTGAAATCTGCATTTGTACTTATTTTTTTTAGATCAATTGGTGTTTATTAGAGTATTTCTCAAAACGATAAGCAATACAGAGAGTAAACAGATAGTAGTACTCAGATAACAGATAAAGATACATGAATTCAGGCATAGAGAACATTCCGACAATCCCCTCCATCTAGGCATTCTCGTCAGGGCGAGGGCATTTATGCATTGGCGTGTAAAGTTCCCAGTGCCCAGCTCCTGGTTATCCAACGTCGCTGGGGTTCGCTACGATACATGAGCGTTGTAGACGTTTGTTTCAGCCTCAGCAGCCTTTCCTACCTCTAATGGGCATTTGTACTTATTTAGTTAGGCTAGAAGATTACAGCAATGCACTCAGATTCCTAAGGTGGATTGCTTTAAATCTGAAAACTGAAGAGGAAAAATACAAATAGAAACCCTCCGAATTTCCTTGCTGGAAACGCTATCTGTGTCTGTTCCATCCCATGAGGTGTGCCGTTAAGCCACAACTTAATTATGTAATAAGCACCAAATCAAATGGTATACAAAGTAGGAATTGTGCATTCTCAACACAGCATTAGGTACTGTCACATCCAAAACCTAAGTAGAAGTAAAGATACAAAATGGGAAAAAATGTATATATATGTCAAATAATAGTAACATTATACTGAGAGGGACTGGCAAGGAAGAGGTTACTTGGCATCCGAGAAGACATTTGTAAATATGTTATGACTTAAGAGTTTAAAGGAACACTTAGTACTGGAATTTAAAAGATTGCAGTTACAGAGATGTCTACCAGACATCCACTGGGGGCGCCTCCTGGATTGAAACAGACCTTTGGTCCGGTATCTCACGCAGGACTTCCTCACGCTCTGCATTAAAACACCCAGCGCCAGATTTTCCCCCTAGGAAAGAATTAGGGAAAGACCAATTTATCAGTTTGGCTGATATTATCAGCTGATATTTTGGATATTGGCACAGATCAGTCACTATTGATGCTTATTGTAACGGAGCTACCTGTACCCCTGGCTGGGTACCTCCGCCAAGGACCGTTTCCTAGGTGGAACAGGGGACAAACCGCAGCACTTGCCGTGGCTTGACTGGGGTCCTGGAACCACTCCCTCCTGGAGCCGAATGGGGAACTCACTCTATCCACCCCAGGCACTGGACGACACTCAGTCCTGGGAGCTCTAGTCCTTACAAGGACTTTCCCCGTTGAATCCTCCACACTGGAACAGTGATTAGTAGCCCTCTCCCCTCCCAGTAACCAGACAACACATAGTTTTGGGAGTACAAGCTGGAATCTTTTAATCTGGCCAAATGGCCTGCTTTTTATACATTTCTGAACACAAACAAGCACGCCCATGACACTCCCACATAAAACAGGATAACCCTCCCCTATGCCTGGGAGATAATTGAGTCAGGAACTGTACAAAACTCAATTATCTCCAGGCACAAAAAAACAAACATTTCACAGAAACCCCAAAAGTACTTTTAAACTACATGAAAACCCCACAAAAGTTATATCCCCTGATAGCCACAATCTGGGTGACCAACATATCCAAAAATCACCCAGATCGGTTCAGGAGTTCAGGATTTCCATGGAAGTCATAATTTGACAGACCGTACACGAGGCTCCTGCTAAAATTGGTCCAGGGAAAAAGTGGTAGCGGTCGGCCAAGTTCGGTAGTTTAAAAAAGAACAAACTACCGAACAGAATCCATTGCCATTCCGTGGAGCTTGTTCCCTTCATCCAGACGAACAATCCCACCGAAGAGTGTTCTTCTACGTCAGCGGTTCCCAAAGTGTGGGTCGCTACCCACTGATGGTTCGCAGGGCGATTCCCTGTGGGTCGCGCTGACCCACACATCCAGGGCCCCCAGGGAGTCAGGCAGGCAGACTGATTAGTCGGGCTCTCTGTCCGTGACCGCGGGCCCGACACAGGAGGGGGCCCGGCGGCTTGCCCTGTATGCTGCCGGGCTCCCTCCAATCAGTTTGCCCAGCACCTCC
Source organism: Pelobates cultripes (assembly GCA_933207985.1). Taxonomy (NCBI): domain Eukaryota; kingdom Metazoa; phylum Chordata; class Amphibia; order Anura; family Pelobatidae; genus Pelobates; species Pelobates cultripes. Next base: position 99,752,566 of record OW240921.1, on the reverse strand, counting down.
GGTCTGCAGCTCCGCCGAATGCAGAGATGCAGACCCTGTGATAGAAGTCTCGCGAGCACCCAGAGCGTTACCACGGCCACACTCTGGGAGCTCGCAAGAGCGTTAACCCACCGGACCACCAGGGAGAGACACTGGACCACCAGGGAATTTATAAAAAGGTAGGACACAGCCCCCAGACTCTGACCCCCCACAATGTAACCCCTTCACTCCCTGCCCATCCCCCATGCGGTAACCCCTTCACTCCCTGCCCCTCCCACACTGTAACCCTTTCTTCCCCTGCCCCCCACTGTAACCCTTTTTCCCCTTGCCTGCCCACTGTAACCCTTTCTCCCCTTGCCTGCCCACTGTAACCCTTTCTCCCCCTTCCTGCCCACTGTAACCCTTTCTCCCCTTGCCTGCCCACTGTAAACCCTTCTCCCCCTGCCTGCCCACTGTAACACCTTCTCTCCCTGCCCCCACTGTAACCCTTCCCCCCGCCTGCCCACTCTAACCCTTTCTCCCCCTGCCTGCCCACTGTAACCCTTTCTCCCCCTGCCCACCCACTGTAACCCTTTCTCCCCCTGCCCACCCACTGTAACCCTTTCTCACCCTACCCTCACACTGCTACCAGCGCACACACTCCCACTTTGTCACCCTCACCTCTCCCACACACTGTCACCCTCACCTCCTGTCTCTGCGTGTATGTGTAGCGGTGTGTCCTTTTGTGTCAGTGTGTGTATTGTATTGTGTGTCAGTGTGTATCTGTGTACATGAGTGTCTATGTATCTGTGTGGGAAACGAGGTGTCATTGTGTGTCTGTGTGTATCGCTGTGTCAGTGTATTTGTGTGTCTGTGTGTCTTTGAATGTGTGTGTATGTGTATACACTGCACATATACAACATACAAAAAAACATGCTTACATTCAAACACACATTGTGTATATGTATATTTTATAAACACAATATACAGACACTGCATCCACTGCACACCCACTTCAATCAAACACAAACATTACATACAAACACACTCCCCTGCATTAAAACACTATTATCTACAAACACCCCTTCATTCAAACACCAACACTACACACAAAAAGCACACCTGCATTTAAAATCCTACACTACATACAAACACCCATGCATTCAGACGCAAACATTACAAACAAGTACACCACTACATTCCAATGGCAACAGTACAAATACACCCATACATGCACACATATACTTAATACAAAAACATGCTTACATTCAAACGCTCAAACACTGCTCACAAATATAACCCTGCAATGATGCGCAAATGGTAGATCCCCATCTGGCATAGCATGGTTGAAGTTCTCCGACAGATGGAGATCTACCTTTTGGCCACACTTGCACTAGAGGGGGGCCCAGATAACATACATGCACCAGGGCCCTCTCTATATTAGTTCCACCTCTGGGATAATCAACGTGAGGTGCCTGGATGAAAGAGCAGGACAACAGCACTTCTGATTCTGAGTCTGTGAGTAATCAGTTGTATGTCTCTAAAACTGATTGCCATGATGTGCAAAGTTTCTGCCTCTAAAACTGCCATGATAGCTCACAATTATGCCTCTAAAACTGCCATGTTATGCCAATTTTATGCATCTAAAGCAGATTGCCATGGTGTGCCAATTAGATGCATCTAAAAGCTGATTGTCATGGTGTGCCAATTTCATGCTTTTAAAACTGATTGCCATGGTGTGCCAATTTTATGCATCTGTTTGCCATGGTGTGCCAATTGTATGCCTCTGAAGCTGATTTCCATGATATGCCAAGTTTATGCACCTAAAGCTGATTGCCATGGTGTGCCAAGTTTATGATGTTCTAATTTTATGCCTCTAAAGCTGGTTGCCATGGTGTGCCAATTGTAAGCCTCTAAAACTGATTGACGTGGTGTGCCAATTTTATGCACCTAAAGTTGCCATGATGTGCCAAGTTTATACATCTAATGCTGATTACCATGGTGTGCCAATTTTATGCATCTAAAGCGGATTGCCACGGTCTGCCAATTGTATGCATCTAAAGCGGATTGCTATAGTGTGACAATTTTATGCATCTAAAGCGGATTGCTATAGTGTGCCAATTTTATGCATCTAAAGCTGCCATGGTGTGCCAATTGTATGCCTGTAAAGCTGATTGCAATGGTGTGCCAATTTTATGCCTCTACAAGTAATTGTCATGGTATGCCAATTGTGTGCATCTAAAGCGGATTGCTATGGTGTGTTAATTGTGGGTTTCGAAAAATTACCGTTTTGAAAAGTGGGTCTCGGCCCACAAAAGTTTGGGAAGCCCTGTTCTAAGTTATATAAAACCAAACGCAGGCGATCATGGAAGTCCAGTGGTGTTTCAGTGTCCGTTTTCAGTTCCATGAACTCGATGACCAAACACCGCTGCCTGCGTTCGTGCGAACAAGATGGACGCCACCACGTGTTCATGCATACGAACGGGGGTCACCCAGACGAACCATTAGAACACTGCGGTTAGGATCATTACAGTGTATCCATTAGGCTTAACAAACTCCTGGGTGGTCCATAGTTCGTGCAGCGGTTCGTGGCAAACTCACGTGGGAAGGGGAGTTTGTCACACTCATATTGCCGATAATGTGAGAGCAGGGCCGGACTGGGCATACTAAGCAGCCCTGGAAAAAAAAATCTATGCCAGCCCCATAAGTCATGCTATGTAGTGTGTGTTATATATATATATACACACAGGCAGATAGTCACACACACAGGCAGTCACACACACAGACAGTCACCTGTGCTCGGGGATTACGTCCCCCCCATTTAAATTTTCTCCACCCTTTCCTGTCAAGGCCGCACTTTGACTGACAGACGCTTACTCACTGACAGACGCACACACTCACTAATAGATGCATACACTCATTGACAGACACACTCTCATATACACTGACAAACAATGACATACACAGACTCACTGATTTGACACACTGATAGACAGACATACACTTACTCGGACACGCACTCACTGACAGACGCATGTACTCACTGACCGACACTGGCACACACTAACTCACATTACTAGCACACACACACACACACTCACACTCACATTCACTGGCACACTCATTTCCCCACACTTACAATTATTATTAATATTATTTATTTTTTTTTAATTTAAATCCACCCAGCCTTCCTACATTTGGGATAGCTGGGTGGATATCTCACCTGGGGTCCAGTAGGGCTGCTGGGCAGAGAGGTGGCCGGACTTCATATTCCGGTTCCCGGCATTACTGCGGGTCACGCGAAGGGGCTGAGCAGAGAGCTCAGGTAAAAGTGCACCCTGCCTGGGGAGCCAAAAGGTAGCCAGCCGCCGAGCTCTTGGGCTCCCATAAATCGAGGCAAACAAGGTATTTGCCTGGGCATTTGGGGTCGGCGTTTTTTGCCGCCCCCTGGAAATTACCGCCCAGGTACACTAAGGGCCAGGGAGGGGAGGGAAACACTAAGGGCCAGGGAGGGGAGGGGGACACGAACTATTCTTGAAAACATAAAACAATCTGACTGGCATGTATATTTTGTGCATTTACCACTTAATAAAAAAAAGATTTGCAAAAATAAATAAATAATAATAAACATGTTCAGTTAACAGTAGCTTTGTGTAGAAATGGTAAATGTACAGAATATTGGTACAGGCTCTAAAAAAAATCAATATCGGTCGATCCCTAGAAAGAATTGATTCAATGCTTTACTATGGGGAGGTCTAATGCGCACGTAACATTTGCTGCAATATACGCTTTACCGCCTGCTCGTGGCAATAAGGTAAGTTAAAAAAGGGTTTTTAACACTTAATTCAGCCGGGTGGGGGTGGTGCAAGGCAGGGGGGAGTGATAATGCCAGCTTTGTATTCCTGCCACTATAGTCCTATAGTATCCCTTTAATGGTTCACATATAGAGGAGTCTGCAGAGGGCCCCCTGGTCTCCACTGCTCATTCTCTTACCCATCAATCACCCAGGGTAGGTTTTGTTACAGTATGAGACTATTTTAAAAAGAGTTGCAAAACCTTTTTTAAATTGAACGAATAAAGTACATCTTAATTTGCCTTTAGTTTATTTATTTTAAGTAGAACCGATATCTGCACCACATTTTAGGGGATTTGGTGAATTAATAGTGAATGTTAAATAAAAGCCATAATTCGTACGGCACGTAGACCAATTCAGTCCAACCTGGACGGTGATAATTAGCTGAGAGAGCTGGGCTAACCATCTGCCACTGTTTTCGGCCTAACACTTCCATCCAGGTTGGACAGATTCATACTTGATAATGAGAAAGTTGAATTTGTGCATTATCAGGATGGCTGAAGAGGGGGCGAGATATAGAATCCTAAGGAAGTCACAGTATTGATTAGATTTATTAACCAAGCTTCCAATATAACCCGGATTCGCAACCTGGATATTTACTTCCACATTATGAACTGTGATTCAATCCAACGTGCACAGCACAGTTAGGCTGACACACTAGGGACAGGCTGAACTAGTTCTCTCAGCCTGTTATTGCCATCCAGGTTGGACAGATTAATACTAAAGTTGTCAGTGCAGCTAAAGAAGGGCTTTTCATTTGTTTGTTAAAGGAACATGCTAGGCATCACAACAACTTAATGAGAATGATGTTAAAGTGCCAGGTGGTCCCTGGTGCCTGCTTACCTTTATAGGTTAAACCGCAAACAAATGATCTAACTCTAAAGAGCTGAATCCAGCACCGTTTAGCTATTCCTCTAATTCTGCTTTTGTCCAATTCTTAAAAAAGGAATTCTCGGGCAGAAATGCCGCTGATTGGCTTAGAACGTCAGTGTCAGTGTTTTATAAATGGAGAGCTTCTGAATGGCTTAGAGCGTCCGAGGCTTCCTGTTTCAAGACCCCCAAAAAAGCAGCTGGATCCAGCTCTTTGGGATTAAACCGTTCATTAACAGTTTAACCCCTAGAGGTAAATTGGTGCCAGGGATCTCCTGGCACCATTACAGCTTCATTCAAATGCTCCTGTAAATTGTTTAAAAACGGTTGGACAAAAAAAACCATTAAAACGATTTAGATTTATGATATCATACCCGCTACAATGAGCTCTAGTGGTTATGCTCCTCTACAAACAATGAGCATCTATCGCCTGCTAACTGCTACAGATAGATTGCCTTCTAGGAGAAACCATCGACAGTCTGAGGCACCATAATGTTGTCAGAGAGTGTCTCTATTCTCAGATGTAAATATTAAGACAGTATTCAACGCTATGTATATCATAATGTCTATGGATGTTTTACAACAGGGTAACACTTTGATTTGTATATTGTTTCTATGTAAGAAACAAAGTTAGAAAGTTTAAGTAAAAGTATAAACCTGTACGCAAAAATGTAATGGAAAGGAAACTCACATAACAATGTCCAAGTTCTTTTATGATTTTCAGAGATGTGCCACAGATTAAATGAATTAGGATTCTAGATTGACAAATTCTCTTTTTATCTAGAACCGTAGCGTCTACATGTTGTCTGGTGGCATATAAAAGGTGTGCTCCTATGTAGAATTCCCACTGCCAGAGGGAAATCAATGAATTAAGAAGAAGGGCTCCCATAGGAACCTCGATGATTAATTAATTGATTTCCCTCCAGCAATATCTGAATTCTTTATTCTGCCGGGCTGTGCTTTTTACATGCCGCCTCATTGCAATGAGAGGTGTTATGTGACTAGTTCAATATAAAAATGTAAGCCTCAGCTCTGCAACTTTTAAACTAGATGGAACTAGTGAAAGAAAGCGTGTTCCTTGGCAATTTAGTTTAAAACCAACATAATGGAGATGTAAATGAATGATACATATACATGCGCAGCAGGCAACGGATTACAGGTTTTCTACATAATGCGACAGGTAAGAGTAATTGTCAGGGCTTTAACCCCTTAAGGACACATGACATGTGTGACATGTCATGATTCCCTTTTATTCCAGAAGTTTGGTCCTTAAGGATTTAAACCAGGGGTTCTCAACGTTAGTCCTCAGGACCCCCTACCAGTCCAGGGTTTAGGGATTACCTGGGTGTGTCTAAGGTGTTTAGAAAAAAAAAAAAACACCTTAAAGTCCAAGGTGTTTTTTCCCCTTTTTCTAAACACCTGGACTGGTAGGGGGTCCTGAGGACTGGGTTGAGAACCCCTGATTTAAACCTACCTCAAACTCCCAGAGAGCCGGCCATCAGCGATCTAGTGCATCATCCAGAAAGATCATGGCTATATTTCAGGACACAGCATTTCCAGAGATGTGTGTGTCATGCTTTTCCATCTGTCTATATTAATAATGCCGCTGTTCGACTATTTTGGCCTTAAATTTGACACATGTACAACTTGTGTATGTTTATGCTACACCGCAACTCTAATAGTTGTCAGGTGGCCACTAGAGATGTTTCCTTACTAAGACATTAGGAAATTGAAGGTCTTCAAATTAGATGTCATAATGCCCAGGAAGCTTTTAATACTTCCGATAGTGAAACATTAAATTCTTTTAGAAGCATCCACCTGACGAAGTGAGACAATTCCTACACATACAGTGTAAATCCAATGGACTCAATGGATGAACTGAACCAAAGATGTCTCTAAAAAACATACAGTTAAAAAAAAAGGCAAAATCGTGCATCACTGAGCAACGTTTAGTGTGTTATTCTATCATACATTTTTCTGGGGAGCCAATGATAGGCTGAGAGCTTAGTCCAAAGCTTAAAGGAACATTATAGGGCTAGGAATACAAACTTGTATTCCTGACTCTATAGTGTTAAAATGTTGTTAGGTCCCTCTTAAATATTTATTATTGAATTTGTGCACTAGCGTTATTTATTGAAGTAACATTATGCAAACTGCTTTCAGTCACATATATAAAATGGAGGCTCTGACCCTTTAATTAGCATTAAAAAGTTAAACCAAAAAAGTTGAGTCTCTAGAAGAAATTTGTGTACCTCTTTCAGTTGTTGAGGCCTCACAAACTGCATCAGCCATCAATCACTGATCATTTTTATGTTTCAAGTTGTAACTAGCTAGTGGAATGTGTTGGGCGTGCAGGGTTTTATATAGAGTGTTATTCACAAAACTATTTTATAGAATAACAGCCCATTGTAATGGTTATGGTGTTAGGAGTGCCCTGGTGCTGTCCCACGTAAGTAATATAACCCGACGAATGTTCGCCAAATAGATAAAATGTCATATTGTTTTATTTCCAGTCTTCTGGGTTTTGCTAAAGTGGAAGTATTGCCGGCACACTGAGGCATAACTAGAAACCAACAGGCTATAGTGTGAAAATAGCCCCTGGGCCTCCCCATGTGTCTCATTCTCCCCAAGTCCCTCCATATGTCTTCTCTTCCAACCCCCACTCTTCCATGTGTCTGATCCTCCCACCTCCCACTCCCCCCATGTGTCTCATCCATCCCCTTAGCTCCTCCATGTGTCCCATTTCCCCCCTCCCAACTCCTCCATATGTCTCATCTCCTCCATGTGTCACATGCTCCCCCCCATAGTCCCTCCATGTGTCACATTCTCCCCCATGCCCCTCCATGTATCAAATGCTCCCCCCAGTCCCACCATGTGTCTCTTCCATCCCCCCCACTCATCCATGTGTCTCATCCATACCCCCAGCTCCTCCATGTGTCTCATTCTCCCCCCAGCTCCTCCATGTGTCTCATTCTCCCCCCAGTCCCTCCATGTGTCTCATTCTCCCCCCAGTCCCTCCATGTGTCTCTCCCCTATCCCCCTCCCCTAATGTACATCTGTTCCTCTATATAGCGCTGCCGATGGGACAGTGGTACCCGCTCCGAAAGAAAGTGTTACTCTCAGTGAGCCACAGCAAGCACCATGCACACATCCAATCAAATGGTTCTCACAGAAAACTATTCGATTCAATGCTAAGAGGGGCATTTAAAGACATTACAGCAGAGGCACTTCTAGTGGCTATCAGAAAGAAAGGGTCTAGAAGTGTCTAACCTTCGATGATAAACATTGCCATTTCTACAAAATGGCAATGTTTTACATTGAACAGTTTAAATGTAGTTCCATGGACCAGCAAAGCTAAGGAGAATGAGCCTTGACATAATTAGGAGGCAGGCATATAATAAATCTAGAGGTTAGAATTGTACTATGGTACTGTGGGGGTGGGGTTAATATAATATATTATGTAATATAAAAAGCAGCCATTTTAGGTTAGGTTTTAATTATGGTTTTTTTTTTGCCTGAGACTTCGCCTTCGGTTATTACTCGTAATATGGCAACATTAGCCTTCCTTTTAAGTTGAATGTTTGGGAGGATTTGACCAAACGTTTTCTGGTTGTGGCTACTAAGGGATTTTGTAAGGGTAGGACATCTTTAGATGCTAGAATACCAGTGCCCTATGAGATTCTTCAGGGTTTGATTGGGGTGCTGCCAGATGTTTGTTTTTACGCTATGAGGTCCTTTTGCTTTCAGTTGCTTTCGTTTGGTGGTTTTTCTTGGTAGTAAGTTGGTTATTAGTAATCAGTCTGGGGGTGAGGGTGATCAGGCGACGATGTGGACTTATGGCGGAACCGGGTGGCCATTCGATTGCACTGTTCCAACATAGTTGTCTTTGGTAAAGGGTGCTCGGTCACATTGTTTCTTTGCTGGGAGCAGACGTGTCCAGTTTATTGTGCTTCAGCTTATTTGACAGCTTCTTCTGGAGCTGCAGGTTCCTTTTCCTTGCATGAGGGTTTTTTAGTTGGGTTTGGGACGTTTGTGTTTGGACTATGTGCATGTCAATGCAGTACCACTGCACCCAGACCACTTAATCTCAGTGGCCCTTTAATGTTTATTTTAATTTATATGCCTTGCCAGACGGGCAAAGCATACAAATTAGTTAATCCCTGCAGAGTGTATGGCGATGGTGGTGGAAACACTGAACATGCATGAGCTAGTATTAGATTTATCAATACATGCCCAGGCTAGCATAATCTTGCCGGAAGCATTATTGAATGGCTCCTTTGCCCGGCATGCAGAAGTGCAGTTTATTTCATCAAATGAAAATGCTGCAGTATCATTTAGTAGGCCTGGAAAGAAGGAACAAGTAAGTGTCTCTTAGAACAAACAGCTACATTCATTCTTACTTTTTTTCCATGAATGAAGCTACATGTAACCGCAGACCGTGCTGCTTTTATAAACAAGTCTCATATCCCTACGGTTGATACAGGGGAGTTTAATTACTAAGATGGAAAAAAAAGTATAGGAAATTATAATCCTAAATTGAAACTGAGACTAAGCAGCTGATCTGGAACATATTCTGTAACTCAGCCATAGTCACGACTGTTTTCTGAAAACTATTTTAGCTGAAGTGCTTTTATGTGTTTGGACTTGGAGTGTCCCTTTAAACTGTGACCCAGCATTTATGGTCTGATCCAGTGCAGCATTATAATTGCAAGCTGATCCATCAGTAATTATTGCAATGTACTACACTCTAATTGACCATTGATCTCTAAGTGTCTTTATACTAAATGTATATTCAGCATAGTGAAATATCTAGAAGATACGCAAGGGAGATTTATCAAGGAAAAATTCAACTATTTTAGCTGAGTTTCATCAAGCAGGTACAGAGTTAATCTATAAAGTGTGAATTTTTGTTAATACTAACAAGGCTGTAAACTAAAGCATGAATTGTTGAGATTTTAAAGTGAATTAAAAATGAATTATATATATTCATTCAAACAGTTGAACTAAAGCCATGGCTGCCTTGGATAATTTAAGCAATATAATTATTTCGGAATATAATTCACAATTCTCTCTAAACTCACTTTAAATTTCAAATTATTTGCAAATTAACGAGTCGGAGTAACTGTGAAAGTGAATTCAAAGTTAAAGGGCTATTCACAACAGTGAGATATAAAAGTAAATTCAAACAGAATTTTAAGTTTAAAGGGACACTATAGGCACCCAGACCACTACAGCTCATTGAAGTGGTCTGGGTGCAGTGTCACAGGTTCCTTAACCATTCAGTGGTAATTATAGTTTTTAATAATGAGGACATCCAGTGTCACCACCCCATAGGAAGGAATTGCATAAAGGTTTACAATGGGTTAAGTCCTAATGCGAGCGAGGCCATCACCGCACCTGCATATTAGCTCCCCCCTCCCTGAGCTGAAGGGAGCCCAAACCAGCGCTGAGGGACATCAGCACTTGGATCAGATAAGTGACAGAATAAGGTTTTCCCTTTAAGACCAAAGTAGCCGACTGGAAAAATATCTGACTTTGAGAATTTTTTTTAGATTGGCTATTTTGACCGTAAATGTAAAATTTACTTTGAATTCTCACTTTAGTGAATAACTAGGTCAGAAAAGCGAAGGTCATTTTATAACTCTACTCTATATAAAATGCTACGTGAAAGAGAAGACAAAGCCGATACAAAGAGCAATCAAGATAAACATAAGTACAAATAGGGTCATAATCCTATTGTACAACGCTGCAGAATTTGTTGGTGCTTTATAAATAATAATAATAATAATAATAATAATAATAATAATAATAATAATCAGAGCGTAGACAAATTAGGCAAATGAAACATGAAAGCAAAATGGAAACACTTCAAGAAAATAGAAACAAGTCTTGGCAAAGGCAACAAAACTAGCAAATTCTTATTACGTATATGTCTGCAAACCAGCCCTCCCGAACACCCCTAGTACCATAACCACTACAGACGCTTTCCAATTCAACTAGTCAGGCCTAAAATTTGAAATTCACTTTGAATTTTGATCAGTTCACCCTTAAGTGACTATGTCTGACATGTCCATACCTTACACCTGCTCAGAATGTGGTTGAGGCAGCCCTGACTTGGACCAATTCATGGAGTTCTAAATGCGCATGCGCGATACTTCCAAAATGTGCACTCATGTAAGAGAATTTAAGAGCGTTTTTTGGGATTTGTGCCAAACTAGCTGGCAGTATTCTACTTATCAAAACCACACACTTTCCCCCTGCACCTGGATTCAGTCTGCAGAAATGTTGGCAGGTAAGTCACAGTATGTTGGATGACATGCACAGTTTACAATTGGACACGTCGGAAACAGAAATTTGATAATCAGTTAAAAATAAAAATTCTGAAATATGGATCCATGTTCATTTATGAATCTAATATTGATAAATGGTTTAAAATTTCAGTTCACAGCAATCCACATGTTCAAGATTTTTACACTAACCTCTGAATTGTAGAGAATTAAACCCTGAATGACTAAGACTAGAATCAGATCGTCTGTTTTCCAATTCAGTTTTCAAGTCACTACATTTTGCTATCTTTATAAATAAATCCTTTTCGTGAATAATCTTGCCAATGTAAATACTTTCGAGCAGTAGCAGGTAAAGTGTTGTCAGTGAAAGTGGTCTTCACAAAATGACAACTCTGTTTAAAAAAAAAAAGTTATATTATGAAGCTTATTCATAAACTCCAAAATGGAACACATTTTAAAATGTACATGGCAAACTGTAAACTAAATTATCTGACCTGGATATAAAAAAAAAAAAAAAAAATCATCTATTTCAACCATAACCACAGTTTGGCTATTTTAGTGTAAAATTTGCAATTCAGATTTCAATTTGCTACAATTCAGAGTTTAGTGAATAAACTTGTTTTTTTACTGCTTGTCCGTCGTTGCTCTACAACCCCCTTACAGGGGGGCCCTGCCAGGACCAGTTGTTGGCAGCAGCCCCGGAGCCGCAGCACTGCCGCCGGGGAGAGAGGTAATAAATAACCCGGAGAGAGAGGCGAGCTGAGCGCCGGGCGGCGGCGCAGGCTCTGACCTAACAAATACCCACTGGAAAATCAGTACATCCCACCCCCAGTGCCTGGAGCCAGCTGCAGGCAGACAGGCAGGCGGGCAGGGGATACAAGGTACTGACTGCCAACACTACAACCTCCCACGTACCTAGTCAGGGTTCTGTTCCAGGCCAGCCTGACCCCAATGCCATTATACTGTCTCTGCGCAATTACTAATGAAATGACCATGAAATGCATGTTACCGTAGTAATGAAGAAAAAAAAATTATAAAGCTTTCATTTGGAAAAACTGAGAATATATCAGCGATAATATACAATCTATGCAATGCATACCGGCGTTTATCACTGCAAAGGCAATTAACTGCCCATTTATCACATAATAAAATTGACCAAAGGTCTTATATTGGAGCCTAAACAGATTTGATGCGTGCGAAAGTATCCAATTTCCCATCGCATTAATCCATGATTCAATCAGACTGTCCTGCTTGAATACTGGTGAGTTTTCAGTTTACATGAGACCACGACATATTTGGTCAACACAAAAAGGGTATCCTAGCCCGGGGACCACTCATGTCTAATTCTCAGGGTGCCAGTTCTGTATCTACTTCGGTCAGGGGTACCCAAAAGGTAGATCCCCAGATGTTTTAAAACTACCGCTTCCACGATGCTTTGCCATTCTAAAGGCATGTAAAGCACCATGGGAGTTGTAGCTCTACCCGGGCACCCCTGACGCAGATAAAGTGGAAACATTCTCTATGTCAGGCTTCCCCAAACTCTGGCCCTCCGGATGTTGCTGAACTACAACTCCCATGATTCTCAGCCTATTTTATTCATAGAATCATGGGAGTTGTAGTTCAGCAACATCTTGAGGGCCGGAGTTTGGGGACGCCTGCTCTATGTCATCTATGCCTCCAGTCCAGCTATTTTGACCCAATGGTTCTTGAAATTCACTTTGAAATCTCATTGAATTCCCAACAACACACATATACAGTATTATTCCCTAACCCGAGATAGCTGGAGATTGTACATGTAAGGCCCAAGTAGCCAAACTGGCAACTTAGCTAGCTTGAAGTTTTTCCAGTTTGACTATTTTGGCCTGAAATGTAATACTATCTTTGAATTCTGTTAGAATTCACCTTAGTGAATATACCTGAAAATTAATATCCCTATGGCATGTTTTAAAACCACTAACAAGGTTAGTCACTAGACTCCAAACTGTTGTAATTTGAAACATGTTAATTGGAATATATACAAAAAGGGAGAATTCAGTGAATTTCAAATTTAGGGTCAAATTAACAGAACTGGAAAAATTCTCTGTCAGCTATATTTTCAGTTTGGCTTCTCTAGCCTTGAATTTGAAATTCTCACTTTAGCATTTAACCTTCTAAATTGCAAAATGTAGGTAAAAATAGTGGATCTAAAAAAGAAATCTCAAACTCATCTATAGATTTAGCTTGGCTGTTTCAGCCTAAACTTTGCCATTCACATTTTAATGTAATTAAGAATTCCATTACGAATGAAGCAGAAGCCATTTTCCACAGCTCTGGCAGAAATTAGTTAACTCTAAATATTACGAGCCCAACCATCCAGCCGAGACTAGGCCTGTACTTACCTGAGGCATTGACCGGAGTCGATTCATGCTGTTCTTTCTCACACCAAAGCTGAACCGGCAGACGTTCCTTGTCATATAAAGTGCCTTGATCGAACACCTCTAAATCAGTTAAAGAAATCTCAAGTATGGGATGGCAGTCCCAGAAACCCTTTAGCTGGCTCATCCGCCGAGACGAGAGACATTAGAACCGTTCTCCAGAGAAGGACCTAAGGCCTCCATTATACTACTGACCCATGCGCATTGTGCCCCACCTCAAAGCCCTCGCCTAAAGGGATTATGCAAGCTCCCCTGGCAGCCTTGGATGGGGCAGCCTTAGCCACTAAACAAGACGTCTTAGTGAGCATCTAACGGAAAAGGGAAGGGAGTTCTACAGGAACGGTGCAGCCCTAGAGAAGTCTTGAAGGCGAAAATCAGAGGTCAGAGTACAAACAGAGGACAGAGGATAGACGCAGGTCTTCGGCAGATCGTAGGGGCCTAGACGGGACATATTTGTGTATTAGAGAGGATAGATACGTGGGAGTAGCATCATGAAGAGAGTTAAAAAGCAAAAACCATAGGAGTGAGGCGAGGGAGGTGTGAGCGGACAGGAAGATGAGTCTTGTCGCCACATTAATTATAGACTGCAGTGTGGCAAGTTGGAGACATGTAAGACCACTGAGAAGCGGATTGCAGTAGTCAAGGCAAGAGAGGACAGTGTCATGGACCTGCACCTTAACCGCATCTGATGTTAATTAGGGGTGGATGCGCACAATGTTTTTAAGATGGAAGTGGCAGGATTTGGCGATCGACTGGACATGAGGGGTGAAGGAGAGTTCGGAGTCAAAGAGAACACCTAGGCAGTGAGCCTGCAAGGTAGAGGTGATGGTAGCACCATTAACATGGAGGGAGACAGAAACAAGGGTAGCAACACTTGAGGGAGGAAAGTCCAGAAGTTCTGTTTTGGACAAGTTGAGCTTAAGGAAGTGGGCAGCCATCCAGTTAGAAATACCAGAGAGGCAGTCAGAGACACTAGTCAAGAGGGGCTGGGAGAGATCAAGGGAGGACAGAGAGATTTGCGTGTCATCCGCATAGAAGTGATATTGGAAGCCAAAGGAGCTGATGAGTTTACCAAGGGAGGCAGTATAGATCGAGAACAGTAGACACCAGTAGACACCAACAGAGAGAGGTTCGGAGAAGGAGGCAGAGACAGAAAAAGAGACACTAAAAGGAGCACTGGGTGAGGTAGGAGGAGCACCCGGAGAGAGCAATATCTTGTAGACCGAGATTACGGAAGATGAGAAGAAGTGGTTTAAGATCGGTATCAAAAGCGGCGTAAAGGTCAAGGAGAATTAGGATAGAGTAGTGAACATGAGATGTTGCAGTGAATAGATCGTTTGATACTTTGGTCAGAGCCATTTCCAAAGAGTGCTGAGTGCAGAAATCAGACTGAAGTGGATTGAGCAGAGAATTGGACTCAAAGAAGTCTGTCAATCTCACATGCTTGGAAGCAAAAGGCAGTAGCGAGATAGGGCGGTAGTTGGACGGGGATTAGGGTCAAGGTTGGGTTTTGTTGTTTTTTTTTTTTATCAGGGTTACAGTTGCATGTTTGAAGGGTAATGGAAATATGCCAGAGAGGGAGAGATTGAGAATTTTAGTGAGAGGCAAGAAAAGGAGACAGAGTACAGATGAGATGTGAGGGAATAGGATCAAGGGAGCAGGTGGTGGGGCGGGAGGACTGGAGCAGATCAGAAAACTCTTTGGCTGTAGCGGTTGTGAATGAACTGATGGCACTAAGGTTCCTGTTGGTGACTGACTCATAATGGGACTGTTCACAAAATATCTCTGAATAAAGAGGCACCTGCCTTTCATAGGGCTTTGGGACATTCAGCACCTGGTACAGAACCAGCAAGTCAACCTGAAACTCATGTCTGGCACCTGTCCAACTTAATACCATTGGGAGGGGACACAATCAGGGACCTGACTAGGGTTGTGGATGCTGTGGAAGCACTGGCGGATCCAGGGGGTGGGGGGGAGCAACGGGGAAACTGCCCACCCTCCCTCGGCTCTCCCCTACCGGCTAATGTCCAAGTGCCAGCCCTGCAATGTGCCTTCATGGGCCGGAGGGGAGAACAAAGATCTCCCTCCCTGGTCTGCAGGCACCGTGCTGGCAGCCGGCAGGGAGAGAGAGGACCCGGGAGTTCAGCCTGCAGCTTCTCCGGGTCCTTCTCTCGCGAGCACAGAGCGTTGCCGCGGTTACCACTCTGGATCTCGCAAGAGTGAACTCTAGCCCTGGAGCTGCGGGCTAGAGTTCACTCTCACCACTGCGACCACCTGGGATTCTCCACCGGACCACCATAGATTGAGAAATGTCCCCCCTCAGTAAAGGTAAGAATATATAAAAAGCACCCCTTATCCTCCTCACCACACATTCATACACTGCCCCACACACACTGTCCCCCTACACACACACACTGCCCCCTATACACACACACTCCCCCCACATACACACGCTGCCCCCATACACACATACATTGCCCCCTCATTCACATACATTGCCCCTCCATACACACACTTCCCCCCACATACACACACTGCCCCCCATACACACATTACCCCCAACACACCCTACACATTCACACACTACACCCCCCCACACACACACGCTGAACCTTTCACACACACTGCACCCCCCACACAGACCATTGCTCCTATGGCCTACTACAACCCTATATCCCAGTAGACTCCAGGTAAGTTGTCAAACTGTTCTTAAACGGTTTGACTACTTACTCTGTGAGGGGGTCCCGGCACCATAACCACTACACAGTGCTGTAGTGGTTATTGTGCAGGGATTTGTTCTTTAAAGGACCACTATAGGCACCCAGACCACTTCAGCTTAATGAAGTGGTCTGGGTGCCAGGTCCCTCTAGTTTTAACAGTTTCAGATAAACTGATATGTTTACACTGAGGGTTAATCCAGCCTCTAGTGGCTGTCTCCCTGACAACCACTAGAGGCCGCTTCCGCAATTCTCACTGTGAAAATTACAGTGAGAAGACGCTGACGTCCATAGGAAAGCTTTGAGTAATGCTTTCTTATTGGTGTTTTTAATGCGCGCGTGGCTCTGGCCACGCATGCATATTCGGCTCCACTCGGGAACCAACGTCGGAGGGGAAGGAGAGGCCACCACCGCCGAGAGAGCCCGGCGCTGGATAAAGGTAAGTTGGCTGAAGGGGTTTTAACCCCTTCAGCCCAGCGGGTGGGGGGCCATGAGGGTGGGGGGGGACCTAAGGACTACATAGTGCTGGGAAAACAAGTTTGTTTTCCTGGCACTATAGTGCTCCTTTAAATAATCTACAAGTGCCCCTCCCGAGATCAGGCTCTGGATCCGCCACTGTGTGGAAGTGGGCATCGATTCCTTGCATGTTTAATATTACTATAGGTTTTTATCCATTAATTTCTTACATGCGTTTTTATTAATCAGATAACTTTCTCCAGACAAATGATATTCCTCACCGTCTAAAATGGGTTTAAATGTCAAATTTAAACCAAAATAGTAAAAGTGAAAACATTTCTCTAATTCAACTATGATTCCAGTTTGTCAATTGCCCTTATCTTTAAAGCTCACTTTCAGTTTCTTCAAGTTCTCACTTTAGTAAATAACATCGTTATGAAATATTTACGTTGACTGTATTGGGATTTAACTGAAATTCCAACACATTCAAAAATATATACAAAGACAAAGTAGGGACTAATTTGTCTGATGTGTATTCCCTACACCTGGTAAAAACGGACAAAACGTAGAGCCAACGCTATCAACTTTTGTCTCTCTTCCTGGCAGTAAGTAGTAATGGCTGAGTGAAAAAAAATAAAAAAATCATTGCTCGAGAATACAGGATCCCCTATAGACCTCAGTGTTGTATTCTAATGATTGCACAAGAGTAAAACAAGCGGGTAAGTAAGTCTCTACTTTCCTTGCTGCTTGTGGCGAGCAGTCGCCATCACCAAAATATGCAAAGACCCCCAGATGGTGACAGAGCCAGTTAAAGAGGCAGTATCACTTAAAGGACCACTATAGTGCCAGGAAAACATACTCATTTTCCTGGCACTATAGTGCCCTGAGAGTGCCCCCACCCTCAGGGTCCCCCTCCCGCCGGGCTTGATGGAGAGCAGGGGCGGGCTGGGCCGGGGGGCAGGGAGGCAATTGCCCCCCAGGCCGCCCTAAATTCCTGTAAGGCCGGCCGCGGCGGGCCGGCCCTTTAAATACTGCAGCCGCCTGAGCGCTCTGTTAAGAGCCTCAGGCGGCTGCTCCCTCCCCACAACGCGTAGCGAGCACACTCCCGGTCGCGGTAGCAGCAGCGGCGTGGTAATAAAGTACACAAGTATTACACTTACATCAATCAGCTTGGCCACTTTCTATTCGCGAGAACACCAACACCGAACGCACTAATTGTACGCACCCCTTCCGGCAACGAACGAAGTACGCGGCAAAGAGAGTATTAGAAAGAGAGGGAATACAAGAAAAGAGAGAATAAGAAGAGATAGAAAGGAGGAATAGAAAGAGGAATAAGAAAGAGGGAGAGTAAAAAAGGGAATAGAAAGAGAGAGAATAGAAAGGGAGAGAATACACAGAAGGGAAGTAAGAAGAGGGAGGGGGGAATAAGAAAAGGGGGAGGAGGAGTAAAAGGAGGGGGATAAGAAAAGAGGGGTAAGGAAGAAGGGGTGAGTAAGAAAAAGATGGGGGAGTAAGAAGAAGAAGAGGAGGGAGTAAGAAGAAGAGGAGGGAGTAAGAAAAAGAGGGGGGAGTAAGAAGAAGAAGAGGGGGGAGTAAGAAGAGGGAGAGGGGGAATAAGAAAAGGGGGAGGGCGGAGTAAGAGGGAGAGGGGGAATAAGAAAAGGGGGAGGGCGGAGTAAGAAGGAGGGGAGATAAGAAAAAGAGGGGGTAAGAAGAAGAAGAAGGGGTGAGTAAGAAAAAGAGTGGGGAGTAAGAAGAAGAAGAGTGGGGAGTAAGAAGAAGAAGAGGGGGTAAGAAGAAGGGTGAGTATGAAGAAATGGGGGGAGTAAGAAGAAGAAGGGGGAGGAAGAGGAAGAAGAAGAAGGGGGGTAAGAAGAAGAAGGGGGAGCAATAAGAAGAAGGGGGGTTAAGAAGAACAGGTGGGGGAGTAAGACGACCAAGGGGGGAAGTATGAAGAACACAGGGAGGAGGGGGGTAAGACGAACACAGGGGGTGTGAGGAGAACACATAGAGGGAGGAGTGAGAAGAGCACAGGGAGGGTGGGTGAGTGTGAGAAGAGACCGCTAGGGGAGGGTGGGGGAGAGGAGAGACCACTAAGGTGCAGGGGAGAGCTCTACGGGACAGAAGGGGCAGCTCTATAGGACAGGGGCCAAGACAGGGAGCTCTTTCACACTACGCGCACACACACACACAATGCATCCCTATACATACACAGAAACACAACATGCTTCCCTTACACACAGAGAAACACACAATGCATCCATTACACACACACACACACAATGCAACCCTTACACACAAAGACAATGCATCCTTTGCACACATACACAGAAACAGACAATGCAAACCCGTACACACATATGCAAACACACACACTTCTTTTCTTACATACACACAGAAACACAATGCATCTCTTACACTCAATGCACACACATACAGACACACACCTTGCATCCCTTATGCATACAAACACAGATTCACACAATGCATCCCTTACACACAACCAGAAACACATAATACATCCCTTATACACAAATACACACTGCTTCCACTACACACAAACACACTACATCACCTGCACAAACTGGTAACCCTATACACTACATACCATAAGCACACATATTAGATCCTCTACAATAACACATAACACATCCCCTACACACTCCACTCCCTGTGAGCGAACTCATGGGTGGGTGGAACTTATGAGTGGGCCTTATGGGCATACTCACCGTCAGGCCCTGGGGCCCAGACCTTGAGCTGTGTAAGGGGCCCCAAAAAATGGAGCTGCTTCCAATTCTCCCAGAACATTGAATTTTGTGACCACAGCTGCAAACAGCCTCCAGAGATCCTGTTCTACACCAGACCAGTGGAGCCAAACTGCAGCCCATCATCATCCTCATCTGCTTGTAAGTAGGCAATCTAGTATATTATTAGTGACACTAATCTATAATGTACCTCACATTAAAGGGACACTATAGCTTAATGAAGTGGTTCTGGTGTCTATAGCTGGTCCCTGCAGGCTTTTTAATGTAAACACACACTGTGTGCAGCACTGGCGTTAGTTCATATGGGTGGGGCATTGTGATGTCACATGGGGGGGCAGCAAATTTTTATTTTGTCTAGGGCGGCAAAAATCCTTGCACCGGCACTGATCCTGGGCAGGTGCACCAGTCTACTGGTGACCCACAGGAGGGGAGTGCACTGATTGCACTGCACTCTCCTCCTGTCCAGCCCCATCTTTACCGCAGTGCAAGTGCCCTCTGCCCCTAATTTACAGTGGCTCACACTCACAACAAGCAGTGCCTGGAGCCGTGAAGGAGCGGGTATGGCAAAGAGCTACTGATTAGCATAACATCAATATCCGTTATAAAACCAGGAAAAGGTGGGCATGGATGGTGAACTGATTTGGTGGTGCAATGGGCCACTTGACTGGTTTTGCCCCCCAGGCCTAAGGCTGCCAGCCCTCCCCTGATGGAGAGGAAGGGGTTAAACTTACCTCTTTTTCCAGCGCCGGGCTGGGAGCTCTCCTCCTCCTCTCTTCCCTCTTCTTCTCCTCTTCGGCTGAATGCACATGCGCGGCAGGAGCTGCGCGCGCATTCAGCCAGTCCATAGGAAAGCATTCACAGTGCTTTCCTATGGACGCTGGCGTCTTCTCACTGTGATTTTCACAGTGAGAAACACGGAAGCGCCTCTAGCGGCTGTCAATGAGACAGCCACTAGAGGCTGGATTAACCCTAACATAAACATAGCAGTTTCTCTGAAACTGCTATGTTTATAGAAAAAAGATGGATGTTTATAGAAAAAAGGGTTATAGAAAAAAGATGGACCAGGCACCCAGACCACTTCATTAAGCTGAAGTGGTTTGGGTGCCTATAGTGGCCCTTTAAATGTATTCCATAAATCAGCTTGAACCATAATATAAATATCAATGTTATTATCATGTAATCCTGCTTTTAAAAAAAGTTCAACTTGGATTGCCACTTGCAGATCTGTCATTTTTTTTTATTTATATATTTATATATATATATGGAGGTAGGCATTTTAAATTGCATCACTGTTTGCAAACTTTGAGTTACACTTACATAAAAGATTATTCGGAATTGTAGTAAATAGACATCAAAATTCCAAAATTCTCCAAGGCTCCTACAGTCCCAGTGTGGCTGTATTAGCCTGAATGTTGCCATTTTGGGGTTTATTTGCTGTATTTCAGAATTCAGTGAATTTACAGATTAGCTCCCACCATGCAATGGTGCAGGAAACAGGAAATTGCTCTTTGAGCTCCCTGGTGATTCTGTGTGTCCACATTGGAAAAGGTTAGCTGGAAAGAATTTATTTAATTTTTTTTTACAAAATAATGTAAAACCTGTGACTGTGGGACCCATGGCCCAAATGAGGGTCTGTTGGAAGATGTAGAATTAATGAAGTGTTACTCATGGGTCTGAGACCAAACTTATATCTGCTCTAGTGCTACATTGATTTAGGCGTCAAATGGTTATTCACCAACGTGTGAATTTTAAAGTGAATTTCAAACTTAAAGGGAAATTATAGAGCCAGGAAAAGAAACTAGCTTTCCTGGCACTGTAGCTTCCCCTTCTGTCAAGGCCCCCCTCCCGTGGCGCTTACCTCGGTCCAGTTCCGATGTCCCTCGGCGCTGACTCAGCTCCGCCCACGCTCCTACCCCACTGCCGGTTGCTGGCGGGGGAGACCTAATGCGCATGCGCCACAATGGCCATGCGCGCTTTAGACCTCCCCATATGATAGCATTATGCAATGCTTTCCTATGGGGATTCTGGTGATGCTCGACGTCCTTATGTCGAACGTCTTTTAAAACACTTTTGGAGCTGTAAGGATCTGGAAGCACCATCTAGCGGCTGTCTGAGAGACCGCAACTAGAGGTGGGGTTAGCCCTGTAATCAAAACACTGCGGTTTCTCCAAAACCGCAGTGTTTTGACTAACAGGGCTAAGGGTGTCCATTTAAGGTGAGAATAGCTGAACTGGAAGAATTCTCTAAGTCACCTATGATTTAAGATCAGCTACTCTGGCCTTAAATTTGAAATAATCTCTCTGTGGTAAACAACCCTGTCAAGATACCTCCCTCCCCCTGCAAGACCTTACTCAGGTGTTGAATTTTTGGGGTTTAATTTTGTTGGTCTAAACATGAGGTAAGTCATTGAAGTGGCTCTGTCATGGTTTTGGCTGAAGCATAACTGGATAATATATCTCTCCATGTTTTAATACTTCCCAACATTTCAAATGGACAAACAGGACGGTTTAATGTTAGGGGTGTTAGTGTGCTGGGGTCATTCTAAAAGAAAATGTTGGTGACTTACTAATAACAATTTATGCAACTAAACTGTAGTTTGGAGACTGTTGAGAACAATGTATCTTAGTTTATTGGAGTTTAAAGACACATTACTGAGAATATTATTATTGCTGTGGAGCTCTGTTATGCTCTCAGACACACTAACACGGACCTTCTAGAGAGAGAGAGACAATAGGATAAAAACAGGGACAGAGATTTGGGCCCAGAATAGGGACTGTCCCTCCTAACTAGGGACACTTGGGAGGTATTTTTTTTGTCAAACGTTTTAAGGCTATTCCCAAGTATATCCTTACTGACATGGTAGTATTTTGACTTGTTGGTTGACTTAACACAATCCCATTTCTTGATATAAGGTAAATGCAAATGAATCATACTCAAGAGGTTTTGTAGTGTAGGTTCTGTCCCTGCAGGCTTGCTGTTTTGAACAGTGGAAGTTTTGAGAGAGAGCTATATGTGGCAGCCACTTGGGGCTTAGAAATAAAATAGATTTAGATATGGAATCTATTCAAAGGGAACCTCCTCATGTAAACCACTTCAGGACAAACTGCAGTTTGTAAAAGAGTTGATTTCTATTTAAAGTCAAAACTTTTATAAAGAATTGATTAAATCCTCAAGAGCTGCTAATTAGACAATCAGGTAGGCTATCTCCCCCATTCGGTTAGCTCCACAGAGCTAACGGAAGTGGCACGTATGCTCTGCTAGAGTGCACATGACTTCTCCCTCAGATAATAGTGAGCCTGTAAGTGCTCTTATGCCTCTATGTGTGCATCCACAGGGCTCAATATGTGTCCCTGGTTCGCAGTAGCCCCCTGGCGCATCACCTAAAAACCAGAACCTTCTCAAAGTAATGTCACGCATGCCCAGTACACGCTCCAGATTATGGGCAGATGAAAACAAGGAAAAACTGTAAGTCTCAGATTTCAGCGGAAGGACATGGGTAGAGCGATTGAACACCAGATTCAGCACTTTGGGGTTAACCCATTCATAAGCCGGCGGGCACCAATAAAGTTATGGTGCCCGGAGTGTCCATTTAATCAATTTCAAATGCGGTTTCTGGACTTGTTTCTTGGTTGTTTAGTAATTTGTAATGACCTTGCAGTGGATGATATTGAGTCTGTAGACCTGCCGATGTATGATTCACATACTGTAAACTCCCAGCACATTATAGTAGGTCTAGTAAGGTATTTCAGGCAAATCACAAGAATACTGTGGAAGATATCCTTAGTGCTGTGGGAGAGTATAATTAACAAGTACCTATTTTAGCATCCACCCCCACCCTGTATTCAATCCCCCTTAAACAGATTTTTTTCATTAACGCCTTGTCTTTGGCACGCAGTCCCTTAAAGTAGTCCTACGTGCTGCTGTCATAAAAACCTAGTGAACAGTAACCAGAAATCCTTCACACTATTACATAATCTCAGTCAGTGGTCTGGCAATTATATTGTGCCCAGAGAGCTTGTATTTAATGTAACGATATTCATTGGGGTTTATTTACTAAATAGTGAATTGTGTTTAAATTTAAAAAAATAAAAATTCAAAATTTAAGCTCTAACAGCCAAGTTGTGACTATAGCTGAACTGATCAAACCATTTTAGAGTGGTTTGAAAGGAAAATCAATGGTCTTGGGAGAGCTGACCGGGTAGGCTGGCCACTGGCATGGGAGGACTTGCAAACGAGTTGCGGGCTTGTTCTAAAAATTAAAGGAAGTGCATTATGTGCGTGTTTTTAATTAGAACTTTTAATAATGAACCTTGTTACACCCTGTCCCACTTCCTAGTAGCTTAGCTCAGTGGAGCTAAACTCAAGAGGCTGGTCTCCCAAACATCCAACATTCATCAGGTCAATCATGATTTTCTAATCATGTCCTGCTGTCCCAACTTTGTTCCCTGGTGTACCTCTGTTGGAGACACCAGGGAACTGTCCCCAACAAGCATAGTGCAAATGCATCATTAGTCATGCTCGCCCTTTTCTGAGGACATTAGGACCCTGCAGAGAGCACTGAAATTCATGCCAGGCTTGCATAAATTTACGCCATGCTGAACTGTCAATTTGGTGGTTAAAGGTGTCCGATGACCAGGTCCTGCCCCTTTCCTCCTAAAGGAGATGCATGCAGTTTGGACTGCCCCTCCCCCTTTGAACCCTCCTACCCGTGTCCCACTTATAAGGACACCTCAGTTGGGCAATGTGCAGGGCACCTGCCTTGCAAAGGCTTGATCTGCATTGGGAAGTCTGTGCTAGTGAAGAAGTGGGAGCTTGATCTGCAGCATTTGCAATCGTTTTTTAGATATAGCCCCAAAGAAAAAGTGCTTAATTAAACGCATGCGTATTTTCATGGGAGGCAAATCTGCTAAATTGTGATTATTATTTTTTTGTATTTGGACACTGGAGTGTCCCTTTAAAATAGTGGGAGGTGTGGTGGTATGAATGTTTGCAGTGTTTTGTGCTAGCCTGTCATTGTGTGGGTTTATGCATGGGCTGGTGACCTGTGCTGTCAGTGTTTTCCTGGCCTGGACTTGCAATTGTGCAAGTTCTCCAAGCAATTTCAGAGAATAGGAACTCGGGAATCCTTGATTTTGGCCAAACATCTGAAATCGTTTTAAAGGGAACTAGTGGACAGCATCTGCAACTTAATAGTACCATAACAAGTATATTGGTATGTAGTGGTTATGGTGTCTATACTGGCCCTTTAAATTACACTTTGCAAATTTAATATTATATTGCTTTCCTTTTCCTATCAGTGCTCGTTGGTTTGCTGTCTCTGAGATCTTCATTCTTTCCATTTCATCTATATCACCGTTCTTATTGCCGCTGCCAAGAATTGGTGCTGACTGGGTGAGGCTTGCAAGTTATGGAAAGAAAATTGTATTCTAAGACAATAATATGGAATGTTAACATTATATCTAGTAAACTCAAGGGTGTCTGTTTAAAAGGATTAACTGTCTTTCATACCCATGAATATTAGTGCAGAACGTTTGTCATGGGTGTAAGTCATAAATGAGGATGTGCAAAAAAAGGATTTTTTAAATGTAATTAATTGTAAAACAGTAAGCATTAGTTTCACAGAGCACATTGTCCGCATCTGCTGCGACTGGGCAAGGGAGAAAGGGGGAATATTCACCAAAACCCCCTATTTTTACTTAACAACTTATGTGGGTACTGCCAGGCTTATAGGAAAGCATTGTGATTGGCTGAGATGATCAATTCTGATGTTGTCAGCCAAGGAGGTGGATTGGGGGCGGGGCCTGATGCGAGGAGCCCTGTGTGGTGCTGGTAAAAGGTAAGTGAAATACCTTTCTTTTCAAATAATTTTTATTAAAGTTTTTTTTTGTATAACAAATGATAATAATACAAACATTGTATTAAGGGTAGGAAAGGAGGGGTAACATGGAAATGGGAAGGGGTATCCATCCATCAATGAAATAAACATATTAAAGTATATGGCAAAAAGAAAAATGTTTTACAACAATGCACTTTAACAATAAATATATCAAAGACCATAAATTGTTTTGATTTTTTCTTCCCATTTATCCCAGTTGTATTTTAGTATTGGGAAACCATGCATATTGGCTCTGTGTGATAGTTCATGTGCCTTATTTTCTAAAATCAAATTAAAAACTTCTCTGAGAGATGGCACATTTTGAGACTTCCAATGTCTAGGTAAACAGGATGTAGCAGCGATCAGAATGTGACCTATGATTATTTTATCTGATCTATTAACAGACTCCGGGAGTTTTTTAAATAAGGCTAGTTCCGAGGTTAAGATACTAATGGTTCCGTTCACTTTAATAATCAGATTGTGGATCATTTTCCAATAATTAATTAACTTGGGGCAGAACCACCAGATATGGGCCATATTGCCCAATCCCCCACAGTCTCTCCAACATCGGTCCGAATACATATTGTTCATGTTATGTAATCTAGACGGGGCCAGGTACCAGCGATATAAGATTTTATAATGATTTTCAAAATGGTCGGTGCAATATGAAATACCTTTTAAACCTGTAAAGAAACCGAACCATTCTTCTAAATCGTACTGGGCACCCAACTCCGTCTCCCATGACAGCATATATTTTAATTTAATTAAGGGCTTGGCATTATGAGATAAGTAACATAAGGATATCATACCTTTACTAGCGGGGCTGTATAAAATAACTTTCTCTAAAGGAGATATCTCAAGTGATTTATAATTTTTATCGGTTTCAGGTACCTGGTATAGTTCTTTCAATTTATCAATGATTATCATACATTCCAGTTCACATGCATTCGACAATCCATACTTAAGCTTCAATTTTTCCAAAGAAAGAATAGCATTGCCATAAAAAAAATTGTCCAGATTAGTTATAGAGCAATCCTTCAATAATTCTATTTTTAAGGATGGTATATGATCTTTCAATAATTCAATAGGCATTGCTCTATATAAACTGGGAGACTGGTCATTTTTAAAAACAATGTCCCAGGCCTTAAGCGTAGTCCTAGTGGATAAAAATAATTTTGTAATTCCAGGTCTTTTCTTAGGATTTAACCAAGGTAATTCTGATAGTCTAACCGGTGAAATTTTTGATTCCTCTATCTCCATCCATCTGGGTTTATCATCCTGGTTGTTAAAGCTCACAACCACTGCAGCATTAGTGGCGAAATAATATTTGCGGATATCGGGGACACCGATACCTCCGTTCAATTTATGGTGCTGCAGGGAAGTGAGCCTCACTCGGGCAGGCTTGTTCCCCCATATAAATTTCAACATTGTCGAATGAACTTTATTAAAAAATGATAATGGAATGGACAGAGGAATGGTCCTAAAAAAATATAAAATTTTGGGGAGTATCGTCATTTTAATAGATGCGACCCTCCCCAGCCATGAGAGCTCCATCCCACCCCATCTCTCCATCTCTTTTTGTAGGTCTGACCATGCTTTCCTCAGGTTATGATTGTGCATATTGACCAAATTTTTGCATAAATTAATGCCAAGATATTCCATATATTCAGTTCTCCAATCAAATAAATATGATTTCTTAAGGGCAATGGTTTCCAAATTGTTTAAATGAAACGGAAGGGCTTGAGTTTTGGACTCATTTAATTTGTAATACGATATCTCACCGAATTGAGTTAAAATATCCTTGAGGTGTCTCAAAGATTCTTTTGGGTTTTTGATAGATAGGATTATATCATCTGCAAACAAACCAATTTTGTGAACGGATTCTTTAACTGCAATTCCTACAATTTGTGGGGTTGTCCTAATCAGTTCTGCCAGGGGTTCTATCGCTAAAACAAACAAAATTGGAGATAAAGGGCACCCCTGTCTCGTCCCGTTAGTTAGGGAAAAAGTTTTGGATGTGAAGCCAGAAGCTGAGACATGGGCGGAGGGTGCACAATATAACGCCTTAATTGCTGTGATAAATGATGATGGTATGTTGAACCTATCTAATGTTCTCCATAAATATCCCCAATGTATCCTGTCAAACGCTTTTTCAGCGTCAAGAGATAGAAGCAAAGAAGGCGTTTTGGTCATATTGATGTGCTGAATCATGAAATACCTTTCTAACAGTCGCTCTGGTGTCTGGAATTTGCCAGCTCTTTAGTCATGGGACAAATAGGAGGCGGCCGCCCGCCCGCCCGCGGGAACATGGAGGCGGCTGTCCACCGGCGGAAGCATTGTGCGCGGCGCGCGAGGGAGCGGTACTCTGTTTGCAGCTGCTCTCTGCTCCCTCGCACAGTTTAATGGTGTCGGGAGCCGGAATATGACCTCATTCCGGCCCCGGCATTACAGAGCGCGTGGGAGCATAGAGGAGCTACAAACAGAGTACTGCTCCTTCGCATAGAGAGCAGCCCCACTGAACCCCAGGAAATACCCACTCAGCTATCCCAAAGGTAAGGAGGCTGAGTGGGTTTCAATTAAAACAAAAATTTGTTTGTGTGTGTGTGTAAGCCTGTGTGAGTTTGTCAAGAGTGTGTGTGTAAGCCTGTGTGAGTTTGTCAAGAGTGTGTGTGTGTTTGTGAGAGTTTGTCAAGAGTGTGTGTGTGTTTGTGAGAGTTTGTCAAGAGTGTGTGTGTGTTTGTGAGTCTGCCAAGACTGTGTGTGTGTTTGTGAGAGTCTGTCAAGAGTGTGTGTTTGTGAGAGTCTGTCAAGAGTGTGTGTTTGTGAGAGTCTGTCAAGAGTGTGTGTTTGTGAGAGTCTGTCAAGACTGTTTGTGAGAGTCTGTCAAGAGTGTGTGTGTGTTTGAGTCTGTCAAGAGTGTGTGTGTTTGTGAGAGTCTGTCAAGACTGTGTGTGTGAGACTATGTGTGTGTTTGTGAGAGTCTGTCAAGAGTGTGTGTGTGTTTGTTTGTGAGAGTCTGTCAAGAGTGTGTGTGTGTGTTTGTGAGAGTCTGTCAAGAGTGTGTGTGTGTGTGTTTGTGAGAGTCTGTCAAGAGAGTGTGAGTGAGCGCCTGTCAGTTTGTGTGTGCGAGTCTGTCAGTGTCTGCGTGCAAGTCTGTTGTCAGTGTAAGAGTGTGTGAGAGGCTGTCAAAATGTGTGCATGCGAGCCTGTCAAAGTGTGTGCGTGCAAGCCTGTTGTCAGCATGTGTGTGTATGTGCTCCTGTCAGTGTGTGTGCGCGCGTTTAGGTACCTGCCCCCTCCGATCGCATGAGGAGGGTGTTTATTCACCTTTCTTCCCATTTTCCCACACCATGCCAGTTTCACCATGTTTGAGATGATTAACCTTTATGATCTCAGCTAAGCCAATGCATGCTCAGCAAATGTACCAATCCGGATCTCCTCATAGAGATGCATTACATTAATCTCTATGAGGAACATTCAGCGGCTCCATGCAGAGCTTGGAGACACTGAACCTGGGTGCTGCACATGGTGCAGCAGTGACCCAGGACTCTCTAGTGGCCATCTGAGTAACGGTCACTAGAGGTGTTAGTAAGCAGCAATGTAAACTCTGCCTTTTGACGGAAAAAAGCAGTGTTTACACTGAAACGCCTGCAGGCACAGGCTATAGACACCAGAACAACTACATCAAGCGGTAGTGGTGCTGGTGACTATAGTGTACCTTTAAGAATTGCACTTGCTCATTGAAAATGACTGGCTCCTAACTTTTTTAGCTGGCTCCTATATTCCAAACAAATTTGTCAAGCCCTGAGATAGACGCATTACATGCAAAGAAAGATAGTTCGAGCCGTGATTTGTCATAAGTGCGATGATTATGGCTTACAGCTCATGAAAACCCCAAATCCACAATCTCAGTAAATTAGAATATTACATGCAATCAATAAAACAAGGAGTGTACATAGAACAATATCGGACCTCTGAAAAGTATAAGCAAGCATATGGACTCAGTACTTGGTTTAGGACCCTTTTGCAGCAATTACTGCCTCAATGCGGCGTGGCATGGAAGCTATCAGCCTGTGGCACTGCTGAGGTGTTATGGAAGACCAGGATGCTTCAATAGCGGCCTTCAGCTCTTCTGCATTGTTCGATCTCATGTCTCTCATCTTTCTCTTGGCAATGCCCCACAGATTCTCTATGGGGTTCAGGTCAGGCGAGTTTGCTGGCCAATCAAGCACAGTATTCCCACGGTCATTAAACCAGGCTTTGGTGCTTTTCGCAGTGTGGGCATGTGCCAAGTCCTGCTGGAAAATTAAGACAGCATCCCCATAAAGCTCGTCTGTGGAAGGAAGCATGAAGTGCTCCAAAATCTCCTGGTAGACGCCTGCGTTGACCCTGGACTTAATGAAGCACAGTGGACCAACACCAGCAGATGACATGGCTCCTAAAATCAACACAGACTGTGGAAACTTCACACTGGACTTCAAGCATCTTGCAGTGTGTGCCTCTCCATTCTTCTTCCAGACTCTGGGTCCTTGGTTTCCAAATGAGATACAAATGTTGCTCTTATCAGAAAAGAGGACTTTGGACCACTGAGCAACAGACCAGGTCTGTTGTTCTTTAGCCCAGGTAAGACGCTTCTGACGTTTGTTGTTCAGGAGCGGCTTGATAAGAGGAATACATGAAACCAATGTCCAGGATCCGTCTGTGTGTGGTGGCTCTTGATGCACTGACTCCAGCCTCAGTCCACTCCTTGTGAAAGTCCCCAACACTTTTGAATGGCCTTTTCCTGACAATCCTCTCCAGGCTGCGGTCATCCCTGCTGCTTGTGCACCTTTTTCTTCCACACTTTTCCCTTCGACATTACTTTTTACTAATGTGCTTTGATACAGCGCTTTGGGAACATCCAACTTCGCAATTACCTTTTGAGGCTTTCCTTCCTTATGGAGGGTGTCAATGATGGTTTTCTGCACAACTGTCAGGTCAGCAGTCTTCCCGATGATTGTGATTCCTGCTGAACCAGACTGAGAGACCATTTAAAGGCTCAGAAACCCTTTAAAGGTGTTATGGCTTACTTAGCTGATTAGAGTGGGACACTGTGAGCCTAGAATATTGCACCTTTTCACAATATTCTAATTTATTGAGATTGCGGATTTGGGGTTTTCATGAGCTGTAAGCCATAATCATCGCACTTATGACAAATCACGGCTTGAACTATCTTGCTTTGCATGTAATGCGTCTATCTCATATTAGTTTCCCATTTTATGTTGTAATACTGAAATAAATGAACATATTCTAATTTTTCGAGTATCACCTGTACATGTCTGGACCTACACTAACTCTTTTTTCTACGGAAACCCGTACTTAAACATACACATTCTGGTGGGTAGGAATTTACAGAGCGTGCTCTGCTCCTACTGGAAATAGTGGGAAAGTCCGGCTGACAGGTGTCCATTAATTTCTAGTTTAGGCAGAGGTCACTGATTTCCAGAGCTGCTTTGCAGCGAAAGCTGGTACTTCAAAGGTGAGGTTTTTTTTTTACTTTCTTTCAATGTTCTTACCACCTGTAATGTCTCCAACTCAGGTGTAAGAAATCGTAAGCCAGAGTTTTGGGGGATTTCAAATTTTTTATTTTTTTTTGTATTATTATTTTTGAAAATTTGGAGAAAAGCACCACTCCTTTTGTTTTGGACATGGCTAAATGCGAAGTTACCAGAAAGCAGCTGTCAGACTTGGCAACTTTCCATGGTCATCAGCCAGTGACAGGAAGCATTAGAACTGAGAACTCGCACAACTTGCTGAGGGAGGCTCCTTTCCCCTTTTTATCAATGTGAAGGAGGAGAAGGAATTTGTTACAGGGAGAGAGGATCTGATGGTATCGTTAATCCTATTATCCATTTCCAGGCTGGGCGCTTCCAGTTCAGATTACACTAAGTTAAGATATCCTTTGCATGCAGTCACATTGAGATTTATACATATATAGTTTCCATGATATTTATAGTTTCCATAATAATTTTATGGTTAGAGGTTGCATTAATGTTTAACACATTTATAAACGGATCAGGCAATTCACTAAATAATAAAATTTCTACTGCGCTCCCAGAATGCTATTCAGCAACAAGTAAATTTGCATACAGAGTGTTATAGCAGTGACCTGCTGCTTCATACTCCGTGTTCGTAATACAGCTCTGTCTTCCATCTGCATAATCCTAAAATCTATCCATGGATAACTGTATTTAAATATCATGTCGTGGTACAAATACCATCTTCTCTAAAATGTAGTACCTACCCTACCACCTAATTTCTGATCTTAAAACATACCTGCTTAACCCCGGCACGTATACCTACCTATAGAATAATTAATCTTTTTTTAACGGTAATATTACTGTTATCCTTTAAATCTTTTTTTGATCTGATAAAGGTAGTGAAATGAAGCACTGTTACTTTCTATACAGTGTTCTTCTACAAACCAGCAATATTCTTTTTATTAGCATTTACTATTAATATTGGGTTTGTTTTTGTTTTTTTTGGTAAACTGTTCATTGAAAGTGCAAATTTACAAAGCACACCTAAAATAATTATGTATTTACTTGGTTTATGCCATGAAATACAAGTTTTGGTTTAAGAATACAGGGATAGCAGGAGAGAGCTATGTCAACTATTTTGTTTGACATCTTAAATTGTAAGATTGTGGGCTACAAGCCCACATGATAAAGGGTTTTACATTAACCCATGCTATATTGTCCCTGAACAATTTCTATCTGTGGTCTCTGTCTAGCACTCCTCTAGCAGAAGACTGTCCATTGTACCTACAGCTACAGTAAATCAGCAAATTTGTCCCCAAGGGCAAGCAGTACAAGTATTTTAAGACCTATAAGGGAAGACCTGTACAAGTCTCCTACCAGATAACAAGGAACATACAAAATTGGTTGCTCAGAGTGCCTTATACAATTCTCTATTAATTCACTAAACAAAGAACTTAAGGAACACTATAGGATCGTGAACACAAACATGGATTCCTGATCCTATAGTGTTAAAAACACCATCTAGCATCCCCACACCCCCTTATCTCCCTAAATATAGTAAAATCTTACTTTTGTTCAAGTCTGCAGCTGCTGGCTCTGCTCTTGATCTGCCTTCTTGTCTGACATCATCAGAAGTGATTCTGTGAGCCAATCACAATGCTTTCCCATAGGATTGGCTGAGATTGTCAAGGAGGCAGATCAGGGGCAGAGCTAAATACAGCCCTGACCACTCAGCATCTCCTCATAGAGATGTATTGAATCAATGCATCTCTATAAGGAAAGTTCAGTGTCTCCATACAGAGGGTTGAAACACTGAATGCCAGTCACAATGTGTAGCACTACCCCAAAAAGCACCTTTATCAGCCATCTGAGGAGTGGCCAGGGGAGGTGTCCCTAGGCTGTAATGTAAACACTGCCTTTTCTCTGAAAAGACAGTGTTTACTGCAAAAAGCTTGAAGGGAATGAGTATACTCACCAGAACAAATACAATAAGCTGTAGTTGTTCTGGTGACTATAGTGTCCCTTTAAAATAAGACATGGAGTGTGGTAATCGAACTACAGTAGGAACACAATCACTACATGGTGTAAAGACATAATCATTGGGGAGCTCAGCTGAGACAGAGTACAACAAGCGTATAAATATGTCCATGGTATAATGGCTGTGGGGACAAATTGGCTGTTACCAGTGGACTAAGAGATTGTCATCTACACAAAATTAACCATTTTGTTATGCTTTAATCAAAATCACCCGTTATTGATTTTAATTTTTTTTTTTTTTATTGTGCACATTCCTTTTAGATTTGTGCTTTTTACGGTTATAGATAATTTTGCCACAAAGTGGCAAAATTGTTTGAAAATATTCTCTTAATCCCCATTCTCCATTCCCTTGTTGTTGTTTGAGCAGGGCCTTCTTCACTGGTTATATTCCATATGTAAATTTCTTGCCACATATTGCCTTTGTAATTGTAAAGAGCTGCAGAACATGCTGGTGCTATGTAAAAGATGATGATAATCTCTCTCTGGTGCAGGAAGTAATACTGAAGATCTATTTTACCTGCTAAATCGTAGCATAGCTAACTACTGGAAAAGGTAAGAGTACAACATGACCATTTAAATTAATATTTCCAGTGTACTGGTCATCCACAACATGTATTTTATGTTTCATCAATATATTGTACCAGCAAAGTTGCAAACAAATGTAAAGTGGCACTGACATGTGTGGGTCTGTTCATTCTTTGCCACGATCCCCTTTCTCGCAGGTGATCTGTTTGCTTCCATGATGGAATCACCTCCATCTTCCAATTTAGCTCCTGCCGTCTATATAGGTAACTCAGTGTACAACCAGGACCTCAGTAATTTTTACATTTATTCACCAAATTGTTGTGTACTTAAAATTAATTTTAAAATTTGGGCAATGATACTGGATTTGAGAAAATTCTAAAACTCCATTTTACTTGTAGGTTGCCTTTTTTGTGGATTTCAGTTTTCATTTCACGACAATTTATTGTCTAGTGAATAAATCCCTATGGAAATTTTGTATATTTTGCATTTCCCCTGACATTTTGAGAATTGTCATTAGAAGAAATATTTATATAAAATACAGTTTCCCGCTATTTGTAATTTAATTTAAAACATGCTGAACTTTCGGTGAATTCTTGCACTGTAAGTTCCCTGTTAATATCTGTTCTTTTTCCCCCCCCAAAGTGAATTATAATATGCTTTAATAGTAATATTATTTCAAAGGAAATTTAAATTTAAGTAAATTAACCATGGATATATTTATTTAAAATGAATTTCCTTTGTTATGAACATCATTTTTTTAATGATTCATGAATGGCTCTGGTCACTTCACAAATCCATGTAGATAAATGAAACTGAAGAATAATTTATTGCATTTTGGATATTTACATAGAAATAAAGTTATTGGTGAGTTATATCTCAAATTGAAATCAGAGCTACAATAAAAACATATTTTTCTGTGTATAAGATGACCCCTATTTTTTTTGAGCCCAAAATTAAGAAATCAATACTTTAAACATCAAATAGAAAAACTTTGATATTTTAGAGGTGACTTCTAAATGGGAACAACACACTTCTGATTCTCATGTCTCCCCTGTTCTACCTTCCCCTGTACTGTGTGAAGTTAATGGCTCTATATATAAACTATTTAGACTATAGTTCGCACAATACAGCAGGTGGTGTGAGGGCCTTCTGGGGCATCATAGTAGCATTCCCTCTGCTCCCTGATCCCCATTTCCTCCCCGTAAATATAAATCAGAAAGCTAGACCTACCTTAGGTGGAGCATACCTTAAGATGACTGCTCCTTTTATAGCGTGGCATGTCTCTGGAGCTCCATTGGTGGCATGTGCTGATGTCTGCTGTAGCTCAGATGCATATAGGGACCTCTTCCTACTTGCCACAGCATTCAGAAGTGCATCGGCAGGAGGGAGGCCAGGTATGTGTGTGGGCCGTGACACGCTGAGATGCGTCAGGCGCCATCTTAACTTAGGCCCCGCGCACAAGGTTTTTTGGGTTTTTTTTTTTTTTTTTAAACAAGTGACATTCTGTGTATAAGACGACCCCCAATTTTAGACTAAAAATATTTAGAAAAAAACATTTATACATGGGAAAGTACGGTATATATTATTTACTATTTATATAAAATCTCATTTGAAACTGCATTTTTTAAAAGCTATTCTAAACATTTTCTTGAGACTGATTTTTGGAGATTTGGGAGATAATTATAGTTCTAAAATTATAATACAGCACACTTTCAAATTTCGTCACTTTCCTTATGAGCATTTATAAGATACTTGATGGATTCTCTGAAAATTCAGCGTCCTAAAATTGCAAACAGAATGTAAACATTTGCTGTACCTCTGTATTAAGTATATTCTGTGTGCTCACTGTGGGTATATGATTTTATCTATTTGTAGAATGTAAACATACATTAAAGGGACACTATAGTCACCAAAACAACTTTAGATTAATGAAACAGTTTTGGTGAATAGATCATGCTCCTGCAGTCTCACTGCTCAGTTCTCTGCCATTTAGGAGTTAAATCACATTGTTTATACAGCCCTCGTCACACCTCCCTGCATGTGACCGTAAAGAGTCATATAGTGTTTATACTTCCTTTACTGCAAAATCTGTTAACTTTAGAATTTCTTATTTCCTGCTCCGCTAATAGCTTGCTATAGCCTGCAGGAGGCTACTGCATTTGATTAAAGTATAATTTACAGAGCAGAAGATAAAGACTTCTAAAGTAAGTTACATCGGATTGAACATAACATTTAGTCTCTCCACCCTCTGCATGCAGACACTAAACTTTTCTCGTAGAGATGCATTGATTCAATGTATTTCTATGAGGAGATGCTGATTGGCCAGGGCTGTGTTTGACTTGTGCTGGTTCTGCCGCTGATCTATCTCCTTGACAGTCTCAGCCAATCATATGGCAAAGCATGGTTATTGGCTCACACCACCACTTCTGATAATGTCAGAGGCAGCAGCTCCAGACTTGAATACAAGTAAGATTTTACTATATTTATGGAGGCAAGGGGGGGACCAGATGGTGGTTTAAAAACTATAGGGTCAGGTATACGTGTTTGTGTTCCTGACCCTATAATGTTCCTCTAACCCCTTAAGGACACATGCCATGTGTGACATGTCATGGTTCCCTTTTATTCCAGAAGTTTGGTCCTTAAGGGGTTAACAAACTGTGTTATACTGTAATGCTTCTGTTGGCTGCCTGCAGTCTTTGCAGCTGTTCTAAAGAGGATGTTAATATGTCCACATTAGCTTACCAGTGCTAAACAACTTCGGACATTATTCATTGGCTAATATTGTCAGCTGACACTCTGACGTGTAAATCTTACCATTTGTCTTCATTGTAGAAATGCAGTAATGTCACCTTTTATACAAAGACCACGTTACCTGGCCCGCTAACATACTCTGATTTACCCAGTGCTGTAATTACACAGGGTGCAGCAGTGCGCACCACTGTATAAGGTTAGGGGTAATAAAGTTTGGGTGGCTCTGTTTTGTAAGGTTTGGTGGCTTGTCTGAGAAATATGAGTTACACTCCAGGTCATGGTGAA
The DNA here is from genome assembly GCA_933207985.1 of Pelobates cultripes. NCBI lineage: Eukaryota > Metazoa > Chordata > Amphibia > Anura > Pelobatidae > Pelobates > Pelobates cultripes. The sequence continues at coordinate 99,716,254 of OW240921.1, read as the reverse complement.
GCCTAATATATCCTCTGTGAAGGGTTCAAGCAGCTACTAACTGGCTGTCTTAGATGGACACTCCAAGCAGCTACTAACTGGTTCTCTTAGAGGGACACTCCCAACACCCACTAACTGGCTCTCTTAGAGGGAAACTCCCAACACCCACTAACTGGTTCTCCTATAGGGACACTCCAATCACCCACCAACTGGTTCTCTTAGAGGGACACTCCCAACACCTACTAACTGGTTCTCTTAGAGGGACACTCCAAACACCCACTAACTGGTTCTTTTAGAGGGACACTCCCAACACCTACTAACTGGTTCTCTTAGAGGGACACTCCAAACACCCACTAACTGGTTCTCTTAGAGGGACACTCCCAAGAGTCCCAACACCTACTAACTGGTTCTCTTAGAGGGACACTCCAAACAACCACTAACTGGTTCTCTTAGAGGGACACTCCCAACACCTACTAACTGGTTCTCCTATAGGGACACTCCAAACACCCACTAACTGGTTCTCTTAGAGGGACACTCCAAACACCCACTAACTGGTTCTCTTAGAGGGACACTCCCAACACCTACTAACTGGTTCTCTTAGAGGGACACTTCCAAGAGTCCCAACACCCACTAACTGGTTCTCTCAGAGGACACTCTAAGCACTACTTTTTATTGCTACGGTTTTGTTGTTGGGAAGTTGTCCCTGCACACTTTAAATACTAGCAGTTATCTTTATTTTGTATCAGTTGTTTTGCTATATATTACCGGTATATTACAATTGATGAACTGGTCACTGTGTTAATTTTACAGCTGCAAAAATTGGTCTCCAAACTGATCCCTTATACTTGATTTGTGTCTCTCTGCAAAAAAAATCGAGCACCATTTATACTGAATGATAATTAACACACACCATAACCGCTACAATATCAAAAATTTACTTTATTAGGAACTGTGAGGTTTCAGCATCTGTAACAGATCAATCATGTTTTCTGACTTTTCTCCGGTAAACTGTGACCGTTATTGCAGGGTTTCAAAACTTTTTTAACTGACTATAATACTATGCACATAAGAGATCATTGTCAAAATAAAACTGGTGGTGTTTTGAAAGCATTCCAAATGATCATAATTTGAAGGTTACAGTGAAGCCATGTTAATAGGTGAATCATATAGTAATGTTCTTAACCTATATTTTCATATGCACATTGCAGAGTTATTTGAATTATTATTAACACTTAGATGGCTGAAGTTGTTGTAGTGCAATAACCCGCCCGGTCTGTACAGCTTACCTACTTCTAAAAGTCCTCAGGTGCAAAATGTACTCCCCTCTGCACTAGACGTAAATTAAGAATTCTTTTGCCTGCCTTTTTTGCGAACTGGTGTTCACAATGGTAACATCCATTTTTAATGCATGTTAAAATCATTTACCAATAGAGTTTAAAACCTTTTAGTAATTTGGAGTTAATTTCTTGGTGAACTCTATTTGAACGCACTTTTTCCCCCATACTTTATAATATCTTGAATATTTCTGCTTTAAATAAACACATATTGCAATGTCTCTGAGAATGTGGATATTTTAAAATGTGCATTTGATTCTTTAAGAGCCCAGCCCATTGGGAAATTGAACACCTGGTATACAAAACCATCTTAGAGGAACTCATTAGATGGGCTCTTGATCACAAAGTAGGTAACAGCTGGCTGACACAAAAGGGAGATACTTGGCAAAAGTATTGTGATACAATTCTACGAACTGATTTGATGCCAAGATAAGCAGTTCTGAAGCTTGTCTTTATTTGTTCTTTTTTCTTTTCAATAAATAAATAAAAGTAAATCATACTTAAATTATGAGTTGCTGAATTTAAATATGCATTGGTAATGCAACAGTACATACAGAAATCTCTCTCTTGTTGCTTAAGGGACACCATGTGCAAAGTATGCTTTAGACACGTTCCAATTTAAGTGACAGAAGTTGTAAGGATATGTGATTACTGCTGGTTTGGAACTAGATCTGATAATGAGTGGTGAGTGTGGATCTGCTCTAAACTAAATTTGTTGTAGCAAAATGTGCCCGACAGTGGACATTGTGTTTTTCTGTCTTTACTATTGATATTGTGCATCAATCGACCTATGCATATTCAAGACTGAGTTGGTTTGACAATTTGTGGCTCCCGAACAGACTAAAGACCTATTCTTCGTCAGTCAAACCAACTACCGAACAGGGAGACCCCACTGGAGAGTCGTGTGCCTCCAATTGACGAGGTTCACACTTGGAAACCTCAAGATTCTAAGTGATCGCATGGGTGGGTGGCGTCCGTATGACTGAACACGTGGCAGCGGCCATCTTAAGTTCACGAAACAGACAGCGTTGTTTGGTCGTCGAGTGTGTCGAACTAGAATTGGGCACTCGACGGTGCGAACACCTCTAAACTTCCATCAGTTCGTATGTTCGTTTCCCTTCCCTTCGTATCCAGAGTGGCAGTCGTATGAAAGACACGACCTCCCTGTTGCGCAAACCGTTTCATTTGTCTGTTTAAAGTTCGATACTCCCGAAAAGAGACTAAACCTAAAACCATCTGGAACTATTTGGGGGCTTTACTTGAATGGCGTTCCCATTCTACCAAATGGATCTGAGCGATATTTCGACAAAGTGGGCACTCAGATCCCGGCTGTTCGGTTTTTTTTTTGTTTGATTGTTTGATTTTTTGTTTTGATTGTTTGAAATATTGTCTATTTTCTGTACTTGGGAGATAATGTAATTAAAGAGTTGTCCTTACCCAATAATCTCCCAAGTACAGAGGAGGAGTCTGGGAAATGTTACTGTGTCCCTGTCCCCAACAAGTTCCACCAGTGGAAAACCCCTGGAATGTAATTAAAGAAACCCCTTGCATGGGGTATTAAAGCCAGCTGTGGCTCAATAAAAACCAGTTGACTCCCTAAACTGTGTATCGTCCGGTTATTGGGTAATTGGGATAAGTTTGCCGGACTACGCTGCTCCTGGATATTTTACAAGTCTGCCAGCGGAGATATTGATGTGAATATTGCAGCTCCGCTACGCTCTTTGATAAACCTACTGTTCTAAACTGCATCCTGTTCCAGCCATGATCTTTGAGCAACAATGTCCATGCAGTGTTAACACTTGGAAGGTATCCATGGTAACTGTGGATCATTGGTATGATTCACCTAATGGTCAACATGGAAGATTAAACTGGACTAAAGTCTGGTGAGTTTCACGTTTTGTGTAGCATGATTTACAATCCTGTGTGTGGTGCAAAACAAAATAAAACAAGAGGGGCAAAGACACATTACTCTGAGTGTTATTTCTGTGGAGCTCTGGCATAAAATCAGACACAAAAATTACTCTGCTCCTACAAAAGAGATATATGATTAGGATAGAAAAAAATAGGGATTTGGGCCGTAATAGAGACTGTCCCTCCCAAATGGGGACACTTGGTAGGTATGCCTATTTAAGACTAATAGGATGTAGTATATCAATTGTGTAGCATTTTTAGGATTTCATCCACATACAATTCAGTGCAGATCTTCAGTCAATTGGGATATTTGCCTATCTCTTTAAATGACGCAGATCTGCCTTACAAAGACTTCTCATTGAGCTGTATTGGGAAGTCTGTGATTGGACAGCCACAACATTTCTGGACAGTGTTAGAAAGAGAGAGCTTGTAAAACTGCAGACAAGAGTTTATGCAACCGTTTTTAGATATATCCCCAATGAAAAAATGGCTAATTAAATCCATGCACGTTTTCATTGGGTGTAAATATACCAAACCGTAATTTCATCTATTTTTCATTCTTTAAATTTGAGCAGTCAAGTGCCCCTTTTAAAGACTACTCACTTCATTCCTAGCGGCAAGACTCCTCTGCTACAGCCGCCTACATCCTGACATCTTCCGCAATCTCATCTAGTTCTTCTCATAGAAAGTTATTGGATTGGAGATATGCATGAGCGACCAAACCCCACACTCCTCCAGCTTTTGATTGCAGGACTGAGTTTGACTCTATTCTGGAGGAGGAAGTGCCTATTATTTTTTATATAGCGCCAGCAAAATTCCATAGCGCTGTACAATGGGTGGACTAACAGATACTGTAATTGTAACCAGACAAATGGACGCACAGGAACAGAGGGGTTGAGGGCCCTGCTTACATGCCAGAGGTAGTGGGGTATAGTGACACAAAGGGTATAAGTAGGGCTAATGAAATAGGTTGCTAGAAAAGTATTCACTTGGAAGTTAGTTGGTAGGCATGTGCATGGGTAAAATTTTCGGTTCGGTTTGGCATTACGAAATTCGGGACTTCGGCATTTCTGAATTTCGGGACTTTAGGTCCCCCCCTTATTCTAATTTAGGGCCCCCACCACCGCTCAGGGGTGGGGACATAATTTACTAATACTAAGTAATCTTTACTTAGTATTAGTAAATTTGTCTGAAAGACCAATTTAGGTCTTTCAGCCTTTTAGTAGATAGCTCCCTAAAATTGTATACAGTGTAACATTCTTCATTCTTCCACTGGGTAAGCATATTAGTTCTTAGGCAATACTGTGCCTCGGAATTTCGACACTTCGGAAATTCGGTAATTTCGGAACTTCGGGACTTTGACCATTCGGCAATTAATCTATTCGGACATTCGGAAGTACCCAGAAATTCGTCCGAATTCACATTCGGACTGAAACAAATTGCACATGTCTATTGGTTATTTTTGACAGTTAAGGAGAGGAGTATGGGAGGGGGAATGAAAACTCGCTAAAAAGTTTAAATGATATGCTTTCCTAAAGAAGTGTTTTCTCAAAGATTTTTTTGAATGAGTGGAGAGTGGGTGAAAGTCTAACGGAGAAGGGAAGGGAGTTCCACAGAAAAGGTGCAGCCCTGGAGAAGTCTTGGAGGCGAGCACCAGATGTGGGAGTACGGACAAAGGATAGACGTAGTAAAACAGCCACTAGAGGTGCATTTAACGCTTCAATGTAAACACTGATGTTTTTACAAGATGTTGCACGTGTTTTACGTTAAAGGGATTAAAATCACAGGACCACTGTGCCCAGACCACATCATTGAAATGATGGAAACTGCATGACTGTAGTGGTTCTTTAACTTGAATTGTCAAATGGAAATTGCAGTGAGTCTGTTTCTTTAAACGGTTTACTCAAAGCACTATAACCACTTTAGCTTGCTGTAGTGGTTGTAGTGCAAGAACTGAGCCTGTGCAGCTCACTCACACATGCCTGAAAGTCCTACGGCAACCCATGTCCTCCCCCTCTACACTAAACATAATTAACGTATCCCGCTCGTGTTTTTAGGGAACCTGTGTTTAAGCTGGGCTCTTTTCACCTTATTCTATAGTTATCTGCTATCCTAAATTTTCTTTTGTCAAATGGTAAAGTGCTGCAAAATATGATGGCACTACATAAACTAAACTAATAAATTTCAGCCATGGCATTACAAGCAATGTGCAACTGAAAATATTAGCCTTTCTTTTAGACTCCGTGACTCCAGCGCTTGACACATGGAGCACATGGAACTGCTGTCTTCTCCTCCAAGACCAATTTATGGGGGAACTTAAGATCTCCAAAATAAATATGTCTTGAGATAAGGCAGGTCAATATGACTGAAAGTCTGCATGTGTTTAGAGGGGTCTGAAAAAATTGCAGCTCTCTCCAGCTCTTAAGGAAAATATTCTTATTGATAGTCTTCTGTACCTGCTATAAGAGAATTATTAATGTTAAGTGGCTTATCTCATTCTTCAACGAGAAACTCTTCTATGGCAGAGTAGACCTCAGTGGAAGGGAAGGGGTTAATGACCATCACACAAACCACACAAGTCGTTAATAAAATTAGGATGTGAGCATGATGTGGTTATTTTAAGCTATATAGCTACGTTGTGCATTGAATTTTAAATAGATCGTAAAAGTCATTTGTAATATATTTCTGGTCATTATGACCATTTTGAAAACATGGCCTTTCTAAAAGTTTTTTTTTTTTTTTTTTTACACTGGTAATACTCTCTAACCTGCGACTTCCATATCCACCATTCTATGGGAATGCGGGTGTGTAAATCGTGCCTTCATCACATTCAAATTTTACTAATATTTGAGCTATTGCTCAGTGAAATGACAAATTGAAAAAGTCAACCTCTAAAATCTGTTTTTAAACTGAGGGTTTTTCCTTTCTCTCATTGGTTTGATAAAGATTTAGACTCCACAAGTGTTTTAGAATGGTAAATCATGTTCTTTATTAGGTCCAGTACATCAAATGCACAGCAGAAAGCAAAAGATTCACCGCTAAAAAAAAACAGTGGAAATCTGTAACATTTGGTTAGAGCGGAATAGGGTTGAATTAGCCTTTCCAGTTTTTGATGGCAAGAGAGCAAAGATCTGTCCGTGAGCCCACAGAGCTCTTATTCTATGTGGTTTGGGATTGTATTGGTGACTTATAGTTTGCGTGTATATGACCAAAACCTTCTGCACTGTTTCACTCCGTACAGCACGGAACAACCAGGATATTTGATATTAATTCAACTAGGATAATACTTTAAGTGCCTACATTTTAATTTTGTAGCTTTAGTGCATTGGTTCAATTCATAATGTCGCATTATCAGGTATAAATTGTTCTCAAAAGCTGAGAACGCTAAGCGGAAAAGATTGTGTTTTGTATAGTATGATTTGTTTTCTGGTTAATGCTAAACCACAAGGCTAAAGGGGTATCCCTGAATCCCTTTTATGGGGCCTCAGGCATCTGCATATTGCGCATGCACTGCATATCTCATAACCAGTTGCGAGTAAGCTATATGGAAATTCGAACCTAATAGTGTGCTCTCTTGGTGATTATCACTCCTAAAAAGTAAAAAGGATGCACACTAAAAGATTTTAGGTCTGTTAGAACATATAAAGGGTTACATCAACCATCATAACCACTACAACCCACTGAAGTTGTTATGATTGGGAGGAGTAGCCCGGTGCTGTTCCTTGTTAATGGAACAAACTATTTTGCAATGGTACGCCCTTTTACCTGGGTCCCCGTCGGGCGCCGGTTCTTCTCCTGTAGGTAGATTTAGGACACCTGGTTTTAGCAGATCTAATCCTACCACTCATTCATTGGCTGAGAATATCCGCTGACTGCCATCAGCCAATGATTTCCGGTCTGTGTATAGAAATATGCACAGAATTTACATTAGCCAGCCCACCCAGTCCCAATTATGCTGCTGGAGGTCGGGGTTACACCTCTGGAAACAAACGCTGTGCGCTACACATACAGACTCCAGGCACCATGACCACTTCAAATCACTAACGTGGTCATGGTGCTTGGAGTAACCTTTTAAGTTGGTTATTCTACAGTAGTTGTCACTTGAGATATACTGGTTACATTTTGTCCAGATAGAGCTAACTGAAAAATCATGTGTGGCGCTTTTAAAGCACTACTTAAAACACCATTACTGCCTATGTATTGGCCATAGCTCAAGGAGTTCCTCTGTCTCCTTTAATTTAATTTTTTTAAACTGCATGATGTTGCTTTAACTGCGAGCCCATCCCTGCTCTTATTCATGTCTCAGGGAAGCTATGATACCACTTCTTGTACAATGTGTGCGCATCTACATTATATTAAGCCATGGTGTTTTTGAACAATTTAAAGATACTCTTTAAGAACAGTTTACCTTTTTCCTATGCATCCTGGTAACGAGACTTATCAAAACTGAGGCTTATATATATTATAAAAAAAATAGGCTAAAGCTGGGAGGTTTCCATTAGGCTATTTTACAGAGCAGAGTGGGGAACAAAAATCACAGACACTCAGAATGTAAGACGTCTAATTAAAATTGTGTGCTACTTAGCTGCAGCCAAATTTAGGTTTCAAATGTCCTGATGCATGAACCTAAAGTGGTCAAGGTTCAATTACTCCAATTTAATGCCATATATAATTAATTTGTAATTGCAAACCATCTAGAATTCTTACTGCTGACATTGCCAGTGAAAGCAACACTGGCAAACAGACATCAGTGATGGAAAAAGTGAATCCCCTATTCATGTGTTATCATGGTAACAGTGTAATAAAAGGAAGCACACATTAAAGGATGAAGCAAATATATTTACAGACTATGCCATGTTGATATTGCCCAGTAGAAATACAGAAAATGATGGCCATTGTTTTGTGTCTTGCAAAGTAGAAATACAAAACAATGGCTACCATGTTCTGTATTTCTACTGGGCAATATCAACACGGCATAATCTGTAAATACATTTGTGCAAGATTTGTTTGTATTTAAAAAAAAGTTTCATTTATATATTTATTTATTTACTGAATAGAAAGTGTCCAGTTTTAAAATTACTTAAAGGAACACTACAGGGTCAGGAACACAAACATGTATTCCTGACACTATAGTGTTAACACCACCATATAACCCTCTGGCCCTCCCTTGTCTTCCTAAATATAGTAAAATCTTACTTTTACTAAGCCTGCTGCCTCTGCCCCTGACCTGCTTATTTATCGGACATCATCAGAGGATTTTCTCAAAAGTGTAAAAAACACTACAGTGATCACTATACAAAAAATTAGGTAGAGGCAATTTGATTGCCTGCAATAATTTAGAACAGATAACAGAAAAAATGAGCAGTGCTGTAGCAACTCCACGCTGTAGTTCCGTCAGCGTATAATAGCAACAAAAAGGAAGAAAATTGAGTCATGCACACCCTGGTGCTACCATAATTTATTAGGACAATGTACAGAATGCAAATGTTTCAGGCATAACCCTTTGTCAATGCTAATGACCTTCTGTACATTGTCCTTCTAATAAAATAGGGTAGCACCAGGGTGTGCACTTATATGTCAGTTGCGCATGACTCTTTTTTTCTCCTTTTTGTTTTTTAAAAGCTAATCACAATGCTTTCACGTAGGAAAGCACTGGATTGGCTAAGACTGTCAAGGTGTCACAATACCTTACCTTTCTCCCACGGACCCGCAAGGTGTAGCTCAGGGTGCCGACTCCTCCAGGCGAAGACACGGCATGTCAGACGCATGCGCGCTGACGTCATAGCGGCTGTGCCGCGAAAATTCAAAATATTCCACTGTTCCCTGATGTTTTGGGGGCGTGGATTTAAAGCAGTAGACGCTCCACTATCAATTGAGGTTCACTGATTGTTCCCTTCAGTGCTAGCTTTATTCTGTCTGTGTATCTTGGTATTTTGACTCGGCTTGTGATTTTTGACTATTATTCGTTCCTGACTTGGCTCCTTTTCTCATTCATCCTGTTTTCTGGTTCCCTGACTTGGCTGTTCCTTATCGTTCTCCTGATATCTGGTTTCCCTTATCCTTGGCTATCCTCGACTATTCCATGTACGTTAAACCCGGCCATTCTAAGCTCCGGTAATACGTTTTCTATTACGGTTATACTCTGCCTGTTTGGGTCACGTGTCGTGACACAAGGAGGCAGATCAGTGGCAAAGTTAGCACAAGTCAAACACAGCCCTGGCCAGTCAGCTTCTCCTCATAGAGTTGCATTGAATAGAGTTGCATGCAGAGGGTTTAGACCCTGAATGGCAGTACTGCACACTGTGCAGAACTGCCCCAGGAAGCTCCTCTAGCAGCCATCTGGGGAGTGGCCAGTGGAGTTATCACTAGGCTGTAATGTAAACACTGCATTTTCTCTGAAAATACAGTGTTTACTGCAAAAGGCCTGAAGGGAATGAGTTTACTCACCAGAACAAATACAATAAACTGTAGTTGTTCTGGTGACTATAGTTTTCCTTTAAATGTAGGTGTGACAGAGCTCCTGTACTCCTACCAAGTACTGCTGCCCAATCCATTTCCTAGACGTTGTGGAGAGAGCCTAGAACGATTTAGCCCCAGTCGCCAAAGCTTGACTGAAGTCTCTCCAGAACTTTCACCTGACCAGCCTCTTCTTCCAGGCAGGTATTGTCCCCTCTGCCTATATTTCTGCTGCTTTCTCCTTCTAGACGGGTATCGTACCTTCTGCCTATTACTCTGCAGCTCTGCTCATAGTAATTGCTCCTGTCTTTACAAAAACATGTGTAGCTCTCAGGCCTAGCTCTCTTGATTTGCCCCTGGGCTACAGGGATCATGCAGTCAGCCAAAAGATCCCTAAAAATCCACACAGGACACACTGTTCCAAAAGGAACTAACAAACCATTTTATATATATATATATATATATATATATATATTTTTTTTTTTTTTTACTTGGGACTAGCCCATATACTCATACCATTTAGATTGCTGTGACACTTCAATAAAATACAAATATAAAGAACATTGGTAAACAAAACATTCAAATTAATACATGCACCATATAATATCAATAACATTTTCAAACACAATAAAAAACAATTCTACATTTTACTACTTATTTGGTTGCCTTTGTTTGCATACAAGTCTTATGCACTTCTAGACAGTCAGCAGATTTATCCTGTAACAATAAATAGTTTGTACATTGATTGATTGCTGTCACACACCTCTTTTAGGGACCCCTGGGACCAGGTCCATAGTCTGTGGGTACGACTCTGGCCTTCAAGCGTCTCCAAAAGGCCATGGCACATGAGCTTCTGTCGCAGTAGGTAATATTTAAAATAATGAACTTTGTTTCCTTGCAGTCTGTTTCCCTTGCTGTGTAACATGGTTGGTGGCTGAATTCAGTTATCATTCAAGTTCCACTCAGTGAATTATATGTAAAAAGGATGAGGGCAAAACACTGAAAGCTAATTAACTTTCTGAAGGTGCCTTATTTGGCTTTCAGACAAATCGTAAGGTTAATTATTATTAATGCAAAGATAACTTGATTATGGCACTCATTAGAAAGCAAGCATTTAGAATTTGATAAATAAGGGTGTTATGGGGAAAAAAAAGACAAACTTTAAAACTAAAGGTACATTCTAAGGAGTACAGCTTATGGTAGTGATTATGGTACAAGAAGTCTTCAGATGCCATCCCCTTATTTTTTGTCAACCTGTTTTTGACTGGTGGGGCAAAATATATGACTCTTCCAGCACCGAAAGCCTGCCCCTCTACAGCCACTGATGGGCTTTAAGCTAATCCACTCTACCAACTCTTGTATGCCTCTTTCATTTAGTTTCCACTCCCCATCCATTTCTTCTCCTATCTCATTCCACCTATTTTCATAGTTTTTATGCAACGGAACCACAGCACCGTGATCTCTATAACCTGTGAAAATAGTGATGGCAGACTGCCCATATTAAAGTGGCACTTTTGCCATCTGGGGTCTCTGCATTTTTACTCTGCAAATTCAACATTAAATAGTTGCTCTATATCTCTGAGAGAGTCTGTAGTGCCTTCCTGCATCAATAAGGAGGAATAGCTCTTTGAGGTCAACACTGCCTTTTGGTTACTGTGCCTTCAAATGCAATTTATCCAAGCTGGAACTGCTAATGCTTGGCGGTGGTATCTTGGCTGGCCCAGACCCTACTGACCTGAAGAACAGATAGCTACCTACGGGATGTGCTTTTATTTTATTAAGGTTCTTGGTCTTTTTTATTCTTTTTCTTTTTCTATTTGATTTAGTATTTACTTGGCATGGGAGATAATGTATGTTAAGGGTTAGCACATACATGGGAAATGAGGAATACTGAGCGAGCATGTACTTGTGTATCATTGCTCTGCAGATTCAGAACTACTCATAAGTAAGTATGGAGCATCGTGACATACCGCCCATCATTTCAAATGGACAATGAGGACACTTGTGAGGGTGTGACCAGGGACGGGCGGGGCTGTTGTGAGAAATTTTAGGTGAGTATTACGATTTTGGAGCCCTGTTATACTTGCCTGAACCTGGTATACAGAGCATGCCCCTGCAGTCTTACTGCTCAATTCTGTCATGTAGGAGTTAAACCGATTTGTTTATACAGCCCTAGTCACACCTCCCTGCATGTGACTTACACAGCCTTCCTAAACACTTCCTGTATATATTGATCTAGTGTTTAAACTTTCTTTATTGCTATGTTAAACCTATCTTTTTTAATGCAGGCTGTGCGAGTCACATGCAGGGGTGGTGTGGCCAGGGCTGCATAACCAGAAACAAAAGCGATTTAACTCCTAAATGGCAAAGAATTGCGCAGTGAGACTGCATGGTAATGATCTATACGTCAAAACTGCTTCATTAAACTTAAGTTATTCTGGTGTCTATACAGGGAGTGCAGAATTATTAGGCAAATTAGTATTTTGACCACATCATCCTCTTTATGCATGTTGTCTTACTCCAAGCTGTATAGGCTCGAAAGCCTACTACCAATTAAGCATATTAGGTGATGTGCATCTCTGTAATGAGAAGGGGTGTGGTCTAATGACATCAACACCCTATATCAGGTGTGCATAATTATTAGGCAACTTCCTTTCCTTTGGCAAAATGGGTCAAAAGAAGGACTTGACAGGCTCAGAAAAGTAAAAAATAGTGAGATATCTTGCAGAGGGATGCAGCACTCTTAAAATTGCAAAGCTTCTGAAGCGTGATCATCGAACAATCAAGCGTTTCATTCAAAATAGTCAACAGGGTCGCAAGAAGCGTGTGGAAAAACCAAGGCGCAAAATAACTGCCCATGAACTGAGAAAAGTCAAGCGTGCAGCTGCCACGATGCCACTTGCCACCAGTTTGGCCATATTTCAGAGCTGCAACATCACTGGAGTGCCCAAAAGCACAAGGTGTGCAATACTCAGAGACATGGCCAAGGTAAGAAAGGCTGAAAGACGACCACCACTGAACAAGACACACAAGCTGAAACGTCAAGACTGGGCCAAGAAATATCTCAAGACTGATTTTTCTAAGGTTTTATGGACTGATGAAATGAGAGTGAGTCTTGATGGGCCAGATGGATGGGCCCGTGGCTGGATTGGTAAAGGGCAGAGAGCTCCAGTCCGACTCAGACGCCAGCAAGGTGGAGGTGGAGTACTGGTTTGGGCTGGTATCATCAAAGATGAGCTTGTGGGGCCTTTTCGGGTTGAGGATGGAGTCAAGCTCAACTCCCAGTCCTACTGCCAGTTCCTGGAAGACACCTTCTTCAAGCAGTGGTACAGGAAGAAGTCTGCATCCTTCAAGAAAAACATGATTTTCATGCAGGACAATGCTCCATCACACGCGTCCAAGTACTCCACAGCGTGGCTGGCAAGAAAGGGTATAAAAGAAGAAAATCTAATGACATGGCCTCCTTGTTCACCTGATCTGAACCCCATTGAGAACCTGTGGTCCATCATCAAATGTGAGATTTACAAGGAGGGAAAACAGTACACCTCTCTGAACAGTGTCTGGGAGGCTGTGGTTGCTGCTGCACGCAATGTTGATGGTGAACAGATCAAAACACTGACAGAATCCATGGATGGCAGGCTTTTGAGTGTCCTTGCAAAGAAAGGTGGCTATATTAGTCACTGATTTGTTTTTGTTTTGTTTTTGAATGTCAGAAATGTATATTTGTGAATGTTGAGATGTTATATTGGTTTCACTGGTAATAATAAATAATTGAAATGGGTATATATTTGTTTTTTGTTAAGTTGCCTAATAATTATGCACAGTAATAGTCACCTGCACACACAGATATCCCCCTAACATAGCTATAACTAAAAACAAACTAAAAACTACTTCCAAAAATATTCAGCTTTGATATTAATGAGTTTTTTGAGTTCATTGAGAACATGGTTGTTGTTCAATAATAAAATTAATCCTCAAAAATACAACTTGCCTAATAATTCTGCACTCCCTGTAGTGTTCCTCTAAAATACATTGATAGCTGTTTTGTGTTGCTGATGGGCAAAGCCACAATTCAACTTAGGGAGCACCTGCTTTTGACTTGCGTTAAGGCCAAATAGATACTAATCGTATTTACATTTTAGGTATTCACTGGGGACTTGGCATGTGGTGGCGTTTCGTGAATTTAACACACAAGTCTTTTACATAGCTAAGGAACACATTTGTCTGTGTGTTTTTTTTGGTTTGTTTTTTCGCTCACTTCATGTTAAGAAACAACTGATTATCAAACTAGCTTTGATAAAATCACATTGTCTGTTTTATCCATGGCATATTTCAGAGATTGGGGTGTCATCAGCTGAGATTCTATCTCTTCCCATTGCACGGAATGTTTTTGATAAATGTCACTGAACCGTTCACCCAAACTGAGCTGTGCAAAAATGCTGAAAAAAAGTGTAGCCAGACGTAGACCACCAGCGAAGATGGAATTAAAGATATTTTTTTTCCCTCCAGTCTAGGATGCTTCTCATTCCACACAGATATAAAGCTTGAAGTTTTGAGTACTGCAGAAATTATTTGATATAGGTAAAGACCGATTCTTAATATTTTGCATTTTTAGCTTTTTGTGTAAGGACCTCTGTGTACTATATAAGAGACTTGGAAATACCCAGTAACACAACACTTTCTGAACAGTAACTCGCAGTATGTAGGGCAAAGAAGGACACAGCACTGCCAGGCTCTGATTTGTGAATTAGGATCCATTATCCTTCTGGTGTAATGTAGCTCCAACATGAAGAAGTAAAACACTGGGGAAGATTGAAAAGATATATACATATATAGGGAGCAAGCTGGCAGTTCTGATCTGATTCCACAGTCATTTTTTTTTGTGGTCGTTAATAATTTGTGTAATAAAAAAATTGCGTGCTTCTGCGTTAGCATGCCTGCTTGGCACATAGTCACCCCCTCCCCACTGGGGTGAATCTGTTCCTGGAACATAAATTATTTGGTTCTTATCGCTCGACTAGTCATTTTTCATGCTACCTCTTCTACATTACCAGAAAGAGAGCCCCGGCCGGCTCAGATATTACCCCTTGTGATTCCGCAAATTATGTTTCTAGGATTTCACATTAATGCCTCTGCTATTGAAGCTGATTAACATTAAAAATGTTAAGGATGTTTTTAGCTCCTAACAGGCATACCTGTCAATAGTACCTAGATTTCTGTCTTATCCACTTATTAATCCACCAGTGCTCTCAGCCCAGGGCACTCCAAAGGTGAACAGACTAATGCACTAATTCACTTTCACACTGGCTGAACCACAGCAGAGGGGCCATGTTTTAGGATTAGGAGAGCCCTGTTTTTTTTCAAATTTCTTGAAAACACCTAAGGAATTATTGCACCATAACTACTAAAAGAAGCTGGAGTTTAACGGCTAAATGTCACTTTCTTGTTTGTTTTTCTTCACTGTCCGAGTGTTCATCCAAGAAATGCAGAAGTCTCTCTGCCAATCCTGGTCTTTTTGTGGAAATCTACCGGAGTTCTAATAAGAAAAATGTATAATAGTTGGCAGATGCACAATGCAATCACTTGTATTATCCATATTCATTGGCTAGTTATTACAGAAATGAGCAAAAACTCTTGTGCAAGTTAATGGCCACTGCTGGCAGTCATTATTTGGCAATATTCAAAAGTGCAGTAATTCACAATAAATCTGCTCTTAGTTTTTCAGGAAAAATAGAAAAGCCTAGAAAACGTAATGAATGCTGCTGGCAGTTTTCGTTATTCTTGAATGTCCGAGACTGACATGTTTGCCTTGAAATATAACTTTAACATTGAATATGGGGATAGGCAGTGGGTGGAAATAATGCAAAGCCCAGATGCACACAGCCGAGGTTATGTAACAGACCTGTGCCATCTCTGCATTGTTCATGTTGATGCTGCGTGTCACTCCAGCTCCCATAGTGACCCGTACATTAGTCCTGTGTCCATATTAAAGCTGCACATCATTTGTGGTGTCAATTATGATGCGGACCACTCCGCATTGGTCATATCTAATACACCCAAGGGCTTGCCTCCTTTTTAAACTCTAAGGGACATTGCGTCATTCTGGCATTGTTACCCACGCATGTTCTGGCATCACAGACGGGACTCTACAGGGTATATAACTTCTGAGTTAACGGTGGTTCGTCGTCCTGTTGTGGTTTCTGTATACTGAGGACAAGAGTTTGCGTTCCTGTAATCCCGACCTCGGTTGTCCCTCGCATTTGTGTCTTTCTGTACTCTTTTTGACCTTGGCCTGTTTTTGGTTACTCTCTGCCTACTAGCAGACATTCTGTCTACCTGTATATACTCTGATGTTATACAAACGTCTATTCTGTTTCTACCTAGGTTTGCGTGTTAGGCTAGACTTGCTTATTTTTTTATTTTCAGCTCTCCATGGGTGCGCTAGCCCCGCCCCCTTGGTGACATCATCAAAATTGCCAATTTTTTTTTGCCAATCCAATGATTTCCCATGGGAAAAAACTGGCTAAAATCGACAAGGGGGCAGGGCCAAAATGCCATTTTGGACAATCAGCACCTCCTCATAGAGATGCACTCAATCAATGGATCTCTATGAGGAAAATTCAGCATCTCCATGCAGAGCGTGGGGACGCTGAACGGCAGGGCTGCTTACTATGCAGCCCTAAGCCAGGAAGCCCCTGCAGTGGCCATCTAAGGAGTGGCCACTTGGAGGTGTCCCTAGGGGCAATGTAAACACTGCCTTTTCTCTGAAAAGGCAGTGTTTACATGAAAATGCCTGAAGGGAGCTATTATACTCAACAGAACAACTATATTAAGCCGTAGTTGTTCTGGTGACTATAGTGTCCCTTAAATGTAGCCCTAGTCACACATCCCCTGGCAGTGACCACACAGCCTCCATACACACAGGTCTAATTTTTTACCTGCCTTTTTGAACATTGTGTTTAATTTAGAAGTGTTTCATCTGCTCTGATAATTGCCCAGTACACCTTCTGTGTGATTAAAATATATTATTTATTAATGTCAGTGAAATAACAATGTAATTCAACGGTGCCAGAAGAGAAAGTCGGAACTGCTTTGACATATGGGCAAGCTTGAGGTTGACCAATGGCAAATGTCTGCCTTCAGATCTTGTTCTATACCAGCAGCCGGCACTAAGGTGCATAGGCCTCAGTCTTGTACACTCCTGCTTGAGCAAGAGTACCTCACTGACCTAGCTTCTGGCAGATGAAGTGCTAGGTGCAGAAGGTCTGCATGAAGAAGATGACAGCAGCTGTGAGGGATAGATTCAGGTAAGTAAATCTGTTTTCCACTGGACCCTAATCGGAAATGGCAACTTTGGGAGTATTTGCAAAATATGCAAAGACCCCAAATGAGACAGTTCTGCTTTAACAGAGCAGATTATAATAACTTCTAAAGTAAACACTTTGGGCTGTATGATCATAATAAAAATTACATATTTTTTTTCATGGAGTCACAGCCATGGGAAGTGTGCTTAGGGCTGCATAAACAAAGTGATTTAATTCCTAAATGACAGGGTATTGAGCCTTGATATTTTAGATGCATGATCTGTACACCAAAACAGCTGGCTTGGAAACAAACATACCTTTTCCAAGCCAGTTTAGTAAATGGCAAGTCAATGATGGGGGAGGGGTATTGGCCTGGGGAGAGTTGACATCGCAGCTGAAGGCAACTTTGGGGTTAAACCCTTCGAGAACGATTTAACCCCTTAAGGTAAGAGTGCCTCAAGGGGCCTCCTGGCACCATAACAAGATCATTTAAATTAAGTTGTTTTGGTGCCTAGAAGGTATCAGATATTTTCTGAATGATGATAAAAAAAATGCACTTCAACCCATGTGAGATGGGTACCCTGTTTATCTAATAATACCGGTTTCATTGGTGGGAGGTAGTAAAGGGTTACAATTTACTATGGCATGGTTAAAGAACCCCTTAGAGCTGGAGCAGGGTTAATTTGCGACTACTCTGTGTAAGGACAGGTTAATGATACCCACAGGCATGGGTTAATGTCCTCTGCATTTGTATTGATTTTTCCTTGTGCCATATGAAACCAGCAATCAGCTCTGCGGTCTGAAATTGCCCTGAAACAGGAGCTAAGACGCGAAACAGCCACCAACACGTTTCAATTAGCAGCCGCCCTACTAGAGATCCCACCGCAGGGGAAAGGGCATTATTGCACAGTTTAACAACATAATATCTCAGTGTAAAGCCTGTGTGTATATATACTGTATGCATAAATCACACGCTATAGGCCTGTTAGTAAACACATTCCCTATAACTGGAGCAGGCTGACATTCTTGGTGGGCTTGCACTAGTGATATGCATGGGAGAAAAATTAATTATGGCTCGTTTCGGGTCGATTCGCTAGTTTTCGGGCCAGAAATTGTATTAATCATTTCATTTCGGATATTTTATAAAATGGCAGTGCAGAAAAGCTGTTATGTTCAACAGAATGGTACAGGCCTAGTTCCTGCATTTTTCCAGCCGGAAGGAGAAATCCAATAATGGGATTATTATACCTAGAAAGGAGGCTTTAGGGTGACACAAGAGGGCATCATAATTAATATCCTTTCAAAACCAGGTTCGGCATCCTGGGTCCAGCTTACATTAAACTGCTTTGGATTTGTGATGCTCTAACCTTGCCCCTGTTTAATGCAACGTCTATTTAAGTGTGAGTGACCCTACCTCCTATTTAAAAATAAAGTCAATCCTCTATACCCTAAATGTAGGTATTCATGGATGCATTTGTTATATGCTTGTCAGTTAGTTTAAATATGTTCCTGTTTAACTATGAAATCCTGTGTAAGCAAAATCTGTTACCTAAGTATTTATTTTCATTGACATTGGCACTTTTAATAATAATAATAATAATAATAATTTTAAAAAAATCTTAGACATCTACACAAGTAATATCAATCTCATTTTATTAGTTAGTGTATCAAGGTTTTTTTTTCCTTCCCAGCTGAATGTGTCTGATAACGCAGATTGTAAGTATTTCTCTATCTGCTTTGTTTTTATCACACAGTTAAATGTATCTGTGTGAACAAATAATTTTCGTTTTGTTTCCAGTATTTTTTAATTTGCCAGGTAAAGCCTAGTTTTGTAGGTATTTCGACTTTTGTCTAGGTGGGAAGGACTTTACAAGCGTGTCCATTTGAGTTAAAGGAATATTCAGGCACCATAACAACTTCATTGAAATTAAATTGTTATGGTGGCAATTGGTCTCTAGAGATTCCTTGCTTTTAGTGGTTAAACCATTCATTTACATACCTTTCTCAAGCCCTTTTTATGAATGTGTAGTTACTGATTGGCTTAAAGCGCCTAAACAAATCAACAGTCAGAGACTTCCATTAGAGGAATTTCTGACCACGCATGTGGTTGTAGACACAGCGAGAATCGGCTGTGCAGAGCAGGCTTTACGGTTAAACTGTTCGTAAAAGTAAGGAAGTGTCAGTGATTTCCTGGCACCATAACAACTTCATTTGATGTTCTTATGGTGCCCGGAGTGTTAATGTAATGCTGGTTAAAACATTTTTTTAAAGAAATTATAATTATTAAAAATTTGGCATTAATTGTAGAATATGTAGGACTGGAAGCTCCATCTTTATTTTGGTTTTACATTAGCAGGCAGTACCATTGGGTTTTGGGTGGTCTAACTACCTCCCACCTGGCTAAGTTTTCTGCAGAGCTTCAACCCTGAGGCTTTGGACTGTTCATTAAATTGTTCAAGCCTGCATAGTTCATCCTTCCTCGGCCATGTCTGTGCAAGCCTGGGAACTATATGGATGGGAACAGCAGGGAATTAACTCCACAAATGGAAAGGGAGGCACCTCCAGATTGAGGTCATCGGCAGGGCAGTACAGCATGCGCTGCTGAAGATGAACATGTTAATCCCCAGTGACAAATCCACTGCCAGGGACACGCAGCCTGACACCACGCAGAACCGGCAGGCACATAGAGAGTATATACAACATGAATCATTGCACCTGTAACATGTCTCCCAGTGCAGCCACTCCTTGTGTTTTCTGACATACTGCAGTGCTACGCAAAACACTCCTAATATATTTAGTGGCACAAGAAGACTCGCACAAACTAGAACTAAAATACCCCAGTGAATGTTTGGTTTTTTTGTAGGTAAAAAGTGTATATTATTGATTTAACTTTAAGTCCATTGTTTCCTGGATACTGTGATTCACAAAGCATTATGTTTCATGTCCTGAAATTCTGCTCTGCCTGCATTTATGGCATTAAAGATTATTGTGCAGCCTGTCGTTGATGACAATCCTTATCTGCCCTGCTGAATAAAATAAATACATGGATCACAGATCTACTGGGGGTGAAGACATTTTATTGAGTTCTTATCAAATTGTTCTGCTCCTGGCAGCTGTCAGGGGACTTTCTTCTAAAAGCGACAGGACCTCAGGTGGAAATGCTTTGCCAAATTCAGCTTCTCAGTTTAGCTGACTCGGACCTCAGTTCAACTTTGTAAATACTGGATGACCCTCGGGTTAATATGGCCTTTTATTGGTTAGTGCCTGAGATCAGCATTTCCCAACCTATATAGGAGTGCCTCTTATTTTACTTTTTTTTTTTTTTTCTGATCCTAATCTTTATATTTCCTATCAAGCACTGTTAACTTGTAAAATTAAAGTAACGCAAAGCAACCACTGGTTCCTAACCTAGTCCTTGAAGCACATCGGTGGTCTAAGCTTTGTCAGTATTCTCTTTGGAACAGAACTAAGAAGTGCTTACATTCTGGAATGTTGGTGAAATGTGGACTGCGTTGGGAATCACTTCCCTAAATTTCTTAGAGATATTCTAAAGAAGAAGATACACCACATGCATCAATAATGATCTTTACATTCTGCTTCATGCTACAACCAGAAAATGTGACATAGCGTTCCCCTTTAAATATTTTCACCATTTGTACAATGTGTTTACACCAAGGGTGAACTAGGATGGGCAGCGGTGTATTTGTAGTCAAATATTACAAAGTCTTCTCCTTTACTGATTTTTGCATTGACAAGAGCTACATTAAAACTTTTTTAATACTGTTTGCCAACTTCCTCACACACATATACTCCACATACCTGTACACATATATTACAGGAACACTTCAAGTACAATAACAACTACAGCATGGTGTACATGTTATAGTACCAGGAATGCCCTGGCACCTTCCCAGTGTCATTTGTCAAACTATTTTTAGTTTTGTGACAACTCATCTGGGTCTTGCGTAGCACCTGCAACTTGGCATGGTTGCTGTTCATCATACTATAGTGCTTCCCAAAATACTGAAGAGGCACAATAGGTAATGGACTGGGAGAGCCAATGCGTGCTGTCCTGCATCTGCTGTTAGTGTCACCCCAGTGCTCCAGCAGGAGTAGAATAGATGTGGTGTATTTATCCCAGGAACCCAGGTAAAACGAAAACACGTCAATGCTTCTCCATTGACTGCTTAGTGTTTGGGCTCAGATTGCAGTGTGGCGGGGCAGGAACTCCCAGCCACACACCCAGGTTTTTTGTTTTTTAATTGTAAGGTAGTTGTAGTTAGTGCTCAGTTTCGTTGATTTATTTTATTGTGGCAGCACTGTGCCTTTGCCACCAATTCCAGATCGATGTGCTGAACTACACTCCAGTTGTTTGGCTGTGGATGGCAGGTCATTAAACCCCTCGTTTGTCTCTGGCTGCCCTGTTTGTCCAGCTCAGAACACTAATTGTGTTTCTGAAGGACAGACAATCCTTATTTGGACAAGCTGCTGGATGCCTGACATCTTGCAATCTCACTGACTTTCAGTATGAGACAGTCCTTAAACTGTACACATTCTATGGTTGCTGCTCATCATACTACAATGCATCCCACACCCACCAAAATACGGGGGAAGGACTGGAAGAGACATATGAATATAGCTGGGGAAGTAGGGAAGTTAACCCCTTAAGGACCAAACTTCTGGAATAAAAGGGAATCATGACATGTCACACGTCATGTGTCCTTAAGGGGTTAAAGTGGATATAGCTGGGGAAGAAGTGAAATGGATGTATATCTGCAACTGGGTAGAGACTGGTTTAAGATGGAAATATGGCAATACAAATATGGTAGGATAATTGGCATTGCTGGGAAATAGGAATGGTTGCTGAGGGAGAAGAGGAGGAAATATCGGCATGGCTGTTGAGGGTTGAGTAATATTGGGACAGCTGTTGGGGGGATGGAAAAAATGGGCACAGCTGTTTAGGGGGTATATGGGCACAGCTGTTTAGGGGGTATATGGGCACAGTTGTTTAGGGGGTATATGGGCACAGCTGTTTAGGGGGTATATGGGCACAGCTGTTTAGGGGGTATATGGGCATATCTGGTGGTTGGAGCTAGCATGGGCATATCTGGTGGTTGGAGCTAGCATGGGCATATCTGTGGGTTGGAGCTAGTATGGGCATAGCTGTTTGGGGAGCTAGTATGGGCATGGCTGTTTGGAGGAGCTAGTATGGATATGGCTGTTTAGGGGAGATAGTATGGGCACGGTTGTTTAGGAGGAGATAGTATGGGTACAGCTGTTTGGGGAGGGAGTATGGGCATGGCTCTTTAGGGTGAGGGAGTATGGGCACGGCTCTTTAGGGGGAGTATGGGCACAGCTGTTGATGGGTGGGAGTATGGGCACAGCTGTTGAAAGGGAGGGATTATGGGCACAGCTGATCAGTGTCAGGATTACATAATGATCCAGCACATAGAATTGTGTAACATATACCGGACCTTAGCATGGCCGGACTAACGTACCAAAGAATAGTCAGGAATAGCCGAGGTCAAGGGAAACAGAGAGACAACGATAAGGAAAAGCCAGGAGTCAGGGATGCCAGAAAACAGGGAAGCCAAAAACAATGCCAAAGTCAAATAACCAGAATTACCAGAATCAATAACGCGCTCTCGGACAACCACAAGGGAAACCACGACAGGGCACTGAGCAGGATGAAAACTGGGCCTAAATACCCCTCCTCTAGATCTGTTAGGCTGTAACCGGCCTTTGACCCCAAAGCAGTTACCAGGTGCCATTTGCATAATTGATGCTCAGCATTAACCCTTCTGTGGATTTGGTTGCTGCTCGGCACAGCTTTTCCTGTGTGGACAGTAAATGTCATGAACCACATTTTTATAAGCGGATGAATACGTGACAATCAGTGGGTGTATGGGCACGCTGTTGAGAGGGAGGTAGTATGGGCATGGCTTTTGAGGGGGAGTATGAGCATAGCTGTTGAGGGGTAGGGAGCATGGGCATAGCTGGGGGAAGGAGCATGGCTTTTTTGGGGAGGGGGGGGCATGGGCACCGCAGTTGAGGGGGGAGGGAGTATGAGCATGGTTATTGACAAGGGTTCCAAGAATCACTGATATTTGGCACAGGGGTTGTCAGTGCCATTTATGGATGTAGCTAGATTGCTCTTCTCTTCCTACATCTTGTTCACCTCCCTTTATATGTCTGCCCCTTCTATATGTTCTACTCGTTTTACCAAGACTGCACAATTTAAACTGTCTTCAAATGGAATGTGCTGATCAGCCAGGTAGTGGGAAGACTATCGGAGGAACCATCCTCGGTGGAACCAGCACCACACCACCAACACAATACAGAGCTATAAACGCTCAGTGATGCCAAGAGTCTTTAACCCCGTAAGGACACATGACATGTGACATGTCATGATTCCCTTTTATTTCAGAAGTTTGGTCCTTAGGGGGTTAATGCAGTCAATGTGGTGATCCTGCCCTACTGGCGACAAACAGACACCTTCGATAATGGTTAGCATAAGTCGAGGACACCAGAAACTTTGAAGATCTGAAGGCCACCACAGTCAGGGAACGAGCAAGATATCTCCACAGATGGTTCTACTGGCTGGAGTTCCTCCCCCTCCCTCTCCTCCTACCCCTCCCCAGTCCTCCTCTCTTTTCTCATGCTCTTTTCTTGTCTTTGCCCCCCCGAACACTCTCAATACCGAGTGCCGGTCGGCTGGTAAACGGGGCGGCCTGGGTCAGCACGGGGGAGTGGGAGGGCCTCAGGGGATAACAACATGCTCACTAAGAGTACATAGGCACATAGCAGACAGACCGCAAGGCTGAAGGTTAAAATGGATACTGCCCAATATTTTGGGGCTCATATGTCAGAATCTATTGTTCCTGGTTTACTCTGATTCTACACACATTTTTCTTCTGTGCAGGAAATTCAGTTTTATACATAACTGATGTAACAATAAATATTCATTTCAAACAAATGGAATGTGCTCACTAGTAGAGATAATCAAACCAATGGGTGAGGAGTATCACATGATAATGACCGTTTATAAAAGATACCATTTCTATTAGAACTTCTATTAAAATAGGGACTTCAATACAAAAATTATTAATGGAAACACCTCCCCCTATCAGTCAAACATCCTGTGGGTTTCTTCCTGCTTCCATTAGTTCCACTAAGTAGAATGTACCTGCCTTCCCTCAGGCAGACCTC
Source organism: Pelobates cultripes (assembly GCA_933207985.1). Taxonomy (NCBI): domain Eukaryota; kingdom Metazoa; phylum Chordata; class Amphibia; order Anura; family Pelobatidae; genus Pelobates; species Pelobates cultripes. The sequence continues at coordinate 99,692,061 of OW240921.1, read as the reverse complement.
GGAGCATTATACTGTGCATGCGCGCACAGAGGGAGCCCTTCAGAGTCTTCAAAGAGAAGCATGTATGTATTAATTGTGGGTGTATCTAAACAGATCTTTTTTCCCCTAATATGGCCAGTGGAGTGCTCCTTTAACCATAACACTGCAGGTTTGATGGAACACACTTCCCTTTCCCAACATTCTAAACCAGCCTAAAGGTGCAGACTTCCTACAAATAGGACTGTAGTTGTTATTTGTGTGTGTATAACAGTGCATGTATGTGACTAGGTAGGTAATTGTACATGAATGTGTGACTATGTAACAGTGACCGTCTATAACAGGTGAATATTGTAGGGATAAATGGGGAGGTGATGAGAGAGACAAGGTGGGTTCACATTGCAGCCATGCATGCCATAAACAAACTAGTTGGGTGGGCAAATGTAAAGAAAATCCACATGAACAATAAATCTGCTTCCAAGGGTGAGGCCCCTGTGTGCCCCTTAGCCCACTAAGTACTTGATGAGGGGGAATTGAGAATTGTCATGGTAAATATATTGTGAGAGAGCGTGGTGGGTGCATAGTCTAGGTGAAAACTGTTGCTGGATTTCAAATACAGGCTATGCTCCATCACAGTGCTTTATTTTGAGATACCTGACATCCTGTTGCTTAGATACTGAGCTATGAAGGGGTGAAAAGTCTGTGATTCTCAGGCAAGTTAGGGCTATGTAATAACAAGATCTTCCTGGCTGTGCTACTCATTAGGGTGTGGGGCAAGTGTCTTTCATGGGAAGGTGAGTGAGCATGAGGCAGTTGGATCCAGGTGGTTAGGAAGCAACGGGCTTTCTCTTTGTGCAAATTTTTTTCAGGGCCTTGCCAAGTGATTATTTCCTTCTCATTTGTCCAAATGACATGTGATGCACCGCCGATATAGCTGGCGTTGGCAAGGAGACTGCAAGCAATTTGAAGCTTGGAACCAAACAAGTCCCCTGGGAAGATGGCCTGTTGACTCATTCTGTATCTGCCTTAGGGCTGCTGGATTGGAGCTCAGCGCTTCCTCTGTGCGTCATGGCGAGGACACATGTGGATTCCAGGAGCTCTGCGTGGGGCCAAAGGCTTGTTCGTTTGCTTGTTAACCCTCTCCCCAAAGGAGCAAGTTTACTGACTGTTTTTTTTTCATCTAATAAGTTATGACAAGCCAAGGGATTCGCTGGAAATAAAATTATTATGGAATGCAGTTTGATAGAAAGCACTAAATGAAGGCCTGTGTGCTAGAAATAACAGGACTGGTAGATACAAAAGTGATCTGTCATGCAAAAATGCAAACATTGAAAACTTAGATATTCAATGTTCTATAATGTGTCTGTTATCACAAATTACCCTGTATTTTTTCCCAACTCAGTAGGAATCTTACTGTTGGGTTGTTATACGGCTGTGCTTGATGGGACTAAGTGTACAAAGTTCCAAAGAGAGAATGACAAAGGAAATTAGAATTTTCCATTAAGAGATTAATGCTACAACTATCATACATAGTTGACAGATTGAGATCCTTAGATTACCATGGCACTATAATTAACGCAGGGAGCATGGCTTGTTATGGGATTAGTGTCCTAGTATGGCTCTCTCGGGGAGCTAGATTATAATAGCATTATTGATTTATTTCTATTTACTATAGGTATTAAAATCTGGAAAAGTAGCATGTTTTTATGGATTTTATTGCATCCATGACTTTACCAGACTGGAGTAAAAAGTGTGTAAATATATAATGGGTGGAAAAATAACCAGCCTAAAATACTTAAAAGTGGCAACATACAAAATGGTGGCACCATGACCACTTAAGTTATTTTAAGTATTCATGGTGCCAGGAGTCTATATGTGCAGCATTTTGCTTTGATACTCTGCACATACAGAGAATAACACCTTAGCTAGTGGTTGCTTCTTCTGACCGCATTATTAGGAAGCCCAAAACAAAGTTCTAGACTCTCTAATGTAAATTTAGTGGGAAAATTGGCATCTGATACCAGCATGCACAGTGTAATAGTAGCATGTCCCTCCCTGTCCTTACATCAGTCAACCTCTCTGCCCTCTTTCCACCTCCAGCAATGGGGAGTTGCATCATGCAAGGAGGATCAGGCTTTTAATTCAGGAGTGAGGGGGCAAGGAGGGTAGACCACTTTACAAATGGTTACTCAAACCAAAACCTGTGTTTTATGAAATCACTGACTTTTGTTTTGCTTGGAGTAATCCTATAAGAGATAATATACAACATATCTGCATATATTTGTAGATATAGTAGTTAGCTCAGCTAGTACTTCATTAGTAGTTACGCTTTACCAAAGTTCTATTTCAGACTGGGCATATAGTGTCAAGATAAAATTATCCTACTTCGCTCTGGAATTAGTAGAGCGAGGGGAAAAAAAGAATGCAATAAAACAGGTCTTGGCCAAGGACCTTTAATTGTAATAAGTGAAGGACGAGAAAATAAACTTTGGTCTTCATCTTCCTATAACTTCTATGACACCAGAAGCACTATGGACTATATAAGTGGATACAATAACCACCACTTCAAAAATAAAGACTTTGTTTCACCAGCATATCCTTTAAAGGGACACTCCACTGCCCAAATACAAAATAAATACAAATAACTGTTTAGTAGATATACTCACAATGAAAACATGCATGTATCTAACTATGCAATTTTTTTAATAGGAGGTATATCTAAAAACCGCTTTCAAAACCTGCAGTTCTCTTGTGTGAAGCCTTTGCAATTCCTCCCCTTTTAAATCTGCCCATACTTTCTGTGGCTGTCCAATCACATACTTCCCAATGATGTTCAATGCGAAGTCTTTGCAAGGTAGATGCTCTGGGCAATTGCTGCCTCTTGATTTCGGTGCAAAGAAGCTAACCAAATCAGGAAGTAACAGGACCTGCTGACTGCTTGAAAAGCCATTGGTTGTAACGGGTATAATCTGTTGAAATCTGTACTGTTTCCAAAATTAAAAAATATGACACACTTTTCACACACAAAGCTTTTCAGCAAGCTAAAGTGCTTTATGGGTCTGGAGTGTCTCTTTAAATAATGCTGGAGGTAATTGGTTTTATCCTGATCAAAGTCAAGTGGGCTGTATTCCAAATAAAATAGAGATTGTGCAAACTATAAATGAATACAAAACTCTATTTCCTTATCTTTTTTTCCTGGTTCTGGTGTATCCAATCAATATTTTTCTTACTGCATTTTTTATTTGTTAGGTAAAACAGGTTAAATATTAGAAACAATACTGCAGCATTACAATAGTTGGAGCTTCAATTTAGTTATGCATGTATTATGGGGTATTCTTTCCCATATTCTCAGTGTGACAAACCACAACAGATGGAAAAGAGTATGCTAAACGTTATGTGGTTATGGTGTTTTGACATTCGAATGGGTGGACTGAGCGCTGGAGTTTTCTTGCAATCAAGCTGGTTTGTGTCACAACATTTGAGTAGTTGACAAAAAACAGGGGCCAACTAACGGCCAGTATCTTTGTTGCAGCTGCAGAAGCTATGTTGCTTTGAGTGCCCCTTTAAAGCGTTTTGCAAAGCACCATGACCACATCAGTGTTTGAAGTGGTCATGGTGCTTTGCAAAACGCTGTAAAGCCTCTATGTGAAGCATTTCAGCACGAAGCACTGCACATACATAGGCTGGCTGCTGGAGGTACATTGCATGTTCTTTGCTTTGAGTTGATATTTGTGGATGAGAGGGCTCAATCAATGAATGAAATGCATGAGTGGCAATTGGCTTCGGAAAAAAGCAGATGCAGTTCAGCCACCATTGAGGCAGGCTCTGCTGCTGGCAAGGCTTGGGTAAGAGGCAAACCATCCTTACTGGGGAACAGCACCAGTATACTCCTAGCATCATAACCATTACAGTGGGCTGTAGTGGTTATGATGCTTGAAGTAACCCTTTAAAAGAGTAAATACATTTCAGCATGCTTCTATTCCCTCATCCAGGGCTCAAGGAAGAAAGAAGGAGCAACGTTCTTGGATTTCCTTTTTGTGCTACGCTAGACTTTATGCAATACGCCCATAACCTAATACCTCAAGTGAGAGTCCTCTATTACTATTATCAAATAGTACCAACATATTCCACATGCGTGTTGCTGCCATATTGTTAACGAGGATTCAACAACACATGAGACAAACTATTGCAAATTTTGGCAGGAAAAATATGTTGACAAGGACCCTGCTCAAATGAACTTACAATCTAGAGGAGGTAGGGTATAAAAAAACACAATCGGAATATGACTATTGGTAAATGGTAAAGATTGTCATGTTGTCTGTTCAAGATGATTATGTTGTCCTATTAAAGCCAAGGCTGCAAGGCATTCACATATTTTGTAAATTACAATACCAAGGGTGCAAAGGATCTATATAATCTTAGAATCCAGAAATCTGTTTTAAAGACACCCTAAATCCTAATAATATTTAATTATTCTCCTTTGCCATGGTATTCTCTTCAGGCTTGTCCTACTGTTTAGTGTGTCCCTCATTAATAATTTGACCTGTCATATCAAACCTTTAAAAAGGGATAATTATTTTTTAGGTTTTATCCTCTCTAGCCAAGGAACCATCCTCTGATTTGTATAACACAGTACCTTCATTTAATAGGTTTATCCCTATTACTAGCAAGGATACAGAAGATGAAGGCAAGTCCTCTTGTCCCTGAGCTGAGCAGATCCACAGGAGATGCCTGATCATCAATACTTCTCTTGGGGAGGACCTGAGGCTGTATAGTGACTTGTTTCAATGTAAACCCAACTGCCGATGTTACTAGGCACACTAGATAATATTGTCAGATAAATTAGTTTCCATTCAAAAGTGATATATGCATTTTAATTGAGTGTGCACACATCTTGTTGAGTCCCTGTGTTTGAAACAATCTTTGTGTCTTTAAGCCCCCCTTCCTATGGACGCAAAGTGCCTGTCAAAGCACTCACAGAGTCGCTCCCTGACCCTCCTTCCCCGGGGGAAACAGACGCCAAGGGAACGCAGTGAACTTGTTCCCAGGGACGCATCTCATCCAGACAGGCAGGTTTTGCTTTCATCCTGTGTCAGTTCAGTAAAAGCCTCAATTAACTGCAAGTTAATTATTAATTATTAAATCCGAACAATGCAGTCCACGGTTCCAACAGCCAGATTCTGTTACCTCTTCTGCGGATGAGGGATTGGCAGCGGCCAAGACAAAAGCGATTGCTATGCTAAGGATCACAGAAAAAAATAGTATTGCAGGGACCAAACTAATGCATATGCAGCAAAATTAACAACAAATATTTCTGAAACATTTGATTGGAAAACAACACATTTGTCAGTTGTTTAAACACAAACCGTTATTCGCTATAATACAAATTCTCAGGAATTTGAAGTGACCGCTAAAATGAAATCATGGATAAATTGAGTCATTTTTCCAATTTGGCTATTTTTGTTCAATTCATTCTATAAACAGAATCTTAGGTAATTACCATTAGCAAAATATCAAGGATCAAAAGTGCCATCCAGCTGGGTGCGATCCTGTACTTGCCTCCAGGTATCTTACTGAATCAATCAATGCCTTTCTATCATACACCAAAGCTGAATCGACAGAGACGCAGGCCTGGGGCCTACTTCTTACCAGCCTCGGACTTGTGCCACTTCCTAATGGCGGGTAGCAAGGCTAGGCTGATCCCCAAAGTCAGCGGAAAAGCTAGGAACCCCTAGGGGAACCAGCTAGGTGTGTGTCAGGGGCAACCAAAACAGGGGGTAACCCTCACATATACTTGTGCAGAAAGAGAAAGAATAGAGACCCACAGGGTCAAAGTAGGAAGCCCCTCAATTAAGCTCTATATACATAAAACATAACTTTTAATAGTAATAATAAAATACTCATCAAAAACAAATAATAAACAAAGAAATAATTAAAAAAAGGGAGACTAGATAGGTTGATAAAGGAAATAATAATATCTCCTAATAGGAATATACTCTAATTAAAGAATCACAAGAGTGAATCTAATCAATAAGAAAAAGAGGGGAAAATCCCAATGTTGTACTCATGCCTTAGCAGGGCCGGACTGGGAAGAAAATTCGGCCCGGGCATTTTTTAATTACAGCGGCCCACTAAAAAGGGGGCGGGCCAGATAGGGTGTGTTTTGTCATCACCAATGACAAGCACGCCCCATCACAAAGTGAGCATGTTGGTTCAATGCTCTTCCAGGGTAGACCATGCGCAGAGCTCTGCTGAAGAGCTCTGGCATGAGAAAAATACCCTGTATTTGTTCTGCACAGCGCAAGCAAATTTAATAACATGCTTGCACTGTGTTTGCTTGAAATTTGTCTCTGGTGTCTCCATAGTTGGGATACCAGGAGACAAAAATGCCAGGAAAGCATATTGCGCAGTGTGTGTGAGGGTGCTCTGTGTGTGTGTGTGTGTGTGTGTGTAAGGGGTGTAGTGTGTGTGAGAGAGGGGTGCAGTGTGTGTGTGAGTGATGGGTGCTGCGTTTGCGTGAGGGTGCTATGTGGGTAAGGGTGCTGTGTGTGTGATGGGTGCAGTGTGTGTGTGCTGTGTGTGAGTGGGTGCTGTGTTTGCATGAGGGTGCTATGTGCATGTGAGGAAGCTGTTTGTGAGGGTGCAGTGTATGCATGTGAGGAAGCTGTGAGTGTCAGGGGTGCAGTGTGTGTAAGTGAGGGTGTGTGATGTGCGTGTCAGGGGTGCAGTGTGTGTGTGAGGGTGCTGTAAGTGTCAGGGGTGCAGTGTGTGTGTGTGAGTGAGGGTGCTGGGAGTGTTATGTGCCCTGCTGATATCCCCCCTCCCTGCTTACCTTATGCTTGGGAGGGGGGATCCTGCTACTCCTGCTGCCATCCCTGGTGGTCCAAGTGGTGAGTGAACTCTAGCCTGTTGGGCTAGAGTTCACTCTCGCGAGATCCGGCCGTTGCCATGGCAACGCTCCGAATCTCGCGAGAGGAACTCGGCGGAGCTGTAAGTTAAAGCTTCGCCGGGTTCCTCTGCTGGCAGGCTGGCTCCCTCACTCTCTCCCTCGGCGGCCGCAGTATTCTCTATGTGGGCCGGTGAGGGAGATCTCTGAAGAGAATGCTACTGGATATATAGGTTCCAACATCTAACTAGTCTCCCTGCCTATTGCCTGACAAGTGTTTCGGCGCTACTAAACACGCCTTCTTCTGAGGCTAAACAGGAGTCCGCCTGCAACAGAGGCTATTTTATAGCCTGATAACGCCAATGAATGAAGGGGGCGAGTGCATACTGTTCGCACCGAAAACGGAATCCGAACAGGCCACGCCCCCAAATTGACGTATCAACATGTAATTGGTTGACACCGTAAATGTACGAACGAGCAAAATTAACTATATGCATGCCGCTCTCTCGGGTAGATAACACAATCGTTCTAGCTAGTGGGGCTGATATAGAAATATATGTATGTGCATTTGTGCTGTTTTAAAACCCCGTGTTTGTCACAGGATATTCAGCCAAGTAGTGCACGATCAATTTTCTTATCCATCAGTCCCACTAGCAGCTAGGTCCAAAGAGGACCTGATTGACCCATCCAAGTATTAAGATAGTCAAAACAATACTCACATTATGTCAGGGTAGAATAGCCCAGAGAAGAGTATGGGTTCCAGAGAATTAAGACCAGTACATTGATTACAATAATTCTCATAAGTTTTATTTTGTCAACCACTAGTGATTGGTTGACACCACGAATATATGAACAAGCAAATTTAGAGAGTAAACCCATTACCCACATCTAAAAATCCAGAGAGGACCTGATTGACCCACATCTGAATATTAAGAGAGTCCAAACAATACTTACATTCTTGTGTCAGGGCAAAATAGTCCAAAAAAAAGAGAGTCGGTATATAATGCCTTTGGTGTTACAATTAAAAAATTGTTTCACATTGCACACCATTTTATCACTTGAGTCTGTGAGACATTTGGAATCTTTGTTTATGTATCTACAGGCCACACATCTACCACATTTGTATGTGCCATGTGTGGATAGCCAATTTTGTCCAGACTTTTTGCAGGAAAGATAACTAGGTACTAAAACTTCCTTAAGATTTCTTCCTCTGCGTGCCGTAAGCGATACATTAGGAGTCACAACTCCTTTAAGCTGAGGGTCTTGGGATATGAGAGGCCAAAATCTGCTTAGTATCTTTTCAGCCTGATCCCACCCTGAATCAAAATTAGCTACACAACGAATAGGTGTTTGTTCGTTAGAAGCTGGTTTGTCTTTAAGGAGCTCCATCCTATCGCTGTACAGCGCTCTCTGGTATGCATATTTTAAACAGCGGTTTGGATATCCCCTCTCTTTAAACCTAGTTTTAAGTAACTTCGCCTGAACTATAAATTCCTCCATAGTTGAGCAGTTCCTCCTGAGCCGGAGGTACTGTCCAATCGGAATGCCTCTTTTCAATGTGGTTGGATGATGGCTTTCCCACCTCAACATCGTATTAGTTTAGGGTGGGTTTCCTAAAAAGTGTAGTCTCAATATTTTGTTCAGTGGTGACTCTGAAGGTACAATCCAAAAAATTGAGAGATGAACCACCAATTTCCATCGTGAACCTCAGATTCAAGTCATTGGAGTTCATTCTCTCCACAAATGCCACAAAGCAATCCCCAGTGCCTGTCCAGACAACGAGGACATCATCTATATATCTTTTCCATAGAAAAACATATTTAGTGTATTCAGCATTTTTGTCAGTGAAAACCACATTCTCCTCCCACCACCCCAGGTGCAGGTTAGCTTATGAAGGGGCACAAGATGTGCCCATAGCCGTACCCTGCACCTGGTGGTAGTATTGACCATTGAATAAGAAAAAATTGTGGGTTAACACAAATTGTAGTAGATCTAGCACAAAGGAGGTATGGCGTTGGTATCTGGACCCACGTGTCTCCAGATAGTATCTAGTATGTGCTAGTCCAAGGGAATGTGGGATTGATGAATATAAAGCCTCAACATCAAGGCTACACAATAAAGCACCCCTTGGTAGACTAATGGAGGCTAGACATTTCAGTGTATCCTTTGTGTCTCTTAGATATGAAGGTATCTTTTCTACAAAGGGTCGAAGTATTTTATCGACATATATACTCGCTTTACACGTCAAGTTGTTTGACCCGGACACAATCGGTCTTGCTATTAAATCAGTATATTGTTTGTGTACCTTGGGTAAACAATAGAAAGTTGACACAGTAGGGCTTTTAACATAAATAAATGTATATTCATCTCTACCCAAAATCCCATCATCAAATGCCGAATCTAGAAGTCCCTTCAAATCTGACAGAAATTTAGCGGAGGGGTCTGTGGATAATATTTTGTAAGTATTATCATCTTTAAGTATATTTTCTGTCAAAGTCAAAGGAGCGCCCTAACCCAGAAACTACCAACCGGGGCATCTGCTGAAATGAGGGATATCGAGACTCTTCTTCAGCGCCAAGCGTAGACCAAAATAGCCTGGAGGCAAACCTTCAAAATGGTTTGCCTAATATGAAGGACACTCTCCAACAACTTCAATCCACCCATCAGGTACTTACCATGGAAATGACCATTATGGAAGATCAATATAAGCACAACCACATAAAAATCAGGGGCAAAACTTGATTTAGTTTTGGCCGAAGAGTTACCACACTAGGAAACTTACGTTCAATGGGCCTAGGCCACCCAGGACACCATCCACTACTATGTGGGATGTTATTCTGCCATACAATAATAATAGCACTTTGAGGCAAGACGCCATACTCCTTTGAGAAATTCCAACTAACTTTCTAACAAGATCTCACAAGATCTACACCTTAGTGGTGCCAGTCTCTCAATTTTGTCACATTCCAGCTGCGGTTAGCCGGAATGGAATATAGATTGGATCCTAGATGATGACCCATAACGAGACTGTTCATAAACTCCCATCCACTATGGAGGCACCCTCATTCATTAAGGCACTGGGACTTTCAGTACCCAGTATAGAATCAACGACACTGCCCTCTACCCATGCTTGGGACCCAAGCAACCTGGTACCTTTCATCCCAAGATGAAGGTAAATCAGGGAACAAGACTAGAATTGTTGATGGAGAGGACTTGGACATTGCATATCTTTGTTCTTTCTTTTAATTTTTTTTTATTCACCAATGTGTTTAACTCATGTGGAGCAAGTTTGTTTGACAGCAGATTTTGGTCCTTGCACTTTGATGCAATGTTTATGTTTGCTGAACCCACCGTATCTATGGGTAATCATCACAGCTAAGCGTATTTTTGGATCTTGGTAGTGCTACAGTGAATATTATTTTTGTTTTGTTTTTTTTTTCTTTTATTTAACTAGTCAAGGCTATCAGCACAAACCTTTAATCTCCTGTTTTTGCTTAGCTCCGGGCTATTTTCGTTAGCTTTTCTTGTTATGTAAAAAAAAATCTGGGATAGAATTCATGTCATATGTACCTCCTTATGAATTCCGTGCAACACTCATGCTTTGAAATGTCTTGTTGTGTATCAACCGCAATAACTTTTTTTTTTTTTTTAAATGACAATCCCGGAAGAGAATTATTTTTTGCACTGTATGGGGCGCTCTTAAATAAAATAAATTGATAGCAGACTTACTGTGGCTTCTAACACCCTATTGATAGCTCTGTTCAGTTCTGTGAACATGGCAGTGCAGGCTCATATCTCAGAATTCTATCTAACAAATGTGATGTTTGGGGGGAAAGGAGAAAATGTATAGCTAAAGCTTTTTTAAGAAAATGTATTCAAGGAGACAGTGAAAGATAATCTCTTTACACCACAGCCTATGAAAAGCTATGTTTCAAACAAGAATTCACAAGCTATATCATCATTACCATTGTGTCCAATTTTAAATTATGACAAGAAAGCATAAGATCTTATGCAGTGTGTATATTCTATGGCTCAGTGCAACTCAACTCGTATGTGATGCATATTGGCATCAACAGAGCTACAGATACTCTAGTTCAGAGCGGGGATGTCCAAATGTCGGATTAAATTCCGCTACATTCTGTGGCAGTGAATTATCTGTATTGCACGCCAGGATGAGCTAGCAATCCAAAGTTTGCAGAGCGGTGGTTTTAGCTGAATTTGTAATGTTCGGCCCAAGTTAAATGTCCGCATGTAGCCCATTTTAACAGCTTTTTTAAGTGGCGAGCAGTATGAGCATAGGCTTGCGCACGGGGTGTGCCTGGGCACACCCTAATCCCCGCGGCACGCCTATGGAGTGAGACCGGCCGGGGAGCTCTCAGGATCTCCCCTGTCGGCTCATGCAGAGCCAGTGCTATCCGAGCGCCAGGCTCTGCTCTCAGCCTCCCTCCCCACAGCAGCATGGAGGGAGGCAGGAGAGGACCCAGGGAGCTCAACCAGTAGCTCCGGCGGGTTCCTCTCGCGAGGTCGGAGCGTTGCCGCGGCAAACGCTCAGATCTCGCGAGAGTGAACTCTAGCCCCAAAGGCTAGAGTTCACTCTCCACTGGACCACCAGGGAAAGCAGCAGGAACAAGAATCCCCACCTTCCTACAAAAGGTAAGAAGGGAGAGGGATATTAAGTAATCTGCCCCCACAATTCCCCCACACACACAGCACACACACACAGCACCTACACACAAACAGCACACACAGCACCTACACACACACACACACACACACACATATAGCACCCACACACATACCGCACCTTCACGCGCACACACACATACAACACCTTCACACAAACAGCACTTTCACACACACAGCACCTTCACTCACACACAGCACCCTCACAAATACAGCACCCTCTCACACAAAGCACAGAAACAGCACCCTTACAAACACACACACACACAGCACACTAACAGGAGCCTAACAAACACACACACAGCACACTAACAGCACCCTCACACACAACACCCTCAAACCACCCTCACACAGCACTCACACACACAGCAGAACATATACATGCGGCGTGTGTTTGTGCTTTAGGGTGCACACTCTAATGCAATAGGCTGCGCACGCCTATGAGTATGAGTGACATAGCGTTGAGCACTCATTTTAACATCTCTGCTTTATCAGCTCTTTATTGATTGACAACGTTATGCGCAAACTATGATGACATAGTGAATTGTTAAAAATATTGTGCCTTTTCTATATCATCTCTCTGCTTCATTCCTCTCTGTATCCATCCAAATAACTGTGAAAATGAACAGTGATCAAGAGAGATTACTGTTGTAATAGGGGTTGAGAAGGGTTGCTTTGTTTATTTACAATATACACTAATGTCATTTATTTTAATCATTGACCTTATTTTATACTTTCTCCTTTAAAAAAAAAAAAAAAAAAAGTTCTGAAAAGTAGGTAAGGTGCAGATTAAACACTTCAGTGGTGCTGTAAAATAGAGAGAGGTGTAGGAGTGATACAAAACAGAGCAGAACAGAAGAGCCAGCAAGCCTGGTACATCTGATTCCCATAGGCTGCACTCCTTCCATCCTCAGACTGACTGTTTCACGCATGACCTGGAATTCCACACTCAACCTGGGAATTGCTTTATCGTGGAACTTAAATCTGTCAGAGTTTTGGCTTCTAGTGACAAAACTCCTTAGGAAGGAGTAGCAGGAATAAAATAAATTTTGCTTCCTGTGTGTTGTATAAACTAATAATCTGACATTTCCCAAACCGCAGCCAGTAAGAGCCTCAATTAACGGTTCGTTGTCTTTACTGGATATACAGTATATGTGCTAAATGCATTTCTAACCGTCTGCCAAAATCCCTTGAAAACTGTATAGAGTCATCTTCTGGTTCAAGGGCCTCAATGAATGAATGGATGTAGATTTTCTGTTTCAGTAAACATTCTATTGTACAATCTCAGCAGGAAATATCATTTTCTACTTTCGCTGGTGTTTGGGCCAAGAGAGCAAAAAAAAAAAATTAAAAAAAGTGACATAGCATCGTGCTACTGATACAAAATGTTTGACGTTTGTTCGATGGTTTTCCTTTCTTTGTTTCTTACGCAAGAGTAGAAGACAGTACTAAAATCAGGGCTGTGGTTTAATAAGGAATTTTGTAATGGATATCCTAAAAAAAGTTCCAGAGTAAGTTTTGGAATCAGCAAATCAGAACCTGAGATTTCAAATTTGAGCTGATAATTTGTGAAGTTTATCATGAAATTATCAAGTGTGTAAATCTTCAATCTAGATTAGAAGAAGTGACTTTACCCTCACAATCAATATCCGGTCGAGCCTATGGACTTGACCAGGCAGTCCGTACAGGAATCGACAAACATGAGGACCTGGAAAATTGCAAAAGGAGGTACCTTCCTGGTAAAACAACAAGCTGCTGCTATCACAGGGTACTGTTTGGAGCTAGTTCAACTTTAGCTGCTTAGACAGCCTCACCTATTCTTAAAGGGACATTGCAGTCTCATAGAGAGCTTCAGCTTGCTGTTGTACTTTAAAGGTTAACTGTATAACTCTGCATGCTTATTATTATTTTTTTTATTCTTTAATTTTGAATTTAGCAATATAACAATGGAATCAGCGATGTCAACGTAACCATGTATTTAGGCAATAGACATTGTCATAAATTCCATCAGTAGTATAAGAAGGTATTAAGACCGGGCAATACAACTCCTGTACCATTCGTACTTCTTTCCTCACATCCCCGCAATCACTCTCTTCCGCCCCGCTGCCTCCATCACACATTTCAGCACACGTTCTTGGGGTCACCCTCTATCACACTCATTTTGTCATCTCGCATTGTCAGATATCTCACCTCACTCACCTGGACTCAACATATTTGCTCTCATTCACCCATGACTCACATGTACAATCACGCCGCTCTCCAACACATTCCTTACTTCATTGCATCCACATCTTATATCCTAAACAGCCTAGCATAATCGGTAAGCGCTGTTACTGCATTTGCCCCAGAAATGTGGAAAGGAAATGGTTAATAAGAAATCTCTAACAAAATATGTCTGCAAATCTCGACGGCTGTACAATCCAAAGCCCAGGCATCTACTCTCGCCCTTACTCCTCCGTTCATTCACTTACCCATACCCCCACTTATTTCCCTCTTCTCAGGTATGGCTGATCAACAAGTCTCTAAGTTACCAATAGGAAAGTCATTGTCAGTGAACTACATAAAAATAGGAAAAAACATTAAAAAAAAATAAAAAAAGTAGTAATAAGAAATTCAAGGTCTGTTGTGGGCCCAGGTCTCTCAGGGATCTCGATAATGCAAAGCGGGTAACTGTGTGTCTAACATTCCCATGTATGAACAGTCCTATGGAGGGTTCCACAGGTGCTACCAGTTAGTATTGTCAGTGGTCGAGGCCAGGCCCTCCCTTTGTGCAGGAAATAAGGGCTGTGGTAGCCCAAGTGCATGCAGAAACTCTGTGGGGTCCTCTGTCGCCAACAGGGAATGAACTGCGTCTCCAAGTGACACCACTATAGTGCCCGACGCTCCCAAAGCTATCCTGTAGCTGCCTGGTGACCAGCATGAATCTTCTTCTCTCAAGCAATATGGAAAAGAGCATGTCATCATAAAATTTCTTTTGGAACTTGTCGACAATGCTGGTACATATATTTCTTGAACGGGCCAGGATAAACGCTTTTACAGAAATGTTCTGGGTGACAGCAATAATGTCTCTGGATGCATCCACAGGAGCGGCCATGAATTCCCTGATATGAAATGCTGCTATGATGGACTGACCTCCTGTAGATCGAGCAGTAGTTTTTTAATGTAACCCTTAGTGGATGGTGAGTCATCAGAGTCTGAATTCACTCTCCTGTACATTTCGCTAGTGGACCTAAAGATTGTAGGTCTATGTGCATGCGGAGATGCCTCGCCATGAGAACTCTGTGGCCTCACAGGCTCCATCTTAGTCTGTATTGGCTGTTCTGGCCTGTCAAATGAACATCTAATATCTGGCAGTTTGGATGTTTCTGAGTGGGTTATTTTCTTATGTTTACACCCCATCTCTCTGCTGGGGAGTTCAAGATTAAATATAATTAATCAAATCCGATAATCAATATGTCCAGCCAGAGCTCCTCGCCTACTTGTTTTTTTCAATTACCCAGCTAGCCACGCCTCCCTCACAGACTTATCATTAAAAGTGACAATTTCAAGAGAAATCAGTACTTTTATAAGTCTCCCTCAAAACTTCCACCTGACACAGAAATCCCATGTTCAATTGCCATAATTTGGGGAAACTGCATGTATTCTACTATATGTTTCTGTGAATCGGATCAAAATCTAAAATGTGATGGTCCATTGAAAGTCTGGAAGGAGCAAACCTATCTTTCTTATACCCTCCATGTCTTCTGATAGGGTATACCTTGTTAACAATACATTATATTTGTATCTTTTGAAACATGTGTGACCCAGTCCATGAAGTCTAAATGAAGGTTATGACCTTAAAACAGGTTTAATAAACATACCCACTCAGCCTTCTAAGGGTAGGAAGGCCAACAGAAGCAGAACAGAATCAATTGAGAAGACAATTTGACTTGAAAACCACATACTCCTAAGTCTTGAGAGTAATACTAGGTTTTATAGAGTTTATTAATGGCTAGAAGATCCATCCACCAAATACTAATTGGAACAGTGACACCTTCTGTTGGTTTAGTTCACCAAAGAGCAGCGCGAGCCTCTTCCTGTATGTCCAGGCTTGAATTCCAACATACATATTGACTATTACACACATTAATATAATAAACCATACATTGTAGAAATGAAACAATGTGTAAATATGGAATATATATGTTCATATGTAAGGTTCGCCTGTCCTTTGAAACACTCTTCGTTAAAGGAACACTATAGCACTGCAGTCCTACCTGCAATGGTTTCCCCTAGAATAGCATTGGGAGGCGAGCACGTGTGCACTGCAAAAAGCTGCTCTGCGCCAATCAGATGGTCTCTCGGCCATTTAGATGGAAGCGCCTCTGACGGCTACTAGAGGCATTTAAATCATGGAATGCAAACATTGCAGGGTTAAAACAGAGAAATGGTACTCAGATCAATTTATTGAGATGCCTATAGTGTCGCTTTAACTGGCCTTGATTTATGCACAACCCAGTCCATCTTTGTTATCAGCATGTGCCTGAATGGAGCTCCTTGGATTTAGCTGTGTTTAGCCTGTAGTATCAGGTAGTCTGCTGGCATTGGGGTAATCCATTGGTCTGTGAAAAGCCAAGTCAGATGGTGCAGGCATGTCCGTATTGTTATTAAGCATCCATTCAGTTATGGGAACACGATTAGATTTTCATAAAAATAGTATGGCCTGCATGTTTATATGCCAACAGCTAAATGAAGCCACAAATCCCATTGGTGTCATGTTTTATGAAATCATTCCACTCAATTTCTGGTTAACACTGTGTTGTCTCACTAAGATTTAATGTGAGGTGGTAGATAGTTGACGGTCATTTATGTAAATGGATTTATTTATAACATATTTTACCAGGATATCCAAGTATATCCTGGGTTCACAAAACATTGCATTGTTACAATAGGATACAATATTACAAAAATACAATATACAAACTATATATATATACATACACACACACACACACACACATATATAAATTTAATACATAACCGTTAATTAATATATTCAACCATTACATGTTTTTATAAAAACGATAAACCATGTTAAAATTTAAAGACAATCAGATCCCTACAGAAAATGCATCAGAGGTAAGTAGTTTTTTTCCCCTCCACATGATGTTGGGAATTCAAGCAAGTTTATTCAATAAAGTTTGAGTTGTCAGGAACTCTACATTTTCGGAGGAAAAAAATTGCCAAATTGGAAACATTTCCAAAATCAACGTTTTGGATATTTGGGCCAAAAGTTTGAAATTCACATTGAACACCCTTTGAATTTCAGGCAGTATGCACTTCAGAAGAATAATCATGGCAGGAGAAGGTAAAACAGATTCTGTTCCAGGGCAAAGTAATAAATGGGGGCAATTGATCACGGCAGTGCTGGGAGAGAGGGAGCGAGCAAACGAGCATCAGTCAGTCACTTCCTCCCAGCTAAAACCCGCGCAGGAAGGAGGAGGCACATAGAAGGCAGATTAAAGGGTCTCCCCTTTAATCTGCCTTCTATGTGCCTCCTCCTTCCTGAGCCAGACTCTGACTCACAACGGCACCAGCCAGCAAAGGCCACTCTACTGCACTTAAAAAGTAAGAAACCGGAGGGTGGCTAAAAGCATGAACAGCATGTCAGTGTGTACCTGAGTGTATGTATGTATATCCGTGTGTATTCAGCAGTTTGTCTGTGTGTTTTGCGGTGTGTGTTGTATATATATGCATTGCATTTGTTGGAGGTACCAATAAATATAGGCGTAATGTTTATTCCTGTGAGTGGTTGTGTAGGCAGCGCCCCAATGCATTGCTTTGCCCGGCTGTCTGTAATGCTTTTAAGAGGCCTAAACGCCAACTGCAGACTCTAAAGTTCCACTACTGCTTCTAACATATACTACAGCCAGTAACACCCACTACAGCCCCCAGGCTCCCCACTACTGCCCCAGTCATCACTACAGACCCCCACTACTGCCCCAGTCATCACTACAGCCCATTTCCCCTAACTGCAGCCTCTATCCCTGACTGCTGCCTTTAAACCCTCACTAATGCGTCTAAACTCTGCCCCCAGCTATATTGGTCTGAAGAGCAACTAACTTGAATCTCCCTTTACATCTTGTACTATATGGAAATTTCACTACTTCCCACATGTATTTCCTACATATAACACACAACACTCACAGCGGTCCAAGTTTATCACTCACAGCTGACAGCTACACACACTGCTACACATAACACTAAGTGATACCCACATGCAGCCACACACATTACAGTTGGAAAGTCACGTTTACCTTTAGTATAGACTCAAAACAAATAGTTCAAATCCTCTTTGGATGCAATATAATTGAAATATAACCTCCTCTCTGAACACAAAATAAACATTGTCACATGTAAAAGATTTACACAGTGTGCTAGCTAACAAAACGTTATTTCTAGGTTATACTTTTTATATATAAAATATATATTGCTTGCCTGGTTGTTAGTGGCACTATCAAAGATAAGGCTGTTTTGAAGGCAAATTCCTTTTTTTAAATTTTTTTTTTTTTAATGCAGTTAAAATATATTATGTTAGATGTTTTTGTGTTGTAGTGTACATGTTAATAACTGGTAGGTGTTAATTGCACTGTTTCTATATTACAATTCCATTTTTTTTTAATGTTTTATAATAATGCATTACACCTACCTAAAATCTAAATAGCCTTTGAGTATGTAGTTTTCTCATAATGGAGTCTTTTAAATGCATCCCAATACGTTTAAAAAGATTACATCTAGCACATTAAAGGCACCTCGGAAGCCTATTTAATATGCAAATTTGGAGAATAAATCTCTATGTATATCAGCTACTCTCGTTTAAAGAATTTGTCAGTTTTTGTGTTATAAATAAAGGCTATTAACATAATGATAGTGCTCAAAATGCTTGTCTTTATGGAACTGTCAGAAATAAACCATTCTGATTTATTATATGAATGGGGAACTGTCACTTTTCATATTTTTTTATCATTATATTTATTTATCCCCCTATATTTAACTAGTTTGTGTTTGTGAGGTTTCAACTTCAAACACATATAAAGCTTGCTGAACTGCATTATGCGTGGTGTGTCTCTCCCCCCCCCCCCCCCCCTTTTCATTAAACCTTGTTACACCTTCTTGGCTTTAAACCTTGTAACACCTTGGCTGTCAATCAAACTACCAGTCCTGTCACTTCCTGGAAGTGTAAATCTGTGCAAAGACTTCCTCTAACTGAGCTGCATTTGGAAGTCTGTGATTGGACAGTCACATAAAGTCTGGGGAAGAAGGGGAGGGTTTGTAGTAGCTGCAGAACTGCAGTTATTGCAAGCCAAGATTGCATACACCCTGAAAGAAGACGTGCAAAACATATTACCTGCATATATTCTTTGGGGGTATATTTACTAAATTATTTTAACGGATTGGTCCTTTAAAAATAAAAATATACACCCCTGTATTGAGCTCTATCCTGAGTGCCCCGATCTGGACTCCTAGTCAGTTACTGTTATACGCTCTGACCTTCCTGCACAGAGAGTGCTGGACTGAATCAGATCCTAATTTCAGTTGCTATATTTTTAACATACCAATCAAAGAAAATGGAGCGTCAGAAAATTTTTTTAATTAAAGGGATACTATAGTGCCAGCAATACAATGCTGTGTTCCTGGCACTATCGTTTCCCCTCCCTCGCGCTCTTTTCTCCACATTAAATAAAGGGTTAAAAACCCTTTATTTATTTACCTTATCCCACCACCAATATCCATTCGGTGCTGGGTCAACGCTCCACCCCCTCCAACATCCTGTGACCTCCCCATAGGAAATGAATTGGTAAATATCTGACACTGGATGTCCTCATTCTCTGGAACTGTAATGTTTTACATGGCAGCACTAAGTGCAAAAGGGACAGTGCACATTGACCACTTCAATGAGCTGAAGTGGTCTGGGTGCCTATAGTGTTCCTTTTAATGCAAGTTCTAGGTGATTCTCATTATATATATTTTTTCAGTTATTTAATTTGCAGAGAGACCAGCTGTACGCTATATTTGGCCTCTTGAAATTCTTTATAGCAGGCTTATGCAAAGTATCCTATTATTATCAGTATCTATACTGTGTCCAGGGACGGACTGACAGTGGCCTGGGCCCCGGGGCAAAATTAGGACCTGGTCCCCCCCCCAGACCAATATATATGCTGGTATATAAGATGGTGTATGTACGGTGTATTTGATTATATATGTGCATGTAAAGTGAATGTATGTTTTTGTGTGCATATTCCCTGTGACCCTTGGTTTAAGTGAATATATGTAAGTTTGTGTCTAGTGTCACAATGTGTGGATTCAGAGTAATATAAAAATTTTTTTTTTTTAAATAGGGTAGTAGTTAAAGGACCACTATAGTGCCAGGAAAACAAACTTGTTTTCCTGGCACTATAGGTCTTTGGGTGCCCGCCGGGCTCAAGAAGGGTTAAGGGCTTAATCACTGACCTTTCTCCAGCGTCAGGCTCCCTCGGCTCTGGGGAAATCTCCTCCCTCTCCGACGTCAGCGCTGAATGCGCATGCGCGGCAAGATCCGCGTGTGCATTCAATCAGTCCATAGGAAAGCATTTCTCAATGCTTTCCTATGGACATCAGCAACTTCTCACTGTGATTTTCACAGTGTGAAGCACGGAAGTGCCTCTCGCGGCTGTCAATGAGATAGCCACTAGAGGCTGGATTAACCATAATGTAAATATAGCAGTTTCTCTGAAACTGCTATGTCTACAGCTGCAGGGTTAATCCTTGATGGACCTGGCACCCAGACTACTTCATTGAGCTGAAGTGGTCTGGGTGTCTATAGTGGTCCTTTAAGTGTGTATGTGAATTAAGGCAATGTGTTTATATGAGCAATGCAGGCATCCAAATTTTGGGTCTTGAAGTACTAACCATGTGCTAAAAGTTACGAGCCACCAGAACAACTTCAGATTAATGTAGTTGTTCTGGTATGTATAGCCAGTCCTTATAGGCATTTTAATGTAAACCCTGCCTTTTCAGAAAAAGGCTGCGTTTACATTGCTGCATAGGGACGCCTCCAGTGGCAGTCACTCAGACGGCCACTAAAGGTGCTTCCTGGGTCAGTGATCGACAATGTGCAGCACTGATGTTCAGTGCCTCATTGCTCTGCATGGAGGGGTTACACTTTCCCCACAGAGATGCATTGATTCAATACATCTCTATGAGGAGATGCTGATTGGCGCAACACAGTGTTTTGCCATGTGTGCCAATAAGCTTCCCAATGCTTCCTTTGGGAGAGCATTGAAATGGCTGAGATTATCAATTCTGATTATCTCAGTCAAGGGGCCAGAGCATGGGCTCAGCCAGCGCCGGCGGCCATGTGTGGCCCTGAAATAAAGGTTAGTTTATTACCTTTTAAGAAGGGGCAAGGGATGCCGGTAACCTAAATGGTGTTTTTTAAACTATATGGTCAGGAATACACATTTATTTTTTTGTTTGTTTTGTAATTCATTCTACTATGTCCATGACATCAGGGTGTGTATGCAGTGATGTATTTATATTGAGGGTCTGCATGCAAGGCCATATTTGGATGTAGTTTGTGTGTGAACTCAGGTTTGCATGTGTGGAACATCCGTGTGGGTGAACACAGGGGCATGTAGTTGTTATAAGTGCTGTAGTGGGGAAGGGGTAATAGATGCAATAGTAGGAGGCAGGGTAATATAAGCTATTGAGGGTGCAGGGGAGGAATAGAGGCTGAAGAGGGTAACAGGGGTTGTAGAATATGTAGGGGGGTAATAGGGTTGTAGTGGGTAATAGGGGTTGCAGTAGGTAATAGGGGTTGTATAATGTGTAAGGGGTTGTAGGGGTTGTAGTGTGTGATGGGGTGATAGGGGTTGTCTTGTATGTAGGGGGTAATAGGGGTTGTAGTATGTGTAGGGAGTTATAGGGGTTGTAGTGTGTAAGGATTCAAGTATGTAAAGGAGTGATAGGGGTTGTAGTGTGTGTGGGTTGAAGTATGTTAGGGAGTGATAGGGGTTGGAGTGTGTAGGGGTTGTAGTATGTGTAGGGGTGATAGGAGTTGTAGAGAGTGCTGGGGTTAATAGGGGTTGTGTGTGTGTAGGGGATGATAGGGGTTGTAGTGTGTGTAGGGGTTGTAGTGTGTGTGTAGGGAGTGATAGGAGTTGTAGAGTGTGCTGGGGTTAATAGGGGTTGTGTGTGTGTAGGGGATGATAGGGGTTGTAGTGTGTGTAGGGGTTGTAGTATGTGTAGGGAGTGATAGGGGTTGTAGTATGTGTAGGGAGTGATAGGAGTTGTAGAGTGTGCTGGGGTTAATAGGGGTTGTGTGTGTGTAGGGGATGATAGGGGTTGTAGTGTGTAGGGGTTGTATTATTATTATTATTATTGCCATTTATATAGCGCCAACAGATTCCGTAGCGCTTTACAATATTATGAGAGGGGATTTAACTATAGATAGGACAATTACAAATGAACTTACAGGAACAATAGGTTGAAGAGGACCTGCTCAATTGAGCTTACATTCTATAGGAAGTGGGGTGTTAAACACATTAGGACAGGAATTTGCAATCAAATAAGGTGGGCTGCCCTTTAGGAGAGGGCAAGAGACGGGTATGTGAGGTAGGGGTTAGTCTTGGAGGCCATAAGCTTTCCTAAAGAGATGGGGTTTTAAGGCACTTCTTAAAAAATGCAAGACTAGGGGAGACTTGGATGGCGGTAGGCAGGCTATTCCATAGGAAGGGAGCCGCCCGCGAGAAGTCCTGCAAGCGCGAGTTGGCCGTACGGGTGCGGACAACGGACAGGAGGTGGTCACTGGCAGAGCGGAAAGACCGAGAAGGGACATACCTGTGGATCTGTGAGGAGATATAAGAGGGGCTAGAGTTGTTCAGTGCTTTATAGGTGTGAGTTAGTGCCTTGAATTGACTCCTATAGCACACAGGAAGCCAGTGTAAGGACTGGCAGAGGGGTGAGGTGTGAGAGAACCGACTAGAGAGGAAAATCAGTCTAACAGCAGCATTCATTACAGACTGTAGGGGTGCAGTACGGCTTTTGGGAAGACCAAGCAGGAGAGGGTTACAATAATCCATGAGTGAAATTATTAGAGCATGGACAAGCTCCTTGGTAGTATCTGGTGCAAGAAAGGGGCGGATGCGGGCTATGTTTTTAAGATGGAATCTACAGGATTTGGCAACATGCTGGATGTGAGGCTCAAAGGTGAGACCAGCCATGGAATTGCGGGCAGGCTGCCAGAAACGCTGATAAAGCAGCTCCGCACGGGCTGCTCTGATCAGTTACAGGCAGCCTGCATGGAGTGCTCTGCTCCTGGAGCCTCAGCCGAGACAGGCACAGTGAGAGGCAGTCTGGAGGGTCTTTGATATGGCCCCTGGGCTGTCTCTCAGTGTGCTACAAAGGTCTGCTGCATGCTGGGGCTGGGGAGCTTCCCAACTCCCCAGCTGCTATTACATTCTGCACCACGGACGGGTCCCCCAGAGCCTCGGGCCCTCGGTCCATGACCGATATGCCCGAGTGCTCAGTCCGCCCCTGACTGTGTCTGAATTGAATTATTTTTGCCTAATTCAAGTGTTTGTGTGTGTGTGTTTTTAAGTTGGTGTTTAGTGAGTGAGTGCGCTGGATTGTGCATGTTATTTTAATTTGCCCCAGCAGCCCCCTTATAATGTATGCATGTTCAGGTGAGTATGGTACTCTTATTTATTTTTATATATATATATATATATATATATATATATATAATTTACAGAGACATGACAGTTTCCCTTTAATGGTCATAAAATGCAGTCATGCAGAATAGTATAAATAATAATAATAATAATAGTGGGGTATATACATTTTTACCATCATACATGGTAGTAATGTTGTATATAAGGAGGGTTCAGCATGTAAAACAACTTGGGCCCAATATAAAGGAGATAAGTTAGGTATAGTACAACACACCAGACCTCATAAAATTCTAAAAGGGCCATCAACAGTAATCACATTTGTACATTATGCAATTGTAGAGCAGTCCATTTGTCTGTTTTGTCCTAGGCTTGTTTCTGTGAGCAATGTGCTGGAGAGCTTGGTGGAGGCAGCCTGGAAGGCTAAAGCTGACTGTGGTATTTTATGTTGGCTTCGCAGAGTCTTTGTTCTCGGGCCTGGAAAAAAAGGGCAATGCTCTGCAGATATCTGTATTCATAGTGGGTTTGCAGTCATTTGGAACCTTTCAAAGTAAATCCAAGCTTTCTGTTATGCTGGTCTGGGTGGGCTGGTGGCCTCTGCTTTCAATCTTCCTCAGGCCTGGAGAGGTCCGCTAGAATACAGAGCTCATGTCTCTTTGGTATGAACAGATTTCTTTCATACAGTGTAGGTTATACTGATGGAGATTGCAGGGAAATATGGTGGCACACCTTGCAAAAACAGCAACCTCTCTCTATCATATATGTTGCATGTACCACATAAGCAGAACAATAAACAATTGAGATCTTTGAATATTGTGGGCAAGAAAGACCATTTGTTACTACTTGACAAAGGTTTAAAAATAATATCAGGAAGTATTTATTACTTTACTGAGAGGGTAGTGGATGCATGGAATAGCCTTCCAGCTGAAGTGGTAGAGGTTAACACAGTAAAGGAGTTTAAGCATGCGTGGGATAGGCATAAGGCTATCCTAACTATAAGATAAGGCCAGGGACTAATGAAAGTATTTAGAAAATTGGGCAGACTAGATGGGCCGAATGGTTCTTATCTGCCGTCACATTCTATGTTTCTATGTTTGCCACCGGACAAAATGTTGCTAGCCTTTCCCTGAACTCCACGTCTAATTTCTAATACCATTTTAAAGAAACATTCCAAGCATCATAACCACTACCCAGTACTGTAGTGGTTATGGTGCTTAACATTTCCTGGCACAGTTGGTAGTCAAACAGTTTGTGAACAGTTTCACAACTTAGTGTCAGCTGGGAGTCACCTACTTCCTCCTGTGGAGCTAAAACTACTTTATAGAGATTCCATTAGCTCCGCTGAATGACTGAGAGTGGTCACTTCTGGCACCACCAATAAGTGCACATGTTACCAGGAAGGTCTGTGCAAAATATGCGAACGTGCATCTTTCGTCACTGGAAGTTCTGATATAGTACAAGTACTGGTAGAATGCTGCAGTATGTGAGACTCGGGCAGCTAAGAATTTGGAGGAGAAGGATACATGTGTGTTTGCAGTGAACTGGAAAGAAAAAAAAAAAAATTCTGGGAGAAAATATCCAAGTTGCGACTTGTCAAACTCAGTTTGACAATTATTCAGATTTCAGTTTGCTATTAAACAAAATAAAATTAAATAAAAATAATAACCCTGGGTGTGTCTTCTCTGTACCGTTGACCACCCTGTCCTCATGCACATAGTTGTAAAGAAGGTATTCAGCTCTGCGCTTTCTGTATAATATGTTGGATCCAGCCCTGTGCTCTCTGTATAATACACTGTACCAGCCCTGTGCTCTCTGTATAACACACTGTATCCAGCCCCGTTCTCTCTGTAAAATACACTGTATCCAGCCCCGTGCTTTCTGTATAGTACACTGTATCCAGCCCCATGCTTTCGGTATAGTACACTGTATCCAGCCCTATGCTTTCTGTATAGTACACTGTATCCAGCCCCGTGCTCTTTGTATAATGCACTGTATCCAGCCCTGCGTGCTCTGTATAACACACTGTATTCAGCCCTGTGCTCTCTGTATAATACACTGTATCCAGCCCCGCACTCTCTGTATAACACACTGTATCCAGCCCCGCGCTCTCTGTATAACACACTGTATCCAGCCCCGCGCTCTCTGTATAACACACTGTATCCAGCCCCGCCCTCTCTGTATAACTCACTGTATCCAGCCCTATGCTCTATGTATAATACACTCTATCCATCCCCGCTCTCTGTATAACACACTGTATCCAGCCCTATGCTCTCTGTATAATACTGTATCCAGCCCTGCGCTCTCTGTATAATACACTGTATCCAGCCCTATGCTCTCTGTATGATACTGTATCCAGCCCTATGCTCTCTGTATAATACTGTATCCAACCCCATGCTCTCTGTATAATACACTCTATTCAGCTCTGCACTCTCTGTATAATATGTTGGATCCAGCTCTCTGTATAATAAACTGTATCCAGCCCTACACGCTCTGTATAACACACTGTATCTAGCCCCGTGCTCTCTGTATAATAAACTGTATCCATCCCCGTGCTCTCTGTATAACACACTGTATCCAGCCCTATGCTCTCTGTATAATACTTTATCCAGCCCTATGCTCTCTGTATAATACTGTATCCAGCCCTGCGCTCTCTGTATAATACACTGTATCCAGCCCTATGCTCTCTGTATAATACTGTATCCAGCCCTGCGCTCTCTGTATAATACACTGTATTCAGCCCTATGCTCTCTGTATAATACTGTATCCAGCCCTATGCTCTCTGTATAATACTGTATCCAGCCCTGTGCTCTCTGTATAATACACTGTATCCAGCCCCATGCTCTCTGTATAATACACTCTATTCAGCTCTGCACTCTCTATATAATATGTTGGATCCAGCTCTCTGTATAATACACTGTATCCAGCCCTGTGCGCTCTGTATAACACACTGTATCTAGCCCCATGCTCTCTGCCTAATACATTGGATCCAGCTCTCTGTACAATACATAATACAGTATCCAGCCCTGTGCTCTCTGTATAACACACTATTTATCCAACCCTGTGCTCTCTGTATAACTCACTGTATCCAGCCCCGTGCTCTGTACAATACACTGTATCCAACCCTGTGCTCTCTGTATAACACACTGTATCCAGCCTTGTGCTCACTGTATAATGCACTGTATCCAGCCCTGCGCTCTCTGTATAACACACTGTATTCAGCCCTGTGCTCTCTGTATAATACACTCTATCCAGCTGTGCGCTCTCTGTATAATATGTTGGATCCAGCTCTCTGAATAATGCACTGTATCCAGCCCTGTGCGCTCTGTATAACACACTATATCTAGCCCCATGCTCTCTGTATAATACATGGGATCCAGCTCTTTGTATAACACACTGTATTCAGCTCTCTGTAATATACACTGTATCCAGCCCTTTGCTCTCTGTATAACACACTGTATCCAGCCCTTTTGCTCTCTGTATAATACACTGTTTCCAGCCCCGTGCTCGCTGTATTATACATTGTATCCAGCCCTTTGCTTTCTGTATAATACACTGTATCCAGCCCTGTGTTCTCCGTATAACACACTGTATCCAGCTCTCTGTATAACACACTGTATCCAGCTCTCTGTATAACACACTGTATCTAGCGCTCTGTATAACACACTGTATCCAGCTCTCTGTATAACACACTGTATCCAGCCCTTTTGCTCTCTGTATAATACACTGTTTCCAGCCCCGTGCTCTCTGTATTATACATTGTATCCAGCCCTTTGCTCTCTGTATAATAATACACTGTATCCAGCCCTGTGTTCTCCGTATAACACACTGTATCCAGCTCTCTGTATAACACACTGTATCCAGCTCTCTGTATAACACACTGTATCCAGCTCTCTGTATAACACACTGTATCCAGCTCTCTGTATAACACACTGTATCCAGCTCTTTGTATAACACACTGTATCCAGCTCTCTGTATAACACACTGTATCCAGCTCTCTGTATAACACACTGTATCCAGCTCTCTGTATAACACACTGTATCTCTGTGACAGTTTCAAGGTGCCCTCTGGTTCGCCGTCCCTCACGCTCCCCCCTGAAGCCGCCCCACCACACACTGCCGGGAGCCCCAGAGCCGCCTCTATCCTCCCGGCCGACAGCTCCAGACGGCTCAGCGCTCGGAGCCTCCCCCGCCGGCTCATCGATCCGCTCGCCTTTCATGTGACCGGCGCTGGGGGAGCCAGGCTTCCTGGAAACAGCCCAGGGAGGGTCAGAGCCTCACCGACCGCAGCTCTTCCAGGCACCGGGGAGCCCACTGGGACAAGGCTCTGTATAGCTAGATATCTGCGGGTAATCTACTGACTGGGGGTAGAAATGGAACGTATAGAACGGATACAGATTATTAAAAAAAAAAAAGGGAACATATAGAATGCATACAAATAGAAAATCAACATATAGAACGGATACAGATAGAAAGGGAACATATAGAATGCATACAAATAGAAAGGGAACATATAGAACGGATACAGATAGAAAGGGAACATATAGAATGCATACAAATAGAAAATCAACATATAGAATGGGTACAGATAGAAAGGGAACATATAGAATGCATACAAATAGAAAATCAACATATAGAATGGGTACAGATAGAAAGGGAACATATAGAATGCATACAAATAGAAAATCAACATATAGAATGGGTACAGATAGAAAGGGAACATATAGAATGCATACAAATAGAAAATCAACATATAGAATGGGTACAGATAGAAAGGGAACATATAGAATGCATACAAATAGAAAATCAACATATAGAATGGGTACAGATAGAAAGGGAACATATAGAATGCATACAAATAGAAAATCAACATATAGAATGGGTACAGATAGAAAGGGAACATATAGAATGCATACAAATAGAAAATCAACATATAGAATGGGTACAGATAGAAAGGGAACATATAGAATGCATACATATAGAAAGGGAACATATAGAATGGATACAGTTAGATAGAAATAGAACATATAGAATGGATACAGATAGATAGAAAAAGAACATATAGAATGGATACAGATAGATAGAAATAGAATGGATACAGATAGAAATAGAACATATAGAATGGATACAGATAGATAGAAAAAGAACATATAGAATGGATACAGATAGATAGAAATAGAATGGATACAGATAGAAATAGAACATATAGAATGGATACAGATAGATAGAAAAAGAACATATAGAATGGATACAGATAGATAGAAATAGAATGGATACAGATAGAAAGGGGACATATAGAATGGATACAGTTAGATAGAAATAGAACATATAGAATGGATAGAGATTGATAAAAAAAAGGGAACATATAGAATGGATACAGATAGAAATAGAACATATAGAATGGATACAGATAGATAGAAAAAGAACATACAGAATGGATACAGATAGGAATAGATACAGATAGAAATAGAACATATAGAATGGATACAGTTAGACAGTATAGAATGAATGGTTACGTAAGGAATAATTGATGACAGGCTGTTGAATTATTAGACAAATAATGCACACCCGAGGTGGTAATGCGGTCACGACGCAAAGCGGAGTGGCCGTTATACCTTGGATGTGCATTATTTTTTTCTAATAATTTAACGGCCTGGAGTCAATTATTCCACTTATACTACAGTTACCACACCTCAAAACATTGTTCAGATGATGTATGTCAAGTCGTTTGTCAAGTTTTTGTCATTAAAACGCTCTTGTATGTAGGACTAATTTCTTACGCAACTGTAATGCGGTCAAGACCTGTCTGGAACTACTTTAGCCGTGTGTCTCTCTGAAAATAATGCACACCTTAGAACGTTCGTCAACCAATCAGATTGAAGCATTCAACAGCCCTGTAGTATAAATCATATTGAATTATGTATAGAGATTTACAGTGTTGAATGCCTAGCACATGCTGTGTAGTTTAACCCCCTTTCTGCCATGGTCACTGGGCAGTGAATAGAGGTCTATAGATTATCACATCATTTATCAATATTTGTCTCTAGTGCACCTAATCGAACCAGACATAATCCATAGTACGATATATGTCGATTATTGTAAGTTTTCTGTTAGAGATTTTTTTTTCTAAGTTTTAGTAAATTCTTTTGTGTATTGACCTGGATCTGGATTAAAAAACAGAAGCAAATATTTCTTTATTTATACATGGAAAAACTGATATAGAAGGGGGAAATCCCCCGCAATCCTCCCCATCCCTCCTGTAGCCCTTAACTAGTCCAAATCATCTATCCCCTGCATGCCAGTGGGACACCTATTACTCCAACCCCTCAAGTCTGTTGCCTTGGAGTTACCTTTGACTCTGGTCTTTCCTTTTCTCCTCACATCTAGTCTATCTCCAAATCCTGTAATTCCCTTAAAATTGTTGCCTTAATTTGCCCTTTTCTAACTCAAGATACATCTAAGGCACTTGTTCATTCGCTCATTATTTCCCGACTTGGCTATTGCAACTCAATAAATATCCAAAAGACAAACTTGCTTCCAAGACAATCCTTATTTTATATTGTATTCTCAATTATTTATATATGTTAAATAGAGGATCTCTTACACTATATAAAATTATGGCTAAGATATCTGTATGGTTAGCCCTACTACGTTCTATGCTTTAAGACATTATAGTGGTAAATAAGGGAACCACACATGGTTATTGCTTAAAGAAACAGTTATGAAAAACAATGTTCCATTTCTAACACCTTGTCAGTTTGCAATATCTCTTAAAGACAAAGTACACAGTTTAAGAAATACAACATTTCATTCTAAAACTTGTAATATTTGCATTTGCCCGTGACACTACTCATCAGCCTTTTAAATTCCCTCACTGGCCCTCTCTAATCTGTAATGAATGCTGCCGCCAGGCTCATCTTCCTGTATGACCACTACTCACACACCTTACCCCTAACCATGTGTTACATTGGTTTCCTGTACCCTTCAGGATCCAATTCTAACTGCTAACATTAACCTACAGAAACCTTAATAATTCCACTCCTCACTATATCTCCTCGTTACTCAATAAATATACCCCTTCTCCTGCCCTCCACTCTTAGAGGACATTCTCTTGTCACCTGTGCATTCCCACAGTGCTACCTCTAATCGGCAGGAATATTCAAGGGCTGCCCTATTCCTATGGAATTCCCCATGCCATCACACTCTCCCATAGCCCCAATCTTTAAAATGTCACAGAAAATACACCTTTTAAGTATAGTCTACTATCTTCCTGGGGGACGCTTTTTTCTATACAATTGCCCTCCTCAGTTTCCTCGCTCCCATACCTCAGCTCTCTCTCCTTCCACTATCAAAGCACTACTTTGTCTAGTTGATTTTGACACCGGCCTCTTATTCATCAATCTCTCCTCGCCTCTGACATGTTGTTCTTCCTCTTGTGTTTCTTTATCTGTTACTCAGATGTGTTCTTACAGGGTCACAATGCCCGACTAGTCGCCTCATCGTAGATCCTCATCGGTGCCCTAAATGTGAAGGCCCCTCAATGGGTTTACCTTAACAGCAATACTGGTTGCACCACCGGTCGTTTCACTACAGAGTGGGAAAGGTAGGGGTTTCTAATTAGCCATTGCTATAAATATGATGGTCAGTGGGGAGATGGAATATATATGTGAGAGATGGCCCACTCCTACAAATCTATACTCCGCAATTATCTCTGTATCTCTCTCTCTCGCTCTACACACACATTTCAACTGTAGCAATCACAAACTTCTACAATTCACTGCAGCCTCTCAGACGCAATATAAAATGTAATGACAGTAAATTTGTGGTGACCTCAATGATAATTGTGCTGGGATCACACGGAAATGTGATTTATAGGAAATTTCTTGTTTTGTTAGTAGGAGGAAAAGAATCTACATTTTCTTCTCAGTGTTGTGGTGGCGACATGCTGTCTGTCGCAAGGACAAAGCTTCAATGTGGATGAGTCAGAGACAGTTTTAAAATTGGTTCTAAGAAATGTCCAAGAGGATACATTTGAATACTGCCTGACAAGCACACTTATACCTGTTAAACATTGCCAGTTTGAAGTATATTTATTGAGAAGTAGAAAATCCAGTCCTTTTATTATGTCTAGTCATCGGCATAAAGAAGAGGATATACACAGGTGCAGAGGCGTAACTAGAAACCACAGGGCCCTGGTCAAAAATTGCCCTGGGCCCCCACCTCATACATCCTCCCACCCCCTCCAAACACATGCAGACATACAGACACACATACACACAGACATATACATAGAAACTCACACACATACACACAGAGACTCATACAGACATATAGACATACACGCATACACATACATACAGACATACAAACACACACACACACACATATACTGATACAGACATTCTTTATCACACACACACACAAACTGTTAAAAAGCTGCGACCCCCGGCGAAAGCGGTAGTTCTGCCAGCGCACGGGTGTACAAAATAAAAGAAACCCCACTAGAAAGGTTAATGTAACTTTAAAGTAACTGCACTACATGGCAACATTATATGGGCACAATCACATTAGTATGAGCTTCCCTTAACTTACATAGAGCCACAGAGGGAAGGCTAGGAGGGGCAGAGAATGGAGAGGAACAGAGGATGGTGGGAGCCTAAAGCAGCCCCAGACTCCAATCAGTAAGATCCCACTAGATCCCAGGAAAGTCTCCTCCTGCATCCAAAATGTAGTGAAAGAGGAGGGTGGCTAAATATGTAAATTATTACTTTTTTTGTGTCAGTATTTGTATCTTTGTGTATCTGTGTCAATATGTATGTGTGTGACAGTGTGTGTATATCTCCATACATCCTAGCATTCATACATCAAAAAATATACACAAATACACCCATGCATTCAAACGCTAATACTACATACAATTACACCACTGCATTGAAATGCTAACATTATAAAGAAATACACAACTGCATTCAAACACCAATACTACACCCAAATGCACACCTGCATTCAACCTTCAGCATTACATACAAACACACCTCTGCATTCAAATGACTACAGTACATACAAACACACCACAATATGCACATGCCAACAATATACATACCTCATACAAAAGTATGCTTACATTCAAACACTGCTTACAAATACAGCCCTGCTAGGATGGAAAAATAGTAGATCCCCAGCTGGCAAAGCATTGTTGGAGATGGTTCCGCATATATGAGAAGGCTGAGCCGGTAGGCAAAACCTGTAGTTGTGGGAGGAGTACCCCGGCCAATAAATACACTGACTGTAACGAACTGTCCCCCCAAAGAGTGCTCTCCCTGGTGCTACCCACGTGGAGACATCCACCAAGGAGAGGCGCAAGCCCTATCTGACACTCTGCAACTAGCAGGCGGCTTCACAACCGCAGACTCCATGCCGACCAATGAGAGAAGTGCTACTCTTCAAATTGGTTTTCCCGCCCTTTCTCCCGATTGGTCAGCAAAACACCTCCCCTCCCTGAATGCTGATTGGTCGCTACGTGTTCGCGCCCTTTCTCTGGATTGGCCGCTGCTTTCACCTGCCTAAACCAAGTGATCTTGTGAAACTTTTCGGGTATGTACAGAGCCTCAAGCCCAGACTTTACACAATGATTTCACGGGCTCTGTACATCCAATTACTTTGAAATTTTCAGGGAGCATAGCCATAGACCAGGAGCTATCCAGTGATGTAGGGCATGTGGGATGCATTACTGTGTTCTGTGTATTTTGTGGGGTTTTTGTGTGTCGCCTTCCTGTGCCTGGGAGATACCATTAACTCCCAGACACACACAGTGACGCTGGGGCGGGCTTATGTTTTACATTACTGTGGATGGAGACCCCCTGTGGGGGTCTGTGCATAAATACTGTGTATCTGGCCTTCAATAAACAGATCCTGTTGTACCCTTTATCAAGTCTCGGCTGATGTTTGGGTAACCAAGAGCTCTAATCACTGCTTTGCTTGGGAAATGGGAGAATCACAACAGATATACTCAGTTGGAGTATAGGGGATCCGTTACACTGACCTCTTCTTTTTCTGGGCCGAGAACGCCTGGTTCAGCCCCCCACCACTCCCTTTATTAAGCCATTCATCTTGGTGGGCCCTCTTTTACCGTCCTACCCGAACGTCCGTAATTAATCAACAGAACCACAAATATTTTATATATATATATGGATGTATCCCCTATTTTTTTTTTCAAGTTTTTTTTGAATATTTGCAAAGTAGACACCTCAGCAATATACTGTGATTACACGTTCCTATATAGATGAACCATAATAAGTTCTCAAAGACCAGTACTGATAGCAGATGTCCTAAATAGTTGTTGACTACATTTCCAATGATGATCGTACATTAATGTGGCTGGCTAAGTTTCAACCTGTACATTGTCTACAACGGCTGCAGGACCAACATAGCTCTCATTTTCAAGACAAATGAAATGCTCAATAAGAAGGCACTCTGTCCTTTATCACTTCCGGTAGTTGCTTAATTGAAGCTTGATGGAATCCGGGTCTGGTTGAAAATGGGGAATCTTGTGAAAACATGGAGAAAGTTTGCCTGTGCTCTGCAGGTTGTATTTATTGGCTTGAATATGAATAAAACCGTTTAAAAAAAAAAAAAAAAATATGACACAAGTCTATTTATAAGATCAAGTAAAGTTGAGTTGTTTTTTTTTTCCAGACTAACTTTATTCAAGGACCACTTCTGTGCCCAATAACTACTTAAAGGGACACTCCAGGCACCCAGACCACCTCTGCCCATTGGAGTGGTCTGGGTGCCAACTCCCACTACCCTTAACCCTGCAAGTGTAATTATTGCAGTTTTCATAAACTGCAATATTTACCTTGCAGGGTTAAGTCCTCCTCTACTAGACAGCCACTAGAGGACACTTCCGTGTTCCTAGAACACGAAAAGTGTGTTATACGATGCTGGACGTCCTCACGCTTAGTGAGGACCTTCAGCGTCGCCGAAATCCGCATAGGAAAGCATTGAAAGCATTATTCAATGCTTTCCTATGAAGAGGTCTAATGTGCGTGCGCGGCATTGCCGTGCATACGCATTAGGTCTCCCCCGCCGCAGGCCGCACATGCCTAACCATGCCTGACCCAGCGGAGCCTAACCCAGCGCCGAGGGACATCGGCGTTGGATACAGGTAAGTCACTGAAGGGGTTTTAACCCCTTCCTCAACTTGGGATGGGAAGTGGGAGGGAGAGAGGACCTGCAATGCCAGGAAAACGGTCTAAACGGTGCTCATCCAGCCTTGGCTCCTATATAAAAGGTTTCTCTTGGGGACTAGAAGCCGCAGTCTGACAGCAACGGCTAACGTTTACGCTCTCAGCCTGGCCTTCCATTAAGAGAAATTCTTTAGAAAGCTACATGCATGTAAGGCAAGTTGGCTCCAATGACCTCCAGACTCCATAACTACTTCTTTGAGATGAAGTAGTTATGGTGCCCGGAGTGGTCCTTTAACATTTACACTCACACCTGTAACAGCATTTGGAAGTTACTGATTTGCAAGTAGCACAGAGGTTAAATTTCTGTAATAAGAGTTACAATGCATCAGTGAACAGTCCTTTCATTTCTGTGATTAATCAGTCTCTAATTAACGACCTCTGGAAATGAGAATCAGCTGGGAAGTACATATGGAAAGATTTCCAGCTTTTGCAGAGAAGATAAATTACACTAACTCTATAGAATATGTACACTGGAAAGTATATTCAGTGTTCCTGAGAGAGTGGAACCTTAAGGAGTTTATTCAGTAAACAGAAAGTTGTGATGATGAGTTGACAACTACTTTAAATGTCTAAGCCAAAATAACCAAACTGGAAAATGTCTTTGGAAAAATCCTCTGACTCCGGAGTATGTCCGTACGGGGAATGTGTTTTCCATTCATTGCTGAAGCAAACTACAGAAGTTTCACTGATTCCAGGGCAAACCATCACCGTGGCTATTTGTCATTGAAGAGTTATTCTCTAAAACCTGAATACATTCGGACGGATTACAAAACAAATAAATAATCTGGGTCCATCCTGACTCCAATCACTGTATCTATCATGTCTGGATTTTTCAGTTCTGTCATTGAATTAACATGAATGTAGTCTGGATCTGAGCCAATCTGAAGGTAATTGATATGCATCAAAATGCTCAGATTCAACAGAATCAGCCAACATCTACCTACAAAATTGGTTCACTTAAAGGAACACTATAGGGTCATTAACACAAACATGTATTCCTGACTCTGTAGTGTTAAAACCATCATTTAGGTGGCTTGCCCCCCCTTAACTCCCTTAAAAAGGTAGAAAAATTTACCTTATTTCCAGCACTGCAGATGTCCACAAATCCTGGCCCCGCTTCCGATCCACCTCCTTGCCGACATCAGAATGAAATGCTTTCTAACCAATCCAATGCTTTCCCATAGGGAAAGCATTGGATTGGCTGAAATAGTCAAGGAGCCGAGGCGTGGATAAACGCCAGCAGCTCCTCATAGAGGTGCATTAAATCAATGCATCACTATGAGGAAAGTCCAGCATCTCCATGCAGAGTGTGGAGACACTGAATGTCAGCACCGCCACAGGAAGTACCTACAGTGGCCATCTGCAGAGTGGCCACTGTAGGTGTCCCTAGGGGGCGATAGAAAAGGCAGTGTTTACATGAAAATGCCTGCAGGGAACGATTATACTCAACAGAACAACTACTTTAAGCTGAGGTTGCTCTGGTGGCTATAGTGTTCCTTTAAATTAACACAGTCTGTTTAGATCAAATTTGCAGGCACAAACCTATTAGCATGGGCCACTATCCTGGAAATATCTGTAGTAAGAACCACTATGAAGGCATTTTAGAAGGAGGTCCAATGTGCCCCCATCCTATAAACATATTTGAAATGTCAATGTGTAGTATTTCGACGACTTGTTTTAGTTTTATTGTAACCTGTTATGTGCTGGCAGCTTTCTCTGCAAGTGGACACGTATAGCAGAATGTGTGTAGGTTGACTTGAAAAGCTAGTGAATGTATTTTGCGTTTGCCTGGCTACCAAGTTTGTTCAGAGTGAACCTGGCTGAAATTCAGTATATAATAAATAGATAAATTGTATATTTGTTGTAGGATTCACATCTGAAAATGACAGATTTTTAAGGCTCCGTGATGACTGAATTTCAGCCAAATTTGCCTTTAGTGAATATGAGAACTTATAATTTGATTTAAATTTGGTCATTTTGATAATCCATACTATATCTTTAGTGGACTTTAGTTAATAACCCCAACAGAGCCGAGCTCCCATCTGTGAATATTTTTATTCTATCATTCGCTATTGTGCGCCATTGACACAGATTGAGGGTGATGGCGGCTTGTAAACAACAGCTGGATGGTTCCTACCATACTTACGGAGACATCAAGCTATCATAATTGCGCTCGATTTACGGGAGGAAGATCTGTTTCAGGTGGGCTACAGTTTATTATAGAGCAATACAAACTTCCATAAAAGAATAGAAGTTAACTTTAGCTAATGACACACATGTAGCCATACACTCACACATTTCCCTGAGCTGCACGCACACACACTCTCTCAGACTCTCACACATACCTAATTAAGCAATCTCACAAAATACATCAGCTACTCTCACACAAACATACCAAAATAGCCACCTTCTTTCATACACAAACCTAATTAGCTGTATACACCACATGCCACGCAGACAGCTGATCACTCACGACACACGTATTCTTTATATGTCGGCCTTTGTTTTGGCTGTAAGTTGGGGAGAGAGAATATCAGGAGATTCAATATACGCAAGGGTGGTAATAAGGCTTCTCGAGTTCTACAGACCTTGACGGGCCAAGTATTCGCCTCCCCTACATGACATTGGTGTTAAACTGTGGTAGGATAATCTTTAGTGCACAAACCTTGTACATCTATGCCTGAAAATACAGACTGTACTGGTTCTGGTGACTAGTGTCCCTTTAACAAAATTAATATGACTCAATGGCATGCCTCCTGTACAAGACAATAGCCTATCTTGTAGTAAAATTGTGTTAAACTCAGAAATTCCACAGCGAAAAGTAAAACTTTGCCCTTCAGAAATTCTGGATGACCGTCAACTAACAGTCTCCCAGGCTCATTTAATATGTACTTATTAGTAAGCTGCGGCCGATTGCAACCAGGATTCTGCCTCCCCTCTTTACAGGGAAGCATGGAATGTAACAGCGACTATTAGGATTGACATGTTGGCTTGATACAACCCTTTCCCTTCAATACTCTCTCACTTGGGATAAACTCACTCATGATGGGTTTTTAGCTTGTAAATTACTGTAATCCAGCCTTATTTAATTAACCACAGATCTATAGTCACTCTTACCCTCTTATGTGCAGGTAGACAACACTGAGTGTGTTCCATTTACTGGCTTGTGATCCATGTCTTAAATACAATTAGGGGGATGGTGTGGGGGGCTAATTAAGGGTTAATAAAAGATTATAAATTAAACTAGACTTTGTTCTGATAAGCTTTTACTGCATCAACATCTTGCCTGACTATCATTTAACCAATTCAGAGGCAGGAGTGTCCCTGCCTGCAAAACAGATCAATACATTGCAGAACGAGTTAAAAACTGTCACCTTTACAAAAAAAAAAGGGGGGGGAAGGAGAAACATTCTTATACAATAGGTTTCTTTAAACTTATTTATTCTTCACAACTTTTATGGTTAGAGATTGGGTATTGTATATAGTTTTATCTTTTCTTTTATAACTTCAGCGCTGAATTAATCATCTTTATTTCTCATTCTATGATGTGTTATATTTTGTATAACAAACTACATGTTAGTATATGTTAACGAAAAAAAAGGACACACAAAAGTTGAGTTTGTATATCAGAGGTTGACCTGTATCTACATACAGAGGTGGCAGTAGATTTTCTGAAGCCTTAGGCAAAGCTTCAGCTAGGGGTTCTTATAATGTTATGTTTGGTGGGAATATGTGGCATGTGCGGCATGTGTCTTGGCGGGATGTGCAAGATGTCTGTGAATCGTTGGAGTGTGCAACCAGATGTATATTTCCGTGGAGCATAAGTGTGCAAAGTTGCGAATAAGGAAGTACATTTCTGTGGAATATCATTGTGCCAGCGCAATGGTGTATTTCTGTGAAGTGTCAGTGTGTGCAAGTGGGAACAGGGCCAGGAAAGGATGTTGTGAGTGTGGTGGGTGACCACGTTGGTTGTTTATCTGGAAGTAAGCTGTCTGAGTGTTGTGTGTGTGTTGAGATTTTATGTAGTATTGCCTGTTTGTTGGGATACCGCTTGTGGTGTTGCGTGTTTTTATGAATGGGGTGTGATGTTTGGAAAGGGATGTTTTCTGATGCAATGTCTGTGTGTGTTGGGGGGGGGGGTATAGTCACTGTACTGTGTGTGTATAGTTTTGAGTGCTAGTATGGGAGGGGGATAGCGACTGTAGTGTGTATATTGATCATAAATTAGGGCTGTAGCGTTTGTGTGTGTGCGTGTGAGGGGGCGTAGGGAGGGGCTTATGTAAATAAAAACGAAAGTTTTTTTTATTTTTATTCTCCCCCTCCCTTTGCTTACCTAGGGCCAGGGAGAGGGGAAAGTTGATCCCTGTTGATCCTGTGGGCTCTGTATCTGGGCTCACAATAAAAAAGGTGAACGGCAGACTAAAAAGAGCTTTGTGACAGTGTACCACAAATGGTGATATACAGTGATATAGAAAAATGTATTTATACCGTATAGAAATTCCTGGGTAGTCACTGAAAAATAAAATACATAATCTCATAGGGCAATATAACAAAAATAAGAGGAACTGATCGGTATCACACTCACATTTATTAGAGCCTCTATATAAAACTGGCTCAGGTATATACACTTGAATGTGATATGAAGGATGTTCTACGAGAATAAACAGCAGCTTTAATCCTCAAAAGTAAAAAGTTGGAGAAAGGCACCAAATATAAGATAAAGCATACCATTTTATTATACACCAAAAAACATAAAAACCTTGCACTGCAATTTGCTGGGTGCCATAAAATAAGTCCACAGTCTTAGCGCAATGCCTTTCAACGCAGTCTGCATCTTCCTCAGGTGCTGGATACTTGGTATTGTAGAGGCCCCCCTTTTAATCTGCCGAAATTGGCACCAAAATCTCTGGTTCTATTGCCGCTGGTGCCACTTCTGGTTCTGCTGGCCGGTTAAGTCTATTGAGTGGCCGTATTGGTACACCCATTTGGTACACCCATTTCTGTTTTTTGCTGGAACAGCTAAATCCGCCATCTTGCGGCTGTTAGGCTTACCTCGTCATTGCCAATTGCGGCATCCCTAGCTAGTTAACAAAGTGGGTGGGTTAAAAAAATTCTCTCTTTCTCTGTGTTTGGCAGCCAGAATCGTTGTCTCTGGCAGTGTGTACAAATATATTCTCTGTGTCTGTGTGTCCATTAGTGTGCCTGTAAGTGTAATGTGTATGCTTCTGGAATTATAAGGGGCTGGAGAGTTCTAATGGCAGCTATGGCTGTATAAATATTTTGTATGGTCAGAATAGGAAATATAATTGTTCTTTTTAATGTCTCAAACCAGAGGCAGCCTTATTACAATTCTCTCCCCCTCTTTTATTTCAAGTCCAGTATTCAAATCAGTTTTGCTTAGTACAGCTTGATACGTGTATTGCTCAGGCGAAACACAAACCATGCATCAGATATGCTTAAGGCAAGCGTATTATAACAGGAGGGAGGGAAACACATTTATTATTTATGCATTTTTATTGTGTGAACCTATATTTTATTCATGTCTAGTTAACCTATCCATAAAGGCAGATGACTAGTCTCAAAAGACCCCACCTGTAGTCTGTCTGTGTTCGGTATAATGCCATATTGAATGCATGGTTAATGGTCTGATGCTGTAAGATAGACAGGAAGAGGCACAGACTGCTTGATTAATTGGTTGTTATGTTGTGTCAGATTGTGTCTGCTAATCTGCGTGTACCCCTTTTAATGCCAGAAGGGTGTTGCTCACCCTGTGTTGGCACATAGAGTAACATAGTGACACACACAGCCCTCCACACTGCTTTTGTGCATGTAAAACCGCAGTGAGACGGCTCTCCGAACATAGAGCTAGCAGAGAAACAGCTGTTTGGCTCATCAGCTCTGTTGTGTAGGGCATCCAGCCAAACTGGATGGATTCCTCCATCTTGGCTGGGAACAGAGGCGCACAGATGCAGCAGCCGGCTGTGAGTCAGCTCCGGATTCCGGGGAGCAGGCCCAAACCCCCCGCATCGCTACAGGGTCAGACACAAGGGCTCCCATTACTCGCTGTGTTACTCCAGATGTTGTATTAAGGGAGATAAGCTATTAAGGGGGGAGGTTAGAAGAAGAAAAAAAAATAGGTTTACAAAGAGAACATGCGGTTCACATTATAACCTCTCAATATAAAGGACAAACCTGGACAGAAGAACTCTCTCATGAGGCATTGTGACACCGTGTTCCCAGCTTGTTACGATATCTGTCAAGGAATATAAAGGGATAAAGTATTAAAAGAATGAAATCTTCTCACAGCAGGTTAAGAACACAGGAGAAATAAACTTACACGGTTACTTTTCTGCGCACACTCTCCCCCCAACACGCTTGTCACAATAGAGTCCAAACAGTCTGGCGTGTGATGCTGGTGCGTCACTGGTATACCATCAGCAGAAGAATAAACTTGAATTATAAAGGCAATTATTTAAATTGCTAGTCTAGGCACTGAATGTGTAAGAACGTATCTGGTAGAACATCATAATTAACATCATAACAATTCTTTCGTTTTATTTTTGTTTGCGTGATAGATTTTTTATTTTTTTTGCTGAATGTGTAAAATTTTATTGCGTTGCCCCACACCTGTCTCTCCCACTAAAAACATTAACTTCCCTACATGGCATTTTTATCTTCCCTCCGTCTCCCAACTGAAAGAGAAGCTATGAGTAACTGCAATTGAGAGGCTTGTGCTCAGCAAACTAAGTTTGTCCCAGAATTCATGGAGATATCCCTGTGATTACCTGCTTGCAGAGAATGTTACTGATGACGTCGTGTTCAGGTATAAATAAGAAGCTAACACTCACTCTTGGTGAATATTATTCTGCAGAGGGTGCAAGTGACCTTGGTTGTAAAAGCGTAAAAATTTTTTTAAAAAAATCTTTACAAAGTGTCCCAAGTAATGCAGATGATCTTCAGCTCTAAATTTTTTGCTGTGTTCACACAGACGCGACTGGTATTTTTTCTTATTCAATCAAGGTCTTTGCCAAGCCATTAAAGGGGTATTGTAAGCACCACAACCACTACAGTTCATTGTAGTGGTTAAGGAACAAAGTGTCAGTGGTATGTTTCAGACCATTTTGCAGTGGTTTGCCAAAAAAGTGGACTCTCCTGTGCCTACAGCCTCGACCCTTTGATGCAAATCTGCTGATATTGAATAAAAAGTATGACAAAATGTTGTTAGAAGCAGCCATATCTTATGTGTTGTTTGAATTCTTTTCACCTGTGTGAAAAACAAACATCTTCGAGTTAATGATCTCAGATTGTGTACATTCATGACATCAAGTAGAAAAGAAAAATTGTTGGTGGCCCAAGTCTTCCTTTTAGATTAGACTCCACCATCACTGCACATCTTATCTAGTTACACAGTTATGCATAGAAGAATGCATGTTGGCAAAACAAAAATAAAACATATACATGTTTGCACTTCTGAATGGAGCAGACTGGATTCAGGATAAGCTCCAGTTATTCTCTATGAGAATCAGTTATGACATGCCCACAATGTAGGTCCACCAATGGCCACGCTCCAGGGATTCTCTGTGAGAATCAGTAATGACACGCCCACAATGTATGTCCACCAATGGCCATGCTCCAGGGATTCTCTTTGAGAATTCATAATGACACGCCCACAATGTATGTCCACCAATGGCCACGCTCCAGGGATTCTCTATGAGAATCAGTAATGACACGCCCACAATGAATGTCCACCAATGGCCATGCTCCAGGGATTCTCTATGAGAATCCATAATGACACGCCCACAATGTCTTTCCACCAATGGCCACGCTTCAGGAATTCTCTGTGAGAATCAGTAATGACACACTCACAGTGTCTGTCCACCATTATCAAAGCTCCAGTTATTCTCTATGAGAATCAGTAATGACACGCCCACAATGTAGGTCCACCAATGGCCACGCTCCAGGGATTCTCTATGAGAATCAGTAATGACACGCCCACAATGTATGTCCACCAATGGCCATGCTCCAGGGATTCTATGAGAATTCATAATGACACACCCACAATGTATGTCCACCAATGGCCACGCTCCAGGGATTCTCTATGAGAATCAGTAATGACACGCCCACAATGTATGTCCACCAATGGCCATGCTCCAGGGATTCTCTATGAGAATTCATAATGACACGCCCACAATGTATGTCCACCAATGGCCACGCTCCAGGGATTCTCTATGAGAATCAGTAATGACACGCCCACAATGTATGTCCACCAATGGCCATGCTCCAGGGATTCTCTATGAGAATCAGTAATGACACACAATGTATGTCCACCAACATATACATGTTTGCACTTCTGAATGGAGCAGACTGGATTGATGATACAGTATAACATTTACAGAATTACTTCAAGCAATGACCAAAGTGGTCATGGCGCCTGGAGTCCATATGTGTAGCAGAAATTAACCCCTCTGCTGGTGTAACATAATGACACCTTACTGGGCGTGCCTGAGCGTCACTCGGCTCAACACATGCCCACAATGCCTGCCCAAGAAGATGCACTACAAATACAGCATTCAGACACTAGAACGTACATACCACATCACACATTTCCTAACCACACTAGGTATCATATAGTGTCATTTAAATTTTTTTTTTATTATAAATAAATATAAAGAGACAGATAAACTATACATGTAGAGCTTTGTGTTATCTATCCATCCATACATCTTATTACCGTATATACTCGAGTATAAGCCGACCCGAATATAAGCCAAGGCCCCTAATTTTACCCCAAAAAACTGGGAAAACGTATTGACTCGAGTATAAGACTAGGGTGGGAAATGCAGCTACTGGTAAATTTCTAAATAAAATTAGATC
Organism: Pelobates cultripes; assembly: GCA_933207985.1. NCBI lineage: Eukaryota > Metazoa > Chordata > Amphibia > Anura > Pelobatidae > Pelobates > Pelobates cultripes. The sequence goes on along the minus strand of OW240921.1, from coordinate 99,648,710 downwards.
CTAAAAAAATTATGTTAATTGAATATTTATTTACAGTGTGTGTATATAATGAGTGCAGTGTGTGTGTGTGTATGAATGCAGTGTGTGTGTGTATGAGTGCAGTGTGTGTGTGTGTATGAATGCAGTGTGTGTGTGTATGAGTGCAGTGTGTGTGTGAGTGCAGTGTGTGTGTGTATGAATGCAGTGTGTGTGTATGAGTGCAGTGTGTGTGTATGAATGCAGTGTGTGTGTGTATGAATGCAGTGTGTGTGTGTGTGTGTGTGAATGCAGTCTGTGTGTGTTGCAGAGCCTTGGTGGGAGGTGGGCATTTTTATTATTATTATTTTTTTTTATTATTATTTAAATAATTTTTTTGTTTTATTAATATTTTATTATTTTTTATTTTATTATTATTTTTAATATTATTATTTATTTATTTTTTCGTCCCCCCCTCCCTGCTTGATACATGGCAGGGAGGGGGGCTCTCCTTCCCTGGTGGTCCAGTGGCATTGGCAGTTCAGTGGGGGGAGGAGGGGGGCTGGCAGAGCTGTTACTTACCTCTCCTGCAGCTCCTGTCAGCTCTCTCCTCCTCCGCGCCGGTCCGTGCAGCTCCTCTCTCAGCTCACACTGTAAGTCTCGCGAGAGCCGCACTATGACCCCGCGGCTCTCGCGAGACTTACACTGGGAGCTGACCGAGGTGCTGCACGGACCGGCGTGGAGGAGGAGGGAGCTGGCAGGAGCTGCAGGAGAGGTAAGTAACAGCTCTGCTAGCCCCCAGTCTGTATTATGGCAATGTAAATTGCCATAATACAGACAGTGACTCGAGTATAAGCCGAGTTGGGGTTTTTCAGCACAAAAAATGTGCTGAAAAACTCGGCTTATACTCGAGTATATATGGTATTAGTATTTATATAGCGTCAACTTATTCTGCAGCACTTTACAATATATTTATTTAACAATAAATTAGACATTTACTAAATGATACAGGAACAGTAGGTACATGAGGATCCTGCTCAAATGAGCTTACAGTCTAGAGGAGGTGGGGTTTTAAAAACCCAATAGGACATGGGACAACACCACTACACAGTTGGACTGAAAACGGGGATAAGCGTGGCCATAACGCCATCACCCCTCCCCCCCCTCCCCCAATTTCTCTTCTGTACCCCATACCCCACCCACCAAACTACATAAAATGTACCATAAATAAAAAACAAAAAACAAAAAAAACAATAAGACCGCAAACAAACAAGATGGAAAGTAGCAGAGCCGGAGGTGAGAGTAGATTGTGGCTCTTTAGGAGAGAGAAAAAAACTGATATGAGACAAGTAACTCGGGAGGCCATAAGCATTTCAGAACAGATGGGTTTTGAGGGAATTTTTTAAACGATTGACAACTAGAGGAAAGTCTAATGGGGGTAGGTAGGCTGTTCCAAAGGAAAGTAGCCTCCCGTGAAAATTCCTGCAAGCGTGAGTTAGCAGTATGGTTGTAAGCAGCGGACAGCAGAGCGGAGAGACTGAGAAGAGGCAAATCTATGAAAAAGGGAAGAAATGTAACCAGGGCTAGAGTGGTTTAGAGTTGTAAAGGTCAGTGTTTTTATAAGCCAGTGTAAGGATCGACAGAGGGCCGAGATATGGGAGGAGCAACAGGTGAGAAAGATCAGCCTGGCGGTAGCATTCATTATCCATTGTTGCGGGGCAGTACAGCTTCTGGGGAGACCAACTAGGAAAAAATTACAGTAATCCATGCAAGAGATTACCAGTAGTGATGTACCGAACGGTTCGCTGGCGAATCGTTCCTGGCGAACATAGTGTGTTCGCGTTCGTCACGGCGGGCGAACATATGCGCGGTTCGATCCGTCCCCTATTCGTCATCATTGAGTAAACTTTGACCCTGTACCTCACAGTCAGCAGACACATTCCAGCCAATTAGCAGCACACCCTCCCTAGCAGACCCTCCCACCTACTGGACAGCATCCATTTTAGATTCATTCTCAAGCTGCATGCTTAGTGAGAGGAGGGAAAGTGTAGCTGCTGTTGATTTGATAGGGAAATGGATAGCTAGGTTAGTGTATACAGTGTCCACTACAGTCCTGAAGGACTCATCTGATCTCTGCTGTAAGGACAGCACCCCAAAAAGCCCTTTTTAGGGCTAGAACATCAGTCTGCTTTTTTTTTTTTCTGTAATGTAATTGCAGTTGCCTGCCTGCCAGCCTGTGTGTCAGGCTCACAATGGATACTGTGCCCACTTTCCCAGTGCCACCACTCACTCACTGGTGTCACAATAGCTTGCATTTAAAAAAATATTTTTTTTTTTTCACTATAATAGATTGAATAGCAGTTAGTTGTCTGCAAGCGTCTGTGTGTCAGGCTCGCAGCGTATACTGTGCCCACTTGCCCAGTGCCACCACTCACTCACTGGTGTCACAATAGCGTGCATTTAAAAAACAAAAAACTTTTTCACTGTTATAAATTGAATAGCAGTTAGTTGTCTCCAAGCGTCTGTGTGTCAGGCCTACAACGTGTACTCTGCCAACCTTTGCCAGTTCAAAGTGCCACTCTTATCTGGTGTCACAATAGCTTGCATTTAAAACCCAAAAACTTTTTTCACTGTTATAGATTGAATAGCAGTTAGTTGTCTCCAAGCGTCTGTGTGTCAGGCCTACAACGTGTACTCTGCCAACCTTTGCCAGTTCAAAGTGCCACTTTTATCTGGTGTCACAATAGCGTGCATTTAAAAACCAAAAAACTTTTTTCACTGTTATAGATTGAATATCAGTTAGTTGTCTCCAAGCGTCTGTGTGTCAGGCCTACAACATGTACTCTGCCAACCTTTGCCTGTTCAAAGTGCCACTCTTATCTGGTGTCACAATAGCGTGCATTTAAAAATAAAAAAACTTTTTTCACTGTTATAGATTGAATAGCAGTTTGTTGTCTTCAAGCGGGTGTGTCAGGCCTACAACGTGTACTCTGCCAACCTTTGCCAGTGCACATTGCCACTCTTATCTGGTGTCACAATAGCGTGCCTTTAAAAACCCAAAAACTTTTTTCACTGTTATAGATTGAATAGCAATTAGTTGTCTTCAAGCGGGTGTGTCAGGCCTACAACGTGTACTCTGCCAACCTTTGCCAGTTCAAAGTGCCACTCATATCTGGTGTCACAATAGCGTGCATTTAAAAACCAAAAACTTTTTTCACTGTTATAGATTGAATAGCAGTTAGTTGTCTTCAAGCGGGTGTGTCAGGCCTACAACGTGTACTCTGCCAGTTCACAGTGCCACTCATATCTGGTGTCACAATGGCTTGCATTTAAAAACAAAAAACTTTTTTCACTGTTATAGATTGAATAACAGTTAGTTGTCTTCAAGCGGGTGTGTCAGGCCTACAACGTGTACTCTGCCAACCTTTGCCAGTGCACATTGCCACTCATATCTGGTGTCACAATAGCGTGCATTTAAAAACCAAAAAACTTTTTTCACTGTTATAGATTGAATAGCAGTTAGTTGTCTCAAAGCGGGTGTGTCAGCCCTACAGCGTGTACTCTGCCAGTTCACAGTGCCACTCATATCTGGTATCATAATAGCTTGCATTTAAAAACAAAAAACTTTTTTCACTGTTATAGATTGAATAGCAGTTAGTTGTCTTCAAGCGGGTGTGTCAGGCCTACAACGTGTACTCTGCTGACCTTTGCCAGTGCACATTGCCACTCATATCTGGTGTCACAGTAGCTTGCATGCATAGTACCACTAATCGAAAAAAAATGACAGGCAGAGGCAGGCCACCCCGCAGGGGCCGTCGTGGTCGTGGTGCTGTGATTCCCTTTTGCCCTAGAATAATGCCCAGTTTTCAGAGGCCAGGTACCCTGAACTTGAAAAGTTCTGAGGACATAGTTGACTGGCTAACACAGGACACCCAATCTTCTACAGCTTCCGCTCGGAACCTTGACGTAACATCCTCCTCCAACTTAGCTTCGGGCACCTCTCAAGATACCACTCACTCACCCGCCTGCCGCCACCACCAACACTAGCACCACAGCCGCTTCACTTGGTATGTCAGAGGAGTTATTTACACATCCGTTTGAAGAAATGAGTGATGCGCAACCATTACTGACAGAGGATGTAGATAACAGGGATATGTCTCAATCATGCAGCATTACACATGTACGGTGTGATGATGATGATGTTGTACCCGCTGCTGCTTCCTTTGCTGAGTTGTCAGATACAAGTGAAGCAGTTGATGATGACGATGCGTCCATGGATGTCACGTGGGTGCCCGCTCGGCAAGAAGAAGAACAGGGTGAAAGTTCAGATGGGGAGACAGAGAGGAGGAGGAGACGAGTTGGAAGCAGGAGGAGGTCGTCGCAAGGAGCTAGTGGCACAGTCAGACAGCATGCATCGGTACCTAGGGTTAGCCCGACAGCACGCCAATCAACGCATGCTGTGTCCACCACCAGAATGCCGTCATTGCAGAGCTCAGCAGTGTGGCATTTTTTTTGTGTGTCTGCCTCTGACAACAGCGATGCCATTTGCAACCTGTGCCAAAAGAAACTGAGTCGTGGGAAGGAGGTGACAAACCTAGTCAGTCGCACCGAAGGCACCATCAGCGACATCATACCATTTGTCTTCTTCCTGGAGCGTGCCCTGCGAAGAGTGCTGGATCAGGCCGTAGATGAGCGTGAAGAGGAAGAGTTGTGGTCACCATCACCACCAGAAACAGCCTTATCAGCATCGCTTGCTGGACCTGCGGCAACGCTGGAAGAGGATTGTGAGGAAGAGGAGTCAGAAGAGGAATGTGGCTTTGAGGAGGAGGAGGAAGACCAACCACAACAGGCATCCCAGGGTGCTCGTTGTCACCTATCTGGTACCCGTGGTGTTGTACGTGGCTGGGGGGAAGAACATACCTTCATTGAGATCACTGAGGAGGAGGAACGGGAAATGAGTAGCTCGGCATCCAACCTTGTGCAAATGGGGTCTTTCATGCTGTCGTGCCTGTTGAGGGACCCTCGTATAAAAAGGCTGAAGGAGAACGACCTGTACTGGGTGTCCACGCTACTAGACCCCCGGTATAAGCAGAAAGTGGCTGAAATGTTACCAAATTACAACAAGGCGGAAAGGATGCAGCATTTGCAAAATAAATTAAAAAGTATGCTTTACACAGCGTATAAGGGTGATGTCACAGCACAACGGAATCTAACAGGGGAAGAGGTGAAAGTAATCCTCCTCCTCCCACGACCACGCCGGCAAGGACAGGACGCTTTACAGACGTGTTGTTGATGGAGGACATGCGGAGCTTTTTAAGTCCTACGCATCGCCACAGCCCTTCAGGATCCACCCTCAGAGAACGACTCGACCGACAGGTAGCAGACTACCTCGCCTTAACTGCAGATATCGACACTCTGAGGAGCGATGAACCCCTTCACTACTGGGTGTGCAGGCTTGACCTGTGGCCTGAGCTATCCCAATTTGCGATAGAACCTCTGGCCTGCCCCGCTTCAAGTGTCCTGTCAGAAAGGACCTTCAGTGCAGCAGGAGGTATTGTCACTGAGAAGAGAAGTCACCTAGGTCAAAAAAGTCTAGATTACCTCACCTTTATTAAGATGAATGAGGGATAGATCCCGACGGGACTGACAGTGGGCGATACATTCGACTAAAAAAGGCCTGATGAGATGAGCTGCCTTGGGCTAAAAATGGTCCACACGCTGCTGTATTTTAGCTCTGAATGCCGGTTGACTTGCGTGACTTATCCGCCACCAACTAGGGTTCAAGCCGCAATGTTTTAGGGCAGTGCTCCCCAACCTTTTTATCGCCACGGACCAGCAAACGTTTGATAATTTTTCCGTGGCCCGCTTGTTTTGATTTAATAATTTTAATTTCATTGTATTTAAACATGCCTTCAAAATAAAATACAGCTACACCAAAAATGAATATAAAGTGATTTATTTTATTTAACTCACTAGAATGCCAAATCAATGAGAATCCTGAACTTGTTTCTTCGCAACGAGACAGTTCCATCTGGGGGCAATAGGAGACAATGACACCCGAAGTGTGTTGCTTATGTCCAGTTTATTCCGCTGTTTTGTTTTGGTTGCTGTCACTGCAGAAAACCCCGCTTCACACAGATAGGTTGTCGGAAATGGCAATAGGGATTTAAGTGCTGTGGTGGCAATCTCAGGGTATTCCGCCATGACTTTAATCCAGAACACCGACAGAGTTGTTGTCTCGAACATAGTTTTAAGGCCACCGTCATTTGCAATCTCCAGCAGTTGTTGTTCTTCTTGCATAGACATGCTAGATTCGCCTGATTTGTTGGCAAATGGGTCGCGGATCCATTCCTTACCAGTTCGTGGGTCTTTTGTGGTTGGGAAGTAGCGCTCAAACTCTTTTAAAAGCAAAGACAGGTGATCGTGCACCAACTGGCAGAATGAATGTTCATGCTCAGTCTCGCCTAAAATCCCCGCTAATGTCTGAAACATGTCCAAAATGCCTCTGTTCATGCGCCGTCCCCACAACTCCAGTTTGGCTTTAAATGCAGCTACTTTGTCTGACAACTTGAAAACAGTTGTCATTTTCCCCTGAAGGCCCAGATTGAGTTCGGCCAATGGCGTGGGGTTTGCCTTACGGCCAATCAGGAAGCGGGAGGACCCAGGAGGAGGATCAGTGTAACAATAAGGAATTTTCATTTGCTATTGTCACACAATGGGCGGGCTCGGGAGGGCGCAATGCTCTGCGCCTCGGCCGCCACAGTGAAATGAAAGTTCCTCGGGCGGCCCAGTACCGTTTGATCCACGTACCGGTCCGCGGTCCGGGGGTTGGGGAACACTGTTTTAGGGCACTTTCTGCCTGGGAAACAAACATCAATTCTTCTGGCCGCTGCTACAGCAGCGGCTGCAACAATACCTAATTTTTCAGGCATGTGTACATGCCTAATTTTTCGGGCCTCTGGTGCTGCACTGTGGTTTCAAAAACCAAACCAAAAAAAAGGCACATAACAGGGATTAAACTGATAAGAATAATACTACTTAACACACCTTATAATAACGCAGAGAGAGCCAACACAGAGAGAGGAGTCTGAAGAAGAGGAGTCAGAGGAGGAAGGTGGCTTTGAGGAGGTGGAAGACCAAACACAGCAGGCGTCCCAGGGGGCTGCTTGTCACCTTTCGGGGACCCTTCGTGTTGTACGTGGCTGGGTGGAGGAAGAGACCTTCAATAACATCAGTGAGGACAAGGAACGGGGCATGGCTAGCTTGGTATCCAAACTTGTGCAAATGGACTGTTTGCGGTTGTTTGCGGTGCGTTAAACAGGGAGTTTGGTCTGTCACTGTGAAGCGGGCATAACCCTTACACTACCTGATCGATACAACATCATACAGTAGGTCCCCCCCCTCATTATTTTTATGGCCCCCACCCACCGCTCACAGGTGGGGGCGGGCGGGAGGACAGTAGGTCCCCCCCCATTGAGATTTATGGCCCCCATCCACCGTGCAGGGGTGGGGGCCGGGGGAGAAGACAGTAGCTCCCCCCTTATCCTTATTTACTGAATATTCCCCTGTATAACAATGTTTGGCATTTAGTGAATATTCCCTATTCTGCTCTGTGTCAGTGTGTATCAGGGATCCTTAGGATAGGTGTCAATCCATATCTGCCAAGTGACCCTATGTAGGGGGAACATTCCCTATTCTGCTCTGTGTCAGTGTGTATCAGGGATCCTGAGGATAGGTGTCAATCCATATCTGCCAAGTGACCCTATGTAGGGGGAACAGTCCCTATTCTGCTCTGTGTCAGTGTGTATCAGGGATCCTGAGGATAGGTGTTAATCCATATCTGCCAAGTGACCCTATGTAGGGGGAACAGTCCCTATTCTGCTCTGTGTCAATGTGTATCAGGGATCCTGAGGATAGGTGTCAATCCATATCTGCCAAGTGACCCTATGTAGGGGGAACAGTCCCTATTCTGCTCTGTGTCAGTGTGTATCAGGGTCTCTGAGGACAGGTGTGAATCCATATGTCAAGGTGTCAATATGTCATATGTCAGGTGTCAATCCATATCCATTGTGATTTAGGAATGTTAGGTGATTTCTGCCCTTTATGGATAAGACCAGACTCTGCATCAACTGTGTAATTTTCCATGGGAGTTTTGCCATGGATCCCCCTCCGGCATGCCACAGTCCAGGTGTTAGTCCCCTTGAAAAAACTTTTCCATCACTATTGTGGCCAGAAAGAGTCCCTGTGTGTTTTAAAATTCGCCTGCCCATTGAAGTCTATTGTGGTTCGCCCGGTTCGCGAACATTTGCGGAAGTTCGCGTTCACCGACCGAAAATTTCGTGTTTGCGACATCACTAATTACCAGATCATGGACAAGCTCCTTGGCAGCATCTTGCGTGAGATAGGGGCAGACGCGGCGGTTGTTAAGATGGAATCGACAGATTTTAGGCAACATACTCAATATAAACACAAAGGTGAAGCCAGGATCAAAGATGACACCAAGACAACGAGCTTGGAAGGACGGACTGATGCAAGTACCATCAACGTGCAGGGAAAGCAAAAGAGAAGGATCATCATTTTGAGGAGGAAAGATAAGGAGCGCTGGTTTAGAGAGATTGAGTTTCAGAAAGCGGGATTACATCCAAGCAGAGGTTGAAGAAAGGCAAGCAGAGACATGTTGTAGGACAGCGGGAGATAGATCAGAGGAGGAGAGATATATCTGGGTGTCATTGGCATGCAGGTGGTAGTGGAATCCAAAGTAATTAATGAGTTTGCCGAGATATAGGCAGTATAAAGAGAGAACAGAAAGGAACCAAGAACATATCCTCGGGGTACTCCAACCAAGACAGGACGAGGTGCCATTGGAAAACAGACACTGAACGAACATTGTGAGAGATGGGAGGAGAACCACAAGAGGACAGTGGCACAGAGACTGGGGGATTGAAGAGTTTAGAGGAGGAAGAAATGATCAGCATTGTCAAAACCAGCAGGGAGGTTAAGAAGAATTAGTATGGACTGGCCTTTGGATTTAGCTGCGATTAGTTCATTTGTGACTTTAGGCAGAGCAGTCTCAGTAGAGTGGAGGGGGTAGAAGACAGACTGAAGAGGGTCGAGGAGAGAGTTAGAATTGAGGAAACGAGCCAAATTAGTAAAGACAAAACTTTCTAGAACATAAATATGGGGCGATAGTTGAAAGGGGAAGATGGGTCTAGAGATGAATATTTTAGGATGGACACAACAGTAGTATGTTTAAGAGGAGTAGGCAGTGCTGTATCTTTAACGGGGCTAACAAGGCATTTGTCTTGGTCGGCACTTTAAGGGTTGTGGCAAAAAACGCCGCCCCCCCAAGTGCCCTGGCAAATGCCTTGTTAGCCTCTTTCATGGGGGACCCGAGAGCTGGCCAGCTCAGGACACCCTTGAGTCATTCAGCTGCTAATATGGGCGGGCAGCGAGGGAGCACTGTCCTCTGAGCTTTTCCTGCTCAGCTCCCTTGCATGCACCGCAGTGATGCCAGGAGCCGGAATATGACGTCACTCCGGCTCCCAGCATCACTAAGCGGCGCAAACTGCGTGTTCGTCTTAAACTTGAAGTGTGGCCTTGACAGGACAAGGCAAAATTATATTGAAGCGGTGCCCGAGTTTCGTCACGCCTAGGGCAGCACAAATCTAAAATACACCACTGGGAGTAGGGATGACGCCAGACAAAAGAGAGCAGTTGAGGATGTGCATTAAGGATTATACAAGAAAGGGGGAGAGAGATCCAATAAGGTGGGAACGTACAGGATCAAGCAGACAGATAGTGGAACGTGAGGAGAAGCGCGGCCACCTCTTGTTAAGTAGGCCTGAAGGTTAGGGAAGGTTCGGTCCAGGTGTGGTTGTGAGAGAGAGGAACAAAGGGGGAGAATTATTTCCTTAACTGTTCAATCTTGTCCGTGAAGAAGCCTCTATCTAACTATCTGTCTGTCTATGGAGGTTGGTTAACACGAACTGTCAGGGATGGGGTTAACAGTGGGTAGTGAGGTTGGCCGACAGGGACTTACAGGAAAGAGGTTAACAGTGGGTAGGGAGGTTGGCTGATAGGGGCTGGAAGAAAATGTATTACTTGCATTTCAGGGAGGGAGAAATGGAGGGGAGCTCGTATGGGCTCGAGCCCTGCCTCTGTGGTGCAGTCTGTGCTGTGAGCATTCCTTACACTACAGAAAGTGGTGGCCTGATCCAATCACAGTGCTTCCCCATATGATTGGCTGAGACTGACAAGGAGGCAGATCAGGGGCAGAGCCAGCATGACTCAAACACAGCCCTGGCCAATCAGCATCTCCTCATAGAGATGGATTGAATCAATGAATCTCTATGAGGAAAGTTCAATGTCTGCATGCAGAGGGAGGAGACACTGAATGTTTGGATGCATTTTAGGCAGCCATGACCCAGGAAGGATCTCTAACAGCCATCTGAGGAGTGGCCAGTGAAGTTAGCACTAGGCTGTAATGTAATCTGTCTCTGAAAAGACAGTGTTTACAACAAAAAGCCTGGTAAAGGTAATGATTCTATTCACCAGAACAAATTCAATAAGCTGTAGTTGTTCTGGTGACTATAGTGTCCCTTTAAGTTTAACATGTTTAGCTGCCTGGAGTGTCTGTGCAATATTGGCAACTGACAACCAATGGTGGCATGCCACCCTTCGTGCCACCTTTGTTCTCAGTGACTCTCCCCCCTCACCCCCTCATCACCTCCAGCAGGACAAGTGTTACTTTAACTGAAAATAGTATTTAATGAAAACACTGTTTTTTGTTTTTTATTGGTGTAACCCTTTAACAATCCATTTAAAATGGAAAAACTAGACACCAACCAATGTGCATATATCCCAAATCATTCCTGCAGCCATTTAGAAACATAGAATGTGATGGCAAATAAGAACCATTCGGCCCATCTAGTCTGCCCAATTTTCTAAATACTTTCATTAGTCCCTAGCCTTATCTTATAGTTAGGATAGCCTTATGCCTATCCCACGCATGCTTAAACTCCTTTACTGTGTTAACCTCTACCACTTCAGCTGGAAGGCTATTCCATGCATCCACTACCCTCTCAGTAAAATAATACTTCCTGATATTATTTTTAAACCTTTGCCCCTCTAATTTAAGACTGTCATCTTGTTGTGGTAGTTTGTCTTCTTTTAAATATAGTCTCCTCCTTTACTGTTCTGGTTCCCTTTATTTATTTAAATGTTTCTATCAGATCCCCCCCTGTCTCGTCTTTCCTCTAAGCTATACATTTCTGATGGTCTATTTAATGAGAGCAAATAGCATACATTTCCTTTTTTAGTGCTTATGGCACTAAATATGCTTTGTAGCATGGGCAGGGTTATAATGCTTCATAAAATCTACCATCGCACTGCAATGTTCATCACGATTTAGGTCATGATCAAACCTGAAGAACAAATATTTTTCTTTTTCAAAAAGCCAGATCATGTGTTCATTAACCGTAGGAACAAGTTTCAGTTTTTTAATTTTTTTTTATTAATATTCTTTATTTTTGATGTGCGTAGCATAGTAAGAAAAACGCACATACATTTGGTATTCAGCATTGATAAGTAATATCTGGTCGTCAATGCAGATGCAGAAAACCGCAATTTTTTTTTTTTTTTTTTAAGGAGTAAAACAAAACAGTGCTAAACTTGAGAACGGAATAAAAGTAGCTAAAAAGAGTACAGGCAAGTAGCTTTGGGTACATGCGGAGATCTTTATGACCTGTGGGGCCCGCTCGAAAGTAAGTGCTAAGAAGGGCCCAGTTCTTAAGTAATGGGGATGCATAGTGTTACACTAAGATCTGCTCAGAAACAAAAAGAATAACAGACATAAATATTACTTGGTGTGTAAGCCTTGGTAGTGAGTGACTGACATTTAGCGTGAGTCAGCCGATGCCCTCGGCAAAGTCCTGCTTCAATTTTACTGCCAGTATTGTCAGCTGCGTCATCCAGATGGTGTGGTGGAGAGGGCTTGATGAGGGCAGTGATTTCCCCAGCAGTGTTCTGGATTTCCCAGTGGTGTGCCATGCACCACAACAGCGCCACCGGGGTGTTCCCAATGCCTCCCTCCCGCTCATGTGTGCCTCAGGACCGGAGCCGCGGCTGTTTGTTGGGACCCGTCTGGTAAGTCCTGGGGTAGGTGGTCTTTCCATTCACCACTAGAAGGCAGGCTGAGGTGTTGTTTTAAGTTATCCCAAAGGACTGCTTAGCCCATGGTGTTTGAAAAGGGAAAGTTGGCTTGCTCCCTACTGTCAGCTACACATACAGCGTCCGCCATTTTAAGTAGGGCCTCTCTGTCACGCAGTGGCTCAGAGTTGAGGTTTATCGGCAGGGCCCCCCAAGGTCAGGACCGGGATCACCCCCACTGGTCCAAAATGGGTGGGGAGGGGAGGACAGGGTCAGCAAAGCATGGAACCGAGGATCTGTCCCGCAGTAATTGAGCGGGACAGTAGAGTGGTCAAAAAGGGCACAAACATCAGCATTGATGGGACCTTCCGAGTCCCGAAACCACAGAGAGCACCAGAGCACCATGATTTACCCGCAACAGGGATAAGGCGGCATTAATAGCGGCGCTAAAGAGGACATCACCATAAGAACTTGAAAGCATGGCGCTTACATTTTACGCCGACCTCTCTACGGACACACTTAAATGGAGAAAATCCCTGCAACTCTTCATGGCATTGCTCCCAAACAGAGACATTTGATCTCAGTGGCGTTCCCCGAGAATGCTACAGGTCCTGCAGGGTGATGTTACCCACGTGGTTTGAGATCTGACAGAGGCAGCCGTCCTACTAGAGGTCCTGGGCCTCCCTCAGGACTCTATAACCAGGCCTGGCTCAAGCGGCACCCTAGCTCCACCGCATACCTGGGATATGGAGAAAGTTACCCTTTTTGTCCCGGCGGACACCTATGCTGCAGCCACAATCTGAGCAATCATAATGATTTAAGTTATATTTGTTTGCTTTGTTATCACTTTTTATGTTTTATACGCTTTAAGATACCCGACTTACACAAAGTCCTTACACCACTATAGAGGGTCATTAAGGCCCCACTCCCAAGGCTCCTCAATCCCCTGCCTCTATACCCTTGACGACCACTCAGCCACTCAAGCTATACCCAGGGGTGTAAAATAAATACACATACTATCCAAAAGCCCAAGACATGCGCAAAGCCCACCAGGTCATGCTCTGGAAAATAACCTAGCTCACGCGACGATCACACACCAATACCACTCTAATCGTTGTGGTTTCCTTTTAATCTTAAATCTTCTCCTTTTTATTTAATTTTTTAATGGCCCCCACCCGCAAACCCCCAGCCCTAGAATACCTAGAGACAGACTGACGATAGAAAACTGTGCAATTAACGTGACATACTGTTGCCCCATACCGAGGCCATCTAACAGCCTGTACACGACGAACCGAGCCAAGCGTCCCCCTAACCCTAAAAATACTCACCTCCATGTACAGGGAGTGCAGAATTATTAGGCAAGTTGTATTTTTGAGGATTAATTTTATTATTGAACAACAACCATGTTCTCAATGAACCCAAAAAACTCATTAATATCAAAGCTGAATATTTTTGGAAGTAGTTTTTAGTTTGTTTTTAGTTTTAGCTATGTTAGGGGGATATCTGTGTGTGCAGGTGACTATTACTGTGCATAATTATTAGGCAACTTAACAAAAAACAAATATATACCCATTTCAATTATTTATTATTACCAGTGAAACCAATATAACATCTCAACATTCACAAATATACATTTCTGACATTCAAAAACAAAACAAAAACAAATCAGTGACCAATATAGCCACCTTTCTTTGCAAGGACACTCAAAAGCCTGCCATCCATGGATTCTGTCAGTGTTTTGATCTGTTCACCATCAACATTGCGTGCAGCAGCAACCACAGCCTCCCAGACACTGTTCAGAGAGGTGTACTGTTTTCCCTCCTTGTAAATCTCACATTTGATGATGGACCACAGGTTCTCAATGGGGTTCAGATCAGGTGAACAAGGAGGCCATGTCATTAGATTTTCTTCTTTTATACCCTTTCTTGCCAGCCACGCTGTGGAGTACTTGGACGCGTGTGATGGAGCATTGTCCTGCATGAAAATCATGTTTTTCTTGAAGGATGCAGACTTCTTCCTGTACCACTGCTTGAAGAAGGTGTCTTCCAGGAACTGGCAGTAGGACTGGGAGTTGAGCTTGACTCCATCCTCAACCCGAAAAGGCCCCACAAGCTCATCTTTGATGATACCAGCCCAAACCAGTACTCCACCTCCACCTTGCTGGCGTCTGAGTCGGACTGGAGCTCTCTGCCCTTTACCAATCCAGCCACGGGCCCATCCATCTGGCCCATCAAGACTCACTCTCATTTCATCAGTCCATAAAACCTTAGAAAAATCAGTCTTGAGATATTTCTTGGCCCAGTCTTGACGTTTCAGCTTGTGTGTCTTGTTCAGTGGTGGTCGTCTTTCAGCCTTTCTTACCTTGGCCATGTCTCTGAGTATTGCACACCTTGTGCTTTTGGGCACTCCAGTGATGTTGCAGCTCTGAAATATGGCCAAACTGGTGGCAAGTGGCATCGTGGCAGCTGCACGCTTGACTTTTCTCAGTTCATGGGCAGTTATTTTGCGCCTTGGTTTTTCCACACGCTTCTTGCGACCCTGTTGATTATTTTGAATGAAACGCTTGATTGTTCGATGATCACGCTTCAGAAGCTTTGCAATTTTAAGAGTGCTGCATCCCTCTGCAAGATATCTCACTATTTTTGACTTTTCTGAGCCTGTCAAGTCCTTCTTTTGACCCATTTTGCCAAAGGAAAGGAAGTTGCCTAATAATTATGCACACCTGATATAGGGTGTTGATGTCATTAGACCACACCCCTTCTCATTACAGAGATGCACATCACCTAATATGCTTAATTGGTAGTAGGCTTTCGAGCCTATACAGCTTGGAGTAAGACAACATGCATAAAGAGGATGATGTGGTCAAAATACTCATTTGCCTAATAATTCTGCACTCCCTGTATAAGACACCACTAACACAGCCTTTATGTAATGTTGTACGTGAACCTCGTATTACTACTGTTTGTATGTTTCTGGCAAATTACTGATTTTCTCACAACATTGTGGTGAGCAAAAATAAAAAATTATATATATATTTTTTTATTTTTAAAGTGGAAAAGCTGCTTGTTCATGCGTCCACACAGCATGGCGGTCCGGCCCCCAAGTTCCACATTTTTTATTTTAATAGAATACAGACAAATGTAATAGAGGATGGAAGATGATGCTTTCATTAGTGGTTCAATTAAGTTTTTTAAATGAACGCGATATACAAAAACAAGTAGTTTATGCAGCATACGGTATGGCAAAGTAAGTTATTAAAAACATCTCACATCACTTCTTACAGCCTAATACCTATAACTTATCTGCTGTATTATTTTTATTTAAAAAAAAAAAAAAATTATGACTTTAAGAATTAAACTGTATCAATAATGTACCAGTTACGATATTGCACACATACGAATAAAGTGTTGTAAGCACCATGCAAAGTACAACACTGACCTTTGAATAGCAGATATAACACTTACGGGTCAATTCACTAAACATAATTTTATAAGGTGTTTAATTTCACAGGAAAAAAAAAATGAATGTTGGCCTTCAGCCATTGCTGGAATGAAGTCATGCGAAAGAGCAGGGAGATAAATTAGAGGCACAATTCTCCTGCTCCTTTAGACTAGGCGCCCAGACTCCCTAAGGCCCTCTGAAAGGTATGCAAAGGGGAAGAAGGTGTGTTTTTTGTGGTTGCTGCAATCACTCATATTGTGACCTACCTTTGACCTTTATAATCCCAAGAGTTTGGACACCATATCTAAAAAAACCGATGGGCCTTACAGTATTATATGGTGCTTAGTCTTCTGCTATTGAGCATACCACCTACCAAATATAAAATGCAGATGATGTGTTCACTTGTGGACCATGTTCATTTATTGTATTAATTCATTTATTTTTTACCAATATCGTTGAAAATAGCTGGATTTACACTACAGTCCAGAGATGGTAACCACTTGATTTCAAGCAGTATTTTACAACACTTCTCAAAACTATCAAATAAAAATTCCCAAAACATTTTAATTTTTTGTTGCCAGTTTTGCCACCAAAGTCAGAAAGCATTGTCTTTACAGTAGGCCTAATCTGTGATTTCATTGCAAATCTTGCCGTGTCCAGCTCTACAAGCCTATGTGACAAAGTTAATGAAAAAAAACAAGGGTAACAAAAACAAATAACACCT
The DNA here is from genome assembly GCA_933207985.1 of Pelobates cultripes. Lineage (NCBI taxonomy): Eukaryota > Metazoa > Chordata > Amphibia > Anura > Pelobatidae > Pelobates > Pelobates cultripes. The sequence continues at coordinate 99,632,443 of OW240921.1, read as the reverse complement.
ATTCAGGCTTTTTGAATTACAGACAGCCAAGTCCATTGATGATAATGTGTCCTTAACCTATTATTTTCCACATGGATATTGCAGTGTGATTGTGTTTCTAAATTGACTTTCATCTCCTTATAGACACAGCTTCAGTTTGTTTGTTTTATGGCTTTTTTGGGGTTTGTTTTTTTGTTTTTTTTACAATATTTACTTTCAAATTTTGTAAATTGTGAACGAATAAACAAAGCAAATAAAGGGATACAAGCAAAATGGAAAGAGACAGCTCTGCTAGAGATGTTTTTTTTTATACTCTAACAACATGACATCAGAAAAACTTTAAATAATTAAAATAGAAATCTCAAACCCTAGGTTACCAAAGATAATACAAAAAGTGTAGCTAGGAACACCGTATGAATTAGAGAGAGGGAGACAGAGAGAAAAAATAAAAATAAATCTGGCTGGGCAATCTATGGTGGTTAGAAAACAATGAAAAAGCACTATTCTTAAAGGGATACTATAAATGCCAGAAATACAAAGCTGTATCTCCTGTCTCCCCCATCCCTTGTGCCCACCATGTTAAATCAAGGGTTAAAAATCCTTTATTTACTTACCTTATCCCAGCACCAATGTTCCTTGGTGCTGGGCCGATGCTCCGCTCCCCCGGACGTCCTGCGACGACGGGACATGTGCATGTGCGGCAAATTAAATCAGCACATCCAATGGGAAAAAAATCTGACGCTGGATCTACCAAACCAAAGGTGCGTTTCGATCCAGGAAAGGGAAACTTAGCGCTGCAGTGTAAACATTGCAGTTTCTCTGGAACTGCAATGTTTTACATTGCAGCACTAAAAGCAAAAGGGACATTACACCCAAACCACTTCAATGAGCTAAAAAGGTCTAAGTGTCCATTTAATTAGGGGAAGAGCGGGAGAGAAACATAGTTGAGCTCTGGTGTGTGGGAGAGAACACTTTGACGCCCATCTGGAAAGAGGCTTTGGGGGAGTCAGGGAATGAGAAGTTAGAAGAATTTGCTGCAAGGTGTAAATGGATCTGTGTAAATTTTCATTAGAGATTCAATGCTGTTCAAAGTAAGTAGAGTCTCTGTGAACATTATGTTTGCCCAGCAGGGAAAGATAACAGTGTAAATGGGGAAAATATCTGAAGTTTTCTAGTCCAGTCAGATGCCGCCCCTGTAATATATCGGAAAAAGATTTAAGGCCAATAGATATCCAGAGCCATTTAACGACAACAATGGTTAATCTTCACAAATAAGTCCTCTAGCTTAATCTGCATTTTGCATTATTGGAATTAAAGGTTTTGGGCAGCTTATTAAATCATTTTAGAATACCAAATTTGTAGCGTAGCTCCAATAAATGGATGTTGCAATAAAAAGATGGGAACGGAGGATTTCTGTAGCCAGAGTCTAGCATGGATGGATCTTTCAGAGGCATTTCTCGCAATACTCAACCACCTCTTTTGTGAGTTAGGGCCAATCAATAATTCTATGTAAATGCAAATAGTTTATCTGGTAGGCTAGCACCTCCCATTTGTTTAGGTAAAAAGAGTACATTTCATAATCCTGATGTGTGCTACTCTTCTACATAACCTCAAATTGTGTTCATCTATACTTTAAGTATAAAAATACCCCAACAATATAAGTGACTATTTCAGTTTTTACAGTTAGAATTTTGATAGTTTTGATAAAACTGTGTCTCCTTTTGGGGAATTGTACGTATTTAACTGTTAAAATTACCCCATTATCTCACATGGTGTATATTGTGCTTTCTCGTGTGACCGTTTTTTTCACCAGTTTGTTTTTTTTTTTCTTCTTTTAATTGGACATTTTGTGCATTGGATATATATATTTGCCACCATGAACAATCCCTCCTTACCCTCCCAATTATGATCCGCTAACTCTTCTGAGTTAAATAATATCCCTAATGTATGCCCTTGCCAATTTCTTGTAAAGTTACAGAGCCAAACAAGAGAGTCAGTGATGCCATAAATTGAGGAGTCGCGGTTGATGGTTTTTGTGTATTGATTACCCAGCCCTGATTTAAAGCCCTGCCCTTTCACTGTGATCACACACAGCGAACATCACTGATCACCCTCTGCAGCCAGTGATCACATTCCAGGTGATTGTCATAGAGACTTGATTGGGGTCTTCTGAGACCTTCTGGCAAAGGGAATCCCCAGTGCCATCAGTGGTGCCATTGATAATGATAATTTAAAGAGTTTTGAGTGCTGCACATAGCTCATTGTGTTAGCTGTAATTTACAAGCGGGGAAACGGTGCTCACTGGTAAAAATCTGCATGATGGAATTCTGGTTAAGGGTAGGATAACATGACAAAATAATTCCATCATCCATGGTATTGTGAACATGTACGATGATTGATTTTTGTACCTGATACTTAAAGGGACACTATAGACACTAAATCAACTTAAACTTAATGAAGCCATTTTGGTGACTAGATCACACCTCTGCCGTCTCACCACTGAGTTGTTTGCCATTTAGGAGTTAAATCACTTTTGTTTCTGTTAATGCATGTATCTGTTGTTTGTTTTGTTTCTTAGTGCCGTATCCCTTATTTTGCACTATGTTTGTTGCTTTGCAAACAGAGGAGGATATTTTGCACCATGTGAGTTAAACGTGAATTTTGTCCACACTGTGTTTTGCCCACATTTGAATGTGAAAGGCACTGTTTGCTGTCGCTGCCTGATTTTAACAAGAGTCCAGGTACATTTCAGCGAAGGCCGAAGGAGGCGGCATCCGGGAATTAGCTTCACAAACACGTTCAGGAGACCAGGGGGATTTGTCTGCACGTCTTCCAGTAACCGCAGGAAATGCAAGGCAATATCCCCAGTGAGTGCCTTCCACACCCCACACAGAGGCAGGAAAATACTCTGTAAGGAGATAGCAATTTTATCTTCCATTCACTGGTCCCATCTGGAAGTTAACCCATTTTGACCCTTTAATGCTTAAGCAGAGCAATGTGTTGTCTCACACCAGATTATGTATCATTATTAACCACTTCACTTATTTTCTGGGGGTGAAAAGGTTGCGGAATTTTGTGTTGCACACTGTTAACACTCTTTATTGTCAGAAAGATAGGCTGTCTCTCAGTTGAAATGAATTACTCATGCCTCAGGCATCGATTGGGCCCAGAAAGTGCAAAATGAAATAATGATTTCCCACAGGTAGGTGAAAGGGATCACCATGAAAGCTGTAACTGGCATTCTGTGGATATGGCCATGCTCAAACTACTTGTAAAAAAAGTTCAAAAGTTGAAGCATCCTGAAGAAAATACTGGGAACATGTTACGTGGATGGTCAGTGTCCCCATTCTCTGATAAATCCTAAGACTTTGAGGGACTGGGCTATGGGTGTAGGAAAGACCTGTTTTTTTGTTAAACTTCTCTGAAACAGAGTGATAGAAAGCCAGGAAATAGCACTCAAATATCCATCACACCAATACTGCCAAAATCAGCTGTAGTAGTTATGGTGTGTACACAGCCCTTTTATGGCTTCCTACATCCGTTATAGGCACCCTAATGTGGGTACCACCCCGACAACAAGTCTCAGATCTCACAAATGTTACCTGCTATAAAATTTTATCTGCATGGTACATTTGCAAGCATCTTTTATTCATCTGCACAATTGTTGCACTCAGATTTTTTGAGTTCCATAAAAGCAAAAAAAAAAAAAGTGAAACAACTCTGTAGTTCTCAGAATAGTTTTTCCTTGCTTTTTTTATTTAAAGGTCAACATTAGTTACTCTGGCCAATAAACTTGGAACTGGGTAGTGTTAAACACATGGAAACTAGTATGTAGCGTCGACTGAATGCGGGAATCCCAATAAATGGCTAATAAAAATATCTTACAGCCGTGCCGCTCGCCCCTTGGCAGGAAATACTTTCTACCATTCATTTACAGACGTTTGGGTCGCACAAATTCACTTTAATTTAACACGCAAGCCTAGGGTTTAATACTAAGTCTGTGATGACAGAATGGTGATGTTAAAACATTGACCATCGATTCATACCCTTTGCGGCTGTTATGGACTACATATTATCATAATTCTAAGGAGTCCCCATACCCCCTCGTCCCCACAAAAAATAAGCACCGGTTAAAGTAACTAATGAATTAATGATTAACTGGACATTGCAGGCATAAAAATCTCTAAAAAATATATATTGATATTTGATAACTGTATGTGTGCTTTGTATATTTTTGCTTGTCCTATATTGTGTTCGAGTCTGTGAGTACAGTAGGTGTATGCAGCAATGTAAATGCATACTGGGGTAAACGGAGGTATAACTTTTGAAAAGGGTTAGCATAACAGATGGTTTACTTATTAAGTGTTTAGTGTTTAAGAGGAGTTAAACAGAGGATAAAGGTTAATTTGCAAAGTGCTCACTCTCCTATGTATTCTGTAGTCCAGTAAGTGTACTATGATGTAGGGGTTGTTATACAGTCTGCATCACTCAGTGCTATCTTTGCTCTACCTGTAAGGCATTGCCTGTGTGAGAGGCCGTTAGTGGACACATAGTTACATAGTTGAAAAGAGACTTGCGTCCATCAAGTTCAGCCTACCTCACATTTGTTTTTTGCTGTTGATCCAAAAGAAGGCAAAAAAACCCAGTTTGAAGCACAATTTTGCAACAAGCTAGGAAAAAAATTCCTTCTTGACCCCAGAATGGCAGTCAGATTTATCCTTGGATCAAGCAGTTATTACCCTACATTGAAAGATTATATCCTTGAATATTCTGTTCTTGCAAGTATACATCTAGTAGCCATTTGAACATCTGTATGGACTCTGATAAAACCACTTCTTCAGGCAGAGAATTCCACATCCTGATTGTTCTTACAGTAAAAAAACCTTTCCTTTGCCTTAGACGAAATCTTCTTTCTTCCAGTCTAAACGCATGGCCTCGTGTCCTATGTAAAGTCCGGTTTGTGACTAGATTTCCACACAATGGTTTGTATTGGCCCCGAATATATTTGTATAATGTTATCATATCCCCTCTCAGGCGACGTTTTTCTAAACTAAATAGGTTTAAATTTGTTAACCTTTCTTCATAGCTGATATGTTCACATGGGAAGTTATCCCTTCAACGTCCTGTCCAGCCTCAGATACAGACACTGGATGAGCTGGGGCGGCACTTTTAAAGCATCCCTTTTAAAGCATTCCATAGATAATTGTTTACCAAACCAGTCTTCAAGTTCCACCAACAATCTAGGTAAGTAACTTCATTGGAATAAAACAGGGAAAAATAACGTAAAAAGATACTCTCGTTCAGAGTTCCTGCCACAAGAGAGAGAGGTAGTCTCCAGCCGCCTGCTAGACCAGGAAGAGACTCCACTAATAGAGAAGCCTTTCGTCTGGTGTTTTTCCTTAGCCTTTAAATCATTGTTCAGCCAAGCTTTATTGAATAAGTAGCTCAGCATCCAACTGCAGTTTCACTCAGATCTATTGAGTGGAACTGTTCAGTAAGCAGATAGTAGCCAAAGCGCAACTGTTAGATGTATACTCATAGCCTTGCTTGCAATTTTTGGATCTGGGGCTGCTAAAGGCATTTCCTCCAGCCGCTGTGGCCCAGAATTTCTCTGGTGAGGGCTGTATATTTGGACGACTCTGGATTTGTAAGACGTGAAGTGATGTCAGGGAGACATTTGGGCAGTCTTGTGGCTGAAGTGATTTTTTGCAAATCGCTGCTTCTATACGCCTCTATGGGCAGAGAGAAAGCAAGAAAAAAAATAATTCTATGCACCATAACCTATGCCATGAGCACAAATGAGAGATGTTCTAGGGCTAAAAGACATGGCAGTTTAAAACCCATTAATACACAAATGTATGCAAATTTCGCAATCTTCTGGTTCTAAGGGGCAGCTACAATTACTCAAAGAGTTAATGCACTAAATTGTATACTGTGGAGGGCTGAGAAATTCACTGGTATTGATGGATTTCACAGTTCCGCTCTTGTGGTCCAACATGGTGAATAAATCACACAGTGTTAAAAATGAGAAAATAACAGCTAATGCACTGACATTTTTTTTGTAAAGGGATTGATAAATAGACATCGCCTAGATTTCTTGTATGAACCTTGTATTTCAAACTTGAGGCAATACCAAGTTACACAGTAAGTATAATTTAAAGAAAGATCCTAGTTATATGAGGTTTTATACACTTATTTATAAATATTGCAACTTTATGGAGCTATTCCGGTGGTAGAAGGTACTGGCAATGTCTAAATTGTTTTACGCATTCCATTCAATGTGTACTGCTTAGAGGAGACAAGGAAGAAATATTATGAAATATCTGATATAGTAAATGAATAAACCAAGTTCAGGAAGGAACCGTTTTTCTGAGAAAGATCAATAGTATGATGGAAAGAAATTATACGTTATGGAGTGTAAGTCTCGAGCCAATGTGATATTTTGAGAGTGATAGATGATGAAGTGGCCAAACAGCAAACATGGCAGTTATAAGATGTCTGAGTGTGGCAGGTGTGGGTGCAGAGTAGTGCATTGTTCACAGTTAAAGGGAAACTAAAAGTATCCCTCTGTTTCTAATGCATTCTACAAATTATGCTTTTAAAATGCAAAATTAATAAGTTCTCGCCTTTATTTTTTTCTCTTGATGCACTTTTAGTGGGTCAGCCTCTCCCATCAGGAGACTCTTAGAAGTTTGTCCCCAAAACAAACCTCACTCATCACTTGGGATAAGTGGAAGTGCTCCATGCCTCCCAACAATCATAGGTTATATGGGACAGTCTAGGTTTTGGGCTCCTGTCCTGCCATCCGTGGTGTCCAGCATCAGGGGACACCAGGCAATTGTACCCCAGAAAGCACCTTGTGATTACATTATTAGATGTGCGTGCACTGTGCAAACTGCATTTACGGAATTCACACCAGGCATAAATGCCCCCTTTTTTTGGATTGTCTTCTTTCCTTTCTTCCTGGTGGCATACGCTTTTTTTTTTTTCTTTCAAGCCTTTTTGTGAATGTGGAGCTACTGATTAGCTTAGAGCACAGAATGTGTGTCTCTTAAGAACGCACAGTTCCCTATGAATTGTCCTTCGTACTGATAGAGGGTGCGTCAATAAATCATGGCACACCTATCGAATCCAGCAGCCTTTCTCTGTCATACCTACATGTGTGGCCAAACACTGAGATCTGTGAGTTTAATGCCCAATGAAGGACATTTTATTTGTGTTTTACCCCCAGGCCAAGAGTTGCCAGCCACTGTACATACATGTTTTAACTACTGTCAGTGTGCTACGTTGTAGATAAAACTATAAATAAATAAATACATTACTGACTCTTTAAAAGCAAAGGGGAGTGCACTTATTTTTTTATTATTAAAATAGGTTTTGTTTGCAAACTGAGAGAAGAGTAACCTTATCTGCTTTTCATTTTTCAATATCCAGAGGCCTTTGTTTTACTTTGTTTATTGGTTTATTTTATTAGAACAGTGATTGTTTTAAAGTTTCATTTTTCATAACTCCATACCTGACTAAAAGTTTTGGGTTGGGATAGTCATTTATAAAAACATACAATTTTTATCTACTTTGAGTGATGGATATTCTGGCACAGCCAGGGTACATGTTGCCAATGAGCTTGACTCGTATGCTGCCAAACTTGATAGAGCTGTGAGGGCACATTCATGGGTAAAGCACATTGGAAGAATTGCCCAAATACTACATGGAACTTTATAAGTAGGTGCATGAATCCACCTGGAGCAATGTGTGAAGATATAGTAAGGCTGAATATATAATAATACTTTAAAAAAAAAAGAGTGATAAAAAATATTGACATTTATAAAGGCAGTTGAGAAAATGTGATATTGCAGGGACAATCTTTGCAAAGTTCATAATTAGCTTAGTATATTAGACTCTCACTGGCAGTGATGTCTAGCCTTGGTAGATGACTGTGAACTACATTTCCCATGATTCTCAGCCAAAATGGTGAACTGGTCTTGGCTACAGATTATCCATCACATTAGATTATTCTCTGCACCTCTGCTGGGCCATTCCAAGATACGGGGGTGCCGGCTATTTAAGCCACTGATCTGTAACACATATATCAACTTTAGAAGGTCTGATATTAGGGGGTGTGGGTTGTAAATGCAACTGGTGTGGCCATAATGAAATTATCATCACAATGCTACATGCTAGGATGATGGGGTACCTGGCTGGGCAGTCAATCAGGAGTACCCATACACAGAGCATTAATGTTAGGGCTTAATGGATTACTCCAGTCCTTTTTAATTTTTTATTTTTTTAAACAAAAATGTCCTATTGGGCATTATTCTTTAGGCCCCCCCTGCAGCCTTTGACTAGACCCTTTAACAGTCCCTGAGCACATGAGCGCACTCTGACACAGCAAGGAGAGGGAGTGGGGACAGAAACAAGAAGGGAGGAGGAAAATATATTTAAATAAATAAATAAATAAACATGCTCTCACTGGGAAGGCGGGGAGGACTGGATCAAGTTGACATCCAGGCATGCTGTGCGTCCTGACGACGGATGTATTTTTTGCACAGAATTGACATTTGGCAGCCCGAAACTGAGATTTCCTTTAATCTTTCTGAGACTGGGTGACAGGGCTAGGCAGTCTGGGGATTGGAAAGACTGAGGGCATAATGTTTGTCACATGGCACTGCCACACTGTGTCACTTGGTAGGCCTGGCAACTGTCTCGCATGTTCTATCATTGACCTGGTGCAAGGCAGTGCTCATCATCTAATTTGAGGATTTAAAGGGGCACTCCATTTACTGGATTGGCCTAAAATCCATTTACTGTGCAAGCTGGATGGAATTAGACATGCCAACCTATTCTCGTGATTCAGTACGTTTGTTTCTTTGTTGGTGTTTCTTCTCTCCTTCACTGTCTTGCTCTTGTTTTTTTCTCTCTGTTTATACAAGGATCTAAATACATTCCCCCAACAGTCTCTTCTTTTGTTCTCTGTTGCAAGGAGCATGATGATACCGCATGTTACGCCTATTGACAATTTGTGTAAGGACATCTCTCGGTTTTCTGTTGTTTCTAATTTCATGTTAAATAAAGATTTAAAATGAGTAAATAAAAATGGTGAAATAATTGTACGTGGAACTGGAACCACTGCTGGAATTGGTAGGAACATACTGATAACTGTCAACGCAGGCTGCTACCAAATTGTACTGCACAGATTTATAATGGATTTTTTCTTGAAGGGACTAGAGTTCAGCTGCCCAGGCATTGCTCATTGTGTACATTTCTAGCCGGGTTAATGGTAGACAGTACCAGATGTACTGATCCATACATCTAACTAATTTCCTGGAAACGTTGTATCTTTCCTTAAAGGAACAATTCACATGGAAAACTATGCACTTTCCTTTCTTTGCTACCCCTCAAAAAACATTTATTTCGGGTGGGCAGGGCCGGACCACCATGCTGAGAGGCATCTGAGGGATCCGGCCTTCTAGGCTGATAATCAAGGTGCATATGCTCAATCTGAGCTTAGAAATTGCAGCAAAGTAGAAGTGTGGCTGTTGGTGCTGCAGCAGACCCCGAGATCGGGAGTTTTGGAGCCCATGAGGGCAAAATGAAGCTTCGGAGTCTGCAGCCTATTCGGGAGAGGAGTGGGGTGCACGGCCGCTGCCCTGCTTTCTCCTCCAGCTCCCACACACCGGCTCTCATTTGCAACTGCCGGTGTGTGGGAGCCGGTGGAGGTTATTCCGGTCCCCACTAGAGCATCCGAAGTGGCAATGATCAGCTTGTTTAGCTTGTTTAAAATAACTATTTCTGACCCTATGCAAATGATCTGTTTCACTACTCTTTATCTCTCATTATCACTACTTTGCATTGAACAAATCGTGTCTTAAAAAAAAATAAAAAATTTAAATTCGCACCGGGGCCTCATGGATCGTGTGTACGCCACTGACTGTAACCCCCTAATATTTCCAGCACCGACTTTCCCATCTGTGCTGTTAGAGGCTTCTTGTTAAAATGCTTTGTGGTCAAATCCTGCAGCCGGTGCAGCAATTTTGTTCTTATCTGTCCATGATGTCTGCTATTTGTCCTCTATGATGTTCATTTTACTACTGGATTGTGGGTAAATGTGATTGGCAACTGAAACAGAACCTTGTTTAAGCTCTGTCCAAGTTTTGTTAACTTTACTGCTGTACATAAGGAAAAACAATCCTGACCTTTTCTCATGTATTTTATGACATCTAGAGCAACCAGGAAATAAATTAAAATAAAAAGAGATTCAGGCACAGAAAACTATATAGACTTTGTCACTTTATTTTCTGCCACCACCTCAGCCTCCATAACATGCCCAACACTCTGTGATGACTATTGGACCTACTGCTACTAACTATCTTTATGTTCAGACGGTCCTCACGGGTCTTCATGTATGGCACCGCCATCATGGTAAATCCACCATGGCAGCTCAATGGAAGTCTGCCCTCTCTAGGGCCAGCGTGTAAACACACACGCATGCTCAGTTCTGTGAGCGTCAGTGGCAGGAGAAGATGACGTGTTGACGGAGGGAGGTGAGTAAGAAATGGCACCCAGTGACAAAGTTGACAAATGATGTGGAGTTTGCTAAAGGTCCACTTTTGTCAACCTGCGTTTTCTAGATAAGGAAAAGTAGTCCGTATGTTTTACAAAATGTGATTTCACTGGGAAAATATAGCTGCACAGTGGAGCACTATAAATAAAAAATAGAAAGTGCTCAAGCCACATTGTTACATTGGCAAACTAGATATTATTGATGATATAAAATGTTACAATATTGAAACTGAGCAATGCTCTGTAGCTATAAAAGCTATACATTACAGTCCGTTTGTGGCATCTGGAGATGTTTCTGGATTTCATTTGGTCACTACCAGCACAAAGATTAATAAAACACAATCCCAAATTTACAATTACTCGGTGCCCAGCTATTGTCCTGATTTTATTAAATTTAGCAGATAGCTGACGCCAGTAATCGTTGTGCAAGGCTGAAGTCTGCTTCATTGATTTTTAAGTCAGTGTCTCACTTTTTCGATAGAAGTTCAGCAATAAATGCCAGCAGCCTCACTAAATGTCAATCCACTTCTGACCACACCAGGAGAAAACATCAACTGCCGACCGCTTCCTATGTATTTATCTGGAACTGTGCACCAGATGGTTGGAAAATGCAACCCTCCGGAATGTTACGTATTAAGGGAGGAGAGTCAAACATATGAACTCTTTAAGTGCCAGAGTGATGCACAAACCCAAAAGAGAAGGACCAAGCATGACTTACAGCCTGTGCATAGTAAACTGCTTAGAATAAGTTATCACTTCAGTGGGTGACAGATTAACAAGAGCTATGTTTTGGGTTGTAACGAACTGTGTCCCTCAAAGAGCGCTCTCCCTGGTGCCAACCAGGTGGAGACATCTACCAGGGAGAGGCGCATGCCCTAGCCGACACGCTGCAACTAGCAGGCGGCTTCACAACTGCAGAGTCCATGTCGACCAATGGGAGAAGCGCTACCTTTCAAATTGGTTTTGCGCCCTTTCTCCTGTTTGGTCGGCAAAACACCTCCCCTCCCTGAATGCTGATTGGCCACTACATGTTTGTGCCCTTTTCCTGGGTTGGCCGCTGCTTTCACACCAGAACCAAGTGATCTTGTGGAACTGTTTTCGGGTATATACAGAGCCTCGAGCACAGATTTTGCACAATGATTTATCGGGCTCTGTACATCCGATCACTTCGAAATTTGCAGGGAGCATAGCTCGGACCAGGAGCTATCCAGGTATGACATGTGGGGATGCATTGCTGTGTTCTGTGTAGTTTGTGGTTTTTTGTGTCGGCTTCCTGTGCCTGGGAGATACCATTATCGCCCAGACACAGCGACGCCGGGGCGGGCTAATGTTTTACATTACTGTGGATGGAGACCCCCTGTGGAGGTCTGTGCATAAATACTGTGTATCTGGCCTTCAATAAACAGATTCTGTTGTACCCTTTATCAAGTCTACTCTGATGTTTGGGTAACCAAGCACTCTAATCACTGCTTTGCTTGGGAATGGGAGAATCACAACAGATATACTCAGTCGGAGTATAGGGGATCCATTACATGGGTCAATGCCACTTAGAGACTGAAGCAGTCAGAAATGTACAGTATTTCCAGTAGTAATTTTTTGGCTGTTACAGATTTGTTTTAACTTGGATGCAGGGTGTATCATTGCTTGAGGTCCTCATTAAAGAGGGGCCACAAGTCTCTCTTTTACAAGGAGATGGGCCGAAGAGCGGTCCAGGTGCCACACAGAGAGTACTGTAGGTTATAGATTTACATTTTAGGTTTATTATTTTTTTATTTTTTTTTATAATTCTTTATTTTTCTTGTGCATAAGATAACATACAAGTTTGCAGAGCCACGACAGCAGATGCAAGCATTTCAAAAGCATTCAAGAACATGGCAGAAAAAACAGCACATTTTATATACAGTGAGAATAACAAGCTTTGATGAATTAGTAAACTGTAGTGATAGTACTAGGCTACATATGCTTATGAAAATAATGGTTATGCTTAGAGCTAAAGGTATGTGGCATAGCATTTATAAGGAGAGTAATCATTGTTACTTCGTTAAGCAGGCTGAGACATATGTAAGTGGGGGAGTACATGTGAGAGGTAAGATTATGCACCTTGTTTAGTAGATTGAATGTACTCCTAAGGCTTTCACGTGGTAAAACATAAAATGAATAGAACATAAGATTAATAATGCCAACAAGGAAACAAAATAATAAAGTCCCCTCGGGTCACCCAGGCATTAGTCCTTCTCCAAACGTGCCGGCCGGTAGAAAAGTATGCCCCCAAGTTCGTGGCGTGGATCAGGGTGCCGCGTCCGGTCTCTCTGTTAGGAAACCAGTGGCTCGATTCGCCCAGGGTGGTTCATCCTACGCCGCATTGTGACTGTGTAGAGCCCTGCTGCGGATGCCTGTGGAGCCGCTTTGCGGTGATCAATCTGTGTGTTTGGGGTCAGCTGGCTGAAGCGTGCGGCTGAGCGCTGTTGCGGAGGGTCAGGTGGCAGCTGTCGGGGTGAGTGGCTTTCCAATGGTAATAGGGCACTTTGTTGCAGTCTGTGCTCGAGCTTGAACCAGAAGTCTTGGAATATTCGGTCCAGGTTGGACAAATGGTCGTTTGCACCACATGGCTATCTGAGGACCGCGTGGTCTCCGCCATCTTTGGTGTGCCTCTCATCTCTCCGGCTAACCTCCCTGTTGTTGCCGCCATGTCGAATAAGACCCCCAGGGGTGGACCGGGATTACCACCACCGGGAGGGGGAGGAGGGGTTGCGGGGTGCCTGCTCGCAGCGGTCGGTCATCAGGTAGCTCCAGACCGGGAGATCGGCCGCCTCTCCCATCTGTCGCTCGCCAGGCCGTACACTCTCGTGGGTATAACTGGCCGTCTGTTGTCCGCTCATGGACCACATCACCGGCTCACCATGGGGACTGAGGGCTGGTAAATCGATTAAGGTCTCGGTATAGGGTTGCTTGTGGTCAAGAAATGCCTTATTAACTTAGAATAGAGAGGAGCTCCAGCATGGCACGTCTTCCCTCCATGAGAGTCAGGCCCCGCCCCCTTTAAGTTTATTATTATTATTGTTAATCAAAATTAAAAATGCCAGTATGTGCCCTTTGTTTGTACGTTAACAATGGGTGGCAGATAGTAGGATGGCCCAGTTATTTGAGGCAGTGTCTAAGACTCATCCCAGTTGCCATGGACAGTGAGAAATGTACGGCCATAGACATTTTACCAGACAAACCAGCTTTGGAACTGGATTTTATGAGATACGTGTAAGGGGTATTTCCAGGTGGTAAAGAGCTCATTATATAATGTATTATATAAATAATGCATTCAAAGGCAAAAACAAAAAAACATGATTAAAAAATAATAAAATAAATCCCTCCACTCCAACTTTAAATCCTGCATTTGTTGTAAATTCCCACGTTTTTCAGCTTCTGCAGTGAGCTCTGCTCAGATTTGGTAGTGGCTCTGCTAATCAGGATGCTCCTATTATTTTGGAAGGAAGCTCATTGTATGTCCAGTAGAAAACAGTTGTTCAGCACCCGGCCGGAATTCAGTTTATGGCGGACCGCCTGGCACCCCGACTGGGTGACTCCACCAGTCGATGCGTCCTAGTAACTCCGTGTACTTCCAAGCACTCCACCTGACACCATAACCACTGTAGTCCCCGTGGCCAGCGTTACAGCTTGGCTGGGCTCTCGCTGTTCTCCGCCCACCCTGGACCCAAGTCAGGGATCCAGTTTCCAGTGAGATGACCTCTCCTCCAAGAGAGTGTAACAGTATGCTCTTAAAAGAGCAAGTGATTACAATCCAAGGGAGTATAGTTATTATAGCAATCCCCAGAGCAGCAAATATAGTGATCCCCTTCAGGCATGAGACGAGGCTCTATGTTGAGGGTGAAGGAGAACTGATTTAATGGGAGCCACACACGGCCTTTTATGTAAGTCACAATGCAAGGGGTTTCCTGATGCATATTCCAGGGGCATTCCCCACTGGACCTGAGAGGAGACTGGTTATAAGCAAACATTTAACATACTTCTCCTCTGTGTCTGGGAGATAATTACCTGAGCACACAAACATATAATTGAATTATCTCCCAGTACAGACACATGCAATATAACAAAACCCCAAAACACGTGAGAACCGCACAAAAGTCACATCCCCTGATAGTCCCGATGTGTGTGCCCAACATATCCAAAAATCACCCAAATCGGTTCAGGGGTTCGGGATTTTCATGGAAGCCAATTATTTGATCGACTGTGCGCATGGTCCTATGAACAAAACAGTTCCATGCGATCTTTCTGGAGTACAAAATTACATAAATCACATGAATAAATATTGTAAAGCACTACGGAATCTGTTGGCGCTATATAAATGGCAATAATAATAATAATAACAGAGCCTTTTAAAGTGCATTGGGCAAGGTATATTGCAGAGCCCATAGTCCTGAGGCAGGAGGCTAGCAAGCAGGCTCCTCCAGGAGCCCATGGCGAGGTCCTGTTCGCCACACCGTTTATTAAACAAGACAAATGGAGCTGCTGCCTAATCTGTCAGCAGTTATACTTCGGCTGCTACTAACTTACTAATGGCTCTATTTGCAGCTTTGTGTGGGAAGCCATAGCTGCGTTAGCTGTGAAGGGGTTCACTAGTGAAGCAGGGGGCTTCTATAGTATATGCACACAATACAAATACTTGAACCGGCAGACAAAGAATCATAGCTAGATGGTTTAATAGTTTCAGCAATTTCGCTAAGTAAACCTATGCCGGGAGACAGGGATAGAGAACCTCTTTGCACCACAAGGTATGTAATTACCTTAATTTGTTGTAGTGCTTGAAGTGGCAATAGACCATTAATTCCCTTAATGAAGTCTATTGGAAAAATGCTTTTCAGTTACTAATGATAACCTATGGCCATTGAATCCTGCCCTTGGTTGGATATTAGTTTTCTTTTATGCAGATTTTCCAGCAAGCTTATTAATTCTTCATTGTGTGGAACAGGGTTTGAAAGTACGCCTTGTCAGTAAATGGAATTCATATATGTAGAGCGTGGGATAAATCAACTCTCCGATCCCAAAGTAACGGACCTCATGGATTCCATTCCAGGAGCGTATCAATCCTGTATACTGGCCGCTGAATTCCGATATTATAAATGACACCAAAAACAGCGAAAAAAGTATCTTATGAATACGTGGTATGGACAAACCTTAAGGGACACTCAGAGCTATGGTCACGCAACTGCTTGTAGCTGTATCCTATAGAGTTCCCCGCTGGCGCTTTTCCTTTGGGTTAATATTAGACTATTTACACACTGTTTCTTGTTAAACTGAGGGTTTTTCCTGTGCCAAAAGGACCACCCCCATGTTTGATAATGCTGAATTAATCCGTCCAAATCATCAGTGTCAATTTTGTCCAACCTGGATGACTTTGGCTGAGAGCGCTGGGGACAGGTGAGCCCAATGCTCTCAGTCGATCAGTGTCATTCAGGCTGGATAAAATTGACACGTCAAGTTTTAATTCTCAGGTAACAATCCAGCCAGGGAGAGACCCCTCGTTTTAAATTTATTTGTTTATAAAATATTTTACCAGTTAGGAAACATTGACATTTCTTTTGTTTTCAAGTATGTCCTGTTCTTAAAAAGGTTGTGCAATCCTTCAAGTGAAGCAATTATTAAATACTAATTTCTTTTAACTCTGTATTTTGTATCACAATTTGTACCAGCAAAGAGGAGTGTGCGAGTTAATCACTCATCCAGCACCTATGGCTTTATCAGCAGTGAGACCTGCCTTGGTAAAAATACACATTTCTAGAACTGGAAATTTCCCCGACTTACTAAAAAAAATTAAATTGATTTCTGAACGGAACTGTACACAAATTTGAGTCTTTCCAAATTGCAAAATAAATTAACAATAGTTCTTCCACAATGTACTGCTCTCTAAGGTCATTCAAATGATGTCCCAAAGAGATAATGAGGTTAGTGAAAGGAGGAATGATAGTGTGAAGAAGAGGAAGGAAAATGAAGCTGAAGAAAGGGGAAACAGGAAAAGGAGAGACACATTAAGATTCAGTAAACAGAGTCCCAGGAGTTTAAGTAGTTTTAACAAGCAGTGTAGTGACAACGAGCATTGTATAGAGTCTACTTCTCCTGGCTCAGTACACCCCCTCCAGCACTGTACATATCCTGCAGCTACCCCCAGGTCCTTCCCATCAATATCTGAAAGCATCAGTGCAAGGAAAAAGAGAAAGGGATTGATTAACCCCTGGCTGCCCAATTGTTAGAACTGGAAGTAATGAATTAGGGTAGGCTTAGTGTCCTTACCCTTCAGGGGCTGGAATAAATTGAGAACGTATTTAATTAATGTTCCTGTAAAAACTGAGAGTGGCTGTAATGGGAACAGCTGTTAATGGAATGTGATAGTATCTGATTTGCAAATATTTGAAGAAAGAGTGTTTGATGTTTTGTTGTGTGTTGGACACAGGCTTTGACACTGCAAATCAGGAGACAGAATTGCCAGCCATTAAAGTAAAAAATCACTTACCTTGGGGTTTGTATATCTCTCAAGGAGACCTGTAATTATTGTATTCATTCTCTGCTATTCTGTAGTATTGCAAACAGATTTGCCATATAGTGACTAGCTCCATTCTGTTATTTGTTGTCCAGAACACATGGGATCAAAGTTGAACCTTGTTGCAATAAAAAATGCTTTTTAGTTTTTCCTTCGATACCTGCTTCATTCAATGAGCATTTGATATCAGAGGAATTATATATCAACTTTTTTATGGATCAGACATAATCAAGGATCGATGGGAACTAAATACTGGCATGCTGGAGAATTTCGACAGTCTGGCTAAATGGGCCCAGTTTTTGAAATTCCTTCACCAGTTCTCCACTATGAAGTTTATCCCTAAACTGGGAGTTATGGTGAACTGACAAATACATTGCAAATGTTTATCATAGTGCCTGATCCCCGACATTGCATCAAGATCTAAACCTGATTTAACCCCTTAAGGACTGGACCTTTTTTGCGATGTTGTACATTTGCGACCAGGCATATTTTTACACTTTTGTGGTGTTTGTGTTTGGCTGTAATTTTCCGCTTTCTCATTTACTGTTCCCATACAAATTATATATTGTTTTTTTCAGGACAAAAGGGGCTTTCTTTACATACCATTATTTATATAAACTCATGTATTTTAATTTAAAAAAAATAAAAAAATATGATGAAAAATTGAAAAAATACATGTTTTTTTACTTTTACTTGAAAAATCTTTTACTCATCTACAAAAGCGAATGAAAAAAACTGCTAAATAGATTCAAAATTTTGTCCTGAGTTTAAAAATACCCTGTGTTTACGTGCTTTTTTGCTTTTTTTTGCATGTTATAGGGCTATAGGTACAAGTAGGATATTGCGGTTTCAAAACATACATTTTTAAAATTTATCAATAGTGACATTGTAACACTATTATCTGTCATAAATCTCTAAATAACACCCCACATGTACATATTTTTTTTAAAGTAGACAACCCAGGGTATTCAATATGGGGTATGTCCAGTCTTTTTTAGTAGCCACTTAGTCGAAAACACTGGCCAAAGTAAGCATTCATATTTGTTTGTGTGTGAAAAAAGTAAAAAAACTAAATTGAACGCTAATTTTGGCCAGTGTTTGTGACCAAGTGGTTACTAAAAAGGACTGGACATACCCCATTTGCAATACCTTGGGTTGTCTTCTTTTGCAAATGGTATGCCATCATGGGAGTAATTCTCATTCCTGGGCTACCATACGCTCTCAAAGGCAACGTAACCAACCTGGCCATTTTCAATGTAAAAATATTTGACCCATATATTTGACCTTGTAACTTTAAAAAATGCTATAAAACCTGTACATGGGGGGTACTGTTTTACTCGGGAGACATCGCTGAACACAAATATTAGTGTTTAAAAACTGGAAAACGTATCACAACAATTATATCATCAGTAAAAGTGCTGTTTGTGTGTGAAAAATGCAAAAAAAGTCATTTTCACTGACAATATCATCGCTGTGATATGTTTTACTGTTTTGAATCACTAATATTTGTGTTCAGCGAAGTCTCCCGAGTAAAACAGTACCCCCCATGTACAGGTTTTAGGGTGTCGTAGAACGTTACAGGGTAAAATACAGTGCTAGCAAATTAAATTCTCTGGAATTTCGGCCTGGGTTGGCAGGCAGGTCCCTCAAATTGCAATCAATAAAATTACTGAATTATGTAAAAATATTACATAAATACGCACGTAGAATTTAAATATATATGCATATTTATATATTTGAAGTCTATGTGTATATTTATATAATTATTTATGTAATTTTGTATATGGACATATGTATATTTCTATTATTTTTATTTATTTATATATACATAGATATATATACAAATTCATTCTAAGTGTATTTTGATATAAATATATATATATTAATTTTAAAATACAGTTAGAATAAAATTTCATATAGATATATAATTTTTTTTTAAATTTTTATTATTATTTAAAAAAAATTATTTAATTTAAATTACTTATTATTTATATTTTATAATAATATATATATACAATATATATAGTTATTATATATATTATATATATACGTGTGTAATTTAATTATAAGTGTATTTTTATATTAATATAAGTACATATTAATATAAAAATACACTTAGTATGACATTATATATATATGATATATAGACATATATTATATAGATATAATATATGTCTATATATCATATATACACATATATAATTTTTTTTATTTTTAATTACTATTAACTTTATTTTTTTTTAATGATTTTACACATGCAGGGAGACTGCCTGTCAGCACAGACAGTCCCCCTGCAGGCAGACACATGGACACCTATTGTGACCATGTGATCGCTGTGTTAAGCGATCACATGGCCACAGGGGTCCTAATCCAGTGTGGGGAGACTGTCTGGGCTGCAGGCAGTCTCCCCACAACCGGAGCCACGCTGATCGCCGCCGGGGGAACGACGGCGATCAGGTAAGTACATTGCACCGTTAGGACGGTTCAGGACCGTCATCGGTCGGCAATGGGAAAATGCCGATGACGGTCCTGAACCGTCCTGGGTCGCGAAGGGGTTAATGTGTCTGACTTATCTGTATCAGTGCACACAAATACTCCTGTCCACTCGAACCTTCATGGGTCTCACTTGTTCGTTGCTTCTTAAAGGACCACTATAGGCACCCAGACCACTTCAGCTCAATGAAGTAGTCTGGGTATCAGATCCGTCTAGTTTTAACCCTGCAGCTGAAAACATTAGCAGTTTCAGAGAAACTGCTATGTTTAGACTGCAGGGTTAATCCAGCCTCTAGTGGCTGTTTCACTGACAGCCACTAGAGGCCGGTTCCGCGATTCTCACTGTGAAAATCACAGTGAGAAGATGCTGACGTCCACAGGAAAGCATTGAGTAATGCTTTCCTATAGGTGTTTTTAATGTGCGCGCGGCTCTGGTTGCGCATTCACCTTCGGCTCCACTTGGGAGCCAACGTCTGAGGGGGAGGAGAGGTCACCAGCACCGAGGGAGCCCGGCGCTGGATAAAGGTAAGTGGCTTTAACCTGAGGGTGGGGGGGACCTAAGGACTACATAGTGCCAGGAAAAAGAATTTGTTTCCATGGCACTATGGTGGTCCTTTAACTCATTTGAACTGAAAGGGAATCTTGCATCACAGGGGGCCATAGTCTTTAGGTAAGAGGCTAGCCAATGAGGCTCTTTGAAGGGTTCCATTAAAGCCCAACATTCTGTTCTTTATAATGCATGTTTTTTGTGATAACACCTTATGTATCTTGTGTGTGAAATTGAATTTACTTAAATAGAAAGAAGGAAGACATGCTTAAGCCTAAGGGTTAATAACCCCTCCCCCCCATTATAATAATTGGAAAGAAAATGCCAGTTGCTGCCCATGTCATGAAGGGGTAACAGCTTAAACCATACACAACCAATATCTAACCTTTCTTTATAATTACACATTTAAAATAAATATTGTACATTCTGTATAATTATGGGGAGATAGCCAATGAAATTGCTCAGTGACTAGTGCTCCAGTTGCAGTATCTCTAGAACCTGCATAGAATTGATTCCTGACAGAGTAACACAGGTTGTTTACATTCTGAGGTCAATAAATGAATACCATTGAATTGAGCAGTAACTACCTATAAAAGAGGAGAGAGATAGAAAAGTTGTAAAAGCTAAATGAAATGGAAAGGCCAAATATGGTCAAGGGAGGTTCAGAGAAGTTAAAGGACCACTATAGGCACCCAGACCACTACAGCTTAATGAAGTGGTCTGGATGCCAGGTCCAGCTAGGTTTAACCCTTTCTTCTAGTTTCAGAGAAACTGCTGTTTACTTTAGGGTTAATCCAGCCTCTAGTGTCTGTCTCATTTACAGTCACTAGAGGCGCTTCCGCGCTTCTCACTGTGATTTTCACAGTGAGAAGACGCCAGCATCCATAGGAAAGCATTGATAATGCTTTCCTATGGACTGGCTGAATGCGCGCGCGGCTCTTGCCGCGCATGCGCATTCAGCTGATGACGACGAGAAGAGGGAGGAGAGGAGGAGGAGAGTTCCCTGCCCGGCGCTGGAATAAGAGGTAAATTTAACCCCTTCCTCTCCATCCAGCCCGGCGGTAGTGGGACCCTGAGGGTGGGGGCACCCTCAGGGCACTATAGTGCCAGGAAAACGAGTATGTTTTCCTGGTACCATAGTGGTCCTTTAAAGTATAATGAAAATTCTTAATTCCTCCAAGTATGGTGATATTCTAATGTTCAAATAGAAGAGGAGAGTGGGCTGTAGAAATACTAGTATTACAAATGAGTATCCTTCTTCTATATTTCCTTGAAGTATGGATTGTTCTTTAAGGCAGTTGAGAATACAGAGAGTCTTGGAGGAAAGGTAGAAGATAAAATTCCCACCGCATATGGACAATCACATATATTGCCATGATTACTTTGTATATAGAGTATGTTGCCAGTGTATTTTGTTTTCCTAAATTCTCCAGATATATTATTTTTAGATTATCCTAGATACCGGTTATTGATTGACTTCTTGTTGTATTTTACATGCAATAATTTTTTTTTATTTGGTTTGCCTTTGTCTTAGATTTATACGAGAGCTTGTTCATGTTTTTGTTGTGTGTGTTTTGTTTTCAGGTTGTGGAGATTAGTAGATAGAGGAGCTGTGAGGAATTGGATGAGGATGGTGGGTCAAAGGTCTGCTGCCTGATAGGCAAAAACTGGATTTTCTTTCAGTTTTGTTTTTCTTAGGTTGAGTTAGAGCCAAGTCTGCCTTGGGTTGCATAAAAGGAAGACGTTGGCCTGTTGATTTTTTTTATTTTATTGATTATTATTTTGTAGATGGAAATGCAGACCTTTTGATCAGGTAAAGTCGGCTAGTTTTTGGTGAACAAGTATGGCAGGTCCTTATCAAGTGCAGAAACTAATTTCTCTACTTGGACGTCCATCAGTGTCTTTGACTCTCAAAGAGATTCTGTGAATTTTGTTGTCCCCTCTTGACCTGTAGGGGGATCCTGGGAGTTATTCAAGTTGGATATGGAAGGGCAAGACAGTAGGGCTGTACCAGTAATGCAATGCACATCACTGGTGACCTGGGGGAATGTGGGCATGTCAGCCTGCTGTGCATATGTGACAATCTAACAGGCAGCCATGCTGGCCACCCCTGTCAAGGGTGCTCGTTAGCAGAGGGTGGCTGAAGTGCTCTCAGATGGGTGAAGAAAGCCCTGAATGAACTTCTTCATGTTGATGGTGACATCGCTGCTGGTAGTGCAATTTGGGGCAGGTAAAGGTGAGATTTACTTACTTGAATCTGTCCCATGCGGGTGCTGCCATCTTGTTCCCTCCGGTACACTTCATCTGCCAGGACCTGACGTCAGAGCAGTAATCTTGCACATGCGTGAAAATACAGCATTGAGGTCTTTGGAGGATCCCACTTTGGAGGATCCTCCATAGAAAGAGCTTTTATCTCCTACAGTTGGGGGAAATGACAAGCTTGACAAAAAGTACCGTATTTTTCGATCCATAAGATGCACCACACCATAAGACGCACCTAGTTTTTGAAGGAGGAAACCCAGAAAAAACAATATGCTGAACAAACTGTCCCATAGTGTTCCTTACCAACCACTCCCCTCTCCTGTCCCATTGTGTTCCTGACCAACCACTCCCCTCTCCTGTTCCATAGTAAGCTTTAACCCCCCCCCCCCGGTCTTATAGTGATCTTTAACTCCCCTCCCCTGTCCTATTGTGATATTTAACCCCCCCTATCCTGTCCCATAGTGTTCTTTAACCCTCCTCCACTTGTCCCATAGTGTTCTTCCCCCCTCCCCTTGTCCCATAGTGTTCTTTCTCCCCCCTTCCCTCCCATAGTGCCCTTTAGTGCCCGTCTCTTCCCCCCTTGATCCCCGGTAGGTTTACTTATCTGTATTGTAGCGTGACCGACCGGAACAGCGCGGTACAGGAACTTAAATTTCAATTTCCTTTACAGCTGTGCGCGCTGTTCTGCCGGCCCACACTACAATACAGGTATGTAAACCTACACATTCGCTCTGTAAGACGCACATACATTTCCACTTACTTTTGAGGGGGAAAAAAGTGCATCTTATAGGGCGGAAAATACGGTAACTTGGCCTTTTTGTTAAGCGGAGGAAAAATAGACAAAGTATTCCCTACTTTGTCTCGGTGTATCTTTTGACTGGGTTAGAATATGAGTGAAATTTCAACACAGTAAATATGAGTATTCCATAAAAATCTGATATTCATGAAATACTGATTTTTGATATGCGGGTGCCAGAGCCTCTTTAAGGGGTGCTAATTCTGAACCCAGGTGTCCCAGAATTTGACTATCAAACTAAAAACTTAGAATGCAGGGACCCATGTCTGAAATAGATTGTCCTGTACGATCTAATATAGTTGATGGATATAATCTTACATCTGAACATTCTGAACATGTTGTACATTGCTGTGGAACAACATCCATGGATAGAGGTGGCTGGAGGAGAGAATAGGAGTTCATAAGAGATCTAGGCACACAAAAGCTAATATTGTCAGGCATTAGCCAGGTAGCTATATACCTTCTGGTTTTATGAGAGTCTGGCATTTACACAGTGCCTGCATATTGGCATATATCTGTAGATGCTTTAACCATTTTTCATTTAATCTATAATACATTATAAAATTGCTTGCGATCAATGAAAATTTGTAGAAGGTATAAATGACTAAACTACTTGTGAAACTACTGCTTTGTCTTAAAGGGACACTAATACATCTCATTGAATTTGTGATGCCTGGAGTCCCCTGGTACTGTTCTTCTAAAATGTTAAATTGTTTTCAGCTGTGATAGGCTGAAAGTGGTTAGCTGACACTCCAAGCCAAGCCCTGCTGCTCAGGCTAGTGCCTACATAGCAGCCCTTCCCCTCAACAGCACTGACTTAATTGAGGGATGGTGCCAAGGGACCTCAAAAGCCATAACCACTTAAAGGGATACTCCAGACCCTTACAGCACTTAAACTTGCTGAAAAGCTTGTGTGTGAAGAATGTGTCCTATTTTTTTTTTCTTTTCATTTTTCTAAAAGTGCAGAAATTGACATTTTTATAAATGATGCTGGCTACACCCCCTTGCTTTTCAAGCAGACAACTTGGTCCTGTTACTTCCTGGTATGACTAGCTTAGTTGCACTAAACTCAAGAGGCAGCAGTTGCTCAGAGCTGTTTTGGGAAGACTGTGATTGGACAGCCACAGAAAGTCTGGGCGGGGTTAGAAGGAGAGGGTTTGCAAAGGCTGCAGACAAGAAATCTGCAGTTTTTGCTAGCTCTTTTTTAGCTGTACCCCAATGAAAAAAAATGCATTATTAAATACATGCAAATTTTAATTTGGGGTATATCTACTAAATATATAGATTTTTATTTATTTTGCATTTGGGCAGTAGCGTGTTCATTTAATGAGATGAAGCAGTTACAATACAGTGTCCCCTTAACTTCATATGCTAACTATGCATTCTGACTTTCAAATAAATGGGTTTTTTTTCTCCCCCAAGTCAACACCCCCACAACCCATTTTGAAAGGATTAAATATTTTGTTTACATTATTACCCATTTAGAATTTTTTTTTTTTAAATAAAATTATTCAACTTGTTACACTATAATGGTTATCTACTTAAAGGCACACTAATGTCACCCAGGCCACTTCAATTTGTCAGTTTAACCTTTCTGCAACTTGCTCACATGAAACAGAATCTCCCAAAAGAATGCATTGATTCCATGCATTCCTATAGAGAAACCTTTATTCTATGATGTTTATAGGACACACAGGGTGCTGTATAACCGGGGACAGTAAAGGGTTAATACAAGTTTGTATTCCTAATGCTTTAATGTTCCTTTAACAGGGTAACTTGTTGCTCTGAAATGTGATCCGCACCAGCATTGCTATTAAAGAATTAAAAATTATTCTCTGTTGTAAAATTGCCATTTTGTGCTAATAATTTTTCTGCACTATAGATCTTTTCTCTATTCTTTGGATTCCCGTCTTCGTAGCCGTATATGTTGTTATTCTTCCTATGCATTGCTCCTCTCGCTGCTGCCGTCTCTCCCCACTCTCTGTGCCTGCTGAGGGCACAGGTTTCCCCTGGCTCCTCTGCCTTCCATCTGTAGACGGTCTTGACACTGACAGATGGTGCCTGTCACTCCTGGCCCCCTCCTCCCTCCCAACCCTGCTCAGAGCTGCCCCCGATGGCTGCCTCCTGGCACACAGCAGAGTGTCTGACAGAGGATGGAGTCTCTGGGGAGGGTGCTGGCAGGAGGAGGTGTTTAGCAGCGGCAGAGGGAGGGAGAAGGGGTACCGTCGTATTTAATTAGCATAGAGATTAACGCAAACCCCCTCGGGGCTGCGGATGTCCTGTGCCAGTAGCTATGCTCACTGCACAGCAGCAGGGTATTTAAAATCCTTTCTAGGCAGCCGGAATATTGGCAAATCTCACAGAATGTAAACTAAAATAATTTGATATTTTATTTTGCCAGGATAGAAATAAAGGAGAGTACGTGTGTGTCTGCAGCCGTGTTTTAACCAGTGTTAATAGTTACATTCTGATGACCTCTGATTAAAGCTCCATCAAGAATGGACCCTGGAGAAATATTTGCCATAGGCATTTTTAAAGTAACTGGCCCATTGAATCTAGAGCCCGTATTTTGCATCAAGGAGATTGCCAAGTGGCAAATTCGGAACTATTTTGTAAATTATATTTTAAAATTATTATTATTTTTTTTAAATTCATATGCATTTGTTAAAACTAGGTTATTTTTGTTTATCTTTTTTAAACCGAGGAGGACATTAACCAGTCAGGAAAGTAAATATAATGATGAAATACATTAGAAAAATTATAATAATAATAATAACCACCACTGTTGCCTAGTTAAAGGAATACTATAACTTTAACCCCTTAGTGACCAGACCGTTTTTCAGTTTTCTTACCGTTAATGACCAGGGCTGTTTTTACATTTCTGCGTGTTTTTGTGTTTAGCTGTAATTTTCCTTTTACTCATTTACTGTACCCACACATATTATATACGATTTTTTCTCACCAATAAAAAGTCTTTCTATAGATACCATTATTGTCATCATATCATATAATTTACTATGAAAAAAAATTATAAAATATGATGAAATTTGTTTTCGAACTTTGACCCCCAAAATCTGTTACATATCAACAACCACCAAAAAACATCCATGCAAAATAGTTTCTACATTTTGTCCTGAGTTTAGAAATACCCAATGTTAACATGTTCTTAGCTTTTTTGGGGGGGCCAGTTGTGTACTAAGGAGGGTGGGGGTAAAATGTATTTATATGTATATATTATATATATATATATATATATATATATATATATATATATATATATATATATACTCTAAGTGTATTTTTATATTAATATATGTATATTGTATTATAAATATAATAAATAAATATATATACATACATATATTATTTATTTATTAACTTAATTTAAAAAAATTAAAAAAAAATTAAGTTAATAAATAAATAATACATGTATATGTAGCGATTGGGACGTGCATAGGAATACCACGGACGTACCTAGTAAGTGCATAGGAATACCTAGTATTTTTTTTACTATTTTATCTTCACTGAGCACACAGGCAGAGCATCGGAAGCCTTGCCTGATTGCCTCCCTGCCGGGCGCCACTTGGAGCAACCCTGAAGTGATCGCTCTGGGGGAGCGATCACCCGGCGGCCCGGCAGTAGTCAGGGGAGGCATTGCAGGATGCCTTGACATCGAGGCATCGCTGCAATATTGTTAGAGCGGCTGGAAGCGATCATAATCGCTTCCATTTACCAGGTACGTCTGAGGTCGTTAATGGCCATTTTTTGTCAGACGTACCTGGGATGTCGGCGGTCACTAAGAGGTTAAAGGGAAGTATGCAATTCACGTGTTCATTTACTATTTTAGATTCCAGCTCCCCTGTTTTAATAAAGAATACATGTTTATTTTTTTTTTTTATTTTTTTTTTTATTTAAAACACTTTAAACTCATTTGTAATCCAGCATCAATCCCCTCTCCTCACACTGGCTGTTCAATCCAGTCCAGTAATATCAGTAACACCTGCCGCACAAGTGTGATGCTTCTCATAGAATATGACGCTTCTTTTTTAAAAACAATAATAGTGGCAGCTGTGTACAATGACACTGAACGTGAAGTCATTTGAAAATCTTAAAGGAACACGATAGGATCAGGAACACAAACTTGTATCATGTCCTGGATTTGAGAGTTTTTACAAGGCACTGTTCCCTCAATTACTTACCGAACTGTACTTTTTACCTGAAGGAAGAGACTCTGATTTGGGTTGTTTTAGCTGCCTACTAATACTCTCAATAATGCTAGAAATCATTTATTTGTTTTATGTATTCCTGACTATTTAGTGTTAAAAACACCTATACCCCCCTAAATATAGTAAAATGTTACCTTTATTCCAGGCTGCAGCTGCTGGCTCTGCCCCTGATCTGACTGCTTGGCTGATATCAGAAGTGTTGATCAAAGCCAATAACAATGCTGTACCATAAGAAAGCATTGGATTGGATGAGCTTGTTAAGGAGGCAGATCAGGGGCAGAGCCAGCACAAGTCAAACACAGGCCTGGCCAGTTAGCATCTCCTCATAAAACTGCACTGAATCAATGCATCTCTATGTGGAAAGCATATGCGTGTATATGTATGTGTGTGTGTGTATATATATATATATATATATACACACACACACACACACACACATACATACACTGCTGTGTGTGCGCTGCGTGAGGGTGGTTTGAGGGTGTTGTGTGTGTGTGTGTGTGTGTAAGGGTGCTGTGTGTGAGGGTGCTGTTAGTGTGCTGTGTGTGTGTGTTTGTTAGGGTCCTGTTAGTGTGCTGTGTGTGAGAAGGTGCTGTGTGTGAGAGGGTGCTGTATGTGTGTGGGTGCTGTGTGTGTGTGTGAGGGTGCTGTTAGTGTGCTGTGTGTGTGTTTGTTAGGGTCCTGTTAGTGTGCTGTGTGTTTGAGGGTGCTGTATGTGTGTGGGGGTGCTGTGTGTGTGGGGGTGCTGTGTGTGTGTGTGTGTAAGGGTGCTATGTGTGAGGGTGCTGTTAGTGTGCTGTGTGTGTGTTTGTTAGGGTCCTGTTAGTGTGCTGTGTGTGAGAGGGTGCTGTGTGTTTGAGGGTGCTGTATGTGTGTGGGGGTGCTGTGTGTGTGTGTGGGTGCTGTGTGTGTGTGTGAGGGTGCTGTTAGTGTGCTGTGTGTGTGTTTGTTAGGGTCCTGTTAGTGTGCTGTGTGTGAGAGGGTGCTGTATGTGTGTGGGGGTGCTGTGTGTGTGTGGGTGCTGTATGTGTGAAGGTGCTGTATGTGTTGTAGCCACGGCTGGTTCCCTTATTTACCACTATAATGTCTTAAAGCATAGAACTTAGTAGGGCTAACCATGCAGATATCCATAATTTTATATAGTTAGTGTATTTAACATATATAAATAATTGAGAATACAATAGAAAATAAGGATTGTCTTGGAAGCAATAGATTTTTGTCTTTTAGATATTTATTATATAAAAATATAAATATAGACATATAAAATCCGTTATAGCAGAGTTTATAAGATTAAACTAAATGCTTGCAAATATCATTAATAGGTTAACATACCCTTCTGAACATGTCATCATGTCAGCCTCTCTGTCATTTTAAGATGGAGCAGCGTCTGTCTCTCCTCTGTGTCTTAACATTTAAAAGTACACCTATTTATACCTTAGGTGTCTCCATTTTAGGGTTACCGTAGTTCATATATGAAAAAGTAACTTGTTTACTTTATTCATTTAATTTGGCAAACATACAAGACCATAACTAAAGGGTGCATATGTCATGGAAATTTTCCTGACTTTGTTCAAGATGGCATCTTAAAGTCTGAACATCCTTATCTACTAAGGTTACCACAGTATATTGTGTACTGAAAGAGTCGTAGGATAGCCTTGAAGCTTATTTATGCATTATTGTTATTGTAATTCGTCTGGGACAAAATGGCGCAAACATATTATGCACTGAGGTTATTGCTTAAAGAAACATCTATGAAAAACAATATGTTCCATTTCTAACACCTTGTCAGTTTGCAATATCTCTTAAAGACAAAGTACACAGTTTAAGAAATACAACATTTCATTCTAAAACTTGTAATATTTGCATTTGCCCATAACAGTGTGTGGGTGCTGTATGTGTCAAGGTGCTGTGTGTGTGTGCTGTATGTGTGAAGGTGCTGTGTGGGGGGGTGTGTGTACTGTATGTGTGTGGGTGATTGTGGGGGGTGGAGGTGGGGGTACATTACTTAATATCCCCCCTCCCTTCTTACATCATGTAGGGAGGGGGGATTCTTGTT
Organism: Pelobates cultripes; assembly: GCA_933207985.1. NCBI lineage: Eukaryota > Metazoa > Chordata > Amphibia > Anura > Pelobatidae > Pelobates > Pelobates cultripes. The sequence continues at coordinate 99,602,977 of OW240921.1, read as the reverse complement.
CCTGCTGCCATTCCTGGTGGTCCAGTGGAGAGTGAACTCTAGCCCCTGTGAACTCTAGCTGCGGCAACACTCAGATCTCGCGAGAGGAACCCGGCGGAGCTGCTGGTTGAGCTCCACGGGTCCTCTCCTGCCTCCCTACCTCCCTCCATGCTGCAGTGGGGAGGGAGGCTGAGAGCAGGGCTGGCGCTTGGATAGCGCTGGCTCTGCATGAGCCGACAGGGGAGATCCTGAGATCTCCCCTGCCGGTCTCAGTCCATAGGTGTGCCGCGGGGATTAGGGTGTGCCCAGGCACACCCCGTGCGCACGCCTATGGTGGAAAGTTCAGTGTTTCCATGCAGAGGGTGGAGACACTGCATGGCAGTGCTGCTCACTGTGTAACACAGCCCCAGGAAGCACCTCTAGCAGCCATCTGAGGAGTGGCCAGTATAGGTATCCCTAGGCTGTAATGTAAACAGTGTCTTTTCTCTGAAAAATACAGTGTTTACAGCAAAAAGTCTGAAGATAATGATTCTACTCACCAGAACAAATACAATAAGCTGTAGTTGTTCTGGTGACTCTAGTGCCCCTTTAAGTCTGCCTGAGGAAGTGCTTCTAATGGCTGTCAGTCTAATTGTTTAAAAACACATTAGTGACTTATTTGATAAATGTATTTGTAGTTTATTGATACCTGAATGGCAACATTTAGGTTAATAAAATTGTTCTGGAACAATTCTCCAACTCTGTTATAGTCTCTGCTTTGCTATTCTAGTCTAAATTCTGCCATTCGGATTATAATTGGCAACAATTTAGTTTAGTTTAATGAAAACCCCCACCTGTGTGAAAAACAAAAACCACCGCAGCATGGGTAGGTAAGTTCCAGGTTCCACTCTCCTGCCTGATAAAGGGTCACTCCAAGCAACATTGCAACAAGTCATCATTGCAAAGGAGTTCCATGCATAGTCCTACATTCATCCACATGCAACAAGGGCCGATCTCTTTCTCTATACCCCTGGAAAGATCCTGAGCCATTGTCATGCACGTGAATGTTCATGGCTTGGAAGTCGCTGCCGAACAGACCAATTTACTAAAAGTGAACCAGGCTTTGAATAAACAGTAAGGCTGCTATCACCTTATTGAGCACTTCCCCTCATGCTATATGAGGAGTGGTACTGCAGCTGAAACGATAAATGACTTATCAGCACTTCATGGAATATGATCTGACACACAGACCATCATGTAAGGCTGCTGTTTGATGGTGCCTCTTCTGGGCCAGGGAGTCTCTGCTAGTAGAGCGGTTATAAGAATGCAAAAAGTCTTTTTTTTTTTTTTTTTTTTTAGTTCTGCGTCATTTTTTTTGAATGCCTTATCTCTTTTAGGAATTAGTCAGCGGTGCAACCATCAACCCTAACCTTTTTGCTTACTGCCTTTGTACTCTTTCACAAATCACATCCAGTTAAATGGACACGCTAAACACCAAGACAACTTTACTTAATTAAGCGGTTTGGGTGTATACATAATGCCCCTGCAGTCATGCTGCTCACTTCTTTGCGTTTTAGCAATTACATTACTTTGTTTATACAGCACTAGCCACAACTTCCCTACACACATCTTGAAAAAAAGTCTAAATTATTTTAGCTTCCCTTATTGCGCAGTGTGTTTAATTTAGAATTTGTTTAAATTTCCTACTCTGTTAATTGTGTTTCAAAGCCTACAGCAGCCTCTTGTATGTGTTTATAAGTACATTAACAGAGTTGGAGATAAGAACCTCTAAAGTAAACACACTGGTAAAAATGTAACTTTTTTTTTTTTAATGGAGGCTTTGTGAATCACAGCCAAGGGAGGTGGTGTTGGAACTGGATAAACAAAGTAAGTTAACTCCTAAATTGCACAGGCTTGATCAGTGGCATGATCTATACACCAAAAGCATTTCATTAAAGGACCACTATAGTGCCAGGAAAACATACTCGTTTTCCTAGCACTATGTGCCGTCAGGGTGCCCCCACCCTCAGGGACCCCCTCCTGCCCGGCTCTGGAAAGGGGAAAAGGGGTAAAACTTACCTTTTTCCAGCGCTGGGCGGAGAGCTCTCCTCCTCTGATCCTCCTCCTGGGCTGAATGCGCACGCGCGGCAAGAGCTGCGCGCGCATTCAGCCCGTCGCATAGGAAAGCATTATCAATGCTTTCCTATGGACGCTTGCGTGCTCTCACTGTAATTTTCACAGTGAGAAGCACGCAAGCGCCTCTAGTGGCTGTCAATGAGATAGCCACTAGAGGATTAGGGGGAAGGCTTAACCCATTCATAAACATAGCAGTTTCTCTGAAACTGCTATGTTTATAAAAAAATGGGTTAACCCTAGCTGGACCTGGCACCCAGACCACTTCATTAAGCTGAAGTGGTCTGGGTGCCTAGAGTGGTCCTTTAAGCTAAAGCTGTCTGGTGCTTAGAGTATCTCTTTAACACATTATAATTGGTGGCCAATCCCTACCTATTGTGCCCCTTTAATTGTAAATCCTCTACTAGACCCTTTAAAATACATCGTCATAACACACTATAAATATTAAAACCTTATGTAATCAGTGTGTTCCTTTATTGAACATGGCCTAATATGAATCATCCCAAATTTTATAAAACATTTAAACTAAAGGAATTGCTTTTAAAAATGAAATCAAGCCAACACCACAAACGTTGAGTTAATGCAAAGCAGACTTGGAATTCTAGGAAAGCACATCTTAAGATGGGCCACCAGCCAGTGACTCAATACGGTTTAAAGGGCACTGTGTACAAATACAGTAATACAACGTGGTGGTGTGATGATGTTGCTAATAGTCTGTTGTCTCTGCCCTCTGGTTGTATGTTAAGAGGGGATTCATTTTTATTTTGTTCATTCAGTAATTGAAAACTGCATTAATTAAAGAAAAACAAAAATGTGTACATTTCCAGAATTTCAGTTTAATAATCCTTCCTAATGGTTGAGGTGGAGTATATAATCTTCTGTATTCTAGGTTATTCCTTACCTTGCAATACGTTCAAACATAACATAGGACACATAGCAATATTTTAAATAGAAAAGTGTAAACAATAGAAATGGTAAGATAGCACAGATACCTCGCTGAAGGATATTTATAGTTGCTGCTTATAAAATGTAATGTTCTGTTTGGAATGACCTGGAATGACCTTAACTGGTTAAACTGATGGCGTTTCTCTGTACTGTAGCTTATCCCAGGTGAAAGGGGTGTCTTGTGTATTTCAATATACTGTGACTCAGCTGGTATACTGGCGAGTGACTTAAATTTTCACACCTCTAGAGGTGAGAAGAGGGCCCATTCATTCACTTCCACTGGAAGGATCAGCTCAGTATAGGCCAGGAGGATTATATGGGTGTCAAGGAAGCATTCAATGGATGGAAGAGAGACATGACATTAAGTTGATAGGGGAGTGCTATGGGTTACAAAGAAACGCGTAGCAAGCAATGGCATTATATGGCTGGCATGGGCATATAATTGGTGACGAGGAGAAATAAGATAGATGGCCGGATAAGAGGATCTGAGATGGTGGTTGGGACTGCACATGACATTAATATGTGGGATGGAGGCTCATGGGTGGGTGGCTGAAGCTATAAAACTTATGACTGAAGAAGTAAGGCCATGTGTGGCTGAGGATATGAAATGGTTGGATGTAATGGAGAAAGATAGAAAGAGCGGGAGAGTGCAGACAGGGAAGATGTAAATGGGGAATATGAAATTACCATAGTTTGCTATATTTGCATTCTTTGCCCCCCACTTCCCCTCCCCCTCCTCCCTTCCAACAGTCCCAATTTTGGGGTCCTGTCCTGCATTCCCAATTTAGTTCCCGCATCAGGTCAGCTCAAAGTGCAGACATCATAACTATGTAACCTGCCCTGAAAAGGTCCAACCCCTACAACAGAAAAGGGGAGCAATGTGTCTTCTGCCCTTCCCAGTGACTCATGACTGTTTTGAGGAAATCTTCCACAGGAACATACGTAGAATGAATCTAATAAAATATAAAGTGAAAGCATTTATTCAGTTAAAATAAGTGGTAAGTACCACACCAATTGCCACATTATAGAATGAAAGAATCTACCTCGATACACATGCAATATACACGTGATCACAGATATGCTGATCAAGGCAAACTCAGCTGTTCTAAAGGTAGTCCCCCAGGAAGACGGATGGCCCACATGAACCTGTTAATTAAAATAATTAGAAATGGTGCAAAACTCTCCAACGAGCAAGAATAAATTGAAATAGACAAATTGGTTAGAAACTGGTTAAGGTTGACGCCTTCAGTCAGCAAGTCTGACATGCAACCCCATGATGCCTAGCGTTCCGATACTGCAGGGATTGTTCTGTATACATTGTAGTCATATACTCACCACAATCTACAGAGCAGGAAACAAAGTTCATGGAAAGAGTATGTGTAGCTCTATGCCTGCTGCTTCCTTCACACTATAAATGCTCGTTTAATGTTATGATTTAACTAATCAGATCCTGGTCACCACTTATCTAATCCCCTTTAATGGTTCTAATTAATGTCTGAGGTTAGAACGCATTAATAAAAACCCATTGTGTCTCCATGATATTTGTACTTAAACCAGAGGGTCAAAAAATCTATAAATACAATAGTATGAGCCCATGTAATGGAAATTGCAGCATATCAGCCCCTCCAATGCAAACCCCCCATTGTGGATGACACTGAGAGGATTTTCGTTTGTTCTCTAGCAAATCTTCCAGTCACTTGTTAATAATCCCTTGTATGTTACCGCAGAGAGAGCGCGGCTGCGGTGCTGTACTTGGTTTATTTATTTCACTTCGTTTTTCTTTGTGAGTTTCAAAGGTTTGGCTGAAGCTGTGGGCTGCACCTCGCCGATTTCAAAGTCAGGATCCAGCTTTGATAACTGACAAGTAGCTCTCTGAGGCAGAAAACACCGCTGTGAAATTCTTCAGAGGGAAACAGAGGAGGAGGGAATGCAGCCAATTGGGACTAGAAGGGGGGGAAGAGAAAGGGTACAGAGCCCGCTGCTTAATAAAAAAAATAAAAAAAAAGACCAGAGCTGCGTGACAGCCAGAGGTGGAGACGGTCGCTAGGTTATAGAGCTGCGTGACTGACAGAGGTGGAGACGTTCGCTAGGTTATAGAGCTGCGTGACTGCCAGAGGTGGAGACGGTTGCTAGTTTATAGAGCTGCGTGACTGCCAGAGGTGGAGACGGTCGCTAGGTTATAGAGCTGCGTGACTGCCAGAGGTGGAGATGGTCGCTAGGTTATAGAGCTGCTTGACAGCCAGAGGTGGAGACGGTCACTAGTTTATAGAGCTGCATGACAGCCAGAGGTGGAGACGGTCGCTAGGTTATAGAGCTGCGTGACAGCCAGAGGTGGAGACGGTCACTAGGTTATAGAGCTGCGTGACTGACAGAGGTGGAGACGTTCGCTAGGTTATAGAGCTGCGTGACTGACAGAGGTGGAGACGTTCGCTAGGTTATAGAGCTGCGTGACTGCCAGAGGTGGAGACAGTTGCTAGTTTATAGAGCTGCGTGACTGCCAGAGGTGGAGACGGTCGCTAGGTTATAGAGCTGCGTGACTGCCAGAGGTGGAGATGGTCGCTAGGTTATAGAGCTGCGTGACTGCCAGAGGTGGAGACGGACGCTAGGTTATAGAGCTGAGTGACTGCCAGAGGTGGAGACGGTCGCTAGGTTATAGAGCTGCGTGACTGCCAGAGGTGGAGACGGTTGCTAGGTTTATAGAGCTGCGTGACTGCCAGAGGTGGAGACGGTCGCTAGGTTATAGAGCTGCGTGACTGCCAGAGGTGGAGACGGTCGCTAAGTTATAGAGCTGCGTGACTGCCAGAGGTGGAGATGGTCGCTAGGTTATAGAGCTGCGTGACTGCCAGAGGTGGAGACGGTCGCTAGGTTATAGAGCTGCGTGACTGCCAGAGGTGGAGACGGTCGCTAGGTTATAGAGCTGCGTGACTGCCAGAGGTGGAGACGGTCACTAGGTTATACAGGGAGTGCAGAATTATTAGGCAAATTAGTATTTTGACCACATCATCCTCTTTATGCATGTTGTCTTACTCCAAGCTGTATAGGCTCGAAAGCCTACTACCAATTAAGCATATTAGGTGATGTGCATCTCTGTAATGAGAAGGGGTGTGGTCTAATGACATCAACACCCTATATCAGGTGTGCATAATTATTAGGCAACTTCCTTTCCTTTGGCAAAATGGGTCAAAAGAAGGACTTGACAGGCTCAGAAAAGTCAAAAATAGTGAGATATCTTGCAGAGGGATGCAGCACTCTTAAAATTGCAAAGCTTCTGAAGCGTGATCATCGAACAATCAAGCGTTTCATTCAAAATAGTCAACAGGGTCGCAAGAAGCGTGTGGAAAAACCAAGGCGCAAAATAACTGCCCATGAACTGAGAAAAGTCAAGCGTGCAGCTGCCACGATGCCACTTGCCACCAGTTTGGCCATATTTCAGAGCTGCAACATCACTGGAGTGCCCAAAAGCACAAGGTGTGCAATACTCAGAGACATGGCCAAGGTAAGAAAGGCTGAAAGACGACCACCACTGAACAAGACACACAAGCTGAAACGTCAAGACTGGGCCAAGAAATATCTCAAGACTGATTTTTCTAAGGTTTCATGGACTGATGAAATGAGAGTGAGTCTTGATGGGCCCGTGGCTGGATTGGTAAAGGGCAGAGAGCTCCAGTCCGACTCAGACGCCAGCAAGGTGGAGGTGGAGTACTGGTTTGGGCTGGTATCATCAAAGATGAGCTTGTGGGGCCTTTTCGGGTTGAGGATGGAGTCAAGCTCAACTCCCAGTCCTACTGCCAGTTCCTCGAAGACACCTTCTTCAAGCAGTGGTACAGGAAGAAGTCTGCATCCTTCAAGAAAAACATGATTTTCATGCAGGACAAAGCTCCATCACACGCGTCCAAGTACTCCACAGCGTGGCTGGCAAGAAAGGGTTTAAAAGAAGAAAATCTAATGACATGGCCTCCTTGTTCACCTGATCTGAACCCCATTGAGAACCTGTGGTCCATCATCAAATGTGAGATTTACAAGGAGGGAAAACAGTACACCTCTCTGAACAGTGTCTGGGAGGCTGTGGTTGCTGCTGCACGCAATGTTGATGGTGAACAGATCAAAACACTGACAGAATCCATGGATGGCAGGCTTTTGAGTGTCCTTGCAAAGAAAGGTGGCTATATTGGTCACTGATTTGTTTTGTTTTGTTTTTGAATGTCAGAAATGTATATTTGTGAATGTTGAGATGTTATATTGGTTTCACTGGTAATAATAAATAATTGAAATGGGTATATATTTGTTTTTTGTTAAGTTGCCTAATAATTATGCACAGTAATAGTCACCTGCACACACAGATATCCCCCTAACATAGCTATAACTAAAAACAAACTAAAAACTACTTCCAAAAATATTCAGCTTTGATATTAATGAGTTTTTTGGGTTCATTGAGAACATGGTTGTTGTTCAATAATAAAATTAATCCTCAAAAATACAACTTGCCTAATAATTCTGCACTCCCTGTAGAGCTGCGTGACTGCCAGAGGTGGAGACAGTCGCTAGGTTATAGAGCTGCGTGACAGCCAGAGGTGGAGACGGACGCTAGGTTATAGAGCTGCGTGACTGCCAGAGGTGGAGACGGTTGCTAGGTTATAGAGCTGCGTGACTGCCAGAGGTGGAGACGGTCGCTAGGTTATAGAGCTGCGTGACTGCCAGAGGTGGAGATTGTGCTCGCAGGTTAACTAGCAAATATATAGATTGGGAGAAAAATCCATTTAAAAATAGGTCTTTCTCTTGCATGGACTATGTTGACTGAAAAGGGAGAGCAGAAAAGATTTCCCATAGAACCACAGCGAATGCAACACTGCGAGTGTAGGACCAGAGTGACGTCAGTCAGTGGCCGGCATGCTGAGCACGGCAGGGCAAATTAAATAAGGGAGCAGGCGGAGCATGGACAGACAAACAGTGGTAGGTGTTACATGAAGAGTAACATCCACAAAGCTGAGCAATTAGTGGCTCTGGAACGGACATATGGTGAATAAGAACTCAAAATTTTACATTGAATGCAGTGCATCATGTGTCTTTGTGATACAGAATTATTCAATGTATGTGGAGTGGATTTAAGTAAAGTAAAAAATAGCACTAAATGTTCATTTAAAAAAAATAAAATAAATTCTTATTAATGAATATTTTCCATTACATTATATTTCATTTCTTTTTTTTGGGGGGGAGGGTACAGAAGAGTAGAAGGGGGGGGGGGAATGGGGTATCAGTTGTTGGTATAGATTTTCTTTTAGTGAGCGTTTAGCAAACTTTTTCATTTCGTCTGTAGTTGCCCAGTGTTCAATTTGCCATACTTGCGGTGTGTTCTTGGTAAGTCGGGTTGGGGAGTTTGCATGAGAGGGAGGGAGGGGTTCCGGGTACCATGCTGTTTTCATTCTGCGGTGGTTCTGTGCTTGCACTGACCATCCTGTTCCAATTGTGTGAGTCTGTGTCTTATGGTGCTAGCTTGCCTGGTTGCCAGTTGGGACTAAATGTTCATTTTAAAGGGGCTGTCAGAGCTTTTTAAAGGATCACTATTGGATCAGGAACACAAACATGTATTCCTGACCATATAGTGTTAAAACCACCATCTAGCCACCCTGGGCCCCTCATGCCTCCATACATATAGCAAACTCTTACTGTATTCAAGCCATAAGCTGTAATTCTGCATGCTGTTCGCCTAAAAGACAAACAAACAAGCAGTCTGCTGACATCATCAGAAGTGGTAGCCTGATCCAATCACAATGCTTCCCCATAGGATTGGCTGAGACTGACAAGGAGGCAGATCAGGGGCAGGGGCAGGGGCAGAGCCAGCACAATTCAAACACAGCCCTGGCCAATCAGCATCTCCTCATAGAGATGAATTGAATCAATGAATCTCTATGAGGAAAGTTCAGAGTCTGCAGAGGGAGGAGACACTGAATGTTTGGATGCATTTTAGGCAGCCATGACCCAGGAAGGATCAATAACAGCCATCTGAGGAGTGGCCAGTGAAGTTATCACTAGGCTTTAATGTAAACACTGCATTTTCTCTGAAAAGACAGTGTTTACAGCAAAAAGCCTGAAGGTAATGATTCTACTCACCAGAACAAATTCAATAAGCTGTAGTTGTTCTGGTGACTATAGTGTCCCTTTAAGAATTAGTTAGGACATGAAAATTTAACTTTTAATTATACAGTATTTTTTAAAGTTTTTTTCGCTGCTAATCAACAGGTGAGCAGCGGAGAGAAGGTACACCCTCTTATTCTATTCTTATCCCAGAAATACCTGTTCAGGAGAGATTTATGGGATTGTGGATTAGCCCGTAGCTACTGATCTCCCTTGTCAAATTGCAGTTTTTTTCACAGACTGTGCCTTGGGTTCCTTAAAGCCGATTTCTGTTGGCGTGAGGAAGCAGTGATGCCCGCTCTGTGTGCATAAGGAAGAAGTCAAAATTCATTCTATTTCAGACACTGAGGGGGCGGTCTCACTCCTAAAATAATGTTTGCAAATCACTGCAGTTATAAGCTGCCGTGTGCAGGGCGCTGTGACAGATGTCTAACACCATAACAATCAATGACACAGTTACTGTGCTTAGAGCAACAATTTAAATGGTCACTTTAAACACCATGACCACTTCAGCTTAACGTCGTTCTGGTGCTTAGATCCTGTCCCTGCAATCTGACAATTGTACACACTGCCTTTTCTTACAAAACATAATGGTTTTAACTTGTCCCTAAGGTCACATCTAGTGGCTGTCACTCGAGGCCCTTCCTGATGCAGTCCTGGTGTCTTCATGTTCTGCATATAGATGCCAAATGCTTCCCATAGAGATGCATTGAGTCAGTGCTTCTCTATGAGGAGATTGTGATTGGTGCAGGGTGGCGATTGCGATCTTCCCTATGGGAAAGCATTAGATTGGCTGATTTTAGTAATAATGATCTGAGCTGGGGGAGGAACAGCAGCACTGAGATTGGGCTTGGTAAGAGAAAAATGTTAATTATAAACTTTTTATCTATTTTTTTTATTTTACCAGTAGTGCATGCGTGTTTGGGAACATGTTAACATTAGAAATGCAGCACTGTATTTCTAATGATTATATCCCCTTAAAGAGATTGTATTTTTCCTCATCCCATAAACTCTAGTTGCAGTTTATCGATTATGATATCCGTAGTTCATCTGTCTGTCACAAGTACACTTTATTAATGAATTACAATGAAATACTGGGACCCATTTGGATGTTTTCATAGAATCCACCTTGTTACCATAGTGACGGCTCCTCTTTTTATAACTCACGCATTTGTATATTGGCAAAACTTTATCATTCATTCCAGATATCACCTAAACACAACTTTCCTTTTTCACAAATAACGTCCAACTAATCTCTACATCCAGTCAATTTTATCTTAAAAATATAGCCTGCGTTTACCCCTTTCAAACACAGTATGCGACCCGAATTCTTGTACTAATTTTAAAGGCTTACGTTAAATTGTGCATGTCACCCTGCCTACGGGTTCACTAACTAACGAGCTGGGAGGTTGTACACTTATAGCAGCTCCTGTGTTGTATGTGACGAGTGGAACTACTGCTCTTGGGCATTAAATATTTATCCTTTAAACTTCTAGGAACAATATATCAGGTGGGGAATACATAAGATATCACAGTCAAAACTGGGGGTGGGAGTGACACTAATAATTTTAACCACACTACTGAAAAAAAAACCTTAACGTATATACGTGTAGGTACATCCTAGAGGGTGATGCCTGGCGGGTGGGAGATCAGTAATGTAATGTCTGTTAGTGCTTGGCCCAGCAGCATGACCTAATACAAGTGCAGCCAGAATATTCTAATGGTTGTACAGGCAGGCAGTCCGTATATCCACTGAAGCACCTAATTGAGCCACCGCTGGCATGTTTGGTGGGGGGACACACAGGGAGGGCAAGGAATAATTGTCCCTCCCCCTACCTTTCGAGACGCCTATGATCCTATGGAGGACAGGTGTCTATAAGTATAAACCATAGAACAGAATGAGATGGCACAGGTCAATGAGGGGCCTGCTTGTAGCTATTAGTATCTCTTATTATTTTAAAATGTTTTCATTTTATAATGCACTATAACAATTAGGGAGTTATTTATACGCATACTTCCACTTTAAACACTGCAGACAATTTCTCCATTAGTCTCACATGTCCATGTTATCCATTTACAGTCTGCAAAAAAACACGGCTGCCAAACTCCACTCATAATCCTTACTTTCAATTCCAAATAATCAGGAATCCAATTTAAAATCCTCCTCACATACAGCTCCCCACGCCTGTAACGCAAACTATTTACCATTATTTATCCAGAGGATGAAAATAACAGCCACAATAAAAACGAAATCCCAAATCTTCCAATACAGCACGCAGTGTGAGTAGTAAGAACTGGCTTTATTCACTAACCTGGCCTCGGGGAGAATTGTCCACGGAATTTCAGATCACATTTGTAGGAAAAACAAGTCTCCAGTTTGGCTAATTTCAATGTACTTATCTGGTTGGAGTTTTAGTTTGTAAACCATACATGTCTTGACGTTCCATAAGCAGCACTGTAGGGTTCATTCACTGAACGTCCAGTTACAAAATTGACATATATAGTGATAAGTCCTGTAGTCATAGCTTGGCCATTTTGCCTTTATTTAACATATAAGTTATTGGTTCACTGCAGTTCAATTATTAGTGAATAAGCCCAAGTGATATACACAGTCTTAAAGGATCACTATAGGGTCAGGAACACAAACATGTATTCCTGACCCTATAGTGAAAACCCACCATTTAGGTGGCTTGCCATATTTATATTAATTCAGCAACAGGCCCGATCTGGAGCAGCAGAGACTAGCCCGCAACCATCTCTGAGCAAAGGAATCCATTTTTACACAGCCCTGTTGGACTAGTAGACTGTACACTAACAATTCTATGTCCCACTGACATTTATATCATGGATTGAGGGTATTTAGATGAGTGAGTTCTTATGAACACAACCTCAGTAAAGTGTCTCCGAAACCCTGAGAGTCATTATACAGAGGATAGTTTTAAATAGAATCCAAATCCACCCCCTCCCAGTTTGGATTCTATTTAAAACTATCCTCTGTATAATGACTCTCAGGGTTTCGGAGACACTTTACTGAGGTTGTGTTCATAAGAACTCACTCCATATCAAGTGCTGTATCCTAGTATTTTTAGACTGATGGGGGAAACAGGGGTATACTCCCCAATTCTGTTGAACATCAGATAGAAAGTGGCATATCTCAGGCAAAGTGTGATGAGAGTTCCATTCCTCTGCATTGTAAGTAGAAGCAGCTCTTAAATGAAAGCAGATTGAGTCCTTGTTTTTATGAATACAGCAGCATTACATTACAGTGTCTCTCAAAAACATGTTTTATATCTGTACCCCACCTCCTCTAGACTGTAAGCTTGTTTGAGCAGGGTCCTCAACTACCTATTGTTCCTGTTACATTTTGTTATTGTCTCATTTGGTAAATTCCCCTCGTATTGTAAAGCGCTGCGGAATAATCTGGCGCTATATAAATGCCAATAAAAATAATGTATTTTTTTTAAATCTGCCACTGACCAGAGATCTCGCAAAACATTGAAAATGGATACTGGCGACGGCAAGTGTAATTTCAGGCTAATGTCTAGATCTGCACATCTTATCAATGAAACTGTGGGGCTATTGAGAATCATTTGCCCTCCAGGGATAAATAATTCTATCACCATGACCCTAGTTACCGACATAAAGCGACACATTATAGAGCATTGTGTGGGCTGTTTGAGAGGACTGGGAAAAGCCTAAAAGATGAAAGTTGTCTTAGTTTGAAGACGTGGGATGTGATGGAGTTGTATGGGGGTCAGGAGATGCTGCAGGGTATGAGTTTGGTTAGCTGTAGCAGTGTGTGTGATCTGGTTCTAGCTGAGTAGTCTAGCAGCCTCTGGGAATGCCGTGTGCCGCCTTCGCTAATGACAGGGCTTGCCTGGTAATTAAAGCAAAATCACTGAGGACCTTTTCTTCCCAGACAGCGGCAGCATCCTGTGATTAATCCCCGGCACAGCACCTCGCTCTAATGAGGCCTACCGCAGGGGACAAGCGGGGGGAGGGGGCGCACCACCAGACTCTGGTTATTAAAGAACAAACACGGCTCCAAACCCCCTCCCAATCAAAACTAAAAATGCTGGGACAGCGGTGCAGGCGGCGTTGGCGCACGTTTCTTGGATCTTATTTTAAATCACTGAAGCTTTTATGAACTGCATTTCCATGATCCTCAACCAGTCATTGACCGGAGCATCATGGAAAAAGCAGTCGTCAACAGCAGCAGTCCCCAAGTTTAGTCATCTGTGATTTAGAGATGCACAAGAGAACCCAAAAAGAGGAGCATGGAGAAAAGATTAGTAGGCCTGGCTGGAAAGATGAGATCAGTTATTCTGACGCTGATTTTCACAGTATTATTAGCTCATTCATCACCCAGTGACACACAACCTCTGCCATGTCTGCTGTTGTGGACTGCAACTCCCCTTACTCCCAGCCACCCTGGCAGGTAGAGCTCATGGAATGTGCGGTGTTGGTTATTCAGGCCTAGGCAGGTAAACTAGATATAACTAATTAATACACTCTCCCTCCAGTGACAACGTTCTATGTGTTTGTAGAAATGCCTCATCGATCCCCGAAGAAATATTGATTCATTGCTGGGTGTGATTGCTCTTAGGTGATCAATACACGTCTCCCTCATAGTGTGGTTAACAGATCAGGGCCAAAAGGAGGGGGATTGGAGGAAGGGGGGTGATGGAGGGTGTCATAATATCCTCCCTATCCTTTTACGTTACCCTTTATCTCCATGGGTAGTCTGGTGAATTACACACTGGAGATGATGAGAATGTTTGTCTTACGATTACATTATAGGCATCAAAAAATGTTACTTTAATGAAGCAGTTTTGGTGTATAGATGGTGTATAGAGGTCTTTGCAGTCTCACTGCTGAATTCCATTCGGAATTAATTCACTTTGTTTATGAAACCTTGGTCATACCACCCCTGCATGTGACCTACACAGTCTCCCTACACATTTTCTGTAAAGAGCCATGTAATGTTTTAATTTCCTTCATTGCACATGCTGTTTAATTTACAATTTCTTTCTTTACAAGTTTTTATCTCCTGATCTGTAAATTGAACTTTAATCACACACAGGAGGCTCCTGCAGGGTCTAGAAGCCCATTGACTGAGCAGTAGATTTAGTAATTCTAAATTAAATAGAATGTGCAATAAAGGAAGTTTAAATATTAGATGTCTTTTTACAGGAAGTATTCAGGAAATCACATGCAGGGAGGTGTGACTAGGACTGCATAAACACAGTGATTTAACTGCTAAATGGAAGAGAATTGAGTACTGATGTATACGTCAAAACTGTTTCATTAAGCTATAGTTGTTACGGTGCCTATAGTGTCACTTTAATAGCGGACACCTCTAACTCAAATGAGATGTGAATATAAATGGCACATTAGGGAAACTTAAAGGAAACTCATGCATTGCAAGGTTTTTTTTTTTATTCTTTATTTTTCAGTTTTTTTTAAAACTTGGCATAAATAGTAAGACAAACGTTATAGCATATCGGCTTGTGCAAAAGCTTGTAGTACATGTAGTGCAATTCCACTCTGTAATGCATGTTGTTCAGTACATTATCTTGTTACTCTGCTCATTTCTACTGTCAGCCAAGGTGTATTTTTAGAAGAGTACACTGAAGATAGCTATAACCAGCTGCCAGTTCGCACTTCCGCCATTGTGCCTTTTTTTTTTTCTCACCTTCTGTATCTACAGTGCTTGTACCGCCCTTTTGCTTATCTTATGTATCTGGCATACGCTTGGTCCCATGTAAAGCATGGGATCGGAATAGAGAAAGGCAAAGAAAGAGAAGAAAGGAAAAGATAGACATTTAGAAAGAGACGAGGGGGCACTGGAGTGCGTGGCGGGGAACAGGGGCGGCCGGTCCTCAACGCTTGTGACTCTGTTGCATTCCTATTGGCTCTGTCTATGGCGACTGTCTATCTTGTCTCCTGGCTCCTCATGGGGCTCCTCTCACTCACCTTCCTGTCCCAATGGGCTGTTATCCCTGGGTTCCCATATTTTTTTGGAACGCTACTGTGGTGCCCTTCACCCTAGCTGTTAGGTCATCCATTAATCTGCTATCTTTGATCCTAGAAAATATTTCGATGAAGCTTGGTCCTTCCGGCGCCAACCACGCTGTTGCTATCACTCTACGTGCGCTTAATGTCATCTTCTGTAATAGTTTTTGTTCCATTCTAGTCTCCCCCTCTAAAGACCTATTCGGGAGGTAGACCCAAGGGTCCATAGCTGGTGATCTATGGAAGATCTGTCACACTAGGTTCTCGACCGATTTCCAAAATCTATTTATAGTTGGTCATTCCCACCACATATGTATGTACGTTCCTCTACGACAGCACCCCCTCCAGCAGTCATCTGTTCATTTTATGCATTCTAAAAAGCTTCACTGGGGTGGTGTACCATCGGAACATGGTTTTCCACGCCTGCTCCTGAAGCGTCACGCACATTGATGTATTTTTGTTTGGTTCCCAGATTTCCTGCCATTCAATTCCTTCCAGGACCTTGCCAAGGTCCCGCTCCCACTGGTCTGTGTAGGTCAGTCTGCCCCACTCTGTGTTTTCGGAGCTAAGGTGGGCATACAGCTGCATTGCAGTTTTAAAGTACACACATCATAGGGGGAAAGAAAACAGAAGCGTTTTATGAAAATGACAGTTTTTAGCACGTTTCCCTCCCATTCCCCAGTGCAAATAACTATTTTCAAGTAGGAGTGCCCAGAAAGTAGATCCCCAGGTAAAACTACAACTTCCATAATGCTCTGCCATTGTAAAGACATGTTTAAGGCATGAAAAGCATCATGGGAGTTGTAGTTCTATCACATCTGGGGATCTACCTTTTGGGCATCCCAATTAAAAAGCATTTTGAGAACAATTAAATATGAAGACATTACAAAACAAAAATAAAGGGCATTTTCACAACTTTTCTGATAAATCTTCCATTGGTGTCCCTTTACAGCATGGGTGTCCCTCCTTTTGGCTTCCTTGGGCCACATTAAAGGCAGAGGAATTGTCTTGGGCCACGCATAAAATCTATAACCTAGTTCATTTATATAATAAAACTTCAAAAGCCCTTCTCTTAAATTTGTTTAGTAGTTTATTTGTTATCCTTATGTGGGATTGCCATATTTAAAGAGACCAACTTAGGGAGCTACTAAACACACACGTATATACATTTGTGCACATAACCACACACATACAATTAGAGACACACACACACACAATAAATATATCAATATAAATAATTTGTAGGGGTTTTGCACTCCAGCTTTCCTCCTTGTAATTGCCCGGTGCTCAGCTGCACAAAAATACAATTTCCATAGAAGAGCCAGCACTTGAGGACTTGTGCAAAAAAATAATTGCTTTTAATCCAAACAGTCAACGTTCCCAAACAGCATATAAAATAGGGATTCTAGGATTCATTTTCTTTAAGAAGTTGAATAGGTCTAATTCAATGAATCCTGCTCGTAGTCCTATTTCCAATGTGTCCTCAATCTTTCTCATCACTTCTATTGTGGGATCATTTGTCTTCTGATCTTTAAGTTGTAATTTACTTAGAGATTGTACATTACTTATATATTGCACTTTCAGCATTTTGTATATGTCTCATCATGTTTTTTCACTTATATTACTTTCACACTGTCACTTTAACACTTATTTATCAGCAGTGAGGACTTTATCCTTATACTCATATGTGCACTGGCACTTTATTCAGACACTATTTTGGGTGTCCCATATATTCAGCACGGATAAATACTAATTTGAGTAATCACTACACACATATTCATTAGCTATTTATGCTTCAATCGCTCATATAACACATTGGCGATTTGTAACGATTATCACACTTATGATCTTTACTCATATTCTTCTCTGACAGCTATATGTACATAAATGTTCACAGAGCAGTGCTCCGTCAGGCGAATTGGTTATATATGGCCATGGTGATGGACTTATAGGTCCCGGATGGTATGACAACACAGGGGAAGGAGCTTTACTTCACGCATGCACATGGGGAAGTGGTACACGCCAACACACAGGTGATCGAAGTTGGGTAAGTGAACTCTCCTTATTTATAGTCAGTGTTTAAAGGTACATGCTATTTATATGCTGAGGAAAGTTCATTGTAGTCGAGTGCTGGCTCTTCTATGGAATATATATATATAATATCTCTCAGACTCATACACACACAATCACAGACCTATATATATATATATATATATATATATATATATATACACACACACACACACAATTACAGAACTATACAAACCCACGCACTCACACGCATACAAGCAGACCTATACACACAGTCACATACATACAATCACAAATATACGTAAGCAATCACAAACCATACACAAAAATACACTTATACATTCAGGACTTAAGATGTCCACCCATCTTCCCTAACTTTCTCCGGGATGGCTGAAATGGATCCTCTGTCCCTGGTGTGGCCAGTGGTTGCTGCTGGGCTGGGATCTCTGTGCTCCTTCTGCACACTCCCACATGCGCCCAGCAGTGATGATGTCACTGGCGACCGGCTCACTGCATTGCGCTGCCCAGGAGTAGTACAGTATGTTAGGACTCCCTGCCGCCTGGCAGTGCATACGGCAACTGGGCCGCACGTTGGAAACCCCTGCTTTATAGGCACTACCATTCAATTCAACTGTTCTAGCCAAACTGTTGTCAAATAAATGCAAAATTGAACCCACCCCCCCTTTTATTTTTCTTTTTTTTTTTTTTTTTAAATCAGCCCTTACTGCTGTGCTAGCAAAAGCACAACTATGTGTCTACAGATAATTGGTGTGCAGATACTTAACCCCAAGTGATATGATAATTATTGTGGGGCTTCGTGTCTTTCTACAGGAGAAAGATGTACTTCAGGTGAGAATATAAAACTGTACATATACAAAATATTTCATGTATACCTTGTCAGCACAATGTGTAGATTAAAAAATATTGCTTACCCAGACGTGACCTGGTCAGTCAGACATTTTATGGTACATTTTAACGCTAATTGGTCCTAGTAAGGAAACTCTCACACTGCATTTTACGCTGAAACATCTAATTAGTCCCACCAGTACAGAAACTTAATACAATGCGCTTTCACAAGACTATGGCTTAATAATCCTAGTATATAGGAAGATAAATCTTAGAAAAAAATGTGGGGGCCATATTATTGTGGTGATTTGGGGGTACATATATTGTACAGGTGGGTTAACCCATTGCTGTACCTTTTTTTCCCTAAACAAATTTTAGTAACTTGAAAACCAGCTTGCAAAACTTAAGGAAAAAACTGCAAATTTGGGCCGAAGGGGTGTTGCTGACTAGCCCTCGGAATTTTTGGCTAATATTTGCATTTGAGTGTTTAATGAATAAATTCCATTGTTCAAAACTTTTGTTGTAAACATGAAAGTAAAAATGTCTGATGAAACTCATTTTCCATTTTCTAAGTGCTGTTAAATTAAGATTCAGCAGCACCTATAAAATGGAAAAGGAGTCCCATCAGAAATTTTTACTTTTCCATAGGTGCTCCACCATGTAAAGGACACTAAAAAAAACAAAAAAACAGAGCTAGTCCTTATATTTTGTTTCCTAATACTCCCTGTCCCATAAAAAAACATTAATAAAAAGGAATTAAAAGTTCCTGAGGTTTCCTATGAAGAGTCCTGCCAGTCATCCAGAGTCCTCCCCTCTATTGAAATCATTGCAAGAAGAACTCCTACAACGCTCCATATACAATGCTATCCCAATAATAATCTGTGTTCTCAACCTCCAATTCAGAGCGTGGAGACTATGACCCAGGAAGCACCTCTCCACCACACTAAAACTCACAGTAATATACAGTGTGTATGACTATATCACAGAGCTCCACCACCCTAAAACTCACAGTAATATACAGTGTGTATGACTATATCACAGAGCTCCACCACCCTAAAACTCACAGTAATATACAGTGTGTATGACTATATCACAGAGCTCCACCACACTAAAACTCACAGTAATATACAGTGTGTATGACTATATCACAGAGCTCACCCTAAAACTCACAGTAATATACAGTGTGTATGAGTATATCACAGAGCTCCACCACCCTAAAACTCACAGTAATATACAGTGTGTATGACTATATCACAGAGCTCCACCACACTAAAACTCAGTAATGTGCGGTGTGTATGACTATCACAGAGCTCCACCACACTAAAACTCACAGTAATATACAGTGTGTATGACTACATCACAAAGCTCCACCACCCTAAAACTCACAGTAATATACAGTGTGTATGACTACATCACAAAGCTCCACCACCCTAAAACTCACAGTAATATACAGTGTGTATGACTACATCACAAAGCTCCACCACCCTAAAACTCACAGTAACATACAGTGTGTATGACTATATCACAGAGCTCACCCTAAAACTCACAGTAACATACAGTGTGTATGACTATATCACAGAGCTCGCCCTAAAACTCACAGTAACATACAGTGTGTATGACTATATCACAGAGCTCCACCACACTAAAACTCACAGTAATATACAGTGTGTATGAGTATATCACAGAGCTCCACCACCCTAAAACTCACAGTAATATACAGTGTGTATGAGTATAAGAGAGCTCCACCACTCTAAAACTCACAGTAATGTACAGTGTGTATGAGTATCACAGAGCTCCACCACTCAAACTCACAGTGGTGGAGCTCTGTGATACGCATAAACAATAAAACTCACAGTAATGTACAGTGTGTATAAGTATATCACAGAGCTTCATCACACTAAAACTCAGTAATGTACAGTGTGTGAGTCTATCTGAGCTCTACCACTCAAACTCAGTTATGTAGTGTGTGTGAGTATATTAGAGCTCCACTCTAAAACTCACAGTAATATACAGTGTGTGTGAGTATATCACGTAGCTCCACTCTAAAACGCAGTAATGTACAGTGTGTGAGTATCACAGAGCTCCACCACCCTAAAACTCACAGTAATATACAGTGTGTATGACTATATCACAGAGCTCCACCACACTAAAACTCACAGTAATATACAGTGTGTATGACTATATCACAGAGCTCCACCACACTAAAACTCACAGTAATATACAGTGTGTATGAGTATATCACAGAGCTCCACCACCCTAAAACTCACAGTAATATACAGTGTGTATGACTATATCACAGAGCTCCACCACACTAAAACTCTGTAATGTGCGGTGTGTATGACTATATCACAGAGCTCCACCACCCTAAAACTCACAGTAATATACAGTGTGTATGACTATATCACAGAGCTCCACCACACTAAAACTCTGTAATGTACAGTGTGTGAGTATCACAGAGCTCCACCACCCTAAAACTCACAGTAATATACAGTGTGTATGACTATCACAGAGCTCCACCACACTAAAACTCACAGTAATATACAGTGTGTATGAGTATATCACAGAGCTCCACCACCCTAAAACTCACAGTAATATACAGTGTGTATGACTATATCACAGAGCTCACCCTAAAACTCACAGTAACATACAGTGTGTATTACTATATCACAGAGCTCCACCACACTAAAACTCACAGTAATATACAGTGTGTATGACTATATCACAGAGCTCCACCACACTAAAACTCAGTAATGTGCGGTGTGTATGACTATCACAGAGCTCCACCACACAAACTCACAGTAATATACAGTGTGTATGAGTATATCACAGAGCTCCACCACCCTAAAACTCACAGTAATATACAGTGTGTATGACTATATCACAGAGCTCCACCACACTAAAACTCAGTAATGTGCGGTGTGTATGACTATCACAGAGCTCCACCACACTAAAACTCACAGTAATATACAGTGTGTATGACTACATCACAAAGCTCCACCACCCTAAAACTCACAGTAATATACAGTGTGTATGACTATATCACAGAGCTCCACCACACTAAAACTCAGTAATGTGCGGTGTGTATGACTATCACAGAGCTCCACCACACAAACTCACAGTAATATACCGTGTGTATGAGTATATCACAGAGCTCAACCACCCTAAAACTCACAGTAATATACAGTGTGTATGACTATATCACAGAGCTCACCCTAAAACTCACAGTAATATACAGTGTGTGTGAGTATATCTGAGCTCTACCACTCAAACTCAGTTATGTAGTGTGTGTGAGTATATTACAGAGCTCCACTCTAAAACTCACAGTAATATACAGTGTGTGTGAGTATATCACGTAGCTCCACTCTAAAACGCAGTAATGTACAGTGTGTGAGTATCACAGAGCTCCACCACCCTAAAACTTACAGTAATATACAGTGTGTATGACTATATCACAGAGCTCCACCACCCTAAAACTCACAGTAATATACAGTGTGTATGACTATATCACAGAGCTCCACCACACTAAAACTCACAGTAATATACAGTGTGTATGACTATATCACAGAGCTCACCCTAAAACTCACAGTAATATACAGTGTGTATGAGTATATCACAGAGCTCCACCACCCTAAAACTCACAGTAATATACAGTGTGTATGACTATATCACAGAGCTCCACCACCCTAAAACTCACAGTAATATACAGTGTGTATGACTATCA
Source organism: Pelobates cultripes (assembly GCA_933207985.1). NCBI lineage: Eukaryota > Metazoa > Chordata > Amphibia > Anura > Pelobatidae > Pelobates > Pelobates cultripes. Next base: position 99,581,196 of record OW240921.1, on the reverse strand, counting down.
CAGAGCTCCACCACACTAAAACTCACAGTAATATACAGTGTGTATGACTATATCACAGAGCTCACCCTAAAACTCACAGTAATATACAGTGTGTATGAGTATATCACAGAGCTCCACCACCCTAAAACTCACAGTAATATACAGTGTGTATGACTATATCACAGAGCTCCACCACACTAAAACTCAGTAATGTGCGGTGTGTATGACTATCACAGAGCTCCACCACACTAAAACTCACAGTAATATACAATGTGTATGAGTATATCACAGAGCTCCACCACCCTAAAACTCACAGTAATATACAGTGTGTATGACTATATCACAGAGCTCCACCACACTAAAACTCAGTAATGTGCGGTGTGTATGACTATCACAGAGCTCCACCACACTAAAACTCACAGTAATATACAGTGTGTATGACTACATCACAAAGCTCCACCACCCTAAAACTCACAGTAATATACAGTGTGTATGACTATATCACAGAGCTCCACCACACTAAAACTCAGTAATGTGCGGTGTGTATGACTATCACAGAGCTCCACCACACAAACTCACAGTAATATACAGTGTGTATGAGTATATCACAGAGCTTCACCATCCTAAAACTCACAGTAATATACCGTGTGTATGAGTATAAGAGAGCTCCACCACTCTAAAACTCACAGTAATGTACAGTGTGTATGACTATATCACAGAGCTCACCCTAAAACTCCCAGTAATATACAGTGTGTATGAGTATATCACAGAGCTCTACCTCACTAAAACTCACAGTAATATACAGTGTGTATGAGTATATCAGAGCTCCACCACCCTAAAACTCACAGTAATATACAGTGTGTATGAGTATAAGAGAGCTCCACCACTCTAAAACTCACAGTAATGTACAGTGTGTACGAGTATAAGAGAGCTCCACCACTCTAAAACTCACAGTAATGTACAGTGTGTATGAGTATCACAGAGCTCCACCACTCAAACTCAGTGGTGGAGCTCTGTGATACGCATAAACAATAAAACTCACAGTAATGTACAGTGTGTACAAGTATATCACAGAGCTTCATCACACTAAAACTCAGTAATATACAGTGTGTATGAGTATATCACAAAGCTCCAACACCCTAAAACTCAGTAATGTACAGTGTGTGAGTATATCTGAGCTCTACCACTCAACCTCAGTTATGTAGTGTGTGTGAGTATATCACAGAGCTCCACTCTAAAACTCACAGTAATGTACAGTGTATGAGTATATCACAGAGCTTCACCACACAAACTCACAGTAATGTGCAGTGTGTATGAGTATATCACAAAGCGCCAACACCCTAAAACTCAGTAATGTAGTGTGTATGAGTATATCACAGAGCTCCACTCTAAAACTCACAGTAATGTTCAGTGTGTGAGTATCACAGAGCTTCACCCCACTAAAACTCACCGTAATGTGCAGTGTGTATGAGTATATCAGAGCTCTACCACTCTAAAACTCACAGTAATGTAGTGTGTGAGTATATCACAGAGCTCCACCACACTAAAACTCACAGTAATGTGCAGTGTGTATACCTTTTTAAACAGAGCGCCACCGCAATAAAACTTAGTTATGTGTACAGTAGATAAATGTATTACTTTTATTACTGGTATTTCTAAAGCACCAACAGATTCAGCAGCGCTGTACGAGTGATCTTTGCGCTCCCCTCGGCCTGCGTCCCTGGCAGTTGCCGGACTGGCCAACCACACGAAATGCCCCTGGAACTAGGTAGAATAACCAGGATGTGCGACCTACCTGTGGTTTATATGTATTGATAGTAAGGGAATATAAAAGTAACAAATGTCCATCTGTAATACTAGAGATTGGAATCTATGAGTGATCATTACCAACCGTCAGGATAGGAAGTCGCTGGGTTTCACTACAGGCCGTCATGGATGCAGATATTTCATCTATCTGTCCAATGGCTTATCCATAGCACAGACATGGCACATAGCTTCCACAGCATCACGGAATCTGATGGCGCTATATAAATAATAATAACTGTTTAAAGAACTTTTTTGTTTCAATAACCCCTTCACAACTGGACTAATGTATACATGACTGACAGCATATGTAATCGTACCCTACAATTGTGTATAACCAACCAGCATAATTGCAAATTAAAATAGTTTATTGTGAATTAATTCAGTTTGTAAATTAGCCATAACTAAAGTCAGCTTAGAACACAGCGGCACAGGGAGCCGTATCATTGCAGGCCTCAGAACGAGGAATACGGAGACTAGCTCGCCCTTCAAAATAACTGCACTCCTTCTACCTCGCAATTTGGGTGTCAGTGGGAGCCTCATCCTCGCAAAGTCTAGAGCCATCACTGGATCTATACACCAACACTATTCCATTAAGCTAAAGTTGGTTTGATTCTTTTACGGTCCTTTTAAAAATGTCATAAAAAAAAATATGTAGAATTCAAATAATACCGTCCCTTAAAGGCAAAAAGACACAAACTGTCAATCTGTATCCACCATAGAACCTATGGCTTCCAGTAAGCTTGATCAACCAGTGTTCAGGCAGAGATTCAGAAGTATGCATGCAGTGTTTGCACCATCTGCTGGTGGCACTTCAGTATTGCATTTAATGACTACTAGCCATTAATAAACTTGTCATTCAGTAACTTATAAAGAGTGAAAATGGTTACTTTGATGTGTAATTAAATTTAACTCCCCATTGAATAATCACATTTATGACATTCTATTGCACATGCAGATTAATCAACTAAGCCTGCATTACTCACTTGAGTCTTGCCCTATATATATATTATAAGTACCCAGAAATGTACGATTCTCTCTAGGCAGTGTGTAGAGGTGGATCCCGAGAATGTTGCAAGGGTTACCTTGTCCCATTCTCCCAGAGACCCGATACGCATTTTCTACGCCCATAGTTTAATGCCATTATTCTGTGAGGCACTGGAGCCGTGTGCTGAACGGGATATTCTCAGAACTCGCATTGAAAAAAAAAATAAAAAAAAAAAAATCATAATGCTGGTATTAAAAGATACTTCGGCTGCTTTCTGGTCTGCGGAGATCTTGTTGCATAAATTGGCACTGTAGCAGGGATGCGTTGAGCTTTCATTTAACCCCTTGAGGACACATGACATGTGCGACACGTCATGATTCCCTTTTATTCCAGAAGTTTGGTCCTTAAGGGGTTAAAGCGGCACTGTCATGCCGAACTTACCTTTCCTCAATCTCTTCCTCTTCTCCCCCTCTCTCAGGATCTGTTATTCTTTTCTTCCTGTCTTCTTTAGTTTTCTTTAAAATCATAAGACAAAGTAGGGACTCTTTGCCTTATGGAGGATTCCTCCGCTTGACCTGCTCTGACCAGCGGAGGAGCAAAGTGTGCTCATTTCCGCTGGTCAGAGCAATTTTCCCATGATCCTTACCTTCCCTCTGTGTTCCCACGATGCTTCCTGTCATTTTAGATGAAACTGCCGAATTGCGTTCTAACTGAATGAGAACAGTATGTTCATTTCTTTTAGAACGCAATTCGGAACTTTGTTCGTATCGGAATTTTATTCTAATGAATGAAACTCTGATCCTATTCATTGCCGCGGCTGCATCTTGCAGCCGCTTAGTAGATAGCTCCCTGATACCGTGGGAATTAGGGAGTTATCTACTAAGAGGCTGAAAGACCTAAATTGGTCTTTCAGCCACATTTACTAATACTACGTAAAGATTACTTAGTATTAGTAAATAATATGCCCCTACTCGCTATATCGCGAGTAGGGGCATGTGTAGTAAGCAGCTTATAGCTGCTCACTGTAAAAAAACAAACAAACAAAAAAAACTAATAACCCCCCCCCTGACTGTGGGGGCCCTAAATAAAGATAGGGGGGGACCTACTGTCCTCCCCTCCCTGGCCCCCACCCCTGCACGGTGGGTGGGGGCCCTAGTAAAACAATAAGGGGGGGGGCCTACTGTCCTCCCCCCGAGCGGTGGGTGGGGGCCCTAAATGAAACACCCCCCCAATCAAGGTGACTAGGGGTCCCAAGCCCCTAGTCCCCCCCCCCACCCAAAAAAAAAACTATCCCCTACCTACCCCCCTCACCCTAAAAATAGTGAGGGGGGAATAAAATAACTAACCTGTAAAAAAAAAAATAAACTTACCATTTGATGTCTTCTTTTTTCTAAAATCTTCTTTCTTCAGCCCCCAAAAAGGCCAAATAAAAATCCATCATACCCGTCGCACTTATGACTTAAAAAAAAAAATAAAAAAAATTAATCCATGTTCGCCCTTCCAGGGCACGCCGCGTACTGAGCTCCACAGGGCGGGTCAAGGCTTGTAAAGCCTTGCCCGGCCCTGCAATTAGGCTTAGAACACTCTGATTGGTGGGTTTAAGCCAATCAGAGTGCTCTGTATTATTTTACACAGCGTGGGAAAATTCAAAAGAACGGCGTGCCCTGGAAGGGCGAACATGGATTAATTTTTTTATTTATTTTTTAAAGTGCGACGGGTATGATGGATTTTTATTTGGCCTTTTTGGGGGCTGAAGAAAGAAGATTTTAGAAAAAAGAAGACGTCAAATGGTAAGTTTAATTTTTTTTACAGGTTAGTTATTTTATTCCCCCCTCACTATTTTTAGGGTGAGGGGGGTAGGTAGGGGATAGGTTTTTTTTGGGTGGGGGGGGGGTGTTTCATTTAGGGCTCTACACCCACCGCTTGAAGATCCAATACGCCTCTCTTTGAAGCAAATGTTTAGACCTGTTACCCACGCGAGGTAGCGGGGGAACATGGTCAATAGCCACAAATTTAAGTGTTGGAAGTCTATGTGAAGCTGCCAAAAAATGCTTGGCTACTGGCTTGTCCGTTCTTTGATCCCTATACGCTGTCATAATGCCAGATCTATGTCCACAGATACGGTCCCTTAAGGTTAGGTCTGTCTTCCCCACATAAGACAGACCACACGGACATGTTATAAGTTATATTACATGGTCCGTTGTACATGTAATATAGTGAGATATGCTAATTCTTTTCCCACTGTGTGGATGAGCAAAAGAATTCGCCGGGACCATATGGCTGCAAGTTACACAGCCACTGCATCTATAACATCCTGGCTTGTTGTACGTTCTATTCTTCCTATAACACTGGATGGGATCGCTGCGAACCAAAATGTCCCTTAAATTCCGGTTTCTTTTATAACTAATAACTGGTTTCTTCTGGAACATAGGAGACAGATGTTTGTCTGAGCCTACTATAGCCCAGTGTCTGTCAATTGCTTTCCGTATCTGCGTGGATCCTGTGTGGTATGTAAGAGGTAAATATATATTCAAAGTGTCCTTCGTTGGTATCTGTTGAGTAGCATGGCTCCCCTGTGTCCGTTTTTCAATTGCTTGATTTTTAGCTTCTTCAAGTTTTTTAGAATTATAGCCCCTCTCTTGAAATCTGCGTGTCATCTCTACTAATTGGCGTTGTCTATTCTGTGGATCAGTATTATAGCGTAATACACGCATATATTGAGACATGGGCAATGAGTCCTTGAGCCTTTGTGGATGGAAACTGGTAGATAGAAGTAGGGTATTCCGATCGGTTTGCTTGCGATGCAATGTATATCCCAATTTGTCACCATCTTTATATATCTATATCGTGACATCCAAAAAGTTCCCACATAACTAAGTGTTATACTAACTACAGAGATCCTCCATAGGATAGATATATTTTTTTATTTTATAAGTATTTGTATTGTTTTTTATTTTTATTTTATTTTATACACGGTAGAACGCATACACTTTTACACACGCCTGATCAGTATAGAGGCAGCTTCATACGTTGCCTGGTAACGAGATCATGTGACCGCATAGAGGCACTTCCGGGTTCCGGATGTTCGGCGGTCTCTCTTACTCACGTATCTCACGGCCGCGTTCATAGAGAGCGTATTGGTTACGCAGTAGTATGGGGTCTGCTGGGGGTCACATGATCACTTAGATACACTTCCGGTTTTCGGATAGTTGGCGGTTTCCTTTCCCACACACCTGTTGGTAAGTTATCAATGTAAATTGTTTTGTGTGTATATACTTACCTGTTTTATTGTTTATTTGATCTTGAAGAAGACCCTGTGAGGGTCGAAATGTCGATTGCACATGTAATTTGTATTTAAGAATAAATCAGTATTCAGATGAAGACCTGTGAGTGCTCCTTATCTACTGTTTCTTGTTATATATATAATTATATATATATATTAATATCAAATTACACGTAGACTGATACTGATTAAATATATATATAATTATTGTTATATATATATTGATATATAATATAAAAAAAACGTAAATATGTTAAAAAATAAAATTAAAAAAATAATTAAAAATAAATAATTAAAAAATATATAGATGTATGTTATTTTGTTCTAATTGAATTGTGATATTAATATATATGTATTAAGGCCGTTTGGCCTGTATTTGTGGGAGGGGCTTAAATTAATTCACTCCCCTATATAAGGGACACCCCTTACCTGACTCATATCGCTTGAGGTCAGCATCAGAATGATTTCCACTTCCGGGTCATCCAGACGCCATTTTACCTCCATGAGGTTTTCTAAGCTGAGCTGTGTCAGGGATCCAGCCACAGGCTTTTCCGGCCTACCACCTTCTTTCTTCAGTCCATCGCTGTGGATGGTGTCCAAGTGACTCACAAACCGTAAGTCGACCTACCCGCTACGCCAGGCATCAGTCCCACGGCACCATGCACGGGTCAGGTCCTCACTTTACGGTTGCATTTTGTCTAAGTCTGTTCTAAAACCATTGCATGTTCATGCATATCATTCGTTTAAACCCCCTACCGGTCTTTGGGTGTACTACAGGCTTCTTAGATATTATCACATTTCATGTACAAACCAACGAACCACTGCATTTTCACCTACACACTGATCCCTACCGGTCATTCGGTGTACTACAGGCTTCTCAGACATTATTGCATTTCATGTACAAACCACGAACCACCGCATTTTTCACCTACACACTGACCCCTATCGGTCATTCGGTGTACTACAGGCTTCTTAGACGTTTTTTGCATTTTCATGTACAAACCAATAAACCACTGCATTTTCACCTACACACTGACCCGTAGCGGTTTTTGGTGTACTACAGGCTTCTTAAACATTATCGCATTTCATGTACAAATCAACAAACCACTGCATTTTCACCTACACACTGACCCCTACTGGTCTTTTGGTGTACTACAGGCTTCTTAGACATTATCGCATTTCATGTACAAACCAACGAACCACTGCATTTTCGCCTACACACTGATCCCTACCGGTCATTCGGTGTACTACAGGCTTCTCAGACATTATTGCATTTCATGTACAAACCAACGAACCACCGCAGTTTTCACCTACACACTGACCCCTATCGGTCATTCGGTGTACTACAGGCTTCTTAGACGTTTTTTGCATTTTCATGTACAAACCAATAAACCACTGCATTTTCACCTACACACTGACCCCTACCGGTTTTTGGTGTACTACAGGCTTCTTAGACATTATCGCATTTCATGTACAAATCAACAAACACTGCATTTGCGCCTACACACTGACCCCTACTGGTCATTTAGGTGTACTACAGGCTTCTTAGATATTATCGCATTTCATGTACAAATCAACGAACCACTGCATTTGCGCCTACACACTGACCCCTACCGGTCATTCGGTGTACTACAGGCTTCTCAGACATTATTGCATTTCATGTACAAACCAACTAAACCACTGCATTTTCACCTACACACTGACCCCTACCAGTCATTCAGTGTACTACAGGCTTCTCAGACATTATTGCATTTCATGTACAAACCAACGAACCACGGCATTTTCACCTACATGCTGACCCCTGCCGGTCAATCGGTATACTACAGGCTTCTCAGACTTTATTTCACTTCATAAGCAAACAAACTAACTACAGCATTTTCGCTTTTATACTGACTTCTATCTGTCAAACCGTAGGATTAATCCCTTAAGGACACATGACATGTGTGACATGTCATGATTCCCTTTTATTCCAGAACTTTGGTCCTTAAGGGGTAAAGGGTATTTTACCATACAATCAGCATTTCTGGCCCCTACTGGTCAACAGCAAAACTGTCTTCACATGTCATATACAATTTACCAACCAATATAAATTACACATAAGATTGTTTTAAACATAACCATAAACCATAAATTAAACTCCAGCACGGGCTCAACTTCAGGTTTAATTCACAATAATTTATATTTCACATCAAGACCAACAGTGGTTCTATCAACACTGCCACCTACAGGTCTGTCAAGTACATTGACAATTTTCATGGGGTTTTACAAACACCAAAACACTGACCCCTATAGGTCAATAGACAAACAACATTTCACATACCAATCAGTATCCAACTACACTGCCACCTATAGGGCACTCGGCAGATCTCCAGTGCACTGGCATTTTGCAACACCATGTTCACTGACCCCTACCATTCAATAAGACATACAACAATTCACATAGCAAGCACTATATCAACATCAGGTATAAATACATATATTATTACACAGCAGCAGACGCATCTGTATATACGTAACTGGTAATATAGTTCACATACATTTTTCACAGCATGCTGCTCACACAACAGACTTTCCCCTAGCAAGGGGACATACGACATACAAGGTGGGGACAGACCACTTTTTCAATTGTACATACGTATTAAGATAAGCTTGGTCTATGCCATATTTCCTTATGCCATACGGTTTTATCCATTCAGGTTACAGTTACTACTAAAAAACCTATACGGATTGTCAGGTTCAATACCATTGTAAAGGATCACCTGGTACCCCGACTGGGTACCTCCGTTGAAGGATGCTCCTAGCACTTCCTGAGGACTCCAAGCACTGCAGCAGACACCAAAACCACCGAACCGTAGGAGCATATGAATGCTGTAGACAGTTGAATAGGAACCATACGAATAGGTTTACTCTCCTAGCAGTCAAACTGGAACAGCATACAATAAATCCTTCCCCCAATAATGAGACGACACTTCACTTTGAGGGTTAAAACAGGAACTCTCTGTACTGTCACATACAGTCTCTTTTATTCCCAATCCACAAACATAGTACAGCCCACAGGGCGTTACAAAACAACCAATCACATCACAGTTACATCCCACATATTCCCTCCCCTTATCCTGAGAGGAAACTCAATTATACATACAGTTAAAACATACTTTCTACCCAACTTTCATAACTCCAAAACCATACATCACATTCACATAAAATTACATATTCACAATCAATCCATTCAGGGGAACAACATATTAAAAAATGGCACAAATCAGACCAGGGGTTCAAAAGTTAGTAAAAAGTCCTTTGTGACTAAATGAAGCATGGCTTTCTGGCCCAAACCAGTTTCAGAGTCTTCTATCCTGGAGATAAGTAATTCAATTATCTCCCAGGACAGACACAAGACTCCATTAAGCACATGGTTGCAAAAAGACACAAAACACTTTAAAATACATAAAGTCCCCTTTTACACATAACACACAGACATTTCACATATCCCCAGATAGCTGGGATCTGAGCGCACAAAACTATCGAATAGCGCTCAGATCCTATTCACACAGTTCAATTGCCATGGAGCCAAAGTCTTTAACTACACGAATGGGCTCCATGGCATAGCTATCTGGGTTAACACATTCACATAAAGTCTGGTCCATAGTCCAAAGGCAAGAGGCGGGCAAGCAGCCCCCTCCAAGGACACGTGGCGAGGCCGGTTTCGCCACAACCATACTACCAGGTACATACACCTGCTCATGTAGTTATCCATCTCTTACCTTCCCTGGAATAGTAATAACGTACTGGCAATTAGAGTTCTAGGGCCCAATAGGTATTACCCCCTTTTTTCTCTGCATTATGCTTCGGTTAGTGGTCCCGCGAGGCCAACACCCCGCCTCACACTTGGAGGCATACACCCCTTGGGCCACTCGTGAGCTAGCCGCCTCGCATTGTATCATAGAGAGGGCCTCACCTGTCACCTGTCACTCCCCTTCCTATTTTCTGGTTACTGTCACCGAGAGGCCAAAATCCTGCCACAATGTTCGGTGGCAACACAAAATCCCCTCGCGCCAAGCATAGATAGAGCCTCTCAAGCCACTTGGCAACTAGCAGGGCCTCACCAGTCACCAAAAAACACCAAGCCTAATCGTTTCGCCTTACGGCTTAGCTACCTGGGTACAAATAATAATTGCAAT
>OW240921.1:99545154-99570865 GCA_933207985.1 Pelobates cultripes | reverse complement strand
CCCCACAAATTTGTGCTGGTCCTTGCTATGGGGCTTGCCACTTTCTATCTGCTGCCCTGTATTACAATGTAATTGGCCTTTAGTTACTGGAATCCTGGCCGCAGCCAAAGTAAAGTGATACATTGTGTCCTTCTCAAAGTACATCAACATTAGTGATAAGTTTTAACATTTCTGTTATTTTCTCTTTTTTTCATGTGATATAATGGAGTCTAAATTTACTGCTATGTTTTCAGTTCTCTTGCTTTTTAAAAGATTATTTCATAATTGCTTCCCAGACACTCATATATCAGTGAAGAATAGGAAGAGAGTGAGACATCACCAGCCTTCTGTGCTGAAATCAGACACTTCCAGATTGTCATTTAAATGGCATAATGATATTAATATGCAGAACTTGGAGGAAATCGGGAGGGATTTGTTAGGAATGTAAGCTCGCTTGAGCAGGGCCCTCAACCCTCTCTGTTCCTGTGCATCCAACTTGTCTTAGTCCACCCATTGTACAGCTCTGTGGTTGTTGTTGGTGCTTTTTTTTTAAATAATAATAATGAGGAAGAAAATGGTGCCATGTTCTCAAATATCCTGCTAGATCCCGATTTTGTGCTTTGCCTGTTTTGAAGCTATATTACACAGATCGTTACTTTTTACAAATAAATGTGTACTGACTTGAGAAGCACCATAGGAATTGTAAGTTTCACAACAGCTGGGGTCTAATGTCTGGCCACCTCTACCATAGAGGAAAGCAGTACTCAAGCTCACTCTGGTGTATTCCAGACAGGGGGTTTGTTTAGGGGTTACTCTGGCCAGCTGTGTGTGTTTGGTAGCTACATACATTGAATGAATAAAAGGAGAGGATTCACCCCCTGCTCCCCTATCTCTCCTCCTCCTTGTGCAGACTGGTGGGGACTAGGATTACCAGGGCCGTGCTTATTCTGCACATTAAATGAATTTGTAGTCATTACTATTTTCTGAGCATTTTAAGCTCAATAAATGTACTGTATGTCAGGTGTCTGCGGTATGTTTTTCTATTCTTGCTATACTAACTGTTTTGGCAGGGCCAAAAAATAAGCAGAGTAGGATCACCGAGCACTATCAATTGTTTGTAAACAACACAATAATTTTTTCCACCATTTCAATCGGGTTTTGTTAAGTTATTAGAATACATGTTGGGAGGTTTAACACTATTGTATAAATGTCGGCATTTGTTTTACAGTCTTTGGGACTGGATGAAGAAAGCCTTTCCTCCAAGTAATGAAAAGTAACATATCCAGTTCTATTCCCTGTGTCTTTAGGTTTAGTTTGATATTTTGTTTTAACTATTGCTCTGACATTTCCTGGTTCACAAACTGACATGAAGCCTTGTTATTCTCTTCAGGTGCCCATTACCCTCGGGACTTGCCCGCAGGTATTCCACCACAGATGTCCGCTGCCCACCAGCTCCAAGCAATGCATGCACAGTCTGCTGAACTGCAACGCTTGGCAATGGAACAGCAGTGGTTACATGGCCACCCTCACATGCACGGAGGACACTTACCCAGCCAAGAAGATTACTACAGGTAAGTGTCCATTCCAGACATTTCAATCTATTCTCATGTTCTGCTTCCTTTCTGATTTTCTAATGTGCCCTTATATACACAAGACATCCTAGTCATCAAAGGGGAACGGCAAGCAGAGGCAACTTGTCACCTTTTAGCTGCAGTTAAACATTTCCATTTAAGATATTAAAATATAGATCTCATGGAGGGCATGATTAGAGTATATATGTTTTATAACAGCAGCAATATTAAATAGCTAAAGTTATCCTAGCAGGAGCACTACTGAAGATGAGATCACGAGAGGAAGATAAGAGAGCTGTAGCATTATACAGACACACATACTGTGTGGGGATCTCTGTATTATCCATCGCAGTGATCCTGGTTGTGTGGGATAGGTATTAGTATCTCCTTATTGATCCAAGCTCTGTGTGTTATTTCTCTGTATTTTATTTGGCTCTATCTGTTGTATAGGTATCTCTGTATTGTACTCAGCTGTGTGTATTGTATAGGTATCTTAATATTCTGCCCAGCTTGTTTTATTGTATAGGTATCTCTGTATTGTATTCAGCTCTGTTGTATTGTATAGGTATCTTAAAGGGACACTATATGTAGCAGATGGCACTGGGCTGTCCTGCAAATGTCTGTGAAAGAAATGCATTCGTGTGATCTGTTAGTTTCCTATGTGTTCTAAAGCCTTGTATTCTTGTGATTGTTCGGTAGTTTCGTTCCCTTAGTTTATTCGAATGAAACTACCGAACAACCAGACCTCCCCTGTGCGAAGTGTGTCCTCAATTACCCGTTGCAACATTGTTGCGAACGGGTAATTGAACAGTAAGTAGCCGTCCTTTGTTCTCGGGGGTGGCCGCCATTCGACAAACGAACACGTGGCGGCGGCCATTTTAAAACTCCCGAACAGCGGTGTTTTGCCGTCGAGTGTCTGGAACTAAAATCGGACACTCGAGTAGGCGAACACCGCTGAGACCTCCACAGCCCTGGTCCGTTCGGTTCCAAACTACCGAACGGCCCCTCGTTCGGTAGATAGAGAATACCGAACGAGGGGATTCAGGCGAACCCTCCCTAGCCTCTATAGCTAGAGGTTTTCGTGTATTTTATTCCCTTATGCCAGGACCGACCGCAGGGCCCATTCACATGGAACCGAATTCGGCTATCTCAGTTCGTGCGGTCGGTCATTTTATTCCCTCCATACTTTTCCCGAACCCCTGGTCTGATCTGGGTGGTTTTTGGATATGTTGTTCACCCAGATCAGGGCTACCAGGGGATGTAGGATTTAAAGAGGTACCCCTACGTTTAGGGGTACATCCAGAAACGGGGGAATTGGTGTACTGGATAAGGGGATTATGATGCTGGCTGAGGGGAGGAGATGTGTGGGAGGTTACCAGGACAGGATTGGCTACTGTAATAATTACTGTAATCCCTCCCTTGCATGGGAGCATGCTTTATAAGGAGACTGTGATTAAAGGCTTGTCAGTTCTGCTCCTGAAACTGTGTGTCGTCCAGTTATTGGGATTGCTGTGGGGAGATTGCTGTTATTTTACCTGCTGGAAACTTTGCCTATGGATTTATTATTTACTTGTTCCTGAGCCTCACTTGGATTATAAGCGGAGACAACCTGGGGAATATTGCATCTCCGCTACATTGGTTGGCAGCGCTGGGATCCAGACTCACAAGGGAACAAGGACTAATGGAATACGGATGGAGAGTGATTATGCCAAGCTTAAAAGATCCACGCTAAAAGATCTCCTGGAAGCGAAAGGCATTGCAGCCAGCAACAAAAAGAAAGCAATCCTCATTGCAGAAGTGATGGCTGAATACCAGCAGGAGGACAGGGTAATCCCTGAGCAACAGAGTGCAGCAGATGGAAAAAGAAGAGTTCCGGAGAGAGGTGCAGTTCAGGCTGTCCTTTTATGGAGAGAATCCAACAACGGATATTATATCCAGGACAATGTCAGAGGTACAGGAGTTTATACTGCGCCAAAGGCCACTACAGCAGCTGGAGAGGAATGCTACCACAACTACCATCACACAGGGTAAGACAAAAATTCCTTACCAAGCCTTTAAAACGTATATAGAAGCAGAGGAAGATATAGATGCTTTTCTCCAAGACTTTGAAAGACTGTGTGCCTTGCATAATATTAGCCCAGATGAGTGGGTGCCTATTTTAGCAGGAAAGCTCACAGGGAAGGCGGCGGAAGCCTATAGAACTGTACCTGATGAGGAAATTCGGAATTACCGCCGAGTAAAAGAAGTGATCCTGGCCCGATATGCAATCACGCCAGAGGCATATCGGCGACGGTTTAGAGACCTAAAGAGAAATGACAAGGACTCTCATGTGGAATGGGCTTGCAAGTTGCATCGGGCCGCCCTGGGGTGGGTACAGTCTAATAAGGCTCGGTCCATGGAGGACTTATTGCAAATGGTGTTGTTGGAGCAATTCTATGAGGGGGTAACAGGCGAGGTCCAGGAATGGGTGAGGGACAGAAACCCTACCTCCCTTACCGAAACTGCTAGGAAGGCCGATGAGTACTTGGATGCACGCAGGCAGCAGAAACCAGCAGCCCCAAAAGCTATTTTTAAAACCTTTGGGGGAAACAGCTACAACCCAGCTCCACCGAGGCAACTACCACCACCACCACCCGCTGTACAGCCCCGGTTTCGCCAGCCCGCTTCTGGCCCCTGTCATCACTGCCAGAAGTGGGGACATTATAAAAGGGAATGTCCCCAGCTGAGGGATCGTTCTACGTGGATTCGCCCTGGCCCACCACCACCACCACCGAGAGCAGCCTCCGCCCATCACTACCAAAATATAGTGGCCACACCATATGGGTCAGCTGTTCCCATAACAACCGTGGAACAGTGGGAAGTACTACACGAGGCGGATCCAGTCCAGGCCAATGCGGATAACAGACAACATCACAGGCAGACCGTATACTTGGAGGGTAAAGCAGTACAGGGCCTACGTGATTCGGGGGCTACCATCACCTTGGTCAAAAGTCATCTGGTCTCGGATGAAGCGAGACTAAGTAAAACTGTGGCCTTCAGGGTAGCCGGGGGAGCAGTGTACCGGCTACCTACAGCAAGGGTACATTTACATTGGGGAGCGGGGGCAGGACATGTGGAGGTGGGGTTGATGCCGCAGTTACCGGCGGAGGTTTTATTGGGGAACGATCTGGGGAGGCTCACATCTGCTTTTGAGCCCCAGACGTCCACCACAGGAGAAGCTCATCCTGTGGTCACCCGTCAACAGGCCCGCACCCAGGACTACAACACACTTCCGGAGGTTCAGGTAAGAGACCCTTCCCCTTCCCTTGACTGTGTCCCCTGGGCCCCTCCGAACGAATTCGCAGCAGAGGTAGTGACTGACCCCACCTTGCAGGTATACAGAGACAAGGTGACCGCAGACCCTCCGGAGGGAGGGGGGGAGAGATTTGTCTGGGACAAGCAGCTTTTGTACCGGGAGACAGACAAGCAGATTGAGGGATCAGACCCAATAGTGACGAGGCAGCTAGTGGTGCCGCAGCGGTACCGGGCAGAGCTACTCCGGATAGCGCACGATATCCCGCTATCCGGACATCTAGGGGTCAGCCGTACTAGGTATCGACTGACCCAAAATTTCTTCTGGCCAGGGATCAGCCAGGAAGTGCGCCGGTATTGCACCACCTGCGACACCTGCCAGAGGGTAGGGAAAAGGGGAGACCGGAGGAAGGCGAAGCTACACCCCTTGCCAATAATTGAGGAACCGTTTAGCAGAATAGCGGTAGACTTGATAGGTCCCCTCAAGAAAGCCAGCCCGTCAGGCAAAAGGTACATTTTAACGGTAGTAGACTATGCTACCAGATATCCAGAGGCGGTGGCTCTGACCAACATTCAGGCTGAAACGGTCGCGGATGCCCTCATGCAGATATTCTCCCGGTTGGGATTACCCAGGGAGATTATCTCGGATCAGGGTACCCAATTTACCGCAGAATTCACCCAACACCTCTGGAGGATCTGTGGCATTAAGCCTATTATCAGTGCCCCTTACCACCCCCAGACTAATGGGCTCTGCGAACGGTTCAATGGCACATTGAAACAAATGCTCCGAACCTTCGCAGAGACCCACAAGGACTGGGAGCGGTTCCTGCCGCATCTCCTATTCGCTTACCGGGAGGTGCCGCAGGAATCCACGGGGTTCTCCCCGTTTGAACTGCTGTTTGGGAGGAGGGTCAGAGGCCCCTTAGATCTTATAAGAGAGCATTGGGAGGGAGACCGGAGCGCAGATGGCACCCCCATCATACCTTATGTGTTGGCTCTCCGAGACCGCCTGGAAGCCTTAACCAGGACGGTAAGGGAAAACCTTCAGGCGGCACAGACTCGCCAGCGCACATGGTATGACCGGGGAGCCAGGGACCGTAGCTTTCAGGTCGGGCAGAAAGTGCTGATTTTAAAGCCTGTCCGACATGACAAGCTACAGGCCGCCTGGCAGGGACCTTATAAGGTGGTGGAACAGAGATGTGACACCACCTATATAATTGGCTCCTGTACAGGGACGGGAGGGCGACGCATGCTCCATGTGAACATGATGAAGCCCTACCAAGCACGCTCCGAGGAGGTAACCGCCATATGCGCGCCCAATTCAGATGAGTCTGACAGCTTACCACTCCCAGATCTGCTGGAAGATGGGCAGATGTCTGGGGATTTAGGGGAAGTCACACTGGGAGACCGGCTGAGCCCACAGGAGCGCATCGAGGTACGGCAGCTGTTGGAAGAGAAACGAGACACGTTCTCTAACGTACCTGGGTACACCCCTCTGGCCACTCACCGGGTAGAGACCCCAGGGCAATTACCGATGCGTCAGACCCCCTACCGCATCCCGAAGCGGTAAGGGAAAACATGCGCAAGGAGATCGATGAGATGCTCCAACTGGGGGTGATTGAGCCCTCAGATAGTCCCTGGGCTTCTCCGGTAGTACTCGTACCGAAGCGGGACGGTACGACCCGCTTCTGCGTAGACTACCGGAGATTAAACGAGAAAACGGTGTCCGATGCATACCCTATGCCACGGATAGATGAGCTACTGGACAGAATGGCCAGGGGTCAATACCTCACTACCATTGACTTATGTAAGGGGTATTGGCAAATCCCCCTGGCCCCAGAGGCCATCCCGAAATCGGCCTTTGTCACCCCATTTGGCTTATACCAGTTTAAGGTCATGCCATTTGGGATGAAAAACGCCCCAGCTACTTTCCAGCGGATGGTAGACCGACTCCTGGATGGGTTCCAAGACTACACCTGTGCCTACCTGGACGATATTGCCATTTTTAGCAATACGTGGCAGGAGCACTTGGCCCATATAGGAGCGGTTCTAGACAGGATTAAGGAAGCTGGTTTGACATTGAAACCGGCCAAGTGCAGCATAGGGATGGCCGAGGTGCAGTACCTCGGACATAGGGTGGGTTGCGGCAAACAGAAGCCCGAACCTGCCAAGGTAGAAGCCGTGGCCCAGTGGCCCACTCCTAGGACTAAAACCCAGGTGTTAGCCTTTCTAGGGACCGCTGGGTATTACAGGAAGTTTGTCCCTAACTATAGCGCCCTCGCCAAACCTCTCACTGACCTTACTCGGAAGAATTTGCCCCGCCAGGTGACCTGGACCCCGGAGTGTGAGCAGGCATTCCAACATCTCAAAAATGCACTGATAAACGCTCCTGTCTTGGCAGCTCCCAATCCAACTAAACGTTTTCTTGTTCACACAGACGCTTCTATGTTTGGATTGGGAGCAGTACTGAGCCAAGTCGGAGCCGATGGCGGAGAACACCCCGTGGCTTACATCAGTCGCAAGCTGTTACCCAGAGAAGTAAGCTACGCCGCCATCGAGAAGGAATGCCTGGCTGTGGTGTGGGCCTTAAAGAAACTACAGCCGTATCTATATGGACAGCCTTTTTCGTTACTCACGGATCACAACCCGTTGGTCTGGCTAAACCGGGTGGCTGGGGACAATGCCAGGCTGCTGCGCTGGAGTTTGGCGCTGCAGCCTTTTGACTTTAATATTCAGTACCGCCCGGGTAAACAGAATGGGAATGCCGACGGGTTGTCAAGACAAACTGACCTGGAGAAATGATCCGTGAGTCCCCGGACATCCCCAAGCCGATCCGTGTTGGATCAGACTGTGTATGCCGGCTTGTGGGCAAGGGGGAGCAGTGTAGCAGATGGCACTGGGCTGTCCTGCAAATGTCTGTGAAAGAAATGCATTCGTGTGATCTGTTAGTTTCCTATGTGTTCTAAAGCCTTGTATTCTTGTGATTGTTCGGTAGTTTCGTTCCCTTAGTTTATTCGAATGAAACTACCGAACAACCAGACCTCCCCTGTGTGAAGTGTGTCCTCAATTACCCGTTGCAACATTGTTGCGAACGGGTAATTGAACAGTAAGTAGCCGTCCTTTGTTCTCGGGGGTGGCCGCCATTCGACAAACGAACACGTGGCGGCGGCCATTTTAAAACTCCCGAACAGCGGTGTTTAGCCGTCGAGTGTCTGGAACTAAAATCGGACACTCGAGTAGGCGAACACCGCTGAGACCTCCACAACCCTGGTCCGTTCGGTTCCAAACTACCGAACGGCCCCTCGTTCGGTAGATAGAGAAATACCGAACGAGGGGATTCAGGCGAACCCTCCCTAGCCTCTATAGCTAGAGGTTTTCGTGTATTTTATTCCCTTATGCCAGGACCGACCGCAGGGCCCATTCACATGGAACCGAATTCGGCTATCTCAGTTCGTGCGGTCGGTCATTTTATTCCCTCCATACTTTTCCCGAACCCCTGGTCTGATCTGGGTGGTTTTTGGATATGTTGTTCACCCAGATCAGGGCTACCAGGGGATGTAGGATTTAAAGAGGTACCCCTACGTTTAGGGGTACATCCAGAAACGGGGGGAATTGGTGTACTGGATAAGGGGATTATGATGCTGGCTGAGGGGAGGAGATGTGTGGGAGGTTACCAGGACAGGATTGGCTACTGTAATAATTACTGTAATCCCTCCCTTGCATGGGAGCATGCTTTATAAGGAGACTGTGATTAAAGGCTTGTCAGTTCTGCTCCTGAAACTGTGTGTCGTCCAGTTATTGGGATTGCTGTGGGGAGATTGCTGTTATTTTACCTGCTGGAAACTTTGCCTATGGATTTATTATTTACTTGTTCCTGAGCCTCACTTGGATTATAAGCGGAGACAACCTGGGGAATATTGCATCTCCGCTACACTATAGTCACCAGAACAACTACAGCTTAATGTATTTGTTCTGGTGAGTATAATCATTACATGAAAATGCCTGAAGGCAAACATTGCCCCTAGGGACACCTCCAAGATGGCTGGCACCCCACCATATTAAAACTTCAGCCGCCACTGTTACTGGTCCTTGTTCCTGAAATGGTGGTTCATACATGTCTGCATCTTTTGCTAATCCATTTTGTAGTGAATTACCGTAAATTGCTAAATGCATGGCAAAGAAAGCATTGAAGGAATAAGTCCTGTAAGGTTTTTAGTTCAGCTTTGAAAGTAAAATAGGTAAAAATGTTTGTACCTATAGCCATACTTAGAATTGTCTTATGAGGTTATTGAAGTGTTAGCTCATTAAAGTCTGCAGTTTCCATGTAGCAACTCTCCATACAAACGTGTTCCTGACACTTTAGTTCTGAAATGGCTGTTTAGGTTACCAGCCCCCTCTCTGTCCAGTAAAAAAGTGATTTTGCTCCTTTTCTCTCCCACCTGACTCCTCGGCTGAGCTCCTCAATCTTGATGATCTCAGCCAATCCAATGCTTTCATATAGGAAAGCATTGGGAGGCTAATGCGCATGCGCGGCACCGTGTCCACTGCGCCAATCAGCATCTCCTCATAGATATGCTTTGAATCAATGCATCTCTATGGGGAGCTTTCAGCGTCTCCATGCAAAGCGTGGCACGCTGACACAGGAAGCAACGCTAGTGGTGGTCTGACTGCCGGTAGAGGTTTTACTAGTGAGCAATGTAAACATGGCCTTTTCTCTGAAAAGCCTGCAGGGACAGGCTGTATACACCAGAACCACTACATTAAGCTGTAGTCGTTCTGGTGACTGTAGTGTCCCGTTAACTTGTAATTGCATCAATGTATTCATGTACTACATACCAGAGTCTGTAACAGTTTGCTAGTTCCGTTATTTCATTTTAACCAAATATGTTTTTACTATACATAATATATAATTATCTTGCTGACTTCCACGTTTTATAGCTAAAACGTTTAGTTTCTGTCTGCAACCTTATATGGCAGGTCTGTTTGTAAACCTAAATTAATTTTGTTTTCTGAGTTTTGTCCCTAGTGTCTGACTGTGAAAAATACAAATAAATCTAGACTTCTAAATACATATGTTGTAATTTACTGTTTCTGCATCTTCTTTTTTTTTTTTTTTTAGTCGGCTGAAGAAAGAAGGGGACAAGCAATTGTAACTTTGAGGTGACATGGACTCCTTCCCCCCCCTCCAGCTCTCTTTTAGAGAGTCAGGCTCCATACAACGGGTCCCCAGAGGTTGCAAGACTCCTCTATATAAGACTAGCCACATACTTTCCTTCATCTGTAAAGAAGACTCCTCAAATCAGCCTGGCACCCCCTGCATGACACTTTCTTCCCTAGCCTTGGGAGGGAGCAGGTTTGGAGGGAGATGGGGGCAGTTTCGGACACTACAACAGATTCTTACTCTTCGAGAACACCTCATCCACTAGAGGTGCTAATACCCATACACTCACTGTGTGCAATTGAAGCCAGAGACATGGTTACAAAGAACCAACGCGCTCCGCCAGCACATAAGGGTTTCTTGTGCTGTGCTACAGATTAATCCTTTATTTTATTACATCGACAGGAGAACCCCATCATTGTACAAAGTTGCACTGGTCTGCCCGCAGTCTGTAAAAACATAAATAAGCAAGGACTAGAGGAAAGCTCTCTGCTAAAAGTACCTTTCTATTCCTGTCCCTGCACTGCAGTTACTACCTGTGAATTCGAACCTGCAAGAGACGGGTTTCTGTTGACCTCTTCTCTGCCAGTAGGACCTAAAGCTATTATCTCATGGCAGCAAAGTGGTCACAACTCAATGTACCCACAAATACACCCAACTATTACCAAGAATTTGTTGGTAAAACAAAAACCTTGTTTTATTATTTTCTCACCCATTTTCATTTTTTTCACCCTTTTGGTCTCTTGTACAATGTGTTCCGTTCTAAGTCCGAACAGCATTGCCCCTTTTTCAAATATTATTCTAAACAACACATCCATTTTATAACACAGATTCAGATCCTGGACAATTTGTGAAAAGTTATTTTTATTTTTTTTGTCCGAAAATTCTCCTTAAAAGTTTGTGTCTCAATTGTAGATAGGGGCTACAGCGTTTTAAGTTGTAGAGGTAAAACGCACACGGGCTTGTGCGAATCTTCACTTTATAGCGTTAAAGTTTCTGCAGGGTTAGAACTTTTATTATTTAATTTATAAGGAAAAAATCCTCCTATATTTTAGTGTTTCAGTCCTGCTATACTTAATGCCAAGGGTTTTATTTGTACAGATTCTATTAAACCTGGGCTCTTATTTTTTTATTTCATGTGGGTTTTTTTTTTTTTTTTTCAGATTTATTTAATTTTTCACCCTGCATCGTTACCAATATTACAGCAGCAGGCCTTTAATCTAAAGAAAGGTACAGGACTGTGCAGATTAGAACCATGAAGGCACACTTAGTAACTGCTTAATCCTTGTGTGATCTCTAAAGGGCAGGCGGGGGCTGCTAAATTCTACCCTACATGCCGTTCCCAATACCACAAAACTGTTTCATACATTTGTCCAGAAATCGTTCAAGCAGTCTCCTAGCAACTCCCTGCCACTCTGACTGTTATATCTGGCCCTCAGCGTCTCAGGGCTGTGCCAGACAGTGATGGATAAATGCTGATAGCAAGCACCCCTTCACTCTGCCAATAATCTCCTGGCACCATCTTTCACACATACACTTGGCTATTGACAGATATCAAAGAAAGGAAACCATGATTGTTGCATTGCACCAGCCATAGCACCACTAGGATACCTTTTCCTATTTGCACAAGACGGTGCTAAGTCATAATTTGTAATATTCCACTGCAGAGACTCTCTCTAACCCCCCTCCCTCCTGAGATAAGTACTGTTTTATTATACACAGTTTGATAAAGTGTCTGGTCGGATGGGTCACATGCATTCGAACATGTACCCATGTAGAGCTGAGTTGTCCAGCCTTGGCCCTCATGCTGTATTTAGAGGTTATCTCTCTATGCTCTCTGCGAGTCACTGATTGGGAAATGTAGTCAGACCCTGACACAGAGAAGTGTGACAACCCACAGCCACCTTCATTAGTAAATCATTGGAGCCATTAACAGTCGCTGCAATATTTCCCAATATCATTCTATAATATCCCGTCCTGATAGCTGACAATACAGTATTCTAGTTTTGTATAACACTAAATGAAGGTTATCTGCAGATCTAAGTGTATGAAGCTCCCAAGCCTCCTTCTAAATATATACATATAATATTCCCGTTTACCTCAAAATCTGAGTGCTGGGGTGCTTCGCCACTTTATCCACACTGACTTGTGTGTATTCATTGTTGGAGAGGCCTGCTGTAATTATTTTTATTTTTTCAGACCTCCCTGTCTTGGAAAGTTAACACTTTATCTGCCAGTAAGGGGCTGCATCTTTACCTCTGCAGGTTCTGCTGGCAGGAAAAATGTTACGTGGACCGTTTGCATTCACTTTCATTTTTGTTCTTTCTGCACACTTTTTCTTCTTTCCTTTTTTGTAATTTCCGACGTACCTCGTTCAGTGTGTTTAAAAACTGTAAGGCTACTTGTTTCATGGCGCCATTTAGCAGAATGTAAATTCCAACTGCTCCATTTCTATATATATCTTGAAGATTTTAATGTATATAGGAGTAGTTTGCCATGGGGGTAGAAACCCAGAAATTCGTGACTTCTGTGTTTTCTCCATTTTGAGTATTTTGTAATTTTTTTGGAAATATTTGTGGACATAAACAAATAAAGCAAACTACACCACAATTCTCATCCCGCAATCCTCTTTACTACACTATGCTGAATTGGTTGTATGGAGCAAATATATCTCCAAACAGATTTGTTTTATGTTGTGATGTATTATTGCACAAATGACTTTTTGTGAAAAGAATTGCATTTCTAGTGTAAAGGCACATTCTTGGGTAAGTGTGTAGACAGTATCTAAATTCTCTGGGACCTTTAAAGAGACACTATAGCCATCAAAACAACTTTAGTTTAATGAAGCAGTTTTGGTGTATCAATCGTGCAGTCTCACAGCTCAATTTTCTGCCATTTAGGTGTTAAATCACATTGTTCATACTGCATGTGAACCCTCCTGTGCGTGATTGAAGTTCAATTTACAGAGCAGGAGCTAAGAATTCTTAAGAGAGTTAAAATCTGATTGAAAGTTGGCCTGGACACCGAAGGAAGCAGACACATGGCGGCTGAGCTCCCGCTGTATATCCCACAGATATAAACCACAAGGCGTTTAACAATCTGATCTCGACAGGTACCAAGCCCAACACCACTACCAGCAATGGGGAAGCTGAAAACTCTGAACCGGGAAGGCTCCTGCACTATTGGTGACCTCCTGCAACAGAGGCCTAGACCTAAAATGGCAGCGCCAGTCGTCTCCCCTTACTCCTCAGAGGATGAAATCATTGATGCCCCTGACAAAATCCCCTGCACAGTGGGTCACATATCCACACCACTAACAGGATTTATCAGACTTAGCCACAAAAGGAGACATAAAGGCATTCATGAATAATATAGTGGGGGGCAACTGAAGAACACCTCTCTACCATGGCCCATCAACAGGAAAACATCAAATAGCACCCACAGAGCGATGCAGGTCAAATTGGACACCCTAGAAGATGCAACAACCATGGGCGTCCGCAGGAATTTTTCCAGGGGGGGGCATAATTGTAATGACATCCATGCTTGGTACCTTTTTGACAGTGTCATGAAAGGGAAGGGGCATAGCTATTATCACATAAAGCCAGGGTGAATAGCGTTTTCACAACTATGGTGTCAGGAATATAGGTTTGTATTCCTGACACTATAGTGTTCCTTTAAGCAAATTAAAGGACATTTATGGTCACCATAACAACTTCACCTAAATGAAAATGCTATGATGCCAGGAAGCGGCTGGGTGCTCGCTTTCCTTTAAGGGGTTAAATCGCTCTCAAATGGTTTAACCCCAAAGGCTTCCTCCAGCTCCAGGTCGCTCAGTGGTATCTGGCTTCTGAAACAGAGTGTCAGGAAGTGCAGATTGACGTCAAGCATGGGTGCCGCTGATTGGCTAGAGTGGTCAGTTGACGCTCTAAGCCAATCGCTAGTTCCCGGTTCATAAAATATTTTTACTTTTTTATGAATGGGGAGCTACTGATTGGCTTAGAGTGCCAGCTGACCGCTCTAGCCAGTCAGCGACACCCCTACCCAACGGCACTCTGTGCTTCCTGACAATCAGTAAATAAAAGTGAACACATTAATACTGATATTTTTTTACCTTTGGAGATGAGAAGGTCCAGCGTTTCCCTGTCTGGCCCAGGTACCAAAGCCTTATGATGTGGTGTCCAGAATAAAGTGGAGGGTTCACTTCACTTGTCCTTCCTGCTCCAATCTCCTTTTCCTTTCCTTCATTTGACAGTCTTTTTTTTTCTTCTGACACTGTTTTCTATCCTTGGCCCCTTCTGCTCTTTTACCTTTCTGCTACTTTCTGCTTATTTTGCGCCCTTCTGCTCCTTTCTCATTCTGATCCCTTTCTGCTCCCTTTTCTACTTTACCTTTGTGCTCCTTGCTGTCCATTTCTGCTCTTTCTCCTACTTTACCTTTGTGCTCCTTCTGATTATTTCTGCTCCTTTACCTTTGTGCTCCTTGCTGTCCCTTTGCGCTCCTTCCTGCTCCTTGCAGGCCCTTCCTGCTCATTCTCCTACTTTATGTTTGTGCTCCTTCTGCCCCTTCCAGCTCATTTCTGACCCTTTCTGCTCCTTCTACTTTACCTTTGTGCTGCTTTACCTTCCAGCTCC
The DNA here is from genome assembly GCA_933207985.1 of Pelobates cultripes. NCBI lineage: Eukaryota > Metazoa > Chordata > Amphibia > Anura > Pelobatidae > Pelobates > Pelobates cultripes. The sequence goes on along the minus strand of OW240921.1, from coordinate 99,556,235 downwards.
TTGCTGACCCTTCCTGTTCATTTCTATATATCCCCAAATCTATGGGCTGCTGCCCCCCTCCCCAAATCTATGGGCTGCTGCCCCCCTTCCCAAATCTATGGGCTGCTGTCCCCCCCCAAATCTATGGGCTTCTGCCCCCAATGGGCTTCTGTGCCTCAAATCTATAGGGCTGCTGCCCTCCCAAATTTAGTGGCTGCTGTCCTCTCACCCATATATGGGCTTCTGCCCCCAAATCTATAAGGCTGCTGCCCTCCCAAATTCCATGGGCTGCTGCCCCTCCCTCCTTACAAATCTATGCTGGGCTGCTGCCCCAAATCTAAAAGGCTGCCCCACCCAAGGGCTGCTGCCCCCAAATCCATAGGCTGCTGCCCTCCCCAAATCTATAGGCTGCTGCTCCCACCCATGGGCTGCTGCCCCCACCCATGGGCTGCTGCCCCTTAAATCTATGGACTGCTGCCCCAAATTCCATGGACTGCTGCCCCTAAATCTAGCTGCTGCCCCCAACCCATCTGCTGCCTCCTCAAGTCCCTCCCCCATCCCTCACTCCCCTGATCTGTAGGCTGTCTCTGGCTGCATGTGCTGCTCCCCTGCGGTTTCAATCAGCAGAGAGAAGCAGGGATAAGATGCAGCTTCCTATCCCTGTCTCTCTCCATACACAGCGCCACCTACTGGTCGGTGCCGGTATTGCAGTTCATTCTAAATCTCACACGAAATATCAGAACAAGCTGAAAAATCCAGGGGGGGGCAAGTGCCCCCCCTTGCGCCCCCCTGCGGACGCCCATGGCAACAACCTCACAATAAGAGGTATTGCCGAAACGGTAGACGACCATAAGATGCCGCACTTCTTAAGGTGCCTTTTCGCTTCCCTGATGCCGCAACGCTCCACTAAAGACATACAACTGGATGGCTGCTTTCTACAAGCAAAGTCTAAGAGGGCACTGGCTGGAGCCACCCGCAATGTGCTGGTGAACTTCGTACTAAACCGGGATAGAGTAGCGGTCCAAGAGGCATTGAAGAATAAAACACTTTATGGCTTTGAAGACATGCAACTCTAATTCCTACACAACTTATGTAGATCTACACTAATCTGGAGAAGGCCCCTTCACCAGATTAGTGTAGATCTACAGAAGTCGTGTAACTCAGCGGACACCACTTATTAATGGGGGTCCCTCACATACTCTCCAAGCCACCAGAGGTCGCACCTATTCACTCACCTCTGCGGAAGACTCTCTGAGGCGTTCCTTCAGAAACTGAGCCTCCCCTCATCCATGGGTCCTGGAAGCGGTCCACGTAGCTCATGGGACTTTGCCAAGGTGGTGCCGTTCACCCCAAGAGCCGCTGCTGATACCGGCTGAGGTCGGGACGGACACCCAGATGTATTCTCTATACAGGTCTCACATTCTATTTCACTTACTGTTACCAGTTTATATTTTTTCTTCAGTTGGTTTACTCTTTTTTAATAATAGCATTGCGTAAGATACCTCGGCCGCGATAGCAATATATATATGTCTACCTCACCCGCCCTACACACCGCTCAGGGGTTAATGAGCAACACCTTCCTCAATGTACACTAGAGAATCCAACCTACTACTACATTTTTACCTCACTGGACATAGGGTCCCTACCATATGGCGGGTTTGGGGTGATACACTCACCTGCCCCGCAAGCACCTCCTACCCACCACACCAACGGGTAACGGAACAGATAGCTTCACTGCCAGTTAACCTGACCTACCGACAAGCCTTGACGGCTATAGATGTAACACTCTGTTATCTGAATAAAATAACAGCGCAAGCTACAGGCAACCACTTAACACTCCTAAATGGCAGAGAATCGAGTGATGAGCCTGCAGAGACATGATCTGTACACAAACTGCATTATTAAGCTAAAGTTGTTTTGGTGACTATAGCATCCCTTTAAATTTGTCTGAATTCTTTGCCATAATGCTTGGCTAGCCTTAAACTGTCTTACGTTCCAAGGTTAGCCATCACTAGACAGTTTAATGAGCCACACGTATCATTTTTACCAATACGATCTGAAGTGCTTTTTTTTCTTTTGCTTTTTTTGACTGTTAATCTGCAATACTTTGTTTTGCCACTAGATGGCAGTATATAACAGGCTTAGCTGTGATAAGATCCTCATAACTGGTGCTATTACTGGTGTTTATTATTGCCATTTATATAGCGCCAACAGATTCTGTAGCGCTTTACAATATTATAAGAGGGGGGATTTAACTATAAATAGGACAATTACAAGAACACTTCCAGGAACGACAGTTTGAAGAGGACCCTGCTCAAACGAGCTTACTTGTCTATAGGAGGTGAGGTATAAAACACAATAGGACAGGAGTACATGAAACCGCTGCATTGCAGAAATTTAAATATATCGTCTACAATACTCAATTTAAACATCCAGATGTTCAGCTAAAATGGCACCATATTCTAGTGTTGTACAATTGGGTGAAAAGAGGAGGTACAGTACAAAGAGACTAGTATTAGACTGTGTCTATAAACTATAGTGGTTCTTAAAGGGGACACATACAGACTCCATGAAATCATTTTTCAAATCTCTGAAGAGGTCTTGGTGCTTGGATTAACCCTTAAAACAATTTTCCCACAAATTATGAACACACGAGCCTCATGCTCCTGTTAGTGATGCACTCTTCAACTAAAATGTAATGTATAACACGTGAGCTAAAAAGCCACCGTTAGAATCTTCCCATAGCCACAAATCACCATTTCATTGGGGAAAGCGGTATTGTCATAGAAACTATTATGGGTTGTTTACTGTGAGTTGGTGAAGGTTATTTGCCATTTCCAGGCTGCAGGAACCCTTTAAATAGCACGCCGTTTCAACCCAGGGAATTTGAAATTGTTCACTATAACGTACACACCGTGGTTGTTCTGATGATTAAAAGGTAATATATTCTGTATCCATTTTAACCGATTAAGATGGTTGCAACGTCCTGGATGCCAGGATAGTGAAAGATTGATATAAAAACGAAAAAAGGTGTTTGGGATAAGTTGCCTTCGATTACTGTGATCTTTGCTGGTGAAAAATGTATGGTTACTTATATGGCTTCCAGCGCCCACCCGCCCTTGTTCATCAGCAAACCTGTGTACGTTTTACACGTTCGTGGCCAATCCAATGCCACCGATAGCGAGTATGAGTGTCAAAATGTCAAACTCGTCTAATTAAATGCTCCAATAAGACGTACCTGATAGAAAAAACTATTCTGACTGTTAATGCTGTGGAAACACCTCTAGTGGCTGTCTGAAAGGTTACTAAAGGCAATGTTTTATATTACAGGGTTAAAACTACTTCATTCAGATTAACTGGTCTGGGTGCCTATCTTGTTTCTTTAATAGCAATATTGCAGTCATCTGGTTTAACAATAAATGGCTTTGTCTGTACGACCAAACATTTGACAGTATTAAAAGGACACTATTGGCACCCAGACCACTTCAGCTCATTGGAGCGAATGAGGGTATAGGCAGGAAGCTAAAACACAACCCAAACCAGAGTCTTTTCCTTCTGGTGAAAAATGCAGTTCAGTATGGTAGAGAGGGCGCAGCACCCTTGTGGTTAGTTTTAATTCCAGATGAAGACTAACCATAAGACGCTGCTCCCTCTCTACCATACTGAACTGCATTAAAGTGGTGAGGGTCCCTTAACCCTGGAAAGGTAATTATTGCAGATTTAATTAACTGCATTAATTACTTTTATGGGTTAACCGCACCTCTAGTGGCTGTCGACTTTTGATCACCTGACGCTGGACGTAGCATGAGGACTTCCAGCATCACCTGAAACCCCATAAGAAAACATTGTGTAATGCTTTCCTATGGGGCTGTTCTCATGAGAGAGCAGCCATTGCTGCGCATGCGCTTAAGACAGCTGATTTCAGCAGGGGAGGAGCGAAGGCGAACTCCAAGCCAACACCAAGGGACATCAGTGCTGGACATGAGTAAGTGACGGAAGGGTTTTTAACACTTTCTGCGCTGTGGGGGGTACTCCAGTTGTTTTCCTGGCACTATAGTTTTCCTTTAAATAAACAGAAAAATGGGAAAGAGGATTGCCCATTTCAATTGTAACAGTGCTTAACCCACCAAAATACAGATTTATAGAAATACAAGTAAAAACATGAATTGAACAGAAATGAATACATGTAGTCTATTTGAACAAGCGTTCTTCCCCCAAATAAAGTGTATGGTACAATAGGGTTGTAGCACTAGGCTACCAATTATAATCGAGGAACAAGATACACTGTACTTAAAAAAGGGATATGTCACCGTAATGACCACTCAATGGCAATAGTAACCCATTTGGTCCTTAATGAAGGTGTGCCAGTACACCAAAATGCAGTTTGGGGGTTCCCTCTTCAGAAGAAACAAGTTTCCAGATAAGGCCACTGTAGGGTAGGGATTTACTACTCCTTTACGGATGCGTGGGGTCACAAATAAAAATGGCTGTGGGTATCTTGGCAAGGTGGACCCCTTTCCATGTACTTGGAGAAGGGTTCAGGTATTCAGAATTCTCTCCTTGGTTGTTTAGCAAGCTCAGGCCTTTCCCTTGCAGGAGTTACATTTAATAAACCTCCATTTCCTCTGGAGGTATCGTTCTGAGCAACGTAGAGAATAAAAGTCTGTTCTAATTAAAAGGCAATAGACCGTAGAATATAATGCTGGTGTTTAATCCCATGTTCTTTTGATTTGTCTGTCGACAGAACTAGTCAAGATAGCTCAGCTTTTTTTAACAAGCATATTTGTTGCAACTGCCATCTAGTGGACACCTTTGTGTAGTACATTCCTCTTCATAAATCTCATCCAATGGAGGGAATAGTTTAACACCCCAGTTAGACTTCTATTTATGGGGGGGGGGGGAGAGGGAGAGGGAGAAGGAGAAGGGGCACATCTGTCTTAACAGAATGCATACTTTAACAAAAAATATATAATATTCATTTCTGTTCAATCCTTATTGCATTTGTCCATGTAAATATCTAAATACTTGGCACTGTACTGACACTTTTGGCTTAGAAAATATAATTTTACATAAAGTGAGCAGTTTTATATATGCACTTCTGGCTGATTGTTTACATTTATTTATTTATTTATTTTTTAACACATAATGAAGTGTATGACTTAAAGCGGCACTGTCATGCCGAATCCCGTTTTTTTTTTTAACCCCCCCTCCCGCCTCCACTACATCCAATTGACCCACTAGTCACCCCCAAATACCCCTAAGCCCCCCACATTACCTATTTTTAAATCTTTATTTTCTGCCCCGATCTATATTCAGGGCGCCGCCATCTTTGTGTGGGTAGGTGAAGTCCCGTGAAGGGACACGTCATCAGCCCACACTAGATAGCCTGTGAGATTCCCGCACATGCCCAGTGAAACACCTGGACATGCGAACGGGAATTTCATCCATTCATTCATTCATCAGACAGACGAATGAATGAATAGAAATGTCAGATGAACAAACAAACACTATGTATCAGTGTATGTTTGTTCGTGCAGGTTATTACAAGGAGGGAGCTACCGGCACGCAGCTCCCTCCTTGTAATATGTAACTATAGAAGCGGCAGGGAGCAGTGCTCCCCACCACATCATAAGCCCCCCCAGGTCCGCCTCTCACTCTATGGGGGTCAATATGACCCCCATAATAGCACAAGGGAGATTAAAATCTCCCAAATGCCCCTACTCGCTATACCGCGAGTAGGGGCATGTCAACTAAACAGTGAGCAGTCAGCCTGTGGCTGCTCACTGTTGAAAAACAATTACATAAATTAAGGCACAAGGGGCGGACTTGTGTTCTTTCCCCACCCTGAGCGGTAAGGGGCCTTAATAAAAAAAAAAAAAAAATGGGGAGGACTCCATTGTCATTTCTGAACGTGGTGGGGCATCAGTCGAAAACACCTCTAAATTCTGGCAAGTGACTAGGGTCTCAAGTTTATAAGTCATTTCACTAAAATATCCTCATTTATTTCACTTAAAATAGTGAGGGGAATAGGTCATTCAATCTCATCTTGCTGCTTGATGTCGCTCTTTTTCTAAAATTTCAGTCAGGCAGCCACAATAAAATTAGCCATACTGCCGCACTTTGGGCTTTTCCTTCCAGGGCACGCCGTTCTTTTGAATTTTCCCACGCTGTGTAAAATAATACAGAGCACTCTGATTGGCTTAAACCCACCAATCAGAGTGTTCTAAGCCTAATTGCAGGGCCGGGCAAGGCTTTACAAGCCTTGACCCGCCCTGTGGAGCTCAGTACGCGGCGTGCCCTGGAAGGGCGAACATGGATTAATTTTTTTTATTTTTTTTTTAAGTCATAAGTGCGACGGGTATGATGGATTTTTATTTGGCCTTTTTGGGGGCTGAAGAAAGAAGATTTTAGAAAAAAGAAGACATCAAATGGTAAGTTTATTTTTTTTTTTACAGGTTAGTTATTTTATTCCCCCCTCACTATTTTTAGGGTGAGGGGGGTAGGTAGGGGATAGTTTTTTTTTTGGGTGGGGGGGGGGACTAGGGGCTTGGGACCCCTAGTCACCTTGATTGGGGGGGTGTTTCATTTAGGGCCCCCACCCACCGCTCGGGGGGAGGACAGTAGGCCCCCCCCCTTATTGTTTTACTAGGGCCCCCACCCACCGTGCAGGGGTGGGGGCCAGGGAGGGGAGGACAGTAGGTCCCCCCCTATCTTTATTTAGGGCCCCCACAGTCAGGGGGGGGGTTATTAGTTTTTTTTGTTTGTTTGTTTTTTTACAGTGAGCAGCTATAAGCTGCTTACTACACATGCCCCTACTCGCGATATAGCGAGTAGGGGCATATTATTTACTAATACTAAGTAATCTTTACGTAGTATTAGTAAATGTGGCTGAAAGACCAATTTAGGTCTTTCAGCCTCTTAGTAGATAACTCCCTAATTCCCACGGTATCAGGGAGCTATCTACTAAGCGGCTGCAAGATGCAGCCGCGGCAATGAATAGGATCAGAGTTTCATTCATTAGAATAAAATTCCGATACGAACAAAGTTCCGAATTGCGTTCTAAAAGAAATGAACATACTGTTCTCATTCAGTTAGAACGCAATTCGGCAGTTTCATCTAAAATGACAGGAAGCATCGTGGGAACACAGAGGGAAGGTAAGGATCATGGGAAAATTGCTCTGACCAGCGGAAATGAGCACACTTTGCTCCTCCGCTGGTCAGAGCAGGTCAAGCGGAGGAATCCTCCATAAGGCAAAGAGTCCCTACTTTGTCTTATGATTTTAAAGAAAACTAAAGAAGACAGGAAGAAAAGAATAACAGATCCTGAGAGAGGGGGAGAAGAGGAAGAGATTGAGGAAAGGTAAGTTCGGCATGACAGTGCCGCTTTAACCCCTTAAGGACCAAACTTCTGGAATAAAAGGGAATCATGACGTGTCGCACATGTCATGTGTCCTCAAGGGGTTAAATGAAAGCTCAACGCATCCCTGCTACAGTGCCAATTTATGCAACAAGATCTCCGCAGACCAGAAAGCAGCCGAAGTATCTTTTAATACCAGCATTATGATTTTTTTTTTTTTATTTTTTTTTTCAATGCGAGTTCTGAGAATATCCCGTTCAGCACACGGCTCCAGTGCCTCACAGAATAATGGCATTAAACTATGGGCGTAGAAAATGCGTATCGGGTCTCTGGGAGAATGGGACAAGGTAACCCTTGCAACATTCTCGGGATCCACCTCTACACACTGCCTAGAGAGAATCGTACATTTCTGGGTACTTATAATATATATATAGGGCAAGACTCAAGTGAGTAATGCAGGCTTAGTTGATTAATCTGCATGTGCAATAGAATGTCATAAATGTGATTATTCAATGGGGAGTTAAATTTAATTACACATCAAAGTAACCATTTTCACTCTTTATAAGTTACTGAATGACAAGTTTATTAATGGCTAGTAGTCATTAAATGCAATACTGAAGTGCCACCAGCAGATGGTGCAAACACTGCATGCATACTTCTGAATCTCTGCCTGAACACTGGTTGATCAAGCTTACTGGAAGCCATAGGTTCTATGGTGGATACAGATTGACAGTTTGTGTCTTTTTGCCTTTAAGGGACGGTATTATTTGAATTCTACATATTTTTTTTTATGACATTTTTAAAAGGACCGTAAAAGAATCAAACCAACTTTAGCTTAATGGAATAGTGTTGGTGTATAGATCCAGTGATGGCTCTAGACTTTGCGAGGATGAGGCTCCCACTGACACCCAAATTGCGAGGTAGAAGGAGTGCAGTTATTTTGAAGGGCGAGCTAGTCTCCGTATTCCTCGTTCTGAGGCCTGCAATGATACGGCTCCCTGTGCCGCTGTGTTCTAAGCTGACTTTAGTTATGGCTAATTTACAAACTGAATTAATTCACAATAAACTATTTTAATTTGCAATTATGCTGGTTGGTTATACACAATTGTAGGGTACGATTACATATGCTGTCAGTCATGTATACATTAGTCCAGTTGTGAAGGGGTTATTGAAACAAAAAAGTTCTTTAAACAGTTATTATTATTTATATAGCGCCATCAGATTCCGTGATGCTGTGGAAGCTATGTGCCATGTCTGTGCTATGGATAAGCCATTGGACAGATAGATGAAATATCTGCATCCATGACGGCCTGTAGTGAAACCCAGCGACTTCCTATCCTGACGGTTGGTAATGATCACTCATAGATTCCAATCTCTAGTATTACAGATGGACATTTGTTACTTTTATATTCCCTTACTATCAATACATATAAACCACAGGTAGGTCGCACATCCTGGTTATTCTACCTAGTTCCAGGGGCATTTCGTGTGGTTGGCCAGTCCGGCAACTGCCAGGGACGCAGGCCGAGGGGAGCGCAAAGATCACTCGTACAGCGCTGCTGAATCTGTTGGTGCTTTAGAAATACCAGTAATAAAAGTAATACATTTATCTACTGTACACATAACTAAGTTTTATTGCGGTGGCGCTCTGTTTAAAAAGGTATACACACTGCACATTACTGTGAGTTTTAGTGTGGTGGAGCTCTGTGATATACTCACACACTACATTACTGTGAGTTTTAGAGTGGTAGAGCTCTGATATACTCATACACACTGCACATTACGGTGAGTTTTAGTGGGGTGAAGCTCTGTGATACTCACACACTGAACATTACTGTGAGTTTTAGAGTGGAGCTCTGTGATATACTCATACACACTACATTACTGAGTTTTAGGGTGTTGGCGCTTTGTGATATACTCATACACACTGCACATTACTGTGAGTTTGTGTGGTGAAGCTCTGTGATATACTCATACACTGTACATTACTGTGAGTTTTAGAGTGGAGCTCTGTGATATACTCACACACACTACATAACTGAGGTTGAGTGGTAGAGCTCAGATATACTCACACACTGTACATTACTGAGTTTTAGGGTGTTGGAGCTTTGTGATATACTCATACACACTGTATATTACTGAGTTTTAGTGTGATGAAGCTCTGTGATATACTTGTACACACTGTACATTACTGTGAGTTTTATTGTTTATGCGTATCACAGAGCTCCACCACTGAGTTTGAGTGGTGGAGCTCTGTGATACTCATACACACTGTACATTACTGTGAGTTTTAGAGTGGTGGAGCTCTCTTATACTCGTACACACTGTACATTACTGTGAGTTTTAGAGTGGTGGAGCTCTCTTATACTCATACACACTGTATATTACTGTGAGTTTTAGGGTGGTGGAGCTCTGATATACTCATACACACTGTATATTACTGTGAGTTTTAGTGAGGTAGAGCTCTGTGATATACTCATACACACTGTATATTACTGGGAGTTTTAGGGTGAGCTCTGTGATATAGTCATACACACTGTACATTACTGTGAGTTTTAGAGTGGTGGAGCTCTCTTATACTCATACACACGGTATATTACTGTGAGTTTTAGGATGGTGAAGCTCTGTGATATACTCATACACACTGTATATTACTGTGAGTTTGTGTGGTGGAGCTCTGTGATAGTCATACACACCGCACATTACTGAGTTTTAGTGTGGTGGAGCTCTGTGATATAGTCATACACACTGTATATTACTGTGAGTTTTAGGGTGGTGGAGCTTTGTGATGTAGTCATACACACTGTATATTACTGTGAGTTTTAGTGTGGTGGAGCTCTGTGATAGTCATACACACCGCACATTACAGAGTTTTAGTGTGGTGGAGCTCTGTGATATAGTCATACACACTGTATATTACTGTGAGTTTTAGGGTGGTGGAGCTCTGTGATATACTCATACACATTGTATATTACTGTGAGTTTTAGTGTGGTGGAGCTCTGTGATAGTCATACACACCGCACATTACTGAGTTTTAGTGTGGTGGAGCTCTGTGATATAGTCATACACACTGTATATTACTGTGAGTTTTAGGGTGGTGGAGCTCTGTGATATACTCATACACACTGTATATTACTGTGAGTTTTAGGGTGAGCTCTGTGATATAGTCATACACACTGTATATTACTGTGAGTTTTAGTGTGGTGGAGCTCTGTGATAGTCATACACACTGTATATTACTGTGAGTTTTAGGGTGGTGGAGCTCTGTGATATAGTCATACACACTGTATATTACTGTGAGTTTTAGGGTGGTGGAGCTCTGTGATATACTCATACACACTGTATATTACTGTGAGTTTTAGGGTGAGCTCTGTGATATAGTCATACACACTGTATATTACTGTGAGTTTTAGTGTGGTGGAGCTCTGTGATATAGTCATACACACTGTATATTACTGTGAGTTTTAGGGTGGTGGAGCTCTGTGATATAGTCATACACACTGTAGGCCACTGTGTGAGTTTTAGTGTGTGTGGTGGGAGCTCTCAGGATAGTCATACACACCGACATTGAAAGTTTTAGTGTGGTGGAGCTCTGTGATATAGTCATACACACTGTATATTACTGTGAGTTTTAGGGTGGTGGAGCTCTGTGATATAGTCATACACACTGTATATTACTGTAAGTTTTAGGGTGGTGGAGCTCTGTGATATACTCATACACATTGTATATTACTGTGAGTTTTAG